>CM060617.1:34152327-35357327 GCA_030578275.1 Meda fulgida | reverse complement strand
TCAAATAATCTCAGAACCTATGACATCATCAGACCCACAGGAAGTCCAGAAGTGGCCTTGAGCTGCTACAGCAGGAACTAGTATTGGATCTGGATTGGTTTATAGAGAAATGTTTGGCTTTAATGAGATGTACAACCTTGGATTCCCCGTTGGATTTAATGAGCACAATACAAATAAATCTGAACTGCACACACAGCTTTCTTCAAAACACATGATCGTACCGAAGACGCAGTGAAAGTCGTCAAGAGGAAACGCTTATTCTGAACAGTATCTGTAAAGAGAAAGAAGATAAAAAAGAAGATTAAGAGATGAATAAGAAATTACCATTTTAAAAACCTTCTGGTAAAATTACTCTGATTTTAGAATGATCTACATAAAAAAATGAAATAAAAAATAAATAAAGATACAAAGTCAGAACAGAGTTGTATTGTTTCTAATGCTGATGAGATTGAATTATGTTACCCATAATAGTATTTAGGAAGAGGAAACTGTAATAAATCCAACACAGGCTAATCATAAATACAAAGAAAAAAAAATGCTAAAAACTATTGTAAACTAATACATTTTGACATTTGCATCACATTACCAGCTCCATATATATGGCTTTTCTGATGTCAAAACCACTAAGTTCCTCATAATTCTCATCTCTCTACACACACACACACACACACACACAAATATAACTTACCAATTCCCTCTCCGTCATCCCAGAACAAGGATCCATGTGCTGAACCGCCATCATCAAGAGCAACATGAAGACCCAGAGGATTCAGACGACTACAAGAAGAAAAAACACAAAACAAAACATTACATTAGTGTTGTGGCATCATAAGAATAAACATATTAACACCGACATTAACATGTTAAAGTGCCCTTATTATGAAATGTGAAAGGTTCCTGATGTTGTTTCGGAGTCTCCTATAACAGGTTCACATGCATCCCAGGTCAAAAACCACTCGTAATCTCCACTGCAGCACCAGCTATTTTCAGTCTCAGCTACACTACAGTGTCTGAGGGCGGGGCAAAGCAGACGCTGTTCAGCCAATGAACACCACAGGCTGCCATTATGCAAATTAGTTACACACCTACGTAGATTCAGCAGGAAGTGAGACTGGAATTACTGATGATTAGTTTCAGTTCAACATCGCTTCTTTCTTTTGAGAGACAACATTTATCTGCACTTTGATCTCTGAAACTTTACAGCGCTTTTGCATTCACAAATAGCTTTATTACACACTACATGTGGTAATTTCCGATAAAGCATAATAGGGGCACTTTAATATTTCTTCAGTGATCAGAAACATGGTCATCTTGATAAACAACAATGTGAACTCTAAAAGACACACACACAGAGAGTGGAATATGGACATGTAAAAAAAATGGACTGTTTGTGGAGCACGAACCCTTTTGAAAGTGGAAAGAAATGCAACTCTAGATAAATGTCATAATAAGATGGCGGACAGCATCTTGACCTGTAGTGTGTGTTGTTCTCTGCTTTCTGCCAGGGCAGGATGTGTCCTCCTCTCACATGCAGGTTAATTTTCCATAATGGTGCATCCATATCCACAAACTGTCCTCGCACTTCAACAACTTCACCCTGGTGGATAAATCACATTCAAGAGATAAGAGAACCCAATAAATAGAAAGTATCGCAGGTTGAATGTGTAATTTGGAAGCCAGCTGCTTTATGACTGCTTCTTTAGTTGACATGATGCTAAAATCTTACCGTGTGGTAATCGTACCAGCGGGCGTTTGGCACGTAGCCCCTGACCACAGTAACACCCTTCACAAAACAAAATCAAGGAGAAATTAATTATTATTAATATTTAAAACTAACTTAAAGGGTTAGTTCACCCTAAAATGTAAATGCTGTCAGTAATTACTCGCCCTCATCTTGTTCCAGACCCGTAAGACTTTCGTTCATCTTCAGAACACAAATGAAGATATTTTTGATGAAATCTGAGAGCTGGATCACTCAAACAAATGATGGTGAGCGCCTTCTCCTCAGTTCTCGCGCATGCGTCGTGGCGGTCTCGTGAACTCACTCTGAGGCCCACATGGAAGAAAATTAATAGTTAAATAAAGTCATTATTTTACCAAAAGTATTCTTGTCGCTTAATAAACTTAAGATTGAGCCACTGTAGTCACTTGGACCATTTTAACGATCATTTTACTAACTTTTCTGGACCAGCAAATGAAATTACCTAGAAGCCTATGGAGGAGTGAGACAGCTCTCAGATTTCATCAAAAATACCTTAATTTGTGTTCTGAAGATGAACAAAAGTCTTACAGGGTTGGAACAACATGAGGGTGAGTAAATACTGACAGAATTTTCATTTTTGGGTGAACTATCTCTTTAAACATGACTACTGAATACTCTGGCTTGTAGCGTGAACAGTGTAGTTGTTTGTGTGAACACCGTGGAGTGGTGTTTGTGTGTGTTTGTGTGCGTTCAGCACCGGGTCCAGAGCAGGGGTGATCAGAAGAGCGGGACCCCAGAGGAACTGTCTGTCGATCGTCCATGTGTTTTCATCTGTGACAAACCTGCAACACAGAGCATGATCTCTCAACACTGGACATGATGCAGATCACGAGAGAAAAGACACAGGTTTAGAGAATGTTAGACAGAATTTGGCACAAGTTCTGATTGGTCATTCCCATGATGCTTTTGTATGATTGGTATGATGTGATTGAAACGACAGGGAGGACTGAAAAGAAAAGAAATTGTCAGAAAATTGTGCTGTCAGAAAGAAATGATGGTGTGATGAAGATATATTTGGAGGGAAAGAGAAGAGCACAAGAAGAACGAAGATCTTAGAGGGACAGTGGAAGTTCGTCATCATTTACTTCTGCATGGTAGAAGAGAACTGTAACATGAGCGTTCAGCTGAACACCTGGCTCATGGTTTTGGGTGATTTTCATGTGTGTGTGAACTCTAGAAACACTCACTCGTGCAGCAGGGGTCTGACCACAGTGTTTCCATGAGTGTGAGCTTCGTACATCAATGTGTACAAATATGGCAGGAGGGTGTAGCGAATATTCAGCACATCACGAGACACAGCAGTGAACTCCTCTCCCCAGGCCACGGGGTCCTGCCTCTGTCAAAGATCACATTATCATCATTCAGCTCTTCGGAAGAACACACGAACGGACTGCGAGCTTCATCAGCACAGTGATGAAGGATCTAAAAATCATTTATAGATCCAAAAAAATATTATAATGAGAGATTTTATCTGGTGCTCTTTGGTCATTTTTGACCGAAAATTTTTATATTTGTTTTTTTCTTCATCGGAATGGTAATAAACTTGGTAAAGATTTTGCCACTTGCTGTGTGAACACACACAAAAAAAAAATCATGGACATGATTTGAACAGGTTAAATGGTCCTGAAAGAAATAGTCACACCTGTGCTCCTCACGGTCAGAAATGAGCGAATTGGAGACGAATGGGAGACCAATTTCATCTAGTGGATTCTTTTGGTACTGCGGCAAAACAACATCTCACTGAAAGTACTGCTCACTTTTTTTATATCAGACTCAAAAACTGTGAGAAAATCAAAGCCATAAATCTAAACATTGTGTTCAATTTTAACAATAAATGTAAAATGATGTAACTTTTTTTAAAGTTCACATTTCAAAACTTTTTTCACAATAATCTGCCATGTGTCGTCTTTGAAAAGGGGTCAAACGTCAGTCTGTGCTCTACAGTCTACAGCACTGTGTGTGTTCTTACTGGCATGTTAATGGTGTTGTGGTTTCTGGAGAACGGGTAGAAAGCTCCGAGCTGCATCCAGCGCAGGCACATCTCGTATTCGGCAGGGTTAAAGAAGCCACAGATATCAGCGCCGGTCTGAAACGCAAGAGACATAGAGAGAAACACAAATATAGATCTCTGTAAAAAAAACAGGACCACAAGAGCATTCAGAAATAAACTCTAGAGTCAGTGTAACGGCTGCATGCTAGTGTACCTCACCCAATTGAACTAAAAAATGTATTTGATAGGAAATAAAGCACAAGTGACAAATCAACAGGACTAGAGAGGCACTTACGTAAGAGATGCCAAATATGCTGAACTCCATCATGCCTGAAAGACAGAAAGAGAGAGTTTGGCTTTCATGTATACAGATATTCAGTTTATACAGTGAACTGTACAGTAAATAGCAATACGCATCATCATCACACCTATGATGGACTTCAGAAGCTGGTCCCAGCTGGAGTAGTTGTCTCCTAGCCAGTGTCCTGCCCAGCGGCCACTAGACGGGTATGTGGAACGGGTAATAACCACACCTCTCGTTCCAGTGGTACTGAGCAAAGCACTGTGGAATACACATAAATCAATCAAAACACATCCCAGAAAACCAGAGAAATAAATATAGTAGTGAATATGGAGGAACAGAAAACTCACTCATAAGTGGGTTTGGTGTGGGACCAGCCGTACAAGTTGTGGACATCATAATGCTTGACGCGTGTGCCATCAGCGAGGATCTGCTCGCTGTTCATGCACATAGTCTTATGGTTCAGGCCTCTATGCATGGACTCCAGTGCTGGGAAAAGATCACACACATACATAGGGCAAATTACTTTTGGGCGGAAAGTGCTAAATGCAGGTGTAAATGTTAGGGATGCCCCCTTAATAGATAAGTAAACGTTAGTCGACGAGTAAACTTAGTTTACTTTTAAACTAACCAGTTCAAATTGATAACAAATTTATGATTTATGATTCACTGTTTATTTAATCCGTATGAAAGATGCTTTTCTCTCCATAGGTGGGATAACTTCATCTTTGCAGCCGACACTGACTCAGAAAACACTAGTTTATTAATAAACAATTAAATATTTTTTCTTACAAATTCATAGTCATTGTTTTTGCCAGTGCTTTGCATCAAGCTTTATGCGTGTGCTTGAGCGCGGCAAAGGCTATATATTAAAGGCTCATTAGGGTTAAGTTCCCTCCCCAGTAATTAAATGAATATAAACATGCAATCTTTAGTCAGGGCAGGCCAAGTAAATGTTGACTATCGTGTTGTAAAATCTCTGGAGCCAGGTATACATGCCAGGATGCGCTCATAAGAACTTACGGGGCATGTATGGAGGATTTTCCAAAGTTTGATCGCCTAGACACTTCTCTCCGACAGTGCCATGCACGAAACTGGCCGGCTCATTCATGTCCTTCAGAAAGCAAAACACAGTGACAGTTATCATACAATGAAGCCAAAAGGACAAAAAAAAAGAGTGATGATATGCATATGAGCGTAGAAATGGGGCGTGGCTATGCTAAACCTTCACTTGTTCTTACACAGCTCACCATGACTGTCAAGTATGATGTATTCCTGAACAAACATCCTTGTTGGGATTTTAACAACATTCTTATGACTCTATTGTTTTCCTGGATTTTAGAGGTATTTAATTGTTACAAATGTGTTGTTTTAAGAACAAAAATAGCGTTTAATGGCACAAATGAACATATTTTTAATTAATAAAATTGCTTTACTTTTCATTCCAACATGAAAAATGACAAAAACAAACCACTCACGATCCAAAGTCCGTCAAACTTCACAACGTTGTTGTAAAAGTCTTTAATCTGCTCTCCCCACCACTCTACTGTACTGTTCTTGAAGAAATCAGGGAACGCCACAAAAGATCTGAATAGCTGAAAGTTTAAATGAAGGAAACATTAGGTTGGATTAGGTGCTTTAAACATTACTACATTCTGATTGGATGTTTGCTAATTTGTTAAAATAGTAATGTGCTGATTGACTTCCTATCTGTTCCGATTGGCTAAGTTTGAGTTTGTTTACTATAGCATAGTACTAGTATGTGCTCATTGGCTGACGGTGTGTCTTCTACATTCCAATTGGTTGAACGTATCTATGATGTCACACTCATCTCACTTTACTGTATTAGCAATTACAGTATGATTTCAGAATGAACAGACTTGAATATGGAGGAACAAGAGAAAATATGTCCTGTTCTCTAATTAAAGAGAGATAGAAAGAGAAAGAAAGTGATATATAGAGAAAGATAATGACTCAGAGAGGCAGATACCTTTACTTGAGTATCCCAGTCCAAAGAATTGTCTACAGTAACATTGGGATAATCAGGCCACACCTATGACAGTCAGAAACAAAAGCTAAAATCAGTGGATCAGGATCATTCCTGAACAGGTCATCTAATCAACTAATGTGGCGTTCTAGATGTAAGTTTCCCACTTTAACCTCATTTAACTCGGAACTCTGAATTCTTCCACCACCATTTGAAAATAATCAAAAGAATCCTCTTAATTCATCACCAATTTGTAGATCACATCAAATTAAACTTTTCACTCAAGTATGGGTTGATTAATTTGCCTTCCAGTGGATATTCCCAAGCAGGAGTTGGGAAAATTCCAGTTTAGGATTTAAACCATAATGACATCATCCTCTAGGAAGGAACATCATTTTTAGAGGGAAAATAACAGCACAAACAGAAGTATTAGCAATGGATTTGATGAATCCACAGATGTTTTGAGGTATCATTTGGTTTGTTTCACTATAACACATCCATCCTGTTTGAGAAAATGATAGAAATTGGTTAGATAATATAATAATAATAATTTACAAACTCCCTCTTATAAATAATTTAATAAATTTAATAATAATAAATAATTTATTTACTCAATCCCTCACTGAGCAATGGCAAACGTTCTTTATTTCCATCCTTTCAGGCATTTCCTGTCGCGCAGATAATCATATTATACTTAAATTACAACACAAGCATACCAATGTTTTAAAAGCTACAGAGTTCAAGGTACCGCAGAACATGAAGAACTCCAAACTTATATACAAAAGATATACTGTCAACAAAACTATGAGGTATTTACTCAAAATACATCAATATATGTTACTCTTCCTCTTTGGGTTTGTCATACCTTTCCCCACACAATGTCATTGCCGAGCTCAGGAGGCCATTTGATGAAAACGTCTTTTTCAATCCCGGTATTAAATGCAGGGTAGGATCCTTTAGTCTCATTGGCCGCTATAGCCGGGTCCTGAAGCACACAAACAAATAAAGCATGTGGTTTTGCTACAGAAAACATTTCAGACTACATCGGCCTATATTTATAAGCGCTGTTCTCATTACAACATACGGTTACACTTTATTTCAATAGTCCACTTTAGACATTCTACTAACTATAAGTAACTTTTCAACTACATGTCAACTAACTGTCATTGGAGTATTAGTAGGCTGTAGTAGACTGTCAGTAGACTGTTAGGTTATGGTTAGGTGATATGGTTCGGGTTAGGAGAACAAGTTGAGTTGTAGTTGCCAAGTTACTTATAGTCAAAAGAATGTCTGTTGGGGGAACCAACAAATGAAAGAGTTAGCAGATATTAAGCAGACTACTAATACTACAATGACAGTTAGTTGACATGTAGCTGCAAAGTTACTTATAGTTACTTACGTAGTTAGTAGAATGTCTAAAGTGGACTATCGAAATAAAATGTTACCCAACATCCTTTAACAATTTATAGAAATTTTTTTTTGCCAGTAATTGAGAATTCTTAGTACCAAAATGAAGATGAAACGCATCCCCTCAGCCCTCATGTGGTCCACCAGAGCAGGCAGTCCCTTGAAATTCACTTTGTCCAGCGTAAAGTCCATCTGCCTCTCCATGTAGTCAATGTCTGCATATTGAACATCCTTTAAGGGATCAAAGGTCAAATATTATGATCATTAAAGTTAAATGTGAAGTTCTAAGGTGATTGAGTAATTTAGTGCATACTTAGCTATGCTTTGGTTGGAAACATTTAATCTGCAAATGCGGGCAGAATGATGGTAGGACGTTGTGAGTGGTTGCTATGCGGTTGCTAGGTGGTTAATTACTGGCCCAAGTCAAAAGTCTATGAAATATTTTCACAATTTGATGGCCTGCCTGTCAAAAATCCCCTTGTAAAATCAACAGCTGACTTCTTAATTCATAACATTTGAGGTATCAGTAGCAGGTCGTTACATGTCGATGTTTAGTACTTAGGGTTTGGGGGTTTGTTCAAATTCGTTCATTAGCTTAAAGTATGAACAATTCTAAATACTACTTTAATGGCATTTTTTGAAAAGATAAACTTAAAGGGGCTATGTGTAGTTTTTAGCGGCCTCTAGCGGTGATGTTTCTGTGGCGAACAGGACGGCCGAGGGACGTGAGAGAACGGCGCGAGGCCGGTGGTGCGATTGCTAATGAGCAACACCTGTGAAGCACACCGGTCTCGCATCTCTCACGGAGGAGCGGAAGTATAAAGGAGGAGCGACGACGTTGATGATCGAGAGAGGAACAGGCCTGTATTTTAGTTGTTTTGTTTTTGTATTTTACTTTAGCCAGCAGTCGTCCGCGAGGGGCTGCTGGCAGTTATATTTATTTTCGGTAGCCAGCAGTCGTCCGCGAGGGGCTGCTGGCGGTATTATCGTTTGTTTGTTTTATTTAAATAAATTATATTTTGATTGTTCGCCGGTTCCCGCCTCCTTCTTCCCTGAACATTGCTACACTGGTGCCGAAACCCGGGAAGAGGGAGGAACGCGCTGTCAGAGAGTCCTCGCCGATGTGGGGAATCCGCGGTGCCATCGAGCATGGTGTGCGAGTCGCCGCCGCTCGCCGTGGGCCGGAGCCTGCTGCCCTCCGCCGAGCGAGGGGAAGAGCAGGGAGCGGGGGACTCGCGGCCACGGACGCTCGAGGCGGTGCGCTGGAGTGAGTTGTCGGTGGGACGGTCGAGCTCGCTGCCGGCAGCCTGGGTATTGGAGGGGCGGCTGCCATCCGGGAGGGAGAGGAGGAGTCGCCGCCGCTCGCCGTGGGCCGGAGCCTGCTGCCGTCCACCAGTGAAGGGGAGGAGCAGGGAGTGGGGGACTCCTGCCGTCTGCCCAAGGCACCCGAGGAGCCGTCGCCGTCCACCGGGCGGCGGAGGAGCGTCGAGCCGTCCACCGAGGGCTACCCAGCGTCACCGCCAGGCACCACGGAGGAGATCGCCTAGCTGGTGGGGGACCAGATGGCAGCGCGTTGTGGGAACCGGACCAAGTTTTTTTTTTCCTCTCTCCCCTCTCTCGATCTGTCGCTCCTCATGCTTCCGTCTCCGTTTCCCTCGGTTTGTCTGTCCATACTCCCCAGGGATCGCCGCCGCCAGGGGGGAGTAGGCACAGGCTCGTGGGTACCCCCCGGCCTGTGAGGGGCGATGGGGGTATGTGGCGAACAGGACGGCCGAGGGACGTGAGAGAACGGCGCGAGGCCGGTGGTGCGATTGCTAATGAGCAACACCTGTGAAGCACACCGGTCTCGCATCTCTAACGGAGGAGCGGAAGTATAAAGGAGGAGCGACGACGTTGATGATCGAGAGAGGAACAGGCCTGTATTTTAGTTGTTTTGTTTTTGTATTTTACTTTAGCCAGCAGTCGTCCGCGAGGGGCTGCTGGCAGTTATATTTATTTTCGGTAGCCAGCAGTCGTCCGCGAGGGGCTGCTGGCGGTATTTTCGTTTGTTTGTTTTATTTTAAATAAATTATATTTTGATTGTTCGCCGGTTCCCGCCTCCTTCTTCCTCCATCTACATTGCTACAGTTTCAGATTGTAACCAAATTTTACAAGAGCACTCATGCTCGAACTCATAGGCAATACCGTCTATTACGCAAATATCTCAGAGAATAGTCGACGGATTTGGTGAACACTGAGCTCGTTGGAATCGTCTAGTCGAGCTGAAAAGAACCTTAAGTTTCACAATTTTTGGTGGTGTTTTCGCGGAGATATTAGCCAAAAACCATCGGGTGCGCTGCAAAATTGTGGACGCCGGTGACGTCACGATCTCAGAAGAAAATCTCTTGTATCTCTGGAACGCGAAGACCCAGAGAGCTAAAATTCGGGGGAGGAGTCGTCATGGGAATATTCATCAAAGATTGACCGAGATATAAGCCGAAAAACGAGTGCCTTTGACCGGACGTAACTCCCTGACCGTCTACAAAAAGGAGAGAGGCTCGGGAGCGCGCATGCACGTCACATCCGATGGATTTCGCGCGGTAAATCCGACCCTGGGCCTTCACATAGAAATAGGAATACTGGCCTTCAGAGGTAATAGCAAAACTCGACAAGTGGATCATTGTAATGTGTGATTACAACCCCTTCACACACAGGCAATAAAAAAGGATTTGTTTTAGTAGAAAAGTTAAATATAGCACCTTTAATGATTCGGTGACTCCCTCCTTGTCTAAATACGGCCACAAAACGTTGTTATCATCGTTGAAGTATTTACAGTGGAGGTATTTACAGTGAGAAATGCAATATTCCTGAAGTTCTAATGCAAGTTCTGAAGATCGGTGAGAGTTACAACACTGTGTTTATTGTTGCGTTCACACGGAGAATGAAACACACGCATGCACACATTAAAAGATGAGATCGCTTACATAAGGAATTTTAGCAGCTTTCATGTCATTGTAAAGATCTGCGATCTCCGCATCGTTGGCGTAGCCATAGCGACAAAGCTGGAATCCAAGCGACCAAAAGGCTGGCAGAACCGGGCGGCCGATCATCTGTCAAACAAAACGCACAAACCGAGAGAAAAATATTTGAAATTTTATGCAAATACATTTCATAACACCAATATTCAAGTGGCTTAAGAGAATCTAATGGTGCCTTCTGTCTATGTTACAAGCAAGGTTCCTTTAGATAAATATTTATGTATTTAAATATTGTGGGCAATGAGAGAGACTCCAGCTGCTAAACCCCATCAATCCAGGAATAACACAAACACACACACACACACACACACACACACACACACACACACACACACACCTCAGTGTACTGCTGAACCACAGCTTCTGGAGTGGGTCCCATCACCATGTAGAAGTCCAAGATTCCTCCGATGGTGCGGTAGGTCAGAGCCGGAGTCGGCAGGAAGGTCACATCTAAGAGCAAAACAAGCAAAAAAAAAGAAAAGGGCGACATCATCCCTGTGACTCAATGTGTCTCTCAACAATGTTCGGCAGCAGCGTCTATACTAACAGCAAAACAAGTTTATCTGCTTCAAGAACAGTGCCGTTATTACCTCGCTAGTGAGAAATGCAGTGTTGGCAGTAGCGTCACATTTACTAGTTTAGCTACATTTCTCAATAGCATGGTGGTAGCGTCACTGTTTTCTGAATCAAATAGCTTTTCAGTAGCGAAAGCTCTTTTGTTGATCAAGTAGTGCGGTAGCACAAGCTACATTTTCCCAAGCATTTCTGAAGCTTAAGGTCAAATCGGATATACAACTGCTAAGGATCACTGATCCTGGATCAGAAAGTGACGCCACCGTAATACACAGACCTGTGTAGACGACAGAAATACTTCCGTATGACGGTGATTCGTCTTTGTGTTTTACGGTGGTTGGCAACCAGCTTTTGGTGCATTACCGCCACCTTCTGCTCCAGATATGCGAGAAATACATTTTATGGAAAGATCCCGAGGGGGGATTCGCCGTGGCCATACCTCGAGAAGTACATAATACTGATTGAGACAACAGAGAAAGCGTATGTTTTCAGGTGCTTATTGTGCAACCCCAAAAATAAGCTGCTCTCGTCTTTGAAGACATCAAACACGAATTTGAGAACACACATTCAGGTGATTCCCAAATAAGCTAGCTAACAAAACCATTGCAATTCAGTTTAGTCTGCAAACACCAGCTAGCAACTTGTCAACAGCTAACCACTAGCTAGCTTCCTTTTTTTCACTGTCTGTTGGCAGAAAAAATAAATAAATAAGGTTTTCCCTTATTGAATCAAAAAAATATTTTCAGATATTGTCGACAAAGGGAAAATGGCACGCATATTAGTGTTTCTCGTGCCAAATCGTTTAAGAATTTGTGTATTTTGTAATGTGGGGCTGCATCCACTTCACTGTGGAGAGACCAGAGTTATCAGATTTATTCAGAGAGATTTTACCCTCCAGGCATTTGATGTCCAGGAGAACATTGGGAAGAATGCAATCAATGAAAAGCACACTGTCTAAGACTTTGTCCAAACAGAAGCACTCCAGATGCGTGGTAATCAGACAACAGAGGCTTCCTTGGGGTGACTAAACCAAGAAACAATAAGCATCTGCTCTGGGGCATTAGCCAGTCGCAGGATCATAGGGCGCCACTCATATAATGTTTTGGCTGTAATGTAGGAAGACGTGCACAGAGATTTCAACATAAGAGACAAGGTGACCGTTACAACCACAGATAATGCTTCAAATCTTGTGACGGCTTTCAGTGTCTTTGCAGAAGTTCACTGAACCATTCAAGAAAGAGAAGAGGAGGATGAGGAAGAAGAGGAGGGAGATGTCACAGACATCGTAAGTGAAACAGAAGAAGACTACAGTCATCAGCAATACACCTCTACACCCTCAACCTGTTTGCCACAAGAGACATTGAGGGTGCTTTGACCCAAACAGAGGCCTTTAAAAAAGTATCAAGACCAATGGTTGGCAAATGCCAGGCACTCTGGAACAAGCAACATAGAAGCACACAAGCTTCAGACTTCATCAAAGACAAGCAAGGGTGCCAGCTGATAATAGTTTGCAGTCCAACCAGGTGGAACTCCACTTACCATGCCATGGAGCGCTTGGATACCCGTCTCCTGACAGAAGAATAAGACCTCCAGGAGACCCGTGAGAAGCTTTTGGTGACTCGCTACAAAGTAGCAAAACTCGGTTTCACTTCATTTGGATGGTCCCTTTAACACATTCTGTTGACTATAAGTAACGTTGCACCTACATGTCTACTAACTCTCATTAGAGTGTTAGTAGAGTATTAGTAGACTGGTAGGGTTGTAGGGTTGTTGACAATAAGTTGACATGTAGTTGCATAGTTACTTATAGTCAGTAGACTGTCTGTTGGAGGACCATCACAATAAAGAGTTATCAGATATTAAGCAGACAGTCCACTAATACTCTAATGAGAGTTACTTGACATGTAGTTGCAATATTACTTATAGTCACCAGAATGTTCAAAAGGGACCATCAAAATAAAGTGTTACCCAAAACTCACCTTCATACAGGAGTATGTTCAGGTAAATATTACCTTTATTTTATATGTACTAAAGACGTGCGTGTCCCAGGAAATAATTGCACACCTTAGAACATTAGTAAACCAATCAGAATCAAGCTGTCACAGTTCTGTCACCCTTGTCTGGGTTTTCTCTTGGTTTAATGACAGAGCTGTGACACTCCCAGTTTGTCATGTGTTTGTGTTTGTCTGGTCTGTTGTGAGCACATGGCTGTCATGTTATTCTTTGTGCCATGTGCTCTCCTGTCAATTGTCTAGCCCCACCCATCTTATCTCATTATTGATTAATTTCCCCCACCTGCTTGCCTCGTTACCCTCTTATGTTTGTTTCCCTATTTAGTCTCCCTGTGTTTTCAGTCCTGTGCTGGGGCGGCGTGGTGCGAAGTGGCGGTTTGTTTGTATCTCCAAGAGATATTTTCTTTGCTTTTTTCGTTTGTTTTGGTTTGTTTTGTTTATTTTTATTTGGCGGTTTGGCATAATCTGATTTGTGACTGGGTCTGGATAGTATAATGGAGGAAGATGATGAGAGTGGGGATTGGTTAAAAGGTCAAGAAGATTGGAAAAATCAAGGTTATGTCAACGGTAGAGGGAGAGGAGGAAATTATACTAGGTCTAATGGGGCTGAGGGAATGGGGAAAGGACCATCGAAGAGGAGTATTGAAGATGTATCTGATGAAGTAGGTAGAGGTGTGAGAAGGAAGGTAAGTCAGGAAGATGATTTGAAAGTAATCGTTAAATTTATAGAGGGGCATGATATAAACGAAATTGGTTTGTTTACATTGACGAGTGGATTGAAAAAGGTAGTAGGAGACATAGAAATGGCAAAAGTGTTACGAGATGGCAGATTACTAATTAAATGCAGGAACATTGAGCAAAGAGAGAAGGCTGAGAGATTACAGTCGGTGTGTAAGAAAGAAGTGAGTGAAGTACGAAGCTTTGTAGGTATAAGAACAAGGGGAGTGATCACAGGTATACCGATTGGGGAAAAATTAGACGATCTTAAAAAGAACATTAAGGGAGGAACTGTAGTGGACATAAAAAGACTTAAAGCAAACCGTAATGGAGAGAAAGTAGATAGCACTACAGTACTTTTGGAGTTTAAGGAGCAAGTGTTGCCAGATAAAGTGATGGTGGGCTATTTGAGTTTCAGGGTGCGGGAGTACATCCCTCCACCAACTCGATGCTATAAATGCCAAAGGTATGGTCATATAGCAAATGTATGCAAAGGGAAATTAAGATGTGGGAAGTGCGGAGGAGAGCATGAATATGGGAAATGTGGAGAGGGGGTTGAGAGGAGATGTTGTAACTGTGGTGGGGATCATACGGCTGCGTATGGGGGATGTCCTGTAAGTAAAAGGGCAGTGGTGGTACAACAGATACGGACAACAAAAAAAATTACATATGCTGAGGCGGTAAAGGTAGTCAATATGGAAAGGAAAGAGACACAGGAGATAAATGCAACACAAGGTGGTGCTGAATGCAGAAGGCCAAAGGAGGATGTGTTAAGCTCAGAGAAATTGATACTGTTCATTGCGTACGTGGTTAATTGTTCTGATCAAGCTAAAACGAGAACAGAGAAAATAAAAATAATTGTTAAAGCTGCTGCAAAGTTCTTGAATGTGGATAATTTATCGTGGGAAAAAATACAAGCTGATCTTATGCAGGGTGAAACAAATGATCCATCATTAACACCTCTAAGAACTTATTGATTTTACAGTGGAATGCAAGAAGTCTTATAGCAAATGGGCAGGAGTTAAAAGGTTTTATTAATAATTTAGAGGTTAAGCCAGATGTAATTTGCATTCAGGAGACATGGCTTAAACAGTCGTTAGATTTTGTTATAAAGGGGTACATAAGTATAAGAAGGGATAGAGTGGAGGGAAGTGGTGGAGGGTGTGCAACATTTGTTAAAAGAGGGATGCAGTTTAGAGAGGTTAAGAAGGGTGTGGATTTAGAATATATTGTAATAGAAATATGGACAGATAGTGGTAGTATGGGTATCATTAATTTTTACAATCCATGCAGACAACTAGAAGATGAGAATCTGGATGAAATGTGGGATAACTTAAATGGTAAAGGTATTTGGTGTGGTGATTTTAATGCACATAGTACTCTTTGGGGGGATAGGGATGATTCTAATGGAAAAGTTATTGAGGAATATTTGGGTGAGAAGGGGCTAGTATGCTTGAATGATGGATCAGGTAAGAGAATAGATATAGCTAGGGGATATGAATCTGCAATAGATCTGACTTTGGTTACAAAGACAGTAGCTGATAAATGTAGCTGGGAAGTATTGAGGGAAAGTAATATAGGCAGTGACCATTTTTTAATTACAATTAAGGTAGGAGTGGAGGTGATAAGAGAGAGTGTAATGAGGGAAGGTAGGTGGATGTTAGAAAGAGCTGATTGGGATACATTTAGAGAGTTGAGTGAATACAGATTGGTGGGTGTAAATAAGGATCAAAGTGTTGAGAATTTATGTAGGGAAATCAGCAGCAGCGTAATAGAAGCAGCAGAAGTAGCTGTACCTAAAACAAAGAATAAAAATGTCATCAAAATTGTTCCTTGGTGGACTAAGGATTGCAGTGAGAGTATAAAGCATAGAAATAGAGCCTTTAGAATTTTGAAAAGATCACACAACTTTCAGAAAATGATTGAATACAAAAGATTGCAAGCAATAGTGAGACAGACAATAAGGAAGGCAAAAAAAATATACTGGGAAAAGTTTTGTGAATCTATTGGTAGAACTACACCAATACAACAAGTGTGGGGTATGATAAAGAAAATGAGGGGTAATGGGAGAGAATATGAATATCCAATAATGTTAGATGATAGTAGGATTATTACTAATAGCAGGGACAAGGCTGAAGTTATAGCAAAGACATTAGTAAAGGTACATAGTGAAGCAAATTTAGATCAGATAGAAAGGGAAGGAAGAGAAGCTACTAAACTAAGATATAGTGCTGAGTTGGGTAATGATAATGAGGAAGGTGGTGTGATGGAGGTTCTATTTACAATGAAGGAACTGAATTGTGCTTTGAAGAAGGTGGGGAAATCTACACCAGGGAATAACAAGGTTTGCTATGCAATGATAGAAAATCTAACTGATAAAGGTAAGGAAGTAATATTGGCTCTTTTTAATAAAATATGGGTAGAAGGGGTAATCCCTTGCAATTGGAAGGAGTCAATTATTATTCCTATTAGGAAACCTGGTAAAGACGCTAAATTGCCTAGTAGTTATAGGCCTATTGCACTGACATCTCAGTTGGGTAAGACCATGGAACGAATGGTAAATGATAGATTAGCATTCTATTTAGAAACTAAAAATGCATTAAGGAATTACCAGAGTGGTTTTAGGAAAGGTAGGGGGACTATGGACCCAACTGTGGTACTTGAAGATGACATCAGAAAAGCTCAGGTAAACAAAGAAACAGTTTTAGCTATATTTTTTGATATAGAGAAAGCATACGACATGATGTGGAAGGAGGGGCTTCTTATCAAATTATATCAGTTGGGAGTAAAGGGGAGAGTGTTAGTGTGGGTAAAATCCTTTTTATCTGGGAGGAAAATTAGAGTTAAAGTAAATGGGGTTTTGAGTGAAGTGTATGAGGTAGACAATGGTACTCCTCAAGGGAGTATTATTAGCCCATTATTTTTTTCAGTAATGATAAATGAGATATTTATAAATGTAGAAAGGTCTATTGGTGTAGCTTTATTTGCAGATGATGGAGCAATGTGGAAAAGGGGAAGAAATATCAATCATATTGTAAATAAGATACAACAAGCAGTGGATACAGTACACACATGGACAATTGAATGGGGATTTAGGATATCTGTGGAAAAAACTAAGGTCATTTTCTTCACAAGGAAGAAAATAAGTCAGGAGTTACAGATTCAAATATCAGGTAAGGAATTGGAAAGAGTAGAGAGCTTTAAATATCTAGGTATATGGTTTGACAAAAGATTAACATGGGCAGTTCATATTCAGAAGATGGTAGAAAAGTGTAAAAAGGTATTGAATGTAATGAGGTGTTTGCATGGGGTGAAATGGGGTGCAACTAGGAGTGCTATGCATACAATATATACTGGACTGATTAGATCAGTTTTTGATTATGGGTGTGTTGTATATGGGTCTGCTGCTAAGACAGCTTTAAATAAACTAGACAGAGTACAGAGTCGAGGTTTAAGATTATGTTGTGGAGCCATGAAGACAACTCCAGTGGCAGCCATCCAAGTAGAGATGGGGGAGCTGCCTTTAGATCTCAGAAGAGACCAGCTTAGCCTGGTTTTTTGGGCAAACCTTAAAGGTCATAGGGAAGACCATTTGAGTCAATCTACATTGGTAGAGTGTCAAGAGAGACAGAATGGTAGAAAAAGTAGTTTTGGGTGGACTATTGGACAGAAAATAAATGAGATGGAAATAGCCTTGTTGGATATAAGTCCCACAGTAGTATTTTCAAGAGTTCCTTTATGGACTCTTGAAGATCTTTCAGTTGATCTCAGTCTTTTGGAGGAAACTAAGAATGGGGATATAGATAGTAATATGGTGCAGGGGTATTTAGTTGAAAGATATGGGGATAGGATTATAATGTACACAGATGGGTCCAAAAGGGATGGGAGAGTGGGGGTGGCTTTTGTTATTCCAAAATTAAAAGTAGCAACTCAAAAAAGAATTAATGATAATTTAGCAGTCTATACAGCAGAACTAATTGCTATTTTAATGGCACTCTCTTGGGCTGTGAGTAACAGGCCAAGAAGTTTAGTAATTGCTTCAGACTCAGCGTCAGCTCTGATGAGTATTCAGAACATAAATTCACAATCTAGACAAGACATTGTTGTAGAAATTGTCCAAATGGCTAGTACATTAATTAAAACTGGAGTCAATGTTGGACTTGTATGGGTACCTGCCCACAAAGGAGTAATAGGGAATGAGTTGGCGGATAAGTATGCAAAAAAGGCAACAGAAATGGAGTATATAAGTTTAAGCATTAAGTATAGTAAAGAAGAGGTGAAATCAATCATTAAAAGAAAGATAAAGGAGAAGTGGCAAGTGTTGTGGGATAATGGTCAGACTGGTAGGAGACTATATAATATCCAAAAAAGAGTGGGGGTGAGTAGAAGTACTTGCAGAAATACACAGGAGGAGAACATCATTTCAAGAATGAGACTTGGGCATACAGGCTTAAACAGTACATTATTTTTAATGGAAAAACATGCTGATGGAAGGTGTAGTGTATGTAACACACAGGATACCATAGAACATGCTATTGAAGAATGTACTAGATATAGTAATGAGAGACAACAGTTAATCCAGCAGTTAGAAGATGAAGAGATACCTTTGAAAGTAAGGGATATTTTGCTAAGGAATTCGGGAGATTTTTGTTTTGGGTTTTTATTTTCCTTTTTTAGAAGAACAGGTTTAATAAAGATAATTTAAGTGTAGGGAAATAATTTATCCAGACCTACACTCCATTTCAGAAGGTGGCGGTAATGCAACCAGACGTTATTTGCCAACCGCCATAAAAACAAGAAGAAGAAGAAGAAGTCCTGTGCTGGTTCGTTGTCCAAGTTCCTTCTGTTTACTTATCCTGTCTGTTACTGTTCTTGTTTTCCCCCACGAGGGACTTTTCTTTGTAGTTTGTTTGCTTGCTTAATAAATATACCCATTTGTTTCTGCACTTGAGTCCTCGCATCCTGAATCTACTCATTCCGTGACAGAACGAACCAGCCAAATGAGGACTCAGCAAACAATGGGTATCTTCCTTTTTCCATCTCCCTGCCCTTCCGCTTATCCGATGGTGGAAAGACTTGACAAACTTGCCTACCAGTTCCTGTATTTTGCGGAGGGGCTCAACATCGGCGACACAGTGCTCAAGGACAGATTCAACACCAGCCTTAATGAGCCTGTGCCTGCCTGGGAGATGGGAATGCTGGGGACACTATCATTCTGGCAGTTTGTGGGGTACGTTTACCATCGCGGGTCCAATGCAGACTGGGAGGGTGGTCTTCCGCCTCTTGGCCCACCTCCCACTGACCTCACAAACTGCTTAGTCCCTGGTCCCCCGATGATCCCTTCGGGGAGAGGGAGGAGGAAAAAAGGGTGCGACCCATCAGCCTCCTATCCAGAGGCTGAAGGAGCTGCAGCGCTCCCGGAGGCAGTTACTTCCACATCGCCTCGCCAGCGCAAGAGGGCTCCTGTCACTTTCCTTCGGCTGGTGGTCCAGGAGGACCCAACTTCGGCGGTCCCAATGCCGGTTGTCCAGGAGGACCCAACTTCGGCGGTCCCAATGCCGGTTGTCCAGGAGGACCCGACTTCGGTGGTCCCAATCCCAGTGGTCCAGGAGGACCCGACTTCGGTGGTCCCAATCCCAGTGGTCCAGAAGGATCCGACTTCGCTGGTCCTAAGCCCCGTGGTCCGGAAGGATCCGACTTCGCTGGTCCCAAGCCCGGTGGTCCAGAAGGATGCGACTTCGCTGGTCCCAAGCCCGGTGGTCCAGAAGGATCCGACTTCGCTGGTCCCAAGCCCGGTGGTCCAGAAGGATCCGACTTCGGTGGTCCCAGGTCTGCTTGTCCTAGAGCGGTTCTCTCTCCCTGCAGCGCCCCCAGTGGTGGCCGAGGAGCCTGTAGAGCCTACTCGCTCACGAAAGTGGAGGAGGAAGAGAGTTTCCGGTCAACCACAGGGACCGGAGTTTGTTCCGAAGCCTGCAGCCGACCCACCGATGCTTCCAGTGACGCCTGCAGCCGAACCCCCTAGGCCCCTAGTGAGGCCTGCAGCCGAGCCGCCCAAGCGTCTCGCCCTGCCGGCGCCACACATGCTACCAGTCAAGCCTGAATCTGTTCATGTCACGTCTGCCGTTCCAGGGACCGCTCGCGTCACGTCTGCCGTTCCAGGGACCGCTCGCGTCACGTCTGCCGATCCAGGGACCGCTCGCGTCACGTCTGCCGATCCAGGGACCGCTCGCGTCACGTCTGCCGATCCAGGGACCGCTCGCGTCACGTCTGCCGATCCAGAGACCGCTCACGTCACGTCTGCCGATCCAGAGTCTACGGACAAGATGGCTGCCGCCGAGCCTGTGTCTGTTCCTGTGACATGGCCGCCCAAAGGCTCTTCACCGCCGTGGCCGCCCGAGGGCTCTTCACCGCCGTGGCCGCCCGAGGGCTCTTCACCGCCGTGGCCGCCCGGGGGCTCTTCACCCGAGGGCTCTTCACCGCCGTGGCCGCCCAAGGGCTCTTCACCGCCGTGACCGCCCGATGGACTGTCGTCTTCACCCTGGCTGCCCGAGGGATCATCTCAGTTCTGGCCGCCCTAGTGTCCTGCATAGCTTGCACTATCCTGGCTCACAGCCAGGAATCCAGACCCTCCCGTCCCTCCCTGGCTCCTCTTCCTCCCTCCCTCCTCTCTCTGTACTTGTGTTTTGATCTGCTTGTTTTCTGTTGGTCTTGCACATTCCATGTTCCAGTCTTGTTTTTGGTGTCCCTCCAGGTGGCGTCCCTTTGAGGGGGAGTAGTGTCACAGTTCTGTCACCCTTGTCTGGGTCTCTTGGTTTAGTGACAGAGCTGTGACACTCCCAGTTTGTCATGTGTTTGTCTGGTCTGTTGTGAGCACATGGCTGTCATGTTATTCTTTGTGCCATGTGCTCTCCTGTCAATTGTCTAGCCCCACCCATCTTATCTCATTATTGATTAATTTCCCCCACCTGCCTGCCTCGTTACCCTCTTATGTTTGTTTCCCTATTTAGTCTCCCTGTGTTTGCAGTTCTGTGCTGGTTCGTTGTCCAAGTTCCTAGTGTTTCCTTATCCTGTCTGTTACTGTTCTTGTTTTCCCCCACGAGGGAGTTTTGTTTGTAGTTTGATTGTTTGCTTAATAAATATACCCATTTGTTTCTGCACTTGAGTCCTCGCATCCTGAATCTACCCATTTCGTGACAGAAGCATTCAACAGACCCGTAGTATAAGTAAAAGGCTATAGAATTATAGGGCTATTAAGAAATTGAAAAAAGAAATTTTAACAAATTATATTATCAAAATAAGCACTATTATCCCCAATTTTTTGCCATATTGGGATAAAAATAGTAATATATTAAAAAGTAATAAAATAATAGTATTTAAACTTATGCACAATATGATTTATTATATAATTCTTTAAAAACACATTGGTATGCACAGATCCAAACTTAGTCTAATAAATTGCTCAAAAGCATGATAATCATCTCCCTAAATTATAGAGAAAATATTATTGAAAACTACAGAAAATAATTACAATAAATTGAAAATGTATATTATAAATAATAGATTTTTTTATTAACTAAATTGAATAATACATTTATTAACTACTTATTAGTTGTGAAATAATAGGCTTTAATTTATTATTTTGAAAGTGTCTTCATTGCTTTTGTCCATGAACAAGCTGCCATCTAGACCCGTTTAAACCAGCGAACCCTCTCAGGCTGGTCTTAGAGCATTCAGCACAGGTTGTGTCCCAGAGACACATGTTTAGTGTGTGTTTGTACTCACCCATGGCATTGCTGTTGAGCAGCAGGACACCGTGAGCGTTTCTTGATTTCTCCAGAACCATGTAGAAGGGATGGACTCCATAACTGTTCAGTTTGAACTACAGATGGGGAGAAAGAGTTTGAGTTTGTGATCTGATTTCAGTCGTCCTCAGTGTTAAACAGACAATTAAGTGTTAATGAGAGATTTTTATTTGGCTTAAAGGCAAGAACCCTGCAAATCCCATTTCTCTGTTTTAATTAACATCATTATATCTCTCTCTCTTACTTCATGTATCTCTCCTTTTGCTTCTCTTTCTCTGGGCATTGTGTCATGAAGTGAGTCAGAGAATAAGGTTGTCAGTGTGTCCAGTATAGACAACTGACCGCCAATGACAGGACGGTTAGCTGCGTAAATTCAAGGCACTTACTTCAAGAAATTCTGCTATCATTTACTCACCCTTTTGTTGAATCAAATCAAATATTTATTTCTAAAGCTACTTTTGTAATGTCTATTTGATGCTTTTCTTATTTAACAAAATAATGACTTGAAATTATATTTTGGGGGTAATCTCTCAGCCAAATATGATGTGTGATTAAATTGAGATTAATTAGATTATTCAGAAATCGCCACATCGTGTAATTATTTAGATGATTAAATTGAATCGCTTGACAACACTAATATATATATATATATATATATATTATCAAAGGAATAAATTACATTTTAGTTGAATTAGGCCGGCTGTAACGTTATGTGTTTAAAGTGCAGATGACATCATGTAGCGCTTGTAAAACACCCGCACTGGTTCGGACACTCACCCCTGGAGGCTGGTCTTTGGCAAACAGGCCGTATGTGTGAAAGTTGAGGTCATGTTTGTAGCTGGGATGCTCTGTTTCACCAACACCATACACATAGTTTGAGGGGAGGCGTGTGGAGATCTGCAGGAGCTGATCGGAGAATGTGAGCCCTGGCACGGCAGAGTCCCATCTAGAGGAAAAGAGATTTAACAAAACACTGAAAAATAAGTTCCTTTTATTAAGAAGGCAAACTGTGCTTTTATAGTCCTAGAAGTGCACCATCAGCACTGCTATTTAGAGCTAGAATCATGTGCTCCTCCAAAAACTGCTGCTTTTTTGCTTTCACCAATTCATTTGTAGTTGCAATACCTTTGGGAACTTTGACATGCTTTTAAATAGAATATAGCTAATTATTTTATATGTATGCATTGTAATTAATTAATCAAATATATATTTATTTTTATTTAGTGCATTTTATTTGATATAATAATATATAAATATGTAAACAAAATATTTAAGGTAAATATGTAGCATTTTTTGCAACTCAAACATTAGATTCCATTGACACAAAGTTTACCTTGAATGCAATGCATCTGCCAAATGCATGAATATAAATACCATATGTATAAATATGATATATTTTAAAAGGTTAACCTCCAATAAACGGTGACAGCAGATAAAACACACACTATTCCTTATACATTCATATAAAGTGAGTAATTGAGGTGTATTACTCACATGACTTCTTCGGAGCCCTTTCTGATGACTTGGATGCCGAATGGCTTGTGCTGGATCTGAACCCTGTACAGTCTGTTGTTTTCCTCGGTCTCTGCTGTGGCGGGCAGCTCGAGGGCGACGGGGACCTCGTAGCGGGCATTGGCTGGGTCAAAGATCTAGATTAATAGGACCAAAATCAGTCGTAGTCTTCATCTCTTATTCAGTTTCTTAATTTTAATTCTTAAAAAAGCTCAACAATAGAGCATGGCGCTAGTAATATACAATTTCCCTAATAAAATGTTGGTGTTTATTAAAAAAAAGAATTCAATTTAACATTTATAAATTAACCTGCCAAATTTTCACAATGAAAATTCCCACATTATTGCCAAAGGAAGTAATCTCTCCAAACCTCTAAAAGCGTCTGCAAAATGCATGAATGTAAATAGTGGATTTAGTCATTAGGGGCTTTCGCACCGGAGGAACCTTTTCATAGTTCCTAGAACAATTGGCGGAAGTTCCCAGATCTTGGCGTGTTCGCACCGCAGTAACTGGGAACGATTTAACTTCTAGGAACTCCTTTTGGAGGAACTAATCTAGCTCCTACTTCAGAGTCGGTCTAAACCAGCGCTATAGGAACTACCAGTGACGTTAGTGTACGCTGATTGGCCGAACACACGTGAAACACAGGCACCCGCCATTTTTTTAAAAGCTGTGTACACACACAGATTATAGCCTATATACAGGCCCTTCTAAAAAAATTTGCATATTGTGATAAAGTTCATTATTTTCCATAATGTAATGATCAAAATTAAACTTTCATATATTTTAGATTCATTGCACATCTACTGAAATATTTCAGGTCTTTTATTGTTTTAATACTGATGATTTTGGCATACAGCTCATGAAAACCCAAAATTCCTATCTCAAAAAATTAGCATATCATGAAAAGGTTCTCTAAACGAGCTATTAACCTAATCATCTGAATCAACTAATTAACTCTAAACACCTGCAAAAGATTCCTGAGGCTTTTAAAAACTCCCAGCCTGTTTCATTACTCAAAACCGCAATCATGGGTAAGACTGCCGACCTGACTGCTGTCCAGAAGGCCATCATTGAGGGTAAGACACAGAAAGACATTTCTGAACAAATAGGCTGTTCCCAGAGTGCTGTATCAAGGCACCTCAGTGGGAAGTCGATGGGAAGGAAAAAGTGTGGCAAAAAACGCTGCACAACGAGAAGAGGTGACCGGACCCTGAGGAAGATTGTGGAGAAGGACCGATTCCAGACCTTGGGGGACCTGCGGAAGCAGTGGACTTAGTTTGGAGTAGAAACATCCAGAGCCACCGTGCACAGGCGTGTGCAGGAAATGGGCTACAGGTGCCGCATTCCCCAGGTCAAGCCACTTTTGAACCAGAAACAGCGGCAGAAGCGCCTGACCTGGGCTACAGAGAAGCAGCACTGGACTGTTGCTCAGTGGTCCAAAGTACTTTTTTCAGATGAAAGCAAATTTTGCATGTCATTGGGAAATCAAGGTGCCAGAGTCTGGAGGAAGACTGGGGAGAAGGAAATGCCAAAATGCCTGAAGTCCAGTGTCAAGTACCCACAGTCAGTGATGGTCTGGGGTGCCATGTCAGCTGCTGGTGTTGGTCCACTGTGTTTTATCAAGGGCAGGGTCAATGCAGGTAGCTATCAGGAGATTTTGGAGCACTTCATGCTTCCACCTGCTGAAAAGCTTTATGGAGATAACGATTTCATTTTTCAGCACGACCTGGCGCCTGCTCACAGTGCCAAAACCACTGGTAAATGGTTTACTGACCATGGTATTACTGTGCTCAACTGGCCTGCCAACTCTCCTGACCTGAACCCCATAGAGAATCTGTGGGATATTGTGAAGAGAAAGTTGAGAGACGCAAGACCCAACACTCTGGATGAGCTTAAGGCCGCTCTCTAAGCATCATGGGCCTGTAGAACACCTCAGCAGTGCCACAGGCTGATTGCCTCCATGCAACGCCGCATTGAAGCAGTCATTTCTGCAAAAGGATTCCCGACCAAGTATTGAGTGCTTAACTGAACATAATTATTTGAAGGTTGACTTTTTTTGTATTAAAAACACTTCTTTTATTGGTCTGATGAAATATGCTAATTTTTTGAGACAGGAATTTTGGGTTTTCATGAGCTGTATGCCAAAATCATCAGTATTAAAACAATAAAAGACCTGAAATATTTCAGTTGGTGTGCAATGAATCTAAAATATATGAAAGTTTAATTTTGATCATTACATTATGGAAAATAATGAACTTTATCACAATATGCTAATTTTTTGAGAAGGACCTGTATTTACTCCAGAAACTAACTCTGTGAACATGGAAAACAGTGATAGATGGGCCTCTTAACCTTTACGCTAAGGAGAAAATCCAACGCACTTTAGAGGAGACCAAGCCAAACATGATTATGTATTTCTGCTCAGCTAGCGACACTGGACATCAACCACACGGCTTTTTTCACTTAGATTAGATATGGTCTCCAAATGTGAGATTTGCTAATACATTTTCAGAGAATTCTGTAAAGCCCATTGAAGGGTGGCTTTTTTCAGATGGCTTTTTGATGAGAAAACATTGGTTTTTAATGGAAGTATTAGTATAAGTAATGGGAGCACTGTATGCTTAGGCATTCTCAGCGCTGTCAAAATAAAGGTCTGCCACGCATTCAAAATAAAAGTCACAACAACAAGCGCGGCTTACATCACTTCAGAGTTCCTACTGGCGGTGCGAATGTAACCAGGAAAATGTTCCTGAAGAAACCATTAGTTCTCGGGGAATCACCCTGGTGGCTATTTCCTTGAACCAAGTTCCTGATACTAACTGGTGCTAAAGCGGCAAGCCCTAATTGTCTTGGTCTTAATCCTAAATTTAGAAACGCATACCTTCCAGCGCAGGCTTTTTCCACTCAGATATGTGATTTCCACACGGAGCTTGCTGACGTCTCGAGATTGAGAACGCTGACATGGGAAATCGGTATTGCGCTCTATATCTACAATGATGCCGCTTGCCGTTTCAACCGCGTTGCTGGTGACGTAGCCGTGGGTCTCGGCGTAATAACACCAGGGCTCCTTGGGAGTGTCTGAAGGCTGTGAAAGGCAATGTGTTGAATCACGTTATAACACTTCAGATCAAACAGCGTCTTTGAAAACAATGATATTGAATATTTTCTCTCTCAGACCTTCCAGATGCAGCCGCGGGCTCCACATTTGTCCTGATCGGCACCTGCTTCAGGGTGACAGTCGAAGTGCCTAAAGTTTGGGTGTTTGGCCTCCCAGTTGACTGTGTAGTCCTTCCCCAGTTCCAACTCCAGATTTCTCAGATACATCACCTAGCAGACCACAAACACCCACTGTTATACAGTAAATCACGCTAAAGACAACAGGTGTATTCATGTCAGGATCTTATCCTCTAGTTAAAGTATGTAAATAACAAAAATGACAAATACTAGTCTAAACAAAATAAAGTATTTTGGCGTTAGTTGGTGTACGTGTCATAAATGACAGCAGCTGACATTAATGTGTCATGTATAGATTAAGACCAAAGTCAGTGTGACCTTGTGTCATTCCAAGACCTTGAGCTCTGGGAGAAAGAAATGCCCTTCATCCTAGCCTAAAATGTGTGCGCTGGTCTGTGAGACTCTCTCGGAATGAAACGGCCTCTCCTGGTACCGAGGGAAGCCTGCTCCGTATTAAACACAAGTCAGGTTCCATTTTATAATTTACTTTACGTCGGCTGTGTTTTTTTTTTTTTTCATTTAGATTAGATATGTTCTCCAAATGTCAAATTAGTTAATACATTTCGGAGAATTCTGTAAAGCCCATTGAAGGGTGGCTATTTTCAGATGGCTTTTTGTTGAGAAAACCTTGACGTTTAAAGGAAGTATTAGATTGAAGTTTCTGTCCATTTATTTCCCTGTTGCTTTTGACTTAGACCAGAGGATGAGTCCAAAGCAAACATGATATGATGTGTACAGTATCTGCTCATTCTGTTATTCTAGCTACATTTTATATCATGCAATAATATTTCAAGAGGTAATAACATCCTCCAAAGTGATTTAAATAAAAATGGACCCTATTTAACTGTATATTCCTGGTCTCATGTGCATTATATCCATTTCGGTAGGGTGTTGAATATCCGGTAACACTTTATAAAAACTGCACGCTATTAATCATTAGTTAAGCATTAGTAAACAGTTAATTAATAATTTATAAAGCATTAATAGACATTAATAAGCAGTATAAATGCTTTATTCTTGATTTAAAAGCCTATTTCTATAATGTGTTTAATAATTGTATTTTCATACTTTATTACTGATCAATTTATCATTTCTAAATGAAGTATTGCATTATTTATAAACCAGATATTTAAGAGTTGTCAGTGGTTCATAAGATCACTTGATGATTAATAAACTTTTTTTTTAGAGCCTCAAAATCATTCTCCAGAACATTCTCATTCACGGTGCCA
This sequence comes from Meda fulgida, assembly GCA_030578275.1. Classification (NCBI taxonomy): domain Eukaryota; kingdom Metazoa; phylum Chordata; class Actinopteri; order Cypriniformes; family Leuciscidae; genus Meda; species Meda fulgida. The sequence continues at coordinate 35,329,781 of CM060617.1, read as the reverse complement.
TGCTGGTGGAATGATCTGCCCACCCTCATCCCGAATGCAGTATCCCTGACAGCATTCAAAAGACAACTGAAAACTCATCTCTTCCGTGAGCTAAAAAAACCCTCTCCTTTTCCTTTAAATCCCTGCTTATCTGGCTTATGCTACTCCGATCAATATCTGAACTTTGTATTTTGAGCACTTCTTGCGCTGTTTTTGTCTCTTCACGTAGACTCGCTTGGTTTAGTCCTCAGTTGTAAGTCGCTTTGGATAAAAGCGTCTGCTAAATGACTAAATGTAAATTTCAATGTACATTCATACATCTTATTATTCAGACATAATAGTAATAGTTACTAGTGTGTTAATAAATGCTTTATTAACATGTATTTATACTGTAATTCAGGGTTAATTCGGGTAGTTATAAAGCATTTATTAGCGGTCAGTTAACTATGTTTGTGAGCTCATATAAAGTGAGGACTATTTTCATGCCTTGTAAAGCATTTACAAAGGAGATTTAAAGGCTGTTAATATTTCTATGTTCTGTATCACTGTGTTGTGTTTGTTTCATTTTTCTGTTAAAAAGGTAACTGAGTCTATCTCCTTTATAAATGCTTTACAAGGCATGAATAGTCCTCACTTTAGATGAGCTCACACACAGTTAACTGACCACTACTAAATGCTTTATAACTACCTGAATTTACTCCATGTACTTACACTTTCTAAGTGATCTTATGAACCACTGACAACTCTTAAATAACTGGTTTGTAAATAATGCTATACTTCATTTAGAAATTATGAATTAATCATTAACAAAGTATGAAAATACAATTATTAAACACATTATAGATATGCCTTTAAATCAAGAAAAAAATGTATAGCTGTATTTATAAACTGCTTATTAATGTCTATTAATGCTTTATAAATGATGAGTTAAATGTTTACTCATGCTTAAGTAATGATTAATAGCGTGCAGTTATTATAAAGCCTTACCAACTCTTTTATATTAAAACTATGATTACCTTCTTGGTTGAATCGTAGTTAACCTGGGACTCCGACAGAGAGTCTGTAGTGGTGCCGTCCGACACGAGCACAGAGGCGGGAGCCGCGCTCACTCCCATCACTGTGATGTTCTCAAACTTCAAGCTGTTTGGATCCGTGTAGCCATTGTGAGCAACATGCATTGTCAAGACATCCTGATCCAGCAGAAAAATATCAGATATCACTACAGATTTTTGTAATAGATGCCAAAAAAAAAAAAAAAAAAAATATATATATATATATATATATATATATATATATAAACGTTGCTTATTGGACATGAAACGTAATTCCATCTTCCAACATTAGGATGACATACATTAACCACAGAAAACTGGTAACGAATGTAGGAGCCGGATGAAACAGTATCTAAGAAAAAAAGAGTGAATTTATCAGAGACAAATCAACTTTATATATGATCACACAAGTGTTATCTGTTTTTTTTTTAGTATAATAGGGCTCAATAATAAGGATAACCCTGTGACCAATTTGAAATAGTTTCAGGCCAGTGTTGTTTTTTTCACTACATCTCATGTTTGTTGCCCATGTTCATTTGTTTTTATGTCTTGCAAACGTAAACATTTGTTTTTCTTTGCACTGTTAATTCATTGAACATTTTGGTGTTGCTAATTCTGCTAATTTGAAAGGTTACCTCACCAAGGTAAAGTTACCTTTCAAATGGAAACTCGCACTGCGACCGAAGACACTTTGGGGTACGCCTCAGCGTGACCAGTGTCTGAAGCACATGATTCAAATGTGGAAATGACACTGGCCAGCGACAGCTCGTGACGTCACTCTAGAGCGACCGTGACTCTAAAAGGGCATTTCGAGTACACGTCATCAGCTTTTTTTGTCATCAGGATCTGTTTGTTTGAGTGCGTGTAACATGAATATCATGATGAATCGCTCTGCCAAGCGTTTTCAGGAAGTGTGAGTCTGGTGCGTTTGTGCACGAGTGAGGAGAACGCACGTTCAGTTCTCGAGGGAGGATTGTGAGGATTTCTCAATGAAAGCTCTGTTCGCCTCATCCCTATTCTCTATGGATGTCTTCGAAGAAGCTGGATGTGCTGGGTAGGATGCATTTGCAAAACTATTTACAAAGACAGGTAAGAAGCGTGTCTTTTCTGTTCTCTGCTGAGGAATATTAGTTCACAAGTGTAGAATATTAGAATATTAGTTCACAAGTGTGTTCGGCTCTCGAGGGATTTGAAGGCACTCATAGCCATGCATTCATGGATGTTCTCGCAGGTTTCTTTCAGAGTGACAAAATCTGGCGTTTTAATTTAGCACGCTTAAGAACATGTTGTAGGATGCGGTCGATGTGAGTTTTTGCACCCAGGATTGACTCTCACTTGAGAGTTGAGAGTTAAGCAACGGTTCGAGTCCCGTGGCCATTGCGGTGAGGGGTTGTAGGCGGAGCGCGGGAGGAGCTGAACAGGAATATCCTCTTTCTAGCTCTGGTACTGATTTTGCTGAATCTAATTCTGAGGAATTAGATGCAGAAATAAGGTTAAAAACCATGGGAGGAGTCAGATGGGAAGTCCTTTCCCTTTCATGCTAGCTCTAAATTTTCATGTATTTTCCTGTATGGAATTGATTAAGATGGAATGTCTAATCCTGAGGATTGGATGCAGAATGGGACGAGGTGGATGTTATTGATAAATCTGCTCCCTCTGCTGTCCACACACAGATGAAGGTTGTACTATCTCCTGAGGCAGATCTCGCTGTTCGTGCCACAAAGCACACAGCCAATGGGTTAATGGTTGCTATAGTTGGCAAGGGGAGTAAAAAGTAAAAAAAGGGATAAACAGTATTTGAGGTTGGCTTTGGTTGGTCTCCTCTCGCTTTAGAGAGTCGTTCTGCCGAGGCCTCTGCACACCTGACCTCCAGTTATACTTCTAATACTTTAATTAATCTTAGTTGATGGTAATTTCAACATTAACTAATATATAATTAAAATCAAAAGTTGTATCGGTTATTATTATTTAATGAAGCTGAGCTAACAAGAACCAACAATTTTTTTTTTTTATTAACATAAAAAAGATTAATAAATACTGTGACTCATTGTATTGCTCATTGTTAGTTAGTCAATACAATAACTAATGTTAACTAATGGAACCTTATAGTAAAATGTTACATTTGGTTCCACTTTATATTAGGTTATTTTAACTACTATGTACTAGCATTTAAATTATTAATTTGATACAATGCACAATGCACATGTTTTTGCAATGTACTTATGTTTTAAAAAATGCCTGCATGTAATAACTGTTGCTGTTATTGTCATTCTTGTTATTGAGCCATGTATACGGTCGATTTTTGTTTCAGACAGTGAACTGGACAACTTTTAATCAATAGCAAGTCCCTCCAAAATACCTCGAGAGTCTCCGTCATCCCAAAATAGCTCGCCTGACGCAGCCTTGTTGTCATCGAGTGCGACGATCAGTCCCATGGGATGAAGTCGGCTGAGGGAACAAACAACTTTTACCAGAAATCAAGAGCAGACAGAAAATAGATCCTTTGAATTAGATGGGATTCTTGTTTGACAGTGTCACAGACACCGTGCAACAAAGCCGGGTGGATTTTAAATATGTATTTGAGATGCATTTGTGTATCAGCCCTGTTTTAAATGCTAGTGCAGCCCAAAAGATACTTTGAGAGATAGGGTACATTTCAATTTCTACGGCTGAAGGTGGAATATATTCAGAGGGAAATAAACATAATACAACATAAATAGCTATTAAGCTATAATTCAAACTATTTTCCTAATGTTAAATAGAAACGCAGGCCTCATGCAGATGAACAGGAATGAGATGAATGAAAACACAGAGGAACAATAAACAAAAGATAAATGTTCCAAAATACACAAAAATCTAAATATTTGTACGTTCACAGTCTCATATTAAACTCACTTTGCAATATTATCCATGTTATAGTGATGCTGTGAATCATATAACAACTGCTCTGAATTCATTTAAATACTATAGTAATTCAAAGAAGACTATAATACATAAAAATCTCCAAAGAATAGCACACTTTTTGAAATGGGCATTAGATGTGTTTACTGTAAGTGGAGGGGGCTGAAGGACTCCCTGAGAGCGGATTGACTGTATTTTCACGGATAGAGTTTAGTGACAGCGCATGCTTTAATATGAGCTGGTGAAATGTATCTCTAGGGGAAATCTGCAGGCATGTTTTTTGGCTTTCCCCTCAATACCTGTATGTAGTGGTGACGTCTGGTCTTTGTACAGGCAGAATGGCTCCGCCTCTCAGATGTAAACCAAGTTTATCAGCGGGCAGGTTCAAGGAAACTTTTGCCTTGCGATCTGTAATCCTTATCTCCTATAAAACAAATTGCATTGTCAATATATATGTATATATGAGTTTATAAATAGGTTTGTGGTGTGAAAGGGTGTTCCCTTTCGAAAGCTACAATCGATGCTGCGCTGCTCAGCGCATTGGGAACATATTTTATCGTGACCAGCAGTGAAAATTGTGTATAACACGTCAATGGAATTTACCCGGCGGTAATATAGCCTAGGTCGGTGACGTCAGCGGCACGCCCCCGCGACACAAGGCTATAAATAGATGATCCGCAGGTGCATCATCAGGTCTTTTATCTGGTCTTCAGACCATTACTGTGCATTTGTGAACGTCAGAACTCTCTCTCTACCTTTTCATCTGATACAGATCTTTGCTAGGAGTTAGTTTATTCAGGCAGTGTGAAGAAATTTCTCATTTCTAAAAACCTTTTTTCTCTCTCGTACATCTAAGAGTTTAAGAAGTGAAATGAGCCAGCAAAGCAATAAGCGTTGTGTTCCTCCATGCTCCCGTTCCATGTCTGAGCTGGATACGCACGATTATTGTTTTGTGTGTTTGGGGGAAGAGCACGCGGTACTGGCTTTAGAGGGAGGCGAGTGTGGGCAATGTGAGCTTCTCACTGTTAAGATGCTTCGCACTCGTCTCGACTATTTCCAGTCTGCACCCACATTTTCATCATGGGGCTCGCGTATGGATCTGCATGACCAGCAAGAGACGGGTCAGTCCCTTTCGCTTGCTGCGTCACCAGATCCAAAGATCCCGTCTCGTGATCTCTGGTGCTTCTTCGGTTCACGAGGGGGATAATATATCTCTTGATATTTCAGATCACGAGCAGCCAGCCTCTGAGCAGTCCTCTCGCGAAAAGAAATCTGTCGAGGAATTGCTAGAGGTTGTCACTCGCGCAGTGGCCAGGTTACAGCTTGACTGGCCATGTGAACAAGAGACCCCCAAACATGGTAAGCCGGAGGATAGGTTTCTGTCCGGTGACAAGGGGGAAAGAACATTACATCAGTCTCTCCCCTTTTTCGAGGACCTCCATGATGAGTTATCTAAATTATGGAGTAAACCTTATACTTCTCGCGTGTTTGTGCCCTCGACGTCGACTTTTTCAACTATCGTGGGTGTGAAGACGCGGGGGTATATGGAGATGCCTCGGGTTAAAGAGACGCTCGTGAGCTCCCCGCGGGATGGGGCGCGTTCAAGATTTCTTCGCCCCTTCCCGCTACCCTCACAAAACCACTCCATCCCCGCCGTCTCTCGTGCCTCGGGGGCAAATTCAACATCGTGATTGGTTCGTCACGATCGATCTGAAGGACGCATATTTTCACATAGAAATATTGCCACAACACAGGAAATTCCTGAGGTTCGCTTTCGGGGGCAAAGCGTACCAATTTCGGGTTCTTCCATTCGGCCTAGCCTTGTCACCCCGCACATACACAAAATGCATGGATGCAGGACTGGCTCCAATGCGACTCCGGGGCATTCGCATTTTTAATTACATCGACGATTGGTTAATTCTAGCACAATCACGAGAGATGGCGCTTCAACACAGAGACATCGTGTTAGCTCATCTAGTTTTTCTAGGGCTGAAACTGAACACCAAGAAAAGTGTTCTTTCTCCTGCTCAGAAAACGAATTATCTCGGCATAGTTTGGGATTCGATTACGATGCGATTCGTCTTCCGCTCGAATCAAGACCATTCAGCAGACCATGACCAAAGTCAAGCTAGGCCAAGTTTGTACTGTTCGTCAGTATCAAAGAATGTTGGGTCTCATGGCTTCAGCATCCACGGTGATTCCTCTGGGGCTGTTGCACATGAGACCATTTCAGTTGTGGCTAAAAGCCAGAGGATTTCATCCAAGGGCCAATCCTCAAAGGCAAATAAAAGTGACGCGCCGCGGGCTTCATACACTATCTCTGTGGCTCAGACCCCGGTTGCTCACCTTGGGTCCCACTTTAGGGGCGTTGTGTCGTCGCAAACTGCTAACGACGGACGCCTCCCTGATGGGCTGGGGAGCGGTCTTAGATGGCCGTCCAGCTCAAGGGGAATGGGAGGGGCATCAGCTTGATTGGCACATCAATTGCCTCAAGCTGATGGCCATATTTCTGGCTCTGAAATATTTTCTCCATAAATTGAAGGGCTGTCATGTCCTAGTGTGGGTGGACAACACAGCAGCAGTCTCTTATATAAATCACCAGGGAGGTCTGCGCTCACGCAACCTGAACAGGTTAGCGAGGCAGATTTTTCTCTGGACCCAGGGCAAGTTTCTGTCACTCAGGGCAGTTTACATCCCAGGGCATTTGAATGTGGGAGCAGATCTATTGTCCAGACAGACACTACCGACAGGGGAGTGGAGACTCCAACCGGAGGTAGTGAAACAGATCTGGACCAGATTTTACGAAGCAGAGGTGGACCTCTTCGCCTCCCATCAGACAGTGCAATGTCTCCTCTACTTCTCTCTGAGTCACCCATCTCTGTTGGGTCTGGATGCGATGGCGCACTCATGGCCCAAGTTGCGCCTGTATGCGTTTCCTCCAGTTTCTCTTCTCCCAGGAGTTCTAGCCAGAGTTCGTCAACTAGGGTCTTACCTCTTACTGATAGCGCCGCGTTGGCCGAACAGAGTATGGTTCTCGGAGATAATGTCTCTCCTCGATGGCTCGCCGTAGCCGATTCCAGAGAGGAGAGACCTTCTATCTCAGGCGGAGGGCACAATATTCCATCCCAGGCCCGGCCTGTGGAATCTTCACGTTTGGCCCCTGAGGGGTACCAATTAAGAAACACTGGGCTTTCGCCGGATGTTATTGAAACCATTCTGAGTGCTAGGGCTCCCTCCACTAGAAAAAGTTATGCCAATAAATGGGGTGTTTTTGAAAGTTGGTGTGTTGAACACAATGTAGATTCAGTTAACTGCCAGATTGCTTCAGTGCTGGACTTCATGCAAGAGAAACTATCAACAGGCACATGTCCTGCCACTCTTAAGGTTTACGTGGCTGCTCTTTCGGCTTGCCACGCCTTAGTTGACGGGCGCCACTTGGGAGACACCCTCTGCTCTCTCGCTTCCTTCGGGGAGCCAGGCGACTGAGGCCTCCAGTAAGAACCAAGATCCCTTCATGGGACTTGAGTCTGGTTGACACCCCCTTTGAACCTATAGAATCAGCGTCTGATAAACTTCTGACTCTAAAAATGTTTTTTCTTATGGCAATAACTTCTTTGAAAAGAATTGGGGATTTGCAGACTCTGTTTAGACTTTGCCCCAGGATTGGTGAAAGTGATTTTGCATCCAGAAACACACCTGCACAACCTTGGGGGTCCAGACATGTTCAGGCATGGCGGCGTGGGTATTCTCGTTCCCAATGTGCTGAGCAGCGCAGCATCGATTGTAGCTTTCGAAAGGGAACGTCTCCGGTTACTTTATTGTAACCTTGTTCCCTGAGAAAGCGGAACGAGATGCTGCGCTGCTTTGCCATGCTGAAGGTGTTCCAGGTCTGCTCTTCAGATAAAATTCCTGATGATGCACCTGCGGATCATCTATTTATAGCCTCGTGTAGAACAACTGATGAGCGACCGAGGCTATATTACCGCCGGGTCAATTCCATTGACGTGTTATACACAATTTTCAGAGCTGGTCACGATAAAATATGTTCCCAATGCGCTGCGCAGCGCAGCATCTCGTTCCGCTTTCTCAAGGAACAAGGTTACAATAAAGTAACCGGACACGGTCTTACCTTCTCAAAGTCATACCAGATGGCATCTGGGATATAGGCCTCGACAGTTTCTAAACCCTTAAACAAACAAACAAACAGGAAATCAGCTAGACATAATGACAAACATTATTTTGATGGTTTAATAATGAGCATTGTTCATTAGTTTTTTTCTGAATGCTTAAGCGCTAATCGTGATTCTTGTAGAACAATTTCTAAAACTATTAATACATATAGCAAAACCACTCACTGAGTATGCAAAACTAAAAGCACAAACACTGCTTTGCACTCAGTTTGCAATTTTGTAACACACACTTTGCAAAACTGTAGGCACAATTCACTGCACAACACTCTTTTTGCAGAACTTTAAACACAACTCACTGCTTACACTCAATTACCAAATTTCCAACACACTCCTAGCAAAATTATACACATGTATGGCTATCATTAACACTATTTTGCCAACTGTCTGGCACACTTTTACATGTGAAAACTGTTTTAGATAATTAGTTCACTTTGCAATCAGCCTAAGCACTTTAAATAAGCCACAGGTAAGCTGTCTGTGTGGAGTACAATGGAAGGAGCAGTAAAACTGAGAAGAGTGAGAATCAGAGGAGGCCGAGGGAGAGGCCGAGGGAGAGGACGTAGAGGTGAAGAAGTTGGAGGAAGAGGACGTGGAGGTGAAGAAGTTGGAGGAAGAGGACGTGGAGTTGAAGAAGCGAGAGGATTAGAGGAAGTTAGAAGAAGAGGACAAGGAGGAGCAAGAAGAGGACGAGGAGGACGAGGGAGAGGACGTGGAGGTGAAGAAGTTGGAGGACGTGGAGTTGAAGAAGTGAGAGGATTAGAGGAAGTTAGAGGAAGAGGAAAAGGAGGAGCAAGAAGAGGATGAGGAGGCCGAGGGAGAGGACGTGGAGGTGAAGAAGTTGGAGGAAGATGACGTGGAGGTGAAGAAGTTGGAGGAAGAGGACGTGGAGGTGAAGAAGTTGGAGGAAGAGGACGTGGAGGTGAAGAAGTTGGAGGAAGAGGACGTGGAGTTGAAGAAGCTAGAGGGTTGGAGGAAATTAGAGGAAGAGGACAAGGAGGAGCAAAAAGAGGACGAGGGGGACGAGGGAGAGGACGTGGAGGTTAAGAAGTTGGAGGAAGAGGACGTGGAGTTGAAGAAGCGAGAGGGTTGGAGGAAGTTAGAGGAAGAGGACAAGGAGGAGCAAGAAGAGGACGAGGAGGGGAAAGAGGAAGGGTAAGAAGAGTAAGAAATAGAATAACTGATGACATCAGAGCTACAATAGTGGACCATGTCATCAACCATGGGATGACCCTGAGGGAAGCTGTTCAACGGGTTCAGCCTAATTTGAGCCGCTACACTGTGGCAAGCATCATTAGGACATTTCGAAATGAGAATCGGTAAGTACTTTGTAGCACTGCCATACTTTAATGAGAAACACAACAGTACCATACATACAAAAATACTGAAAATGTTACTTTACAGAATTGCTAGACGTCCAGATGTTGGGGGCAGAGGAAGAATGTTCACTCCAGAGCAAGAGACCCATATAGTGAACATGGTGATTGACAATATCAATCACTGCACGAAATACAGCAGCGCATAATTGATAATGACACCATCTTTCAAAATATACACAGTGTAAGCATTTCTGCACTAAGTCGTGTACTTGCGTGCCACAGAATAAGAATGAAGCAAATTTACGGAGTTCCTTTCGAGAGAAACACAGAACGTGTAAAGCAACTGCGATATGACTATGTGCAGGTAAGCTATAGTGCCATTCGTTCTGAATTTGGAAGTGCATACTGTAGTGCTGTGCATGGGCCTGATGTGTTGCATTTGTTTTGTCTTGTCCAGAGAGTGATGGAACTAGAAGCAGATGCCATGGGAAATGAGCTACTTTTTGTAGATGAGGCCGGTTTTAACCTCAGTAAAACCAGGAGACGTGGCAGGAACATTATTGGACACCGTGCCATCATCAATGTCCCAGGACAACTTGGTGGTAACATAACCATGTGTGCAGCTATAAGCCAAAATGGTGTTGTTCACCATCATGCAACCATAGGCCCATACAACACTGCACACATTATTGCATTCCTGGACACCTTACATGACATGCTCACTGTTCAGAGACCAGAGCATACCCGATATTTCATCATATGGGACAATGTTAGTTTCCATAGGGCTGCTTTGGTCCGCAACTGGTTTACAGACCACCCATTCTTCATGGCACTCAACCTCCCTCCATACTCTCCATTCTTAAATCCCATCGAGGAGTTCTTCTCTGCCTGGCGCTGGAAAGTGTACGACCGTCATCCTCATCAACAGGTAGCCCTTTTACAGGCAATGGAGGAGGCATGTGGAGATATTGACCAGGCATCATGTCAGGCCTGGATACGGCATTCAAGGAGATATTTTCCCCTGTTGCCTTGGACTGGAGGATATCGCACGCGATGTGGACGAAATTTTGTGGCCGGACCCAAAAAGATGACATGATGTAGGCTGATTGTTTTTTTTTTTTGTTTTTTTTTTTGTGAAATTACTTTTTTGTGTTCTGACTCTGTCTTGGTTTTGATGAGTGTGAATAAACACCAATACTTGAAGTTTGGATCCTTGTATGTTTACATGACACTATGACAAAAGTACCTCAAATTGACATCTGTACACACAGATTTGTTTTGTATTCATACCATCAGTGTGTAGTTTGCACATTGTGTGCTTAGTAGATGATGGCTTGTGTTTACTGTTTGATACGAAAACACAATTTTTACAAAGGTGTGAAGAGTTAATCTAGCTGTGTTCGCTTTTGCAAGATAACAACAATATTTTGATAATTGGGTGAAAGGTTTTCTTATTTGTGTGTAGAGGTTTGCAAAAATAGCCAATAGTTACAAAAAGTGTGCTTAAGCAATCAGAAAAAACTGTAAACTACTGGTCAGACCATCGCAGGTGGTCATTTTTCAGAGAGATATGGTCCTCCTGTCATGACTTTTCAAGAGTCAGAAAAAGAGAATAGGAGCGAGATATTGGGAGATTAAGAAGCTGACAGAAAGAGAAGCAAATGAGCAAAAAGAAAATATGAGAGAACACTTCAGATGGTGGCACTCAAATAATGTGATATAATTTATATCAAGCTGAAAGTAGTCTGAGCTGATGAGCTGTGTGTGTGCTTGCTTGTGTGTGCTTGCTTGTGTGTGTGTGTGTGTGTGTGTGTGTGTGTGTGTGTGTGTGTGTGTGTGTGTGTGTGTGTGTGTGTGTGTGTGTGTGTGTGTGTGTGTGTGTGTTCACTCACAGGATCCAGCACAGGTGTGATGAGAAGATGTGCTCCCCACATGAACTGTTTGTGCACTGCCCAGGTTTCACTGTCGGAATAAAACCTGCAGAGCGGGAAACAATTCTTATAAAGCAGATTTTGATGTTTCAGGATGCTGATATATATATATATATATATACATATACACAAATACATATACACTGCGCACTATAAAAAAAAAAAAGATTAGATTATTAAACTATTTAGGGAAAAAATATTTAAAAATGTATATATATATTGCTCCCAAAAGCTGCATTTATTTGATCAAAACCAGACAGTAATTTAAAATGACTGTTTTCTATGTGAATTTATTGTATTTTATTCCTATGATCAAAGCTGAATTTTCAGCATCATTGTCTATTATTATCAGTGTTGAAAACTGTTGTGCTACTTCACAGTTTTGTCGAAACCTTGATACATTTTTAAGGATTCTTTGATGAATATAAAGTTAAAAAAGAATAGGATTTATTTGAAATAGAAATATTTTGTTACTATGTAAATGTCTTTACATTGTCACTTTTGATCAATTTATCTTTTCGGAATTTTACCTTACCTTACCTTAACTTTGAACGGTATTGTATTTACTTAGAAAAAATAGGTTTTGAACTGCTGTTTGCAAATGCTTACGAACTCACTCATGCATCATGGGCCGCACAACAGTGTCTCCGCTGACGTGGGCCTTGTAGAACAGCGTGTAGAGGTGCGGCAGGAGGCTGTAGCGGATCTCCAGGTAATGTCTGGAGCTGCTCACCAGGACAGAGTCAACGCCGTATGATGCAGGGTCCTGGTCCTGTTAGAAAGAGACAGAGCAAAAGAGAGAAATGGACACGAGGATCCTGATAATATATTCACCATTGCTTCTCTCACGCCAATCTCACAATAATGATTAGGGAATAATTGCATGTAAAGAGAGAGGACACGTTTATAATTCAGTGCGCTGCCGTCGGGCCAGAAACACGTCGCAGAGATGTTTAAACCCTCATCCTTCCCTCGGGTCACTTTGACCCAAAACTCTTTTGTTTTTAAAGATTTAAAAAATTGTTCATCAGAGGGGTCCAAGACCCTAGGACTTTTGTCGCACTTGAACCACGAATACACCCAAAAATCTTTTAATGGATTAGAGGAGTTTTGTGGTTGAAATAAAAAAAAAAGTAAATCCTTCCATCGCGGGTCAATTTGGCCCCCTTAGGAATGAATGAAAGGTGAGGAATGCTTCAGTACACATAGAAAAAATAACAATACGAAACTTTACCAAAAAATGACTGTATAATGTCTTCATGTGCATCTGAATGCATCCTGAAGAGGAACTGACTTTAGGACCCAGAGGAACCGCTCATGTGCTCCATATAGAGCTATAAGGCCTTCTAGTGGCTAGAGTCATGAAATATCATGTTATATTATTCATCCACAAGAGGTCCTCAAAGACACCCAATGAAAGATATTTTGAGCTGAATTAAAAGGGTAATGCATGAAATTGTGAGTTATTTTGAATTTAAGTTGAAAGAATGTGAGGAATGTGCTTAAATTACTATGTGTTTATTATTTATTAATCAAATCTAGTCAATTAAAGGTAAAAAAAAATAAATATATTTTTGCTAAATGAAAATAAAATAAGCTTTCTGAAAAAAAAAAAAAAAAAAGTATAATTTTAGGGCTTCAGGTCATTTTGACCCGCGAGGGAAAGATGTGTTCCAAAGTGCAGACACTTCAAGATCGAATGTTTATGGGTATTTAATGAGCAGCACATACTTTGAAACCTTGTGCGTTGTGGTTACGGCTGAAGGGGTAAAATGCGCCGACTTGCATCCAACGTCTGCAAAGCTCCTCCGACGAGTTGAGGAAGAACCCACAGATGTCTGCACCGACCTGCAGAAAAATGCATTCCCATTCAATTGCTCAATCAATACCAAAACGTTCTCATAACGCTTTCCATGTCTCTCAGTGGGGCTGTTGTGTTATGAGGAAAGACTGGCGTCTACCATCAATTACCCATGTTGGGAAAGACATTTCATTTGGAGTCAATCCACTTACGTAAGGGATTCCAAAGAGGTTAAACTCCAGCATGCCGGTTATCGCCCACTTAATGTCATTCCAGGTGGCGGCGTTGTCACCCAACCAGTGCCCAGCGTACTTGCCCACCCCGGGGAAGGAGGAGCGGGTGAAAACCATTGAACGGTTCGTCCCAAACACTGCTCTCGATGCCCTGGAAGCAGAAACACAAGATTAGAGGCCGTGCCGGTCCTTGACTTCTGGGGGCAAAACTTTGTAAGACTGCCACTATCAGTGCGTTCATGAAAACCCCACAGTGAACTCCGACCCCTTAATCTGTTCTTTCAGAGCAATTTCACTGTCAACCAACAACAGTGAGCTGAAATATACAATACAAAATTATAACATTTACAAACAAAAGGACAGATGCAATAGAAATCATTCATTATTTCCTGGTGGTTCGGTGGCCTGCATATAGGGAGGACCGGCACTCACTTAGAGGTATAGATACAATCTGGGAGGGCATTTGAAAGACACAATGACCATTTTATTTCCAACTTACTGTAAAATCAGGTGCTTGCAAAATGAAGTAAAATGAGTTTATGTAGATACAACAGAGAAAGAAAATTTAATAATAAAAAAACCTGAATATACTATGACAACATTAACCTCCCTCCTACAACCTCCCAGACCGTTTATGTGACGTCACAACCATGATCACATTAACATATGACTATCCACTGGTAAATATAACATTGTTGTGAGGTTAATCCATATGAATCATTCTGACAAGATTGGAAAGCAGCATCAGTCAATCATAACAGAGATTATTTGCATAGAGAGTGTGGAAAAACCATCACTCACTTCTCAGTGGCCAGGACCATAGAGTAGCCATAGAGACTGTGGACGTCATAGTGGTTCCCCCAGTTGTGTTTAGCATCCATACATAAGGTCTTACTGAACATCAGGTTATCGAGGATACCTTTAGAGTCGAATGGAAATCAAGAGGATGAGTGTTTACAGAGAGTGAGGAGATGCTGATGTGAAATCTAGCTGTCGATGCATTTCAGACTCACGGGGGGTGAATGGAGGATAGTTGAGTTTGTTATCAGTGCAGCCTTTGATGCTTCCCTTTACGAAACTGGCCACCTCATTCATGTCCTTAGAAAAAAACAGCAATTAGTTCAGCGCTCCCTAATTCAGGCAGCTAATTGTCTAAAATTAAAACAAACAATGTTCATGTCGTGAAGTTATCTTACTTAAAAATTGTAGCTTGCATTGCTAAATGCTAAACATTCTTTGATTGCCTTGACAATCATTTTTAAGTTCATAAGACTATGTTACTCAGATGAACAAAAGTATTTAAGTTGACTGTAATTGGAGCGAATTAATTGATTTAACTTAAAACGTTTAGTGTGATAGGCTGCCTTATTTTTCTAAGTCAGCTCAACTTCTCTTTTTTACAGTGTAGGGAGGCTTTAAAGTCAACATGAAATGGTATTCATAACCATTTTACTTTCATTTCTGAATCCGAATATTCAGTGAGACAAACTGTAGGGCAGAACTTGGTTTTATCAATCGGGAATTGATTGGATTGTGTAAAATGCATTTCTTCAACACAGTTGCCACTAGCTTCTTGAGTGCAATATTTAACATGCATTTTCTGTAAAGCTGCTTTGAAATATGCACTGCAAAAGCGCTATACAAATTAATGTGAAATTACTTGAACAGGAGTTTGATGAATTACTACTGTAAGTAGGGTCAATTATAGTTTTTTGTTGACTAAAGCTTTTGTGGTTTTTATTGTACTCTAGATGAGATGTTTATTGAGCTTTGCTGTGTTTGAATATCATGATTAATACATATTGATGCAGTGACTTATATATGACTGTAGCAATGTTCAGGGAAGAAGGAGGCGGGAACCGGCGAACAATCAAAATAGAATTTATTTAAAATAAAACAAACAACGAAAATACCGCCAGCAGCCCCTCGCGGACGACTGCTGGCTACCGAAAATAAATATAACTAAAATAAAATACAAAAACAAAACACAACTAAAATACAGGCCTGTTCCTCTCTCGATCATCAACGTCGTCGCTCCTCCTTTATGCTTCCGCTCCTCCGTGAGAGATGCGAGACCGGTGTGCTTCACAGGTGCTGCTCATTAGCAATCGCACCACCGGCCTCGCGCCGTTTTCTCACGCCCCTCGGCCGTCCTGTTCGCCACATACCCCCTTCGCCCCTCACAGGCCGGGGGGTACTCACGAGCCTGTGCCTACTCCCCCCCCGGCGGCGGCGATCCCTGGGGGGTATGGACAGACAAACCGAGGGAAACGGAGACGGAAGCATGAGGAGCGACAGATCGAGAGAGGGGAGAGAGGAAAAAAAAATTGGTCCGGTTCCCACAACGCGCTGCCATCTGGTCCCCCACCAGCTAGGCGATCTCCTCCGCGGTGCCTGGCGGCGACGCTGGGTAGCCCTCGGTGGACGGCTCGACGCTCCTCCGCCGCCCGGTGGACGGCGACGGCTCCTCGGGTGCCTTGGGCAGACGGTAGGAGTCCCCCGCTCCCTGCTCCTCCCCTTCACTGGTGGACGGCAGCAGGCTCCGGCCCACGGCGAGCGGCGGCGACTCGTCCTCTCCCTCCCGGATGGCAGCCGCCCCTCCAATACCCAGGCGGCCGGCAGCGAGCTCGACCGTCCCACCGGCAACTCACTCCAGCGCCCCGCCTCGAGCGTCCGTGGCCGCGAGTCCCCCGCTCCCTGCTCCTCCGCTCGCTCGGCGGATGGCAGCAGGCTCCGGCCCACGGCGAGCGGCGGCGACTCGCGCACCATGCTCGATGGCACCGCGGATTCCCCACACCGGCGAGGACTCTCTGACAGCGCGTTCCTCCCTCTTCCCGGGTTTCGGCACCAGTGTAGCAATGTTCAGGGAAGAAGGAGGCGGGAACCGGCGAACAATCAAAATAGAATTTATTTAAAATAAAACAAACAACGAAAATACCGCCAGCAGCCCCTCGCGAACGACTGCTGGCTACCGAAAATAAATATAACTAAAATAAAATACAAAAACAAAACACAACTAAAATACAGGCCTGTTCCTCTCTCGATCATCAACGTCGTCGCTCCTCCTTTATGCTTCCGCTCCTCCGTGAGAGATGCGAGACCGGTGTGCTTCACAGGTGCTGCTCATTAGCAATCGCACCACCGGCCTCGCGCCGTTCTCTCACGCCCCTCGGCCGTCCTGTTCGCCACAATGACCTTATATGACCCAGGTGGTAAAATGATCAGGTTCAATATCTGGTGACGGGTAAGGATCTCTGCCGGGTACTTACAATCCAGAGAGCGTCGTGCTTGACTTCTTTGTGGAAGCGCACAATTTCATCAACCCACCAATCAATGCAAGACTGGTTAGTGTAGTCAGGAAACACGGTTTCCCCTGGCCAGACCTGTGACATGAGAGGGGGGGATGAGAGGATAAAAAGACTCTTCTACTCACCAAGGGTGCATTTATTTGCTCAAAAATATTGTAAAAACCGCAATATTGTGAAATATTACTACAATTTACCGTTTTCTATTTTAATACATTTTAAAATGAGATTTGACCTGTTCACACTGTGTATTTCAACCAGCGAGGACAGTTCAATACAATGAGTTATCCGTCCACATCAGTGTAAAAATGCAGATGTCCAACAACAATTACTAAAACCAATCATGGAAATCGTTCAAGTTCAGATATTTTTATAAAGAAGAACCAGTTCTCAGTCCCAAACCCTACTAACGATTCCCCAATCAGGAGTATGTTTGGAGGGCCGTACCTCTCCCAGTAGAGGCGTCTCCCCGTCTGCTTCAGTGACCCAAGCTTTAGCAGCATGACCCCTGTCAAGAGCTTCATACGCTCCGGCTATCCTCCGACTGGTGGACACGGCAGGATCCTACCAAGAAGAACATATTCTGACAACATCAAGTTCAGCAAGGGGTTGAAATGTGTGACTCTAAACCAGCGGTTCCCAACCTTTTTAGGGTACTGTACCCTCAAAACATTTGATCCTGCCTGAAGTACCCCCACAAGCGCATGCGATCGGTGGGAGTTTTAGATTTGGTGTAAATTTTAGGTGATACCTGAATTTACCTGTAAATAATGATATTTTTACTTCCTATAATAACTCTTATTATATAATACTTGTCTTTGTTCAATATTTGTATGACTTTTTCACATCTTCACATGTCCAGACCAATTATACAAAAACAAAGATCACATTTTATATAATAATAATAATAAATGTATTTTATATAGCGCCTTTAAAGGTTGCTTTCTCAAAGCGCTTTACGGGCAAACATAACAACAGAGAAACATACACACTTTAAATACAAAAATAAACGAATAAAATTAATAATCAAGTTAAAGCAATCCTAAAATAAAATGTTTTGAGAATAGTCAATGGCTAAAAAAAATGATTTAGTCTTTTGAGAATCATCCCACGTACCCCCGGTTGGGAAACACTGCTCTAAACTACAGTTCAAAACCCTGGACTAACGTGCCATCCTACTAATGAAACCACAGTATCAATGGCTCACCAGTATGATGATGTATTTCTGCCCTTTATCATGCATGTAGTCAGCAAACTGAGGCAGCTCTGCAAACTTCACTGTATCATAGGTGAAGACCTTTTTGTCCTCCATGTAGTCAATATCAGTGTACTGGACGTCCTGGAACACACAATAAAGATGTGAGTCTCTGTAAAATCTACATCAAATCAGTTTCCTTCTCTCACTGAATATCCGGTTTCACTTCAACGTATAATTACAGAAGTTACATAAAGGTTCTTTATTGGCATCAATGGTTCTGTGAAGAATTCATGGCATCTTTCCATCGCACATGAGGTTCTATATAGTGGAAAAGGTTCTTTAGATAATTAAAATGTTCTTTACATTAAGACATTAATGGTTCTATTTACTGAAAGGTTATTTGGGGAACCAGAAATGCCTCTTTTATGGCATAGCTGTGAAAACACGCTATTTTAGGTTGTTTATGTTTCTCTCGACCTCCACTATAACACTGAAGTCTAGTCCTTCAGCCTTTATGATGGCAAAAGCCGGTTTTGCATGCTAACATTATAGATTCACTGTTGTCTGTTTGGATTTTTCTGGAAGGCTTGACTTCCATCAGCCATCAGCAGATGCCAATCATTTTCTAATGCTAATCAGGCGGAAAAGCAAAATCCTGACATGCTAATGCCTTCTTAGTTCGAATTTCATCAAACATTGAGCTTCAGTGCATCTTTCGGCAGTTACAGTCCCACCATAAGGGGCTAAACGCTTCTAAGCGCGCGTATATGTGCAGTCATTATTCATGAATCTGTAAGCTATATTCCGTGCTCTCGGTTGTGGCTTTGAAGGACTGGGTGGAATCAAGTTTTGCAGAAGAAAGCGAGGAGCCTCCTTCTGTTCCTGGCACTTACATACGGAAGGCCGGCCTGTCGATTTCTCTCCACGACTCTCTTGACCTCGTCCAGGCTGCCGTAGTCCCAGCGAGAGAGCTGGAAGCCCAGAGACCAGTACGGAGGGATGAAAGGTCTGCCGATCAGCTGCGGAGACATCAAGCTACGTTAAAGACGCTGAACATCACAGCACTCAGGCTCATCTGGAAGCTTCATCTGGGCCTAGAGCTTTTCACTTCAACTCTTGTCACGATGACAGCATTGAGGACATTTTGGTAAGAAGTTCATGATCAGGGTCTATTTTTCAATAATGACTGTCTGACTGCTTATTACTGCTATTTGCCAATATTTTTTTTTATTAAAACATAAATGGACCAGTGTTATTTTAGTATCATTTTATATTATATTAATTTTTATTAATATTTCGAATTAGTTTTTTTACTGTGTTTTTATTTTTATTTTTAATTTTAGTTAAAGTTTTAGTAATTTTCTTGCGTGGGGATGTCATTTTTAGTAGTTTTGGTTAATGTCTACATAGTTCTTATAAATGCTTATTTCAATTTCAGTTTTAGTTATTTTAATACTAGAAAGAAAAAGACAACTTATGACTTGTCAACTGCAGCTAAAATAATTTTATATTTTTAATGGTTTTAGTTTTAAGTTTGAGTTAATGAAAATAACCCTGAAATGGACATGAAATATTGATGTGGTATTTGAATTTTTTATAAGAAACAAAAATATTTTGACCAGGACAATAGTCACTTATAGTTGTGTAATAAATGATCATTTTTTATATGATTTTAAATAATAATAGTTGTAACTTGTAATTTATAATATTTGTAATTAATAACATAAAATTTAGTGGTTATTTCACAAAAAACATTTAACCACAGAATGCCACAAATGATCAGAAACACAATAAAGCATTTCAGATTTTCGATGTAATTTGAATGGAAAATAAACATATAATAAATGTTTATCATTTATAATATATATATATATTTTTTTTTTTGCTGTCAATATACAAAATACTATAAATACAATGACTTACCAATAAGAATCAAGTGTTTTTGTACAATAAAACATAGTAATATGAGCTTTTTGCTTTATTTCCGATTGGAAAGCGGAGAAATGACCAGGAAGATCAGGAAATTACCCTATTCAATCTTGCCTCATGTCCTAGCATGTGTACCGTCCACCATGCTGTGTGTCTAACACAAAAAAGCATTTCCAAGTCTTTACAATTTCACCCACAAGAGTCACTGGTGTTTCTATGTACGCACACCTGTGTGAACTCGTCCACCACTGCCTCTGGTGTGTCTCCAAGCAAGATGTAGAAGTCCAAAACCCCTCCAATAGTCCGGTAGGTCACGGCCGGAGCCGGCTGGATAGTCACCTCTGCACACAGACAAGAACCGACAGACACAAACAACTCAAACTGCTCTCATTTGCTAACCTTTAACAAAAGCAGTCATTCCAAACACACAAACACATCACAACACACTATACATGCTGTGCACAGACATCACAAACCATGTTATTAAAGATTATGAATTTAGTCCACTGCAAAGCTTGTGTTTGTGACCAGCTATGCAAAAAAAAAAAATCATAATGACACAAAAAACTACTCAGGAGAGGGTCTGTTTACCCATAGCATTGCTGTTCATGAGAAAAACACCAAAGGATTGGCCACTGGCATCTTCCAGACATTTGAAATAGGGGTAGTGGCCGTACAGGTTGTCCGGGCCCTGGGGTAGGAGAAGACAGAGGTTTGTAATGGCAAATTTCAACCTTTTAATCAGTTAATTAGACAGTTTGGGACATTTATGTCTCATGACCTTGAAACACAAATTGCAGGATAAGAAGAAAGCGCACAGGCACTGGACTGTAAAAAAGTGTCATTCATGTGAAAAGTTCCATGAGTTGTATGAACTTCTTTTAAGATGCTTTTGTATCCTATTTGAAGCTTGACACCCTCAGTCCTTCAGAGTGGCCAGGATATTATTCAAGAACTTGACTAAAACTTTGAATTTAACTGAGACATTTCCCTAAGTCATACTGGTTTGGAATTGTTAAAATGTTTGTGCAAATGATCTAAATGTTATGACTCACGCCATTGGGAAAAGCAGCTCTTGTGAAGATAGGCCAGGTCCTCCAGTTGGTGTCATGGCGGAAGGTCTGATGAACGTGCTCTCCAAGTCCATAGATGTTGTGAGAGGGAAGTTTAGCCGAGAGCTGAAGATACTGATCAGCAAAAACCAGCGGCCCAATGGTTGTGTCAAACCTGAGCGAGCAAGAGAGGAAGAGGTGTTGTAGAGAGGAAGTTAACTCACAGTTCAGTTTGTGGGTGAATGTCATGAAACCTGCCAAGAACATTTTTATTTAATGTTTGTTAAATAAAGTTTATTTTCATGTTTGTTGAAGTTTGTTTTCATGCTAAATAAGTTGCATTAGCATGTGCTATGCTAGCTGTTGATGTGAACTGAAATGGATCAGATTAATTGATTCCAGGACCAACTAGTAATCAACTGTTTATGCTACAAATGATTAAGTTCCTCTAACTCAATCTAGTTTGTTGGTTAAACATAATTTCAATAGCAAAAAGATTGATGCAAACTGTATAATTTCTGTCTTTTTGGTTAGGGTTAGGTTTTAGTTTTCAGAAAAGAGGACGGGGGCGTGGTTGGGTGAATGCATAAAAAAATAATTGACAAATGCATTCAAATGCAAAAATCTCAGTAAAAAAATAATTTCAATCCTCCTTATATTCTCTTGTATACTTTCCTTATGTCAAGTCAAGTCAAGTCAAGTGTATTTATATAGCGCTTTTCACAATATAAATTGCATCAAAGCAGCTTCACAATATCAATCAAATAACATAACAATGTTTGTTTCTTAGTGGAAAAAACATCCACGTTTGGTGTGGGCTTGTAGTTCGCTAAAGCAATGCAAAAACGGCGACAGTAGAAAGCTAAAGCCGAATCCCGGACATTTTGGTTGATCTAGAAATCCTGGCATTTTTTTAGGTCCAAAAAGAGGACATGTCCGGGAAAAAGAGGACGTATGGTCTCCCTAGCTGTGATTGTCCCTCGTTTAGTCAAAGAAACACTCTAAAATGATTCTGTGCTGCGATGCACTAAACTCACAAATAGTCAACATACATATTGATGTTTGTAGAAGCGTCTGCATGCCTAGGTGCTTGATTTTACACGACGGTGGCCATGGAAGTGATTGGGACACCTGAATTCAATGATTTGGGGGGGCTGTCCCAATATTATTGGCAATATAGTGTATGATCTATGTGTGAAAAGGAAGAGCTCCCAACTCACAGGAGTTTTTCAGGAGATGTTCTCCAAACTTTCAGTCCAAAGGGCTTCTGGATCAGCTCCAGTCTATATTTTAGGGGTCCAGTGGGAGGGATGGAAGGCGCTTGCACATGCTCATGAGGAACCTCAAACCTGGCTTGCTTTGTATCAGTGATCTGACAAAGAGAACATTGCACGCCATTAAATACGTCTTTACATTGACACGATGCCTCTCCTATTTGCGTCAGTTTTTAAACAGACCTTAAATCGAAGACGGTTTTCTGTCTGCATTTCAGCGTAGAAGGTCAACTCTTTAATATCAGCTCCAAATAGAGATGGAGCATCCATTCTTGTCAGCTTGGCCTTAATATCTACAGCCAAACAAACATTTTCCATGAGGTCTTGGCGAATTGTTTGTTCTACTTGCTACATGGTCAAATACAAACTTTTCAAAGCACAATGGAAAGTAGATAATTTGTACAACATCTGGGTTGAGGCTGAACTCACGTGTGCTGTCAGGCTTGCTTTCGCTGACCACGCTGTAGCCGTGGTGTTTGGAAAAGAAGCACCAGGGGACGTTAGCCTCACTCACGGGGCTCCAACAGCAAGCTCTTTCCAAACACTTTTGCTGTAAGGATGCACAGTAAGATTTAGCAAAGCATGCTGGGGGTTTGTGTGGAATGTAGGCCATATCCACAGCAGTTTACCTGGGAAGCGTCGGGATCTGGGAAACAGTCCACTCTCTCGCCATGTGGAATGTTGGGACATTCTGGAACAATGTCTCCATCTGATCCTGGATCTGAAGTTGGGGACAAAGGGACAAATGACAACTGTCATATAATTTAAAAGATAAAGAGAGAGAGAGATAGAGAATCATTTATGGAAGTTTCTTTGCTAAAAACAAATAAAATGCACTTGTGATCACACAGTAAATGATATGTTAATACTACATGTTGCAAACTATAAGATGGGTGCCAGTAAGTCTGAGCGACCCCTCGAGGAAACAAAGACTCTCCTGAGAATTAACATTTGAACTCTCTCTTGCATATGTAACAGAAACATCCGAGACGCAGCACACAGTGCAGCTCACACCTCACTCTCATCATCTCCCCCTTCTCCTCCTCACCTGAAACTCACAGAAAAACTATGCAATGTTAAGTATGAAATAAAAAGTAACTATATATGTTTGGTGTAATTTAAAGCCTGGTAAAATGGTCTCATTCTCCAAACTATAATGAAAAGCTAAAAGAAGTTTGAGAAAAAACATGAGAAAAGTGAAGTATCTCTTAAAGGTGTTCCCTCCCCCAGATCCTCCATTCAAACTACCTCCTGTATGTAAACAAGAACCCATTCAAGTACAAATTCTGATCTCACAGCTGAAAGCCCCTCAATAGGGGACCAAAATCTAATTATAATGAAAGACACTACCATTTGGTAAGAATATTGAATTATCTGGGTTTATAAGGAAAAGGGGCAAAAAGGTTCGGGAAGTCTGTAGATTGACTTCTTACACGATCGCTGTGTGTAGTTTTTCGTTGCCAGGTAAACATTTTTTTAATTCCTCGATCTCTGAATTGTTATTATTATATTTGATTGACCAATGTTTTTAAATTAATTGGATTTTGAATTATTGTTCTATTACCTGGTCAATAAATTGTAAACATTTGATTTTATTCTGACTGACTCTAAGATTATTTTCCCAAGTAGATTAACTGGATTCGTATAATTTTGCACCTGATTAGTGACGACTAATCTTTGGCATCAATTCAAGTGTACTTGTTTTTGCAGAGACGAGTTATTTCCCTTTAGGGCAGCAAATGTGCTGCTTGATCAACCTAAATTGTCTGTTTTACCTCTGTTTTAATTTAATGTTACTTTAGATGAGTGAACGCTTGGCCCATCCAAAGCTATTATAAAATAAGTAAAGTTGGTAAACTATATCTGTAGTAGAGGCCATAACTCTGCCTGAAGCAAACGTTACTTTAAATTCAAGTGTATGCAATTCAATTGAATAAGTCACATTGTTGTTTCTCTTTGTTTGCCAGTCTCGTGTAGAACTTCCTCCATGAGTTAAGCGTCTTTCTGGACCATATCCAGAATTCAGACATGATCCCCATGATCAGGGTCATTAGGTATTTGATCATGAACACGTGAAGTCCCGGTTCATCTGCGGATTGTATGCTGTACACGGCACCATGCTCCGTGTCTGTTCCACTGATCCCGAAAGACCTGTTCGTAGAAGTAATAACACGTGATCACGATGGTGGCCGGCATCGTTTAGAGGACACTGATCACCTCCAGCTTCTCCGTCTTGGTGTCGTCGTGCTTCATGATAGTCCTGATGCGGAACAGAGACGAAGCCCGCCAGGAGGAACGAGGTGCCAATGAACAGCGGCGCCAGGATGAACGAGCGCTTCCACGCTGTTGAATCCCCACAAAGCAAATGCCGTTGAGAACATCTCCATCCACTTGATCCACTGCCAGGTTGCTGATGGTCTTGATGGCTGCCACTGCCCACACTGCGAGATGGAAATTTTGCGAATTTGCGTCAATGGCCTTGTGACCCCATTTCATCCCGGCCGCGAGGAACCAAGTGAGGATGACCCACCAGATAAAGCTGGACATACTGAAGAACTACAACATCATGAACATGATGATGCAACCTTCCTTATTGGTGCCTTGAACCACTGTCCTGAACTCATTAACAAACTGCTCATTGCAAACCACTTTGTCTACCAGCAGGAATCCGGCGATGTAAGCGATGGACACCATTGTTCAACACCCCTGACATGGATATAATGGGTCTTTCCGGGTAACTAAAACACTTCATGTCAACTAAATGATGTTTCCTAACAAAGTTCGGGAGGAGCATGTTCAGATAATTAAACACATGTGGAGGACATTCAGGTAATCAAGCCTAATTAGACACGAGTGGAGCACACTCCCAATCAATGAGGTAAGAGGTATATATTCAGCAAACTTAACTCAGTTCTTTGACAGTCTAACAGCATATTGGTTCGACCTTTTTGCTACCATGTCTCAACTCCAGCTCTTCCCATCCGATGAGGAATCTAACTTCTCGCCGGATCCTCAGCCACAATCAGCTGACCCTAGGACAACTCCTTCTCTGCCCAACATTTCAACTGATCCTCAGGCTTCTCCACGCGGCCGCCTGCCTGCCCGAACAGCTACACGCTCGCCTAGACGCAGAGGCCAGCCCTCGCCTCCACCAGCGAGACATCACAATCCCCCCCCTGCTTCTTCCTATCGCTCGGCCGTCCCAACAATTCCACCAATTGGAAAGTGGACAGTTTTAGGATTGAGGCAAGCGCTGATCAATTCAGATGTTCAGTTCTCGCGAAGGATGAACAAAGCGGAACTATACGCCTTGTATGTATCCTTGCAATCAACTAACCTCTCTCCGAAGTCCATGCCGGCCCCGAAAAGGACCAGCAGGCAAAGCAAAGCTCAGGATTCACCTCGCTCGACAACACCACCATCGCAGCGTACCAAATCCAGTTCTCTTTCAGCATCAAACCGCAGCAGAAGGCCTTCAGCAAGCTTGGGCCGCGCCCCAGTTCCTTCTGCTGTCAGACCTCGCCAGCAGGCTGCAGCTTTGGTTGAAACCAGGCCCGCCGACCTTCCCTCAGCATATCAGAACATGGCTCCTGCTGTTTCTAATAATCCTTTTTCTTTTCAGTGGCCTCCAGCACCTGTCCCAGATGCTAGCGCGAGGCTGCCTCCGCTAGCTTTGGAGGCCCAATCATTTCAACCTACCTTTGCAACAGCTACTAATCCCTCTTCTTTTCAGTGGCCAGCAGCTCCAGTAGCTCAAGCTAGCGTGAGACTGCCTCCGCTTGCAGCACAAGCCCACTTTTCTCAGTTTCAACCTTCCTTTCCTTCTCATACTTTTAATCCTCTTCCCCAAGCCCCAGAGGCCAATTCAAGCGTGAGGCTGCCTCCGCCGACAATTGCAGCCCCGGCCTCGGCTCCTTTCAGCTCTCTTCTCCAGGCAAAATCTCTCCACTCTCTCTTCACAGCAACTCAGATGCCCGTCCCATCGAACGCTGTTGCCGCGGAGCCGCCCCCAGTGTCCCACAACATCCGAGCACAGATCCTGTCAGGTGCAGACGTAGATCTTTCATCTCTTCTCTCTCTGTTACCTGTAACCGAATCAAACCGCCAAATAGATTGTGGGGATTTTTCTGTCACTTTAAAAAACCCAAATCCACATTCATCACGTTTATTTTCTTTTTCCGAGTTCACAATTGCTTTCAGCCGTTTCACTGAAGTAATCTGCTCTGCCTTCCCCCATAGGCGGCGCGAATTAAACGATTACTTATCAATTATAGCTGAACTTGCGCTGTCCTATGGAGGAGGGCACTTCTACACATACCACAAGCTCTTTTCCGCCAAGTGCTCTGTCCGGGTCGCCCAGTGGAACCAATGTCCTTACTGGGGCGCTCTTGATCCAGATCTACACAGCAGGGTTTTCCTAGGCTGCAGGAACATTTCATGTGCGGTATGTAGGTCAGTGGCACATTCAACCTCAACATGTCCTCAAATCAACCCCTCCATCCCCCCCTGCCCAGACTCAGCCCCAGTTAAATCAACCAGCTATGTGCCAAGACTTACAACCAATGAAAATCCCGATGGAGGAAGACAGCAGACAGCCTCCTTTCCAAACAGCAGGCAGCTGTGCAATAGTTTTAACCATGGGAGGTGCTACAGACAGCGTTGCCGGTTTCTCCATGTCTGCAATTTCTGCGGCGGTGCCCATGCCCGCCATGTTTGCCCAGTGTCCAAAGCAGTCAATAAAAAAACATCAAAAAATTACTTGTCGACTCCCGTGAATATTTCTCGCTTAGCGATCGAACTAGCTCATCACCCGGACACCCACTTCACACACTATCTTCTGTCCGGCCTCGAGCACGGTTTCAAACCTGGCGTGGAATGCCCACTCTCTCAAATTATTGTCTGTAATAATCTTCAATCTGCTATGGCTGAGCCCGATGTAGTAGACAACCTGATCAAAAAAGAAGTCGAGTCAGGCTTCATGATTGGTCCTTTCGACAATCCTCCTTTCGAAGTTTTTCGTATCAGCCCCATTGGAGTGGCCACAAGAAAATTTTCAGGTAAAAAAACCCTTATAATTGATTTATCAGCCCCACATGATTCCCCGTTCCCAAGCATTAACAGCTTGATCCCCCTTGACGAATTTTCTCTCAAATACCACGATGTAGATCAGGCGATCGACATGATAAAAATCGCGGGTCGGGGAGCTTGGCTGGCAAAAATCGACATCACTTCTGCCTTCAAAGTGATGCCCATCCACCCAGATTCATGGCACTTATTCGGTGTACGCTGGCAAGGAAAATTTTATTTTTCCGTACGCTTAACTTTCGGATGCAAAAGCAGCCCCAAAATTTTCGACACGCTATCAGAAGCTGTTTGCTGGATTTTGTCAAACAATTATGCGATTCCTCACCTCATTCACTTGCTAGATGATTTCCTAATCATTTCGCCTCCCGACGCCATCCCAGCCGTTCAAAATGTTTTTTTAGAGCTTGGGATCCCCATCGCCCAGGAGAAAACCATGGGTCCCACCACATCCATCGAATTCCTCGGCATTAACTTAGATTCAGTACAATTCCAGGCTTCCCTGCCAAAGGAAAAATTGACAGGATCATACTCGTCTCATCTACCCTCATTGACCGCTCAAATTGTTCCAAACGCGAACTCTTATCCCTGCTCGGCCACTTAAACTTCGCAATGCGCATCATTCCATAAGGCCGCCCTTTCATTTCGCATCTCCTCTCACTCGCTTCTTCGGTTCACGCACTAGAAGACCTAATTTCCATATCTCAGATGTGCCGTGATGAACTCAGGTTATGGATAACTTTCCTAAAACAGTGGAATGGCCTATCCTTTTTCTATAACGATCTCGTTTTTTCTCCAGTCGATATCCAATTATTTACAGATGCGGCCCCCTCAATTGGCTTCGGGGGTTTCTACCAAGGACGCTGGTTTGCATCTCCGTGGCCCCAACTCCAAGACACGACTCAGTCCTCAGCCCTATTTGAGCTTTACCCTCTTGTGGTAGCAGCCTTCCTGTGGGGGAAAGGATGGGCCACCAGTAGCGTTTTAGTGCATTGTGACAATGAAGCAACTGTTGAATGCATTAATAAAGGCTGTTCCCATTCACCCGCCCTGATGCCACTCTTAAGACGCCTAATCTGGATCTCAGCGTGTGATCAGTTTATCATAATTGCCAAACACATCCCCGGGTCTGAAAATCTAATCGCTGACTCTCTGTCTCGTTTTCTGTTTCAGAAATTCAGGATGCTGGCTCCAGAGGCAGACCAATTCCCAACTCCAGTACCTCACTATTCAGAACTAATATTCCCGTAACCCACCCTCTAAAACAACTCCTCGACACATCACTGGACACCATCCTCCAAGCAGTTTCTCCCAGGACCCTCCAATCTTATGTGACAGCTTGGAGGTGTTTTAAAGCATTCCACTTCTTATACACCTTGCCATTCCCTGATTTTTCTCTCCTTTCAATCACCTCATTCATCTCCTACCTTAACAGCATTAAGGGCCTCCAAGTTGGAACCATCAAAGGTTACCTGAGCGGCATCCAGTTTTTCCACAAATTGATGTACGGCGCTCCCTCCCCAGAGAGAAATAATTCACAAACCTCCCTTCTGGTCAAAGGAATTCAACGATCTCATCCCACCCATCCCGACACCAGACAACCCATAACACTAGATATTCTCACAAAATGTATTCATGCCCTCCGCACAGTCTACCAGCCTCTCGAGACAGCCCGTACACTCGATGCTATGTTTATTCTAGCCTTTTTCGGCTTTCTTAGATGCTCGGAACTCGCCATCACTTCCAAATTCGACCCAAGAGTCCACCCCACCATCTCAGACTTATCAGTACTGGATAGTGAAACCATCTCATACTTGATTAAGCAAAGCAAGACAGACCAATCCAAAAAAGGCCATTTCATCTACATCTTCAAACTCTCATCGCCAATCCAACCATACCAATCCATTCAGGCATATCTTCATTGGAGAAGCTCCCAGGCTAAATCCCCTCTTGATCCCCTATTTATAGATGACTCCAACAAACCTATGACACGCTTTTGGTTCCAGAAACATCTCAAATCCGTTCTTCAACAGTCAGGCATCCAAGCAAAACACTTCTCCAGTCACTCTTTCCGCATCGGAGCAGCAACTTCAGCTGCCCAAAAAGGCCTCTCCCAGCAGCAGATACAAGCTCTCGGAAGATGGTCCTCAGACGCTTTCCAAAGCTACATCAGGACCAACCGGTTCCACATTAAAAAAGCCCACCAAACCCTCATCGAATTAAACCCTCCGGGTCGTCCACCTGGGTGTTCTTCCTTCTTCCAGTGATCTAAATTCCCAACTGACAAAGCAAAACTCTCCCAGCGGACATTGCTTAATTCTGTCCAGCGAGCATTGGTCTCCCAGCGGACATTGCAAGCATCTATGTTTTCTCCTTTTTCTGTCCAGCGAGCATTGGTCTCCCAGCGGACATTGCAAAGCATCTATGTTTTCTCCTTTTCCTGTCCAGCGAGCATTGGTCTCCCAGTGGACATTGCAAGCATCTATGTTTCCTCTTTTCTGTCCAGCGAGCTTTGGTCTCCCAGCGGACATTACATAATTCTGTCCAGCGAGCATTGGTCTCCCAGCGGACATTGCATAATTCTGTCCAGCGAGCATTGGTCTCCCAGCGGACATTGCATAATTCTGTCCAGCGAGCATTGGTCTCCCAGCGGACATTGCATAATTCTGTCCAGCGAGCATTGGTCTCCCAGCGGACATTGCAAGCATCTATGTTTCCTCTTTTTCTGTCCAGCGAGCATTGGTCTCCCAGCGGACTTTGCATGCATCTATGTTTTCTCTTTTTCTGTCCAGCGAGCATTGGTCTCCCAGCGGACTTTGCATGCATCTATGTTTTCTCTTTCCCATCCAACAGGTATCGATTTCCCAGCGGACAGCAAGAAATCTCCAGTCCGGGCTTCCAAAAAACGCGCCACTCCACCGTCAGCCGGTAGGGCCCATCAGCCCGACGCTGTGAGCTGCTCCCGTCGGAAGCTACATGGGCCCTCCTGGTTGGGCATTCCCAAATCTTGTCAACCAGTAGGGCCCGTCCGCCCAGCGCAGTGAGCTGCTCCCGCCAGAGGCAACACGGGCCCTCCTGGTCAGGCGGCATAAATCAAGCTGTTCCTTATCCATAGGCCAGTAGGGCTCGCCCGTTCGAAGCAGTAAGAGGCTCTCGTTAAGAACAGTGCAAATTCAAACGGACCCAGCCCGCCAAATTCTGCGTTCGGGGGGGTCTTTAGTCTGGCGGCTGTCCTTTGCTCTTTTGCTTTTGGGGGAGCACTCTGGGTTCGGGCAAAAATTTCCGAGCTCGGAGCCCTCCCCCTGGACAGCACGGCAAATACGCATAATCTTTACTCTGTTTAATTGATGTAAATGTGAACTCGTGAAATAAGTCAGGATGGTGAATAAAGTGGCAACAGACCAAATCCCGATCCAAATGCACGAATGTCCAAATGTATTCAAATGTCCTCGCTGAAGTACATAGTCCCGTGGAGTTTTTTTGGGTTGGCACAGCGCACCACAGTTCTCCTTGCCCAGAAAGCGGTAGTTGAGGTACGGTGGTATCGGGTTGACGGGCGCGCTCATCTCAGACTCGCTCTAGATGACATTGGTTGTGTATCTCTTCTATGGAACAGACTGTATGTCTATCACACACATTGTTGTTTACCTTTGCATCAAATAAATATGGCTATTAATGTGCATAATGATATCAATAACGATAAGCCTATGATTATAGGTTAGATATAGTCATATTGGACAGCTTTGCATAAATCACATTAACACAGGGAACGTAAAATGGTACACAACAAATTCTGAAATGGTGAAGAACTAACAGCAGCATCAAAT
This sequence comes from Meda fulgida, assembly GCA_030578275.1. Classification (NCBI taxonomy): domain Eukaryota; kingdom Metazoa; phylum Chordata; class Actinopteri; order Cypriniformes; family Leuciscidae; genus Meda; species Meda fulgida. Next base: position 35,298,711 of record CM060617.1, on the reverse strand, counting down.
GTTCATACAAACACTTCTTTAATAGAATAAAAGGAACAATAGCTGCACTACTACTACTACTGCTGCTAATAATAATAATAATAATAAACTACAGATTACAGTCATATTTGTTGATGTATTTTATTGTCAAAAAGAATAATATAATAAATGTAAAATAACTAAATAACTTTAGCTGATATAATGATACAATTGTTGTTTTATTTTTATATTGTAATAATATTGTATAATAATCTTAATATCATCATAATAATTAAGAGACAAATTCAGGTTTAGTTTAGTGCATGCACATAGAGTATTAGATCATTCCATTCCTGGCTTCTGGTTAGTCATTACAGTGTGCCAGGTGTGCTACAATTCATGTTAAAATAAAAGTTATGATGTGAAAAGTGGAATAATGGTCTTACCTGAAGCAGTCAAAGCTACGAGAAGACAGAGAGACAGGTAGACAATCCAGACTGCCATTGTTTCTCAAAGAATACTGGAACTCTGTATTGAATTTAAAACAGAATTATACATTAAAAAAAATGATTTTACACAACATTTACACGGTTCAATTATGTATTTTTGTGACACGAACCAGTTCAGTATGTCAATGTCTGGACGTTGCGCTATGGGGGCCTGGTTTATCCTTTTATATATTGGCAAGGGAGTTTGTTTATCAGTATCATCCAGCACCTGCTCATGTTCTCACTTCCTATACAAACAACGTTTTTGTATAGTTTGTACCCACTCTTTCTGTTATAATACTTGTGCCATTTTTATGATGTGGAATTATGTGTGTTCTTGGTATGTATACTGAATAGATGAATATTCGGTGGTGTAATTTTGTGCATCAGTATATGTTTTATGTGCATGGTTTATACATTTCTCACACCCTTCATAAGATGCTCTTTGGATCATCTCAAATCATGCTGGAAAACATGCTCATCAGGTTTTACACAAACTTGTGGACTTCATGCACTTTGAGTGCTGCTAACATTGGAAGAAAAGTGAGAAAACTCACTTAAGTTAATTTTTAAATTTAACTTTTCAGTCAGTATTATGTGGATTACATTTCCAATTAAAATTATGTTAATTTTAAAGCCAAAACTATAGATTTTCTGTGACACTATGAACCTTCTGTTTAAGCATTTTCACAAATGTGATAGCATTGTGTAAACAGCATGTGAGAAAGAGAACACGAGCAGTTGCTGGAATCAAAATTACCTTGAATATGTCAGTCACCTTGAATGAATGGAGGATTGTTGCTGTAATTAGCAAGTTGCATAGTAAAATCTTGCTGTAAAAGAAACCTGCCAAATTCTGACAGTAACATACCACTTAGAAAACAATGCATTCTGGGTAATATTCCCAATTTTTGAGAAAATAGCCAGCAGTAATAATTTAAAGACATCCCAATTCAGTGGCTGCATCTATCAAAGGCTGTTTGCATCACAGCGGCGCAATAAAAGCTGTCCTAATTCAAAAACTCCTTTGAATGTGGACTACAAATGCACCCTTCATTCCCCAGACTGCAAAGAATAGAACCAGTAGATCCTTCGCAGCCTAGTCTGTCCAAAGATTCATTGCACCGGTGACGACAGGATTTTTTTAAAGACAATTCCAATCTCGAGAAAGTTCTCTTTCTGGAGGGAATTTACAAAAAAAAGGGGGGGGGGGGGACTATTTGATTGATATAGAGATCTTTATTCATTGAAACAGCTGTGATATTTTGACAGAAAAGTCGTTCTTTTATTTACTAATTTATTTTTCAATGCCACTGTTGCTGGCCCTTCCAGTGCCCTCCATAAGCCTCCTAATAAGCAAGCAAACTGCATAAGCAAGCCGACATTGAGCAGGTTCCCTGCGCTACTGGTCACTTGGGGTGAGTACATGGGAGGATACCGGCTCAACACGAAGGCTATAAAATCTTGCAAACCTGTTGGGTGTCGCCCAGCCCGCAGCTCTACATATATCTGCCAGCGAGGCACCATGTGCCAACGCCCATGAGGAAGCAACACTTTTAGAAGGGTGAGCTCTCAACCCGAGCAGGCAAGGCACGCTTTGAGTTTGATATGCCAGGGCGATTGCATCCACTATCCAGTGGACTAACCTCTGCTTGGAGACAGCCTTCCCCTTCTGCTGGCCTCTGCAACAGACGAAGAGTTGGTCTGAGGTCCTGAAGCTCTGCGTTTGGTCCACATGCAGGCGCAAAGCGCGGACGGGACAGAGCAAAGCTAGGGCTGGGTCTGCCTCCTCTGGGGGCAGCACTTGCAGGTTCACCACCTGGTCCCTGAAGGGAGTGGTGGGAAACTTGGTCACATTTCCGTGCCAGAGTTTTAGGATAATATGTGAGTTGGCTGGCCTGAATTCCAGGCACGATTTTTCAACCAAAATGCTTCCAGTTCCCCTACCCTCTTGATGGAAGCCAATGCAACCAAGAGAACTGTCTTCACAGACAGGATTTTTAACTCAACCGACTGCAGAGGTTCAAAGCGGAATCTCTCCCATGCCATAAGCACGAGAGACAAGTCCCAAGAGGGTATAGAGTGAGGGTGAGGAGGATTTAACCTTCTCGCACCCCTCAGGAACCTCACAATCAGGTCGTGCTTTCCTATAGACTCACCTTTCACTGCATCGTGATGTGCAGCAAAAGGGGCAACATACACTTTCAGAGTGGAGGGAGACAGCCTACGCTCCAACCCGTGCTGCAGGACGGAAACCACAGTCCTGATCGGGCATCTTCGGAGGTCTTACTTGTAAGGACTGGGCAAGGGTGAATCTGAATAACTATAATACATCCTAGCTAAAATCCCAAAGCCTTCAGGCCAAAAAACCCTGGATGTAAATTAACATACACACACACACACACACACACACGCACAACCACACACGCATCCCCCACAAGTGAAGCCCGCTCAGGACAGAGCGTGGTGTCCAGTTACGAGACATTTTTATGACTGACCGGAATGTTTTAAAGAAGGTGATTTCTAAAGAGAAAGAAACTTCTCTTATTAAAAGACATTTAACCAGATATATTCGATGCGTTTTTATGTGTGTCCATTTGCCCATGTCACATTGGAATGACAATGATTTTATCGTAGCTTAAAGTGAATTATAAATACCTTCATTATGCATTTTAAATATAACTGTCTATTCCCATAACTTGTACACATAGTTCTGGACACCTCCAGAATGCTTTCGGTGTGATCAATCAGAATACGTACAGTAATATCCAGTAAAATATAGTTTACTATGTTTTCCATCTTTGGAGTGAAAAGAGACCAAAACTAACATCACTGGTGTTCTTAGATAACAGCGTTTACGACCTAAAGGAATGTTCACAGAACTGTGGCTCTCTCCCTCTCTGAATTCTTGCTGAGAAAGATAAATTAAACCTTTCCAATCCTATATATTCTATATATATATATATAAATATAACCATGTGAGAAATGTATTACCATGCATCTAATGTTCCAATCTTATGATGTGGCCTTTTATGTGGTTTGTTTCATGTAAACTCTAATACTTACTATTCCAGACTGTTCACAATATGATCAACCAGAATCAGATGTGTGACATATTTGGTTTCTAAAACCTGGTACTTTGAAGATCGAAGTGACTGTATACAAGATATGTCGGTAACAACAACATATTAATAGTAAAAGCATCTTTACTATTCTATTACATCTTTACTATTGAAGTCTTGTTGTCTCTCGAAGTTCCATTGTCTATGTGAATTTGCTATTTAGAAGGATCCTCGGGTCTTTCTAAACTCTTTCTTGCATAACTGCAACTCTCTACATTTCCTCTCTCTCTCTGTCTCTATGCATTTCTCGTTCATCGATGCCTTATCGTGTTTTGTTGTTTATTATGTTTGTAAATACATATATCCCATGTAACCGTAGCAAAAGCATTAGTAGTTCTGCCTTATTAAATTCATTATATTCATTTGATTGATGTACTGCGTCTTTGCTCATTTTCCAAGTCCCTTAAGTGCCAAAGATCTTATAGCTACAAGCTTACAAATTAAAGATACTTTAAAGAGTATGTGTTTATAGGGCCGGAAACCCAATTCTTGTGGCCACAGAATTGCTTTTCCTGAAATCCTATAAAGTAAGATGATATTGTGGATTCCCACAAATATTATTCTGACAATTGATCTAATTAATTTTGCCTGTTTTGTAAGACGTGGTCCGTGCAATTAATTGCAAGGATACACACGCATGCATGCAGGTAAAATGACACATCATCCCTTATCAGGAGATTTATTAACATGTAAGACCTATCTAATCCAAACATGTATGAATAATTATTAATTATTAATTAAGATATACAAATTTCCCCACGGATTAGATCCGCCCACGAGTCTTTACATACTGGTGGTGCACTCAATGAACAATTCCAAGTGACGGTGTCTACCACCACTTGGGGTAGACCACCAAAGTCCTCAGCATCCCATCCAGAGACCAGACGTGGAGTTTCCAGAGGTCTCAGATGGCAATAGGGACGGGGGGACATGACCCCCCCAAAGATTCATAGTGACCCGATCCGTCCCCCGCCCTCACTATCCCTACGAAAGGCGACAAAAATCGGTAAAACAGAGGATTAACCAGTGTGTTCGCTAGCCAAAGTAGTGTCCCGGCCCGCCGCTGCTTCAGAATCAGTAAAAATAATCTACACCGGTCACCATTACTTTGTACCAACGTTCTCACTACACACTGTTCTGTTATCAATAAACGCACGTTTACACGCTCTCTCTCTGTGCGTGTGCTACGTGCCACGACGACTCCTGAGTGACGTCGCCGGGGTCCTATGAGGAGCACGTAGCTGCCTCGGTCGTGCCTGTGTGAGCGGACTGGTAACCATAGTGATCATATACCATCTGACTGAGCTGAGTCGGTGATTTTCTGAACTGAACAAAATCGACTGTATAAATGCCACATAAAGGCATTGAAGAGACAAAAAAAAAAAAACGTTTTTTCCCAAACCAAACAATGTAAGTATCCTATGCCTGTTGACTTTCCCAGATGTGGCAGATTATATTTGTTAAAAGGAATAGACTTTTGCACTTAGTAAACACAGCAAAATGTGGAGACCATAACTATGCATTTAGGTGAGTGGACAGAGCCAAATAATGAATGAACACAAAAAGAATGGTTGGATAAATCAAACAATTTATCATCATCAGGAAATAATGTTTTATCTAATCATTTAACCCATACTGTATAAATTGACTTGAGGTATGTTCACTGTCGTGTAAGCCACTATAAAAATAACTATAATAAGTAAATTTGTGAAGTGCAAGGTTTATCCAAACAACAAATAAAGGCCTACATACACTTTTGACATCCTCCTATAGCAGGAAATCATGTTTTTTTATTATTATACGGATCAAAGGAGGATATAGATTCTTAAATTATGGGCTATAAAAACATTTCTTAATATGTCATACATCATTTGAAAGATATTTCTAATCTATGAATTGCAACAAACTTAGAATAACTTAAACATTTTAAATTTTAATTACTAGACATTACTAGTAATTACTAGACATTTTTGAAATAGTAGTTTTAGCCATTAATTCTCAGGAATATGTTGTATTTTACATTGTTGTGAGATTCTATAGAGGTATAGAGGGTTAACTGAAATTATACGATTTAAAATGTTGTCCTCCTGGCCTGCAGGCGATCTCTGATGACAATAAGGCCGGCCCTAGTCAGTCAAGTGAGGATCTGCAGGAGGGCAGCCACAGTAGAAAATATGTTGTTGTTATTTTATTTTATTCTAATTTTTATTTTTTGCACATACGTTCTTTGCTTTTTTGTTCATAATGATATACTTTGTATGCTGAGTTGTTTAAATAAAACATACTTTGCTGAAGGCATGAAGTTTTGGTGTTTTTGAAGTTATCCATGATTTCAAATAAGAATGCCCCAATGGCTTTTTAGTGCAAATCATTAGCCCAAATTACGCAAAGTAACTACTTGAGCACTAGTTAAAGCCCACATTACGCAAAATAACGAATTGAGTTTAAATCATTTGCTGACAGCTTGGTCCCCCCCAGTTAAAAAATTCTATCTGCGCCACTGGGTCTGCTGCTTTTACTTTTGTTTTATTATTAAAGTGTTTTTATTGCCAGTTCCCACCTCCTCCTTACTCCTAACTAACCTTGTTATATAAACTTTCCTGCTTCACTTCTCTTTTTAAAATCCCCTCACAAACCTCAGCTGTCACAAAGCTGCAAGGCCAATTACAGACACTCGGTTCAGTGTTGCCAAGCCTGGAATTGGGCTACTTTTATACTGTTGCTGTGGGTTGCGGGATTCGAAGGACGCAGCCTCCAAATTGGGATGCAGCTTGTGTCTTACTGACGCGATCTGGAACTTTGTTAACAATAACGTTAATCCACGCTTAATGTTTTGGATCACAAGGCAATGCAAAGAATGCACAACATCTTTGTGGCGAGGGGGGCGTGGTTCCGCGAAGTCTGTAGCGGGAGAGAAGTCAGCGAGTCGCGCGGTGAGTAAGTGGGTCAAGTGCAGATAACGAACACCTGTGTCTGATTGCAGTAATTGGCGTGGAGACTGCATATAAGCTGCCGGCGGTGAGAGTGAGAGAGAGAGAGACCTGGGACTCGCACTACGATTGTGGACGTGTGGTTCAAGAAACCGTAGACTGAGTGTTTTGTTCTGTGACTGTTTGTTTCCTGTTTGCCGTGAGTGTATCACGGCGGCCGCGCACGAGCGCACTGTTTGAATTTGCTCTTTGCTGAAGAGAATAATAAAGTGCGAGTCCCAAACTTCGCCGACCCCGTCTTCTTCTTCCTCCAACTACACTGAATTCACTACACTGGTGCCGAAACCCGGGAAGGAGAAGACTGCCGCCGCCATGCAGACCCCGCCGGGAACGCCATTTGCGGAGCTCATCCAAACGCTCGCGGGTCTTCACCGGGAGCAACACCACGCCCTGCTGGCCGTAAAAGAGGAGCAGGATCAACGGTTCCAGATGCTCCTCCAAGGCCAGCAAGAAGACCGCGAGCTGTTCCGGAGCTGGCTCGACCGGGAGGTTCGGGCCGTCCCCGCTACAGCTACGGCCTCGGCCCCGCCCCTGCCTCTCAACAAAATGGGTCCCCAGGACGATCCGGAGGCGTTCCTGGACCTCTTTGAGAGGTCGGCCGAGGCCCAGGGATGGCCCCAAGCGGACTGGCCCATGCGACTCATCCCACTGTTGTCGGGTGAGTCCCAGATCGCCGCCAACCAGCTGCCAGTCCAGAACCTCCTGGTCTACGAAGACCTGAGGCGCGCCATTCTGCAGCGGGTCGGCCGGACCCCCGAACAACATCGCCAGCGGTTCCGGTCCTTGAGCCTGGGGGAGTCTGGCCGGCCCTTCGTGCTGGCGCAACAGCTCCGGGACTCCTGCCGCAGATGGCTGATGGCCGACGGAGGCGACGTCGAGGATGTCATCAACAAGGTGGTACTGGAGCAGTTCGTCACCACGCTACCGAGGAAAACTGCTCAGTGGGTCCAGTGCCACCGCCCGACGTCGCTGGACCAGGCCATCCACCTGGCGGAAGACCACATGGTGGCGTGCTCAGGGGTCGGCGAGTCCCAGGTCTCTCTCTCTCTCACTCTCACCGCCGGCAGCTTATATGCAGTCTCCACGCCAATTACTGCAATCAGACAAAGGTGTTCGTTATCTGCACTTGACCCACTTACTCACCGCGCGGCTCGCTGACTTCTCTCCCGCTACAGACTTCGCGGAACCACGCCCCCCTCGCCACAATCTTATAATCCTCAGATGTGTCTCTATACTTTTGTTGCTTTAGTATGAGCATCTGCATAAAAACCAACTACATGAGCAAATCGGTGGGCGGGGCTAAAGAGGCAATGATGGAAAAGTGGGTTTTGATCTTCTGCAGATATGAGTCATACTGAGACTCAATCTAGTTGTTTTGGGCAGCTTGGTCTCAATAAAAGCAAAAAAAAAAAAAGTCTAGTTTTGTGGACTAGCAAGGAAGTTTTGAGTTTCATCTTCTGGTTCCATGAAAAAAAAAATGCTTTATTATACAAATACTTTGTCATTTCATTAATTTCTCTCAATGTTTAAAATGTTGGATGGTTATTTAATTGTTTTAAAAAAAATCTAATATTAAGAAACTAAAAAGGACATTCTTTCCTTCAGTTCCTTTGCAATCTAGTGATGTTTTTAATTGTAATAAAAATGTCTGTAAATCCAATGTAATCACATTTAAATGAATATCCTGCTTAAGCTCTAAACGGCACATTAACACTAACATAAGCTGTTCATATTGTTTTAAAATTACGTATTACCTGGAGTCTCTGTGTGTCCTTGGTATGTTTAGAGATGAAATCTTCTAGTAAAGTCTTCAACTGAAGCTCATCAGATTTCTGTAGAGATATTTACTCAGAAAAAACTGCCCTCTGCCCTTATGGACCCAGACTGTTCATATTTGGCTAAGACTTTTTGTGCATTACATATTGCATAGAAACATTAAACGTGTGAAATAATGGCAATAATGGCCCTTCGTTTTTTTTTTTTTTTAAATGCCTTTAACTGAAGTTAAACTACACAATTAAATGTGGAATAGATTATACAAAAAGGGTTTTCTCCAAAATATGTGCTAAAATGATTGATTAGTTGGGTCTTGAGATCAGAAAGTCTCCAAAACTATGATCAGACCTCACCTATATAACCACAATGTGTTTGGGAAGGTTGCAATAAAAAGCCTTTGGTTGCATCAAACAGCAAACTCATGTTTGCCAGGCATTACTGGAGCTTTCATTAGTACTGGGTTTGATGGTCAGATGAGAAGAAATCTGGGTGAACAAACCCTTTAAGTGAACCATAAAACCTCCCTTCATTTCTTATGTGGAAATGTGCCATTCCCACATATGGTGAATTTGCCAAAACTCCTCTTTGACAGTTTGTTTTGCTGTTAATATTTAGCTTATTTTCTGTTTGTTCTTTGACACAGATAACAAGTTCAATAATATGTTTGCAGAGCAATGGCGATGCATTGATGGCTTAAGGGGATGGTTGCCAAACCAAGAGAAAGGGCACAGGATCACTGATGTATATACAACCCCAAATCAGAAAAAGTTGGGACATTTTGTAAAATGCAATAAAAGCTGCAAGAATCTGTTATTTGTTCATTCTTTTTAACCTTTTTTTAACTGACAAAAGTACAAAGAAAAGTTTTCCAATGTTTTCACTGACCATGCATAATTGTATTTTGTAAATATGAACAAATTTTGATTTTGATGGCTGCAACACACCCCAAAAAAGTTGGGACAGAGACACGTTTACCACTGTGTCACATCACCTTTCCTTTTAATTACACTTTTTAATCATTTGGGAGTTGAGGATACTATTGTTGGAGTTTTGCTAGTGGAATATTTGCCCAATCTTGTTGCTCAACAGTCTGTGGTCATCATTGCCTGATTAAACAGGTAAACAGGCAGGCACATCTCTTCTATGGTGCAGAGTGTCTAGAAACCACTCAGTTGTAGCACGTGCAGAATGAGGCCTGGCATTGTCTTGCTTCCCAGGAAAAATGTCATCTTGATGGCAGTTTATGTCTCTGTACAATCCAAATATATGCCTCCATGTCAATGGTACCTTCACAATAATGCAAGTTACCCATACTGTTTGCAATGACGCACCTCAATACCAGGACAGATGTTTGCTTTTGCACCTGTCGCTGGTGAAAGTCTGATTGGTCCCTTTCATCTTTGGGACTGAGAACTCGATTCCATTTTCTCCCAAAAACAAGCTGAAACATGGATTCATCTGACCACAGCAGACATTTCCACTTTCCTCTAGACCATCTGAGATGAGCTCAGGCCCAGAGAACTCGCCGGCATCTCCACATAGAACTGATTCAAAGCTTTCTCCTTGCGTAACAGAGATTCAAGTGGCATTTCTTGATGCAGCGTCAGTCTGTGTTCAGTGAAAATGGTTTTCCAAATGACTCCTGAGCACATGTGGCTGTATTTGACAGAGTAGCATGATGGTATCTTGCGCAATGCCATCTGAGGGCTCAAAGGTCACACACATTCAACAGAGGTCTCCTGCCTTACCCAACACAGACTGAGATTTCTCTGGATTCCCTGCATCTTGTGACAATATTATGTATGGAAGATGATGAAAGGCATAAATGCTTTGCAATCTTGCATTGAGAAATGTGATTTTTTTAATTGTTTGACAATTCTCTCAAGATATTTGGCACAAAGTGATGAGCCATGACCCATCTTTGCTAAAAAAGACAGAGGAGCACTTTTACACCCAAACATGATACCCTCAACTATCACCAATTCACCTGCTCATTGTGGACTGTTTCAAAATAGTTGGATAATCTAATTTGGATAATCTTTTCACTTTTATTTGGTCTCTGTCCCAACTTTTTGGGGGTGTGTTGCAGCCATCAAAATCAAAATGTGTTCATATTTACAAAATACAATTATGTTGGTCAGTGAAAACATTGTAAAACGTTTCTTTGTTCTTTTGTCAGCTAATAAAAGGTTAAATAGAATAAACAAATCACAGATTCTTGATTTTATTGCATTTTACAAAATGTACCAATGTTTTCTGATTTGGGGTTATATAACAATATTTTTGTACCCCTTTCATGGAATATTTTATGACTACAGACTTGCGAATGCACTGCGTGTTTAAGTGTGTGTGTGTGTGTGTGTGTGTGTGTAGTACTTCTGGATTTCTAAATGCAGATTGGCCAACCAGTGGTTAAAGAAGTCCAACTTAGTTTTTATTGACTCCTATTTATCTTCATCAAAATCCAGTTGGTAGTAATATCTGGATTTTAGAAAAATTGCTTGGGGTAGTAAAATTATGATTTCTTTGTCTGTGTAGATTTCTTAAGCTAAAATTGATGTCTGGTCAAATTTTTTTGTGAATTGCTGCATTGGAACTGTGTTTAATATATATAATATACTTGTAGTAATAAGTGCACTGCATGCTCGCATAAAATGTTTTACACGTGTTTACAAAAATTGAATTGGATAAACAGGTGTATTTCAATCAGCAAGGCAGAGGTAAGTAATGTAACCTAAACCTTACATGTGATTTCGACCTTTATCCAGTTGCTGTGCCCTTTCAGCTCATGAGTTTCGACATCGTTCCTTGGCCCACATCTAAGCTTGTGAATCACGGTAGCAGCAGGTCTAACACAGGGCTTGTGTTCTTGCAGTCTTTATCTTCATGCTCTACTTATACAGGTCCTTCTCAAAAAATTAGCATATTGTGATAAAGTTTATTATTTTCTGTAACGAGTAGCGTGGTTGAAGCAGGATCCAACTGCAGCACACTTTAATCAAAAGACTCAGGAAACAGGATACAAGGACAAGAACAACCGACACTAGCGTTAAACATTACACAAGAACTCACCAAGACAGGCCAGAAACACAGGGCTTAAATAATCAGGGACAAACGAGCTTACAGGATAACAAGGGGGCGGAAATAACAAGAAACACCTGGGATAACTAAATGACAAGACAGGGAACCACTAAACAAGACAGGACACAAAACCACATCGTAACATAGCCCCCTCCCTATGGGCGGCTCCCGACGCCCATCAAAACAAGCAAAAAAGTTCAGGAGGGCGGTCCTGGGGGAGGGACGGGGGCCAGACCCGCACTGGGGACCGGGACCAGGACACGGGCGAAGGCCAGGGCGGAGCAGGACACGGGCGAAGGCCAGGGCGGAGCAGGACGAGGCGAAGGCCAGGGCGGAGCAGGACGAGGCGAAGGCCAGGGCGGAGCAGGACGAGGCGAAGGCCAGGGCGGAGCAGGACGAGGCGAAGGCCAGGGCGGAGCAGGACGAGGCGAAGGCCAGGGCGGAGCAGGACGAGGCGAAGGCCAGGGCGGAGCAGGACGAGGCGAAGGCCAGGGCGGAGCAGGACGAGGCGAAGGCCAGGGCGGAGCAGGACGAGGCGAAGGCCAGGGCGGAGCAGGACGAGGAGAAGGCCAGGGCGGAGCAGGACGAGGCGAAGGCCAGGGCAAAGGAGGCTCAGGTGGAGATAGCACCGAAAAGGTCCATGTCAGCGCTGCCTCCATGGCCCTCTCGTGGGACCTACTACTGCCCCCCCCCAAAAAAATACTTGGGAGAACCTAGGGGGACAACCTCCGGGCTGGCAACGGACTCAGGGACAGTCTCATGGGGCTTGAGAGACATTGGCAGGGCGAGGCGCAGAGGCGGGGCCGGCAGGGCGAGGCGAGGCGCAGAGGCTTGGGTACGCTCACTGGAGCCTGATGAGCCGAGCGAGGAATCCTCTTCCTTCTGCGACGGCGTTTCACTGGGCTTGACTCACTTGACTCGGCGGACTCACTTGACTCGGATTCGTCGAGGCTGACGTGACATGCGGGTTCGGCTGGGCAGACGAGAAGCGCGGGTTTGCAGAGCGCGGTCTCGGCAGGGCTGGGGTGAAGCGCGGGTTCGGCTGAGCATACGTGAAGTGCAGGCTTGTGGGGCGTGGTCTCCTCCACGCCCACGGTAAACGAAGAGCCGCTCCACAACAGGGCCAGGTCGATGTACCACTCTAAAGACCCGTGCGGGTCAGGTTCGGGCATCTGAGATAATCCGATAATCCCCCACGGAAGAAGATCTTCAAGCACTGTGTGCTCATATGCGCGAGATGCGCCAGCTCGAGGAATTCTGCGACGTACTCTTCTATGGAGCGCTTCTCTTGACTGAGATGGAGAATCTGGACGTCAACTAGACTCCGGAAAGGCATGGCTGCTGGATAACGACTGGTGAGTTCTTCTGTAACGAGTAGCGTGGTTGAAGCAAGGATGAAGCAGGATCCAACTGCAGCACACTTTAATCAAAAGACTCAGGAAACAGGATACAAGGACAAGAACAACCGACACTAGCGTTAAACATTAGACAAGAACTCACCAAGACAGGCCAGAAACACAGGGCTTAAATAATCAGGGACAAACGAGCTTACAGGATAACAAGGGGGCAGAAATAACAAGAAACACCTGGGATAACTAAATGACAAGACAGGGAACCACTAAACAAGACAGGACACAAAACCACATCGTAACAATTTTCCATAATGTAATGATAAAAATTAAACTTTCATATATTTTAGATTCATTGCACACCAACTGAAATATTTCAGGTCTTTTATTGTTTTAATACTGATGATTTAGCTCATTAAAACCCCAAATTCCTGTCTCAAAAAATTAGCATATTTCATCCGACCAATAAAAGAAGTGTTTTTAATACAAAAAAAAAGTCAACCTTCAAATAATTATGTTCAGTTATGCACTCAATACTTGGTCAGGAATCCTTTTGCAGAAATGACTGCTTCAATGCGGCGTGGCAAGGAGGCAATCAGCCTGTGGCACTGCTGAGGTGTTCTGGAGGCCCAGGATGCTTCGATAGCGGCCTTAAGCTCATCCAGAGTGTTGGGTCTTGCGTCTCTCAACTTTCTCTTCACAATATCCCACAGATTCTCTATGGGGTTCAGGTCAGGAGAGTTGGCAGGCCAATTGAGCACAGTAATACCATGCTCAGTAAACCATTTACCAGTGGTTTTGGCACTGTGAGCAGGCGCCAGGTCGTGCTGAAAAATGAAATCGTTATCTCCATAAAGCTTTTCAGCAGTTGGAAGCATGAAGTGCTCCAAAATCTCCTGATAGCTAGCTCCATTGACCCTGCCCTTGATAAAACACAGTGAAGGAAAGGATGGGCCCATTACAGATTAAGAGGGAAAACAATTTAGCTACACATTCAACATACAACCTTAAGTAAATTCAAATCAAATAGAGATATATAGTAAATAAAGACAAAGAAAGCAAAATGTAGTCAAAAACCATAAGTGTACAACTAAAGAAATCAATTAATAAAGCCATTAACGTTTCTTCCTCCCCCGGACAACTCCCAGCAAATGGTAGGACTCTAATTTCCTTCACGCCAGAATGCGGCTGCAGCGGACCATGTCTGAAGTTTATGGGATGAATATAGTATCAAAATGATTAACACGTGCAAGCACAATTATCAATGAACTTGATACATGTTGCAGAAATGTTTTATCCATGCCTTTCAACTGGCATGTGCAAAATTCAAAATGTAATGAATGTGTAGCAATTTGTTCAAATAGAGACATTTTTATATATTTTTTTGACTGTGAGTGGAATTTGCAGATGGTCCCTTTAGAAAATGCGGCGAATATCAAACCTAAAACTTACTTTACTGCGCTCTCGGACCGGTTGCTCTCCCCTACACATGCAAAGTTAAACGCAACTGCAGAATTTCATGTTAAACTTTTTATTTTTAACAGGCTCAGGAAGGAAAATGCCATTCACGTGAAACATTCGTTTTCCTCCCATAGAGCCTTGTATTATGAAAAAGCTTTACGTCAATGCAGTAAGAGGGTGATATTAAAACTCAGTAGCCGATACACCTTATTGAACATGCAATGCACGTTAAGCATTTTATAATGGTCACCTGATCCACACATGCACATCTTCTTTGTTGCATGCACAAATTATGATACACTACTACAAAAGAAAACATTTGTATTCACAAAAATGTCTCTATTTGTACAAATTGCTACACATTCATTCAATTTTGAATTTTGCACACTCAAGTTGAAAGGCATGGATAAAACATTTCTGCAACATGTATCAAGTTCATTGATAATTGTGCTTGCACGTGTTCATAATTTTGATATTATATTCATCCCATAGAAGTTCATCACCGGTAAACTTAAACTCAATATAGGCCTTGTTCGCAAACACCGGAAGTAGCGGCCATTTTGTTGACATGACATCTGTCCTGCCCCAAGCCGCACCCGCGCGCAGATTTGAGTTGAGGGAGCAGTAGCCTGCCTAATGGCTTCATCTCGTCGGTATCAAGAGAAGATAAGCTTGATTGGGGTGGACCCATATCAAATAGACCCAGTAGTCTTAAGTAAAGATCCGTCCTTATTGCCAGCCGTAACTTATCCGGATATTTATAACTATCTCGTTCATACAGTATCTGCATACACTTCGCAGGAGCTAAAAGCCTTCAAGTCACTTGAGTCATACAACTACTTCATCTCTGGCAAAGTCGGCAACCTTCTTACTTTTGTTCCACCAACGACATCGTCAAACATTTCCGTGATCGCAGAGGTATGTAAATGTTTTTTTTTTTGATGTGATGCTTAACGTTAACTTCATTGCATAACCTGATGATGATTGCTAGCTAACATTAGCATACCAGCACGGGGTTGCATCAGCTGTGTGTAAGTTATATCTTAGAGTCGACACTAGAGGCTTAGTAACTACTACTTAGTTTGTAACTACATCAGCTACTAAAATTATTTACACCACAATTAACTTACTTGGGGTATAACTTCAAGTCACAAATAAGGCAATCAATGGTCAAAGATAGAGGTCCATCATTATGGCGTTTGCATTCTGGGTGGCATTAGCATAATAATGCATAATCGTAGCACATCGTGGTAAGATAGATCGATATTGAAATGCCATATCAATAAATGTGGTCTCTACTGGATTACTGACTTGCAAAATAACATGCAGTGAATAAAAAATATGTAGGAAAACGTCTGTTTTAGGTTTAGTGAGTATAATTCTGAGACATTTTATGATTTACACAGACCCTAGTTGTTACTCAGAGTAATGTTGTAATTTATCTCCGTTGTGCAACATTTTATTTTAGTGAAGCATAAATCACAACTTAGTAATAATTTACGTTGTAATTAAGAACCTTTGAACCTACACAGCTGGTGCAACAGGCTGCAGAATAACATCTGAAACTATTGCGTTTGTGGTCATTACTTTCTATCTGTTTCTGCTTCAGATACTATACCACAATATCTGAAAACATTTTGAAACTGTGTTTTGTGAAAATAATAACCTAGGCATGTGAATGTTTGAACTGCAATTTGCCATAATATAAGAATAGAAGCTGCCATACACACAATTACAGAATTAATGTCATGCATGTATCTTGTTTGAAATCGTGAATGCAATTCTGTGTTTTTGTGTTTTCATAGGTTAAACACAGTCAGAAGTTAAGTGCCCCACCTCTGCGCCCATGGGCTGCTGCCCAGAAGGATGGCATTATCTTGGCTGCACACTGCACCTGCATGGCGGGATTAGGCGAGACATGTAGCCATGTTGAAGCGGGTTTTTTCGCCATCAAGGCAGCTGTTTTGCTCCGTGAGTCACAAACTGTGACAGAAAAACCTGCATATTGGTTACTTCCAAGTGGACAACCGAAGGAAAGGTACCTTGAAGTAGAAAACATTGACTTTCACTCAAAAGCTACAATCAAACACAGACTGGACACAACATTTTCAGAAGGGAAACCAATACAATACAAGGACAGACAAAAGCTACCTGATGTGTCAACTTCGATGAGCCAACAGATGCTGAGATCGCTACTTTCCTGGGAGAGCTGCATGCGACAGGTGATAAACCAGTCTTGCTGTCTGTCATGAAAGACTATGTAGAGTTCTATGCTCCAGTGTCGAACACCAATACTGGCCAGACCCTGAGTGAGCTATTTGATGAACAGTGCATTTCTATGACAAGCGAACAGTTACTCTTACACTGTAGTACCATTGCAGTTGACATTTCTCAAAGGCAAGCTGACACAATAGAACAGCAGACAAGAGAACAGTCTAAAAGTAAAGCCTGGTATAGATTTAGGGCTGGCAGAATTACAGCCTCACGCATGAAAGCTGCTTGTTCCACACCACCTGAGAATCCATCACAAAGCCTCATCAAAATTATTTGTTATCCTTTAACCGCAGGCTTTACAAATAAAGCAACCACTTGGGGGTGTGATCATGAAAAACTGGCACTAACTTGTTATCGTCAGCAAATGCATTCACACACCAATTTCAGATGTGGGACCAGTGGTTTTATAATACATCCAGAACTGCCTCACATAGGTGCTACACCAGATGGGGTAGTACATTGCGACTGCTGTGGTGATGGTGTAGTGGAGGTTAAATGTCCGTTTTGCGCACATGATAGCATAAGCCTCAAAGAATGTGTTGATGGCAGATTCTGTTTGGAGGAATCTAATGGTAAATTACAGCTCAAACATTCACGCCTACTATTTTCAGGTCCAGACACAGATGCATGTCTGCATTAAGGAGTTTGCTGATTTTGTTGTATGGTCAGAAAATGATGTACACATAGAGAGGATATAACCAGATATTGGACTCTGGGAAGTAATCAAGTCAAAATCTAGGGATCTTTTTTCCAAAGCCCTTCTCCCAGAGCTTGTGGGGAAACTTTTCTCAAAGCCATGTCCATCAGCTATGCCGACTGACACAGCTGATATGACTGCAGTGGATCCCTCTGAAAGCAGAGAAAAACCAATCCCATCAGACATATGCGTGAGCAAACCATACCAACCATACCATACAAAGTTCGTGACCATGTGGTGCGTTGTCACAGTGAGGACTGCCTTCATATATGGTTCCATCGCTCATGTATGAACACGAAACGTATGCCTAATAAGGGGAGAAAATGCTACTGTTTGGTGTGTAGCTGAAGTGTGATGGTACAGTATGGTACCATTTCTAATGACTGCCTTAAATCCTAAAATGTAAGATGACTATTAAAATAACTTATTCTATACTGAACCTAACTTTTGTGATTAAGATGTTAAGGTAACACTATACATGAATTAACAACCCGTTTTACAACCACACACATCTAATCAAAAGGTACAACTGAGGAGCACATGTTGGTAAGGCAACAACACACTGTAGTTATCTTATCGATAACCGATATCCCATATTTATTGCGCACCAATCCTATCCTGTATGCGGACATGTGCGATTTTGCGGGTGGTCTCAACTTCAAGAGCAGGCAGCTGTAGCTTTCCTCGAGTATAACTGGGTGTTACAACTTCTGCACATTTTAACCCTACACTCTCTTGTATACTAAAACCTCTGTCTTCCAAGATGAAATCACCGGGGGTAAGTAGCTCGAGTAAGCCTGAGTTTTCTGTGACATGTTTATCGGTAGTACGCCCTCCCCATGCCTTAGAGAGGAAAGAAATGGATCCCTGTGGTGTGATGCCTTTAAGGTATTTGATAGTGTTATGGTGTTTATATAAAGACCAAGTGAGACTGCGTGCTGTCAAACTTGAAGGCCTCTCTATAAAAATTTCAAAACAATCAATTATTACTGTCACTCTTGACCCAAAATGTTGTTGAAAGGTCATTGGCATAGACTTCCAAATCATATCTCCTCGGCCAAAAGATCATTTAATTTAAGTTTCACATACAAAACATGTATGTCATAAACAAAGGTTTTGGACACGGTAGACTGTGAAATGCCAAATCTGTAGGCAAGGTCCTTTTCTGGGAAGTTGTGGCGGAGTCTCATCAAGAAGAAGAAGAAGACGTTTTATTTATATAGCGCCTTTCTGTACTCAAGGTCGCTTTACATTGTAAATTACGATACATTTATACAGTTACACGCACACATTAAAGTCACATATATACATACAGTCACATTAAACGAAATACATGTTAATATGTTTTTAACTGAGTTTTGAATGTGGCCACAGATGAGATATTTCGAAGTGTAAGGGGTAATGAATTCCATGATTTTGGAGCATTGAGACTAAATGACCTTCCACCTACTGTAGACAACCGGAAACGAGGGATGGACAATAAACCAAGTTCAGCTGATCTGAGAGACCGTGCAGGGCTGTAGGTGTAAAGTAGGTCAGACAAATATGGGGGTGCAAGACCGTTTAATGCCTTAAACGTTAGGAGCAAAACCTTAAAGTAGATACGTGATGCCACGGGTAGCCAGTGAAGGTCATGAAGCAGAGGAGTAATGTGAGCAGAAACGCCTGGTGGAGGTGAGAACTCTCGCTGCTGAGTTTTGAACGTACTGTAATCTTGCAAATACGTTTTTGGGCAGACCAAGAAATAAAGAATTGCAATAATCTAGCCGTGATGTGATTAGTGCATGAATTAAGGTTTTTAATTGAAAGAAGATCTTAGACGAGCAATATTGCGAAGATGAAAGAAAGAGTTTTTGACAAGAGAAGAAATATGAGAGCCAAAAGATAGAGTTGAGTCGAACAAGACACTAAGGTTGCGAATCAATGATGAAGGCTTAACATGAACTCCATCAATGTAAAAGGACTGGTCCATCCTTTTAACTGAGGCAGCAGAGTCGATCACTAAAATCTCAATTTTTGTATCATTTAGTTTGAGGAAATTCAAATTTATCTTACCACCAGCTCTGATAGGCCTGACTGACTCACTCACTGCATGTATCAGGGACATCAAGCATTGGATGTCCCTGATACATGCAGTGAGTGAGTCAGGCAGGGATGGCCTATCAGAGCTGGTGGTAAGATAAATTTGAATGTCATCAGCATAGCAATGGAATTGAAGTCCATGCCTGCATATGATGTTACCAAGTGGTGGTATGTAGATGATGAACAATAGTGGAGCAAGAACTGAACCTTGAGGAACACCCTGTGTAATTGAAGCAGTGGCAGAAATGGAAGCTTTACTGTAAGTTCTACCAGGAAGACTCAATTGTTGCGTCACTAATTACCTCCTCATCTATCCAATCGCGTCTAATACTTACGGGTACTTACACGTGTTTGAGCTCGCAGATGCTGACGCTTCCATTGATGGTCTCGTTCAGTGGCCAGCCAACATGTTTCAGGACACGCATATTGTTTACAATTATCGACATGCGACGATGTCCCGCCCTACCTCCTGCTGCACGTCGAGGTTCCCACGTTCAGTCTCGCATCTCCCCGTGGGCACAGCGGTCTTCGGAGAGTATTGATCAGCCAAGGCCTTCATGAGAAGTTCTACTCCTTAGACTGGTGCCATTTATCCCGCAGATCACCGATCCACTGACATAAATGAACAACTATGCAAATCACGAGACGATCTCTCACTGGTTCAAGTTCAGACTCCACTTCCAAGGCTTTCAAGTCGTTTTCAATTTTTTTGGTAGGCGCTTCCAGCAACCGCGGTCAAGCCAGCCACTGTTTGAAAATACACGGTCAAGCCAGCCGCCAAAAAAAAAACCATGTGCGCCTATTACTATGAATACGGTAATTTTAGTAACAGCAGAGAGAGAACGTGCTTTCATAGCGCTTGAGTTGCCCAGTTCTATCTATCTATCTATCTATCTATCTATCTATCTATCTATCTATCTATCTATCTATCTATCTATCTATCTATCTATCTATCTATCTATCTATCTATCTATCTATCTATCTGTCTGTCTGTCTGTCTGTCTATCTATCTATCTGTCTGTCTGTCTGTCTGTCTGTCTATCTATCTCTCTATCTATCTATCGTTCTTTTTTCTTTCTTTCTTTTTCTTTCTATCTATCTTTCTTTTTTCTATCTATCTTTTTTCTTTTTTTCTTTACTTCTATATTCTTTTTTTCTCTTTTTTTCTTTCTTTCTTTTTTCTTATTTTTTTCTTACTTTATTTCTTTTATCTATCTATCTATCTATCTATCTATCTTTTTTCTTTTTCTTTCTTTCTCTTTCTTTCTATATTCTTTCTGTTTTTCTTTCTTTCTTCTTTCTTTCTTTCTTTCTTTCTTTCAATCTTCTTTCTTTTTTCTTTTTTTCTTTCTATCTTCTTTCTTTCTCTTTCTTTCTTTCTTTTTTCGTTCTTTTTATCTTCTTTCTTTCTTTCATTCTTTCTATGTTTCTATCTTCTTTCTTTTTCTTTTTTCTTTTTTTCTTTACATCTTTCCTTCTTTCTTTCTTATTTTTTTTTTTCTTTCTTTCTCTTTCTTTCTTTCTTTTATTCTTTCTTTCTTTCAATCTTCTTTCTTTTTTTCTTTCTATCTTCTTTCTTTCTCTTTCTTTCTTTCTTTCTTCCTTTTTTCGTTCTTTCTATCTTCTTTCTTTCTTTCGTTCTTTCTATGTTTCTATCTTCTTTCTTTTCTTCTTTTTTTCTTTACTTCTTTCCTTCTTTCTTTCTTTCTTATTTATATTTCTTTCTTTCTTTCTTTCTTTCTATCTATCTATCTATCTTTCTATCTTCATTCTATCTTTCTTTCGTTCTACCTATCTATTTTTATTCTATCTTTCTTTATTTCTATCTATCTATCTTCATTCTATCTTTCTTTCTTTCTATCTGTCTATCTATCTATCTATCTATCTATTTATTTTTCTTTCTTTGTTTCTTCCTTTCTTTTTCTTCTTTCTTTCTTTTTCTTCTTTCTATCTATCTATCTATCTATCTATCTATCATCTATCTATCTATCTATCTATCTATATATCATCTATGACGATATAGCAAGATTCCATGTTTTGAGATTTTTGTATGTTACTCTGTTTTCCTTTTTATTTACACTTGTGTCGTCTTTGATATTTGTCTATTTATTTGACTTATGTTTTGTTTTTTTCTTTACAGGTAACACCTCAAGACATGGTTTACAGCATAATTATTTGCAAAAAGCAGATCAAATAAATTATACTCTCTTTCTAAATGCCTCTTTTTTCATTTTTTACAGTATTAAAATGACAGTTTCTCTTGAATTCAATGTCCAATACAGAATGCACACCTCATTTGAAACAATGTTACTAAACATTTTGGAGATATAGGCCATTATTCTACTTTAAACACCTATAAAGACCTCATTTCTAATAAGTAGAAAAAAATAATGGTCAGTTCTTATACAGGACATCCCAAACAGTATACACATCTCATATCAAAGCATTTTCCTGCAGCATTTTGGAGATATATGCCATTATTCTACTTTAAACACCTATAAAG
The DNA here is from genome assembly GCA_030578275.1 of Meda fulgida. Classification (NCBI taxonomy): domain Eukaryota; kingdom Metazoa; phylum Chordata; class Actinopteri; order Cypriniformes; family Leuciscidae; genus Meda; species Meda fulgida. Next base: position 35,276,930 of record CM060617.1, on the reverse strand, counting down.
ACCTCATTTCTAATAAGTAGAAAAAAATGATGGTCAGTTCTTATACGGGACGTCCCATACAGTATGCACACCTCATATCAAAGCATTTTCCTGCAGCATTTTGGAGATATATGCCATTATTCTACTTTAAACACCTATAAAAACCTCATTTCTAATAAGTAGAAAAAAATGATGGTCAGTTCTTATACGGGACGTCCCATACAGTGTGCACACCTCATATCAAAGCATTTTACTGCAGCATTTTGGAGATATATGCCATTATTCTACTTTAAACACCTATAAAAACCTCATTTCTAATAAGTAGAAAAAAACAATAGTCAGTTTCTATACGGGACGTCCCATACAGTATGCACACCTCATATCAAAGCATTTTACTGCAGCATTTTGGAGATATATGCCATTATTCTACTTTAAACACCTATAAAAACCTCATTTCTAATAAGTAGAAAAAAATAATGGTCAGTTCTCATACGGGACATCCCATACAGTATGCACACCTCATATCAAAGCATTTTGGAGATGTATGCCATTATTCTACTTTAAACATCTATAAAAACCTCATTTCTAATAAGTAGGAATAAATAATGGTCAGTTCTCATACGGGACGTCCCATACAGTTTTCCCACCTCATATCAAAGCATTACACTGCAGCATTTTGGAGATATGTGCCATTTTACTACTTCAGAGGCCTATAAAGACCTCATTTCTAATAAGTAAAAAAAAAATATTTCCATTATTCCACATTTGTTAGACCCACAGCATATCCAAAATCTTTAAAAGAAACAGACCACTTATACAAATAATTACAATTTTATGTCACATACTGCTCTGACAGGGTTGAGGATCCACATCCAGCTTTATTAAGGTAATCCAGAATCGTAATCCAAACACAGCCAAATGGTCGAAACGCGGGTCAGATAATACAAAAAACAATAAGGCAGAAAACAGGCAAACACAGGAATCCAGGAAACTTTAAATAAGATCAAAAACCACGACACAGAACACAAGAATAACACTCAGAAATGCAGTGAAATATTAACAAGACTTTGCAAAGACAGTGAAAAACAGGGTAATGACACACAACTGGAAGTAATCAAGCCTAATGATTTTTTTTTATTGATATTATCTGTTTAATATAAAATAATATGATAAAATGGCAATTTTTGGCCCTTTAAACTTATAAAGCACTTACACTTATAACTAAACTTTATAAAGACATAATTTCACCAACTAACTATGTAGCCTACATTAGCCTACAGTAATTTGTCACAGCATGACCAATGCTCAGCAGACAATATTGGATGCACTTCAACAATTTATTATCTTTTTTTCATTTTATCTCAATCTGAAATCAATCTATTTTATTTATGTCCTTTTCTTAAAAGGTATGTTTTGAAATTAAAACAAAATCACCACAATCACAGATATGATTCTTTTTTTTTTTTTACGTTACATTAACCATATTATAGTTCATTGCATTACCGCCACCATGAGTGGTCGCAGAAAAGGGTAAGTGGTAATTATGTGCAATAATTTATAATTTGAAGAGATGTGTAAATACATTTGGGCATGGGTATTAAATCATGATTAATAATGACTGATTAATGCGTGCTTTACTCAACTACCTGTAAAAAGTGAATATGGGTCAGAAATAACAGATAACAGTTCAACTTTTTTCAATTAGCCTACTTAATAAACTGGTTTATTCCATATAGCTAATATGGTTTATTCGAGTTACATATTCAGAAATGGATATTATTATTGTATTGTCCGTAGATGTGTCTACTTTACAATTCTGAGGTGATTTACTTCTTCAGTCATGAGCGCGGGCATTTTTAAAGTGATGTGCTGAAGAGACAGCTCCCGGGAAACACATGCTGGTGAATCCGCAGATGAAAACTTCAGCCTGTAGTTTTAGTCTTCAAACAAGAACAATAGTAGGCTATTAATAACAATAATACATTTAAATTTGCATTGATTATATTTTTAATTAATAAATTGTCGATAATATAGTAATGAGTGGCATTGTTTAATAATTACAAGTTTGTCATTGCGCAATATATGAAAATCTTGATTGTTGAGAAATGGAAGGATTGTAGTAACATTATCGTCAGTTGCGTGCATGTACACATTACTTGAAAATGATACTATTAATTATTTTAAATGATTAACTACTTGTGATTGTTTAATATGATTAATAAATATTAATACATTTATTAATTTAATTGCTACTTTCAATAGGGCTATGAATAGGCTAACTGCAATTTTAGTTGTTTCATAGGTGGCATATAAATAAAATAACATTTTGATCTATCATGTTTAGTTTAATAATTAAAAAATCCTAATAAGAAAAAGCATAAAGTATGTAAGCAAATTATCACTTCCGACTTCTAGTCTTGGTATTGTGAGGTAACAACAATGCCAGTTCAGGTTGCAATGACGATAACATTGAATATTGGTTTTCTACCTTTACAGAGTATATTTATTTTCAACATTTGGAAAGGTAAGCCTACATTTTATATTTTTAAACACAGTGGACACAATTGAGAGACTTTGAAACATTTATTGTAAAGTTGCATTTTAAAATGTATGATTTCAACAGCGTTATTGTACTAAATAATTTCCAGAATTTGAACTCAGTAACATCTTCCAACAAATGATGCAATTGTGTGTATTTGTCTAACCATTCATTAAATAATTTTTAACCAACTGTTCTCAAATTGTATTTGTCTCTTCACAAATACTGTATTTTTAAAAATAGGCCAGTTGTGAAGTTTACCATATTATAAAATAAAGTTCCATAGAGTGATCATCTTTTGTTTTTGACAATGTCCTATGAATATATCAGTTCTATTGCAATGAATATGAAAGAAAAATCACATGTTGCTAGTTTGCTGAATGTTATTAAATTATAATTTATTTTATTCTATTTCTTTGTAAGATTCATACTTATGTGGAGTAATAAAGCACATATTTTTCTCCCTACATTCAGCGTCGTAAAATCAAGCTTACCTTAAAAGATATACAACACGCTTTACAACTTAAAAATGCATGTCTTGCAAACTTGCAGGTAATAAAAGAAAACATTAGGTTACACATTAAAACTCAATAAATAAGTAATACATTTAACAGTACCTTGCTATAGTTAGTAGAATATAATTAAAGTAACAAAAAAAAGTATAAACTAATTGTACATTTTCAATAAAAACTTTTCTGTGTATAAATTTGATATTTATAAAAGATATATGTCTTTAAAACTTGAATTTTAAAGGTTTTTACGATGGGGTCTCTCACACTAGATCACATTTGGGGGTCCATGGAAATTTGAAAGATTAAATACCCCAAATATGCATTCAGCACATTCATATTAAAACAAGAAACGATTACTTGAGATTATATAAAACGTTACATTATATAAAAATAATATTGCATTACACTTACTCAGTTTGGAAATGACAAATTTATGTGCTGGAAATTAACAAATTACAATCCAGCACGAGTGTTAGGATATTTCATAATTTTCTGATTTATTTTTTGTTCCTCTACTTTCTCAATTTTAAAGGAAACTTCACTAGACAGCTCTGTCTGCTCGGACTGTGATTTGAGTAATGCAGAAAGAGAGGATTTCGTTTGCGTTTCACCATCCCAGAAGGTTTGGCAGGATTTTACAATGCTTTAGAAAAAGTTTTCCATAATGTTGTGATTATTTTCGTATCTGATATATAATTTGTCATCATTATTGGTTATTTGTACATTATATTATCTATAAGCCATCTGTGGACAGTCCGATCCAGGCACCCAAAATTGATTTTACTAATGAGGGAGATATTTTGAAGTGCATTTCTCCCTCAAAGAAGGTTAGTGCTTCCATGACTACAACACTTTTATTAAGTTTTTACCCGAATGGTGTAAAAGTTTCCGAGATGCTGATATGCTTTTCGTGTGTGTGTGTGTGTGTGTGTGTGTTGTTTTTGCCCTCACAGGACACTGGCATACACAGTGACACTACGTCGGACAACGGTAATGCTGATGCTGACCTATTTTTTAGACACAAACTGCCAAGACATCCATGTTTTTTTTTTATTTATTAATAGCCAAATCTGGAGTGACCTAAGAAAAAGGCAAACTCAATATCAATTCAGGGATCTACAGTGGACAAATGTTATTGCCAAAGGTATACAGTCAGTGCACCCCTACTGTAGCATAGCCTTCAAAAGACACCACGTCAAGATCAAGGGGTCCAAACGAAGGGGACTGTCTGGGGTACTGCACATTTGCAGACTGTCCTGTCTGTGTTGAGGTCACTGTAACAGATGAGAGTACCCTAAAAGCAGCAGTCACATTTCAGGGAGATGAAGTGTGCCACAGCCTGGAAGAACTAAGACGACGACCTGTGCGGGCTGATGAAAGGCATAATTTTGCCGAGCAGTTAGAGTCCATACTCCCAAGAGCTCTACATTTAGAAAATCTTGAACTAATCAACAGCATGGTGTTCGAGTCAGGATGTAGAGATAATGCCCCTACACCTTCCGTACTGAAAAATATAGCATGGAACAGCAGGAAAAAAAAAAAAATCTACGCCATCCTAATGAAATGCTGAGTCTTGCGAAGATGGTGGAGGAGAGAATCGATTCTGGAAAAATTCTCCAGAAGGTGCTCCTGCATCCTCGAGGAGTGATGCTGTGGTCCCACAGTTCAATACGACTGCACCACCAGCGATGTAAAACAGATGTTGTGTACATTGATGCCACAGGAAGCATCATACAAAAAAAAGGGAAAATCAGCTCCATTTTACATCTACGAGCTGGTTGTAAGACATCCAATTAAGGGTGCTTCTCCAGTTCCTGTGGCAACGTATGTAACTTGTGACCACACCACCTCTTCTGTGACCTATTTTTTGGAATCATTCCAAACAGACTACTATCGATTGTTTGGAAAAACTTCACAGAGGAGACCAGTAATGATCCTATGTGATGGGTCCCTCGTTCTACTTCAGGCTGTTTCCCTCACTTTCTGCAAAGTATCTCTGGGCCAGCTGCTTCAAATGTACTACGAAGTAGTCACTGGAAAGTTGAGGGACGAGGAATTGAATATGCCAATTTTGCACCGTTGCTTGAGCCATGTAATGAAGAATGCCAAAGTCTTCTGTAAGAAACAGTAAGTGTGCACTAATACACCAGCTAATTTCCTTAAATTTCATAAGCAATAGATCACACACACCGAACCCAGTCTCATCCCAAGGCGTCATCTAACTGACGCTTTTGACCATGTTTGACCATGCGTCAACATGCCGACGCACATGGCACCCTTTACGCGTCAATATGAGACGCGCCTCCTAGTGGTCTAACCCTAACCCTACCCCAGACCTAAACCTACCCATAACGGAAGCGTCATCTAACTCCATGTTGACGCATGGTCAAAAGCGTCAGTTAGATGACACCTTGGGATGAAACTGTGTTAACACACCATATACTCTGTATGTATTAAATCTTAACATAATAAACATCTGTGCAATACAATACTTGAAAATGTCTTTCTGAAAATGTTTTTGCAGTTCCCCCCAAAACTACCGGCTGTCCATGCATGTTTTTGGCTTGTTGACATCTGCAGCAACATTGCTAGATATGGAAGACATCCTAATTAGCATGGTGGTGGTCTTTTCAAGCCCCCAGAGCAGTGATAATGTGGAGAAGCATTTCCGCAATCTCCAGAGCAAGATGTTGAACATAGGCATTTCTGGAGATATGACAGACATTACAGATGAGGACTTAAACGAGGGTCTTTTTTATAGTGTGAGTTTTATTATGATTTTTTGTTGAAGGTGAATGTCTTTTATTACTGTGGAACAATCAGCACGAATGGAAACATTAGTAATTACTCATTATGAAAAATATTATTAAAAAAAAAACAATTTTCAGCTCGACCCAAACCTTTTCAGAGGCACTTTGAACAAATCATTGCAGAGGCACCAGTACAAGATGAGGGGGAGCCAAATGAATACCATTCTGCCACATTCATGCCCAGTCTGGTAAAGTACTTCTTGCCTCAAGCCCCTCTCTGGTCTGCACTAATGCTGAGTGAGAGTACTATGATTTATGTTTCAATAAGTACCATGTCAAGTTGTTTATTTGACATTTTTACAGCTTCCATATGGGACACATAGCAATGAATGGGAGTCTGCTCACTGCAGAGCCAATGGTTGGAGCTTAATGGATCAAGATCAATCTATTTAAACCATCTGCAGTGAGCAACACTTGCATTGAATCGCATGTGTCGAGGCTCATGCCACACTAACAAAGACATGGCTGAACAAATATTATAAAATTTGCATAAATGAATGAATGAATGCATCTAACCCTAAACCATACCAAACCCTAATCCAAATTCATTTTATTTCAGGAGATTTGGGCCGCCATGGAAGAGGTCCTGCATACCAAAATCTCTCAAAGAAATGTAAGCGATGTAGTCAGTTGGACACACACACTCAAAAAAATGGTTTTGTGGTACTGTTCTTTTTACCCAAATATTTTATGTTAAAGTAACACAGATATATTTATTTTACCTCCAAAACACTATTGTATTGCGTTTAATTAACTTAATCTGTATCATTATCCACTATACTTAATTATCATTCGTTAAACTAATGTAAAGGGTTTAATTTCGCAATAACAAAAAAAACGGATGTGATTATTTCCAACATATTGGATGAGGACGGCGTGCAAAGAAGTTGGAAAGGTGCATGGTGTCAGAGCTAGAAGTATCAGCCAAGAAAATATAAAGATAATCTAAAGGCAAAGTCTTTCATTTCTGTTAGTATTTTGTAAAGTCTGTTCTGGGATGCTTTTAATATATTGCACAGAATTTTTTTTATTTTGGCAGCTTGTTTAAATTGCTTCATTCAAATGAGCTTAAGCAACACAATTGCTATACATTTTGTCCAAACTTAATTTGATTGTGTTCAATCTGCTTAAATATATGTACAATTTAAGTTTACTTAATCCATTTGTGTTGGGTTACATGAATGATTTGTGTTGCATTAACTGAAACACGGGGCGGTGCTTGTTAGTTCCCAGCATGCTTTGCATATGGCTGAATAAAGAGAGAATAAATGTTAAAATTAAGTGTTATTTTATGTGTTTTTGAGAAAATGAGAAAAGAGGAAGACTTGATAGTGTGTAATTGTGTTTAATGTTCAATTACATTGGAATTATTAGAACCATTTAAATTACAGTGGGTTACCATTGTGGAGAAGTGTGGAGCATTTGGTTAGGGTGTGGACTGATTCAAATAAGTTTAATTTCTATGGCTGAAGGAGCATATCAATCTTAACATTTAAGATTTTAGTAAGTGCTAATATTAGCTAATAGCTTGCTATAGTTTAGAAGTTTAATTGAAAAAATATGTAAAACCAATTCAATATATTTATTCAGTGCTCTTTTAAATAAACTAGAGCATGTTCACTAAACTAAACCACTTTAAGTTACAGGGAAGCAATTCCATTGATTTGTTTGAACATTACTAGTTCACATAGATCCTTCCTCATTCAGTTTGGTTGTCTTAACACAAGGAGCTTACATAGACTCAAAAAAATCCATTAATGTTAATATAACATAATTTACTTGTGTGGAACCACTGTCCATAATTGAATTAAGTTATTTTAAAGAGTAATTTTTTTGAGTGCAGGTCTGTGCTTCATTGTTTGTACAATGCATCTTATCTTTAATGCCTCTTTGCCCGTTTTCAAAACAGCAATGTATGTTTTGTACATTTTATTTTTTAGAATTACACCAATGACAACAAAGCACAAGGTGTTATGGAGAAAAGCCAGAGGGACCTGAAACATGCGCTTTCAAAGACGCCACTTCACACGGCTGGATGATTTTGTCCATATTTATCAAATATCCCATAATGCCCTGCTGAAGGACTTTTCAGACTCTACCCGCAAGAAAAAAGTTACAGTAATAATTGTCACCAAAATATGTAATTTATGGATAACTTCAACTATTAAGTAATCATGTTTTCAATAATGTTACCAAACATATTTGTATATGTAGACATATAGGGTAGATGTTGAGCTTTGGAAACAAAGAAGGCGGTCCAAGAAAGGCATTTATGTATCGCCACTACTGAAGGTCTTCCCCTTCAAGAAAGCCAAAAAGGTAGGATGATGTTAATATATTCTATAACTTAGTATGATACAGAAACCACACAACAACAATTCTTATGAAATACATAATGTACTGTTTATATTTTTCATGTAGCCCACAGTTCTGACCAAGAAAACTGGACCACAGGCTGCAAACCAAGAAGAAAATGTTTGCAGGCAAAACTTGGTAAGTACAGTTGATTATCCAAGCCTTTTTAGTTGTAGAATGTTTGTTCATCCCAGTGACTTGAGTGCATTGAACGTGTTCATCCAAATGATTAGATCCAGTACTAGCAGTTACCCTTGTCCGTTGTACAAATTTACTACAGGCGATAACAAATGAGCGCCTTATGTGTTCTGAGTGAGTAGTTGTAGTAATTTGTTCTGCAATCCAAAAGGTCTTAATGTATATATATATATATATTGTATTATATTTTGTACATCTACATTTTCTATATTAACCACACACAGAGAGAGAGAGAGAGAGAGAGAGAGAGAGAGAGAGAGAGAGAGAGAGAGAGAGAGAGAGAGAGAGAGAGAGTATCAGTAATATCATTACGCCGTTCAAATGTATGTTGTATGACTTGTTTAGACTGCAGTGGAAGGATGACACACGTCACTGACGGAATAAAATTTACATGCAGACAACCAGTCTGATGAAAATAAAGGTGAAAAGGTATGAATATAGTATTGACACTTAATTATGAACTACATGATATACAATTATTGGACTGCACATGCATATATACTTTCATACATTAATTAATAACTTGTTCATACCTTAAAAACATTACACAAGATTGTTCAAAATGTTATTGGTGTTTATACGCAAAAGATTACATCACACAGATTTTGAATGGAGTATAGTGAGGGAAAAAAACCCTACTGCAAATACATTTGATCACATGAGTGCTGTTATTCAAATGCAGGCCATGGTGCTGACTCGGGCAGCTGAACTACTGACAACAACCCCAGGGAAAAGTCTGGAAGGAGAAATCTTGGTCAGTGTTGTAGTCCATTGAAAACCAATTCTTGTCCTTTAGCCTCACAATTTATATAACAAGATTTAGAGGCTCTAATCTATCCTGTTTTCAAAGTGTGATAATGCTGAGTTTTTACAGAGATGAAATGAAAGCAGACTTTAAAAATATGTCTATTTTTTGGTGTGTGCCTTGTTCAGATGGCAGCTGAATCGTGTGCCACGTCACTGAAGGAAACAACAGTAGATATCCAATCTGCTGACACAAAAGCCAAAAAGGTATTCATTAATTTATATCCTATTTATGAAATTTAACTGTTCATTCATGTGGTACATGTCACTATGTTTTTAATTATTGTCATTTCTGTCACAATGTTTGGACTGAAGGTGTATCAAAGGACAGAACCCAATATTTTCTTTATTTGTGTTATAAATTCGTCAAAATTGATTGTATAATTTAAACATTATAAAATGTGTTAATATTATGTAACTCCTAATAATGAATAAAAAGTAAAACTGCTGTAATTTCTAAAACAAAAAGATTACCTTCTAGCAACCAAAAACTAAATATTGTGATAGATTATACATGTCAAAATACTGTGCTCTGGACATATAGTAATGGTTACTGTTTTCAGGCTGTGACACCAAGTATGATGCAGTGTTACACCTTCTGGCGTAATTAGCTAAATGTTATTGTTTGATTGTGAACTTGTGACACGTCTTATATTTATTTCTTATTTTTAAATTGATATTAACAAAAAATAATCCTCTGCCTCAGGAAGTTAGCCCTTTGGAAAATCAGCATAACCTAAAAATGCGATACGATAGGAACCTTGGTCCATGCTGGAATGGGAAGAACCCCACTGAAAAACTGCCTCCATATAGACTTTATAGAACACAGCAAGCCCCCAAAGCCAGTGCCATTACGTCTATCCTGCACCCCCAACATTGGCTCAGCAGTGATGAGATCGATTTTGCATTCTTGCAAGGGAGTACAATGACATTGATGGATTTCAGTCATCTCTTTTGTTTAGTGTTTTACAAAGAGGAGGGATTGTGGGTACTCCGACCAGGCCATTTGTTCAAATTTTACACACAGGGGGAAATCACTGGGTGACAGCAAGCAACCTCTTTACTGGTAAAAATGAGGTTTGCATTCATGACAGTCTCTCAACAATTTTAGACACCAATACTGAACAGGCCTTATGGATGTTAAGGCCAAAGGAAGACCAATTTACGGTCATGTTTCCAACTGTTCAGCACCAAACCAATAGCACTAACTGTGGTTTGTTTGCATTTGGATTTGCATATGCACTATGCAGCAACATTAGACCTGAGAAATGTCAGTTCCGTGAGGGTCGGATGAGGCCAGATTTCATCAAGTGTTTCAGAACAGGGAAGCTAGAATTCAAAATACAGCCAACATTGCGCAAACCGAAGTTCAGACAGACCACTGTCAGTGTCCATTGTGTGTGCAGGACTGCACATAATAAAGAAATCATGGTGCAGTGTTCATTGTGCCATGGCTGGTATCATCCCACCTGTTTAAACATACCCTCAAATGCCATTTCTGGCATGGATGATTGGCACTGTCAAAATTGTAACGAAGCATCACTACTCAACCAAGAATGATTATGTGGACTGAAAGATCTCCAATGATGAACATAACATGTAGAAAAAGTTTCAGAAAATGTACATTGACAAGCAGCATTGTAATGTTTCTGGTATTCTGTGACCTTTGTTTATAGTTTTGTCTTGTTTCTATTTCCTCTACTTGGACTGGATTTCCTCCGTGTGTGTATTGTTTTCTAATTAGCCTATTTTTGTTTAATCCATTCTGTTCAATCTCTTCATTGTCAAGTTTTGTTCCTTGTGTACTGTAATGTATATTTTTTCATAAATACTTTACGTTCTTTGTCTTATTTTTTTTTTTTACATTAAAGTATATTTAGATCATACAGTGAATGTACAGAGTACAGACAGAAGAGCATGTTTTATCACTGTACACATTTTGTAGTACCACAAAATCCTAAAGTAAAATGTTTTTTTAAATGACTTGACAACTGGCTGTTGTTTTCTTAAACTTAGAAAGAAATGTATTACTTAAAAGCATGTGAGGTCAAATAATGTGACATGTCTCCAAAATGCTGCAGTGAAATGCTTTGATATGAGGTGGGCATACTGTATGGGACGTCCCGTATGAGAACAGACCATTTTTTTTCTACTTATTAGAAATGAGGTCTTTATAGGCTTCTGAAGTAGTAAAATGGCACATATCTCCAAAATGTATGCTTTAGTAAAATTGTTTCAAATCAGGTGTGCACACTGTACGGGACATTGAATTCAAGAGAAACTGTCATTTAATACTGTAAAAATGTAAAAAAGAGGCATTTAGAAAGAGAGTATAATTTATTTGATCTGCTTTTTGCAAATAATTATGCTGTAAACCTCTACATAAATTTCTTGAGGTGTTACCTCTAAAAAAAAAAAACTGATTTTATAGATAAAAGAAAGAAGATAGATCAAAAGAGATAGATAGATCAAAAGAGATAGATAGATCAAAAGAGATAGATAGATAGATAGATAGATAGATAGATAGATAGATCAAAAGAGATAGATAGATAGATAGATCAAAAGAGATAGATAGATAGATAGATCAAAATAGATAGATAGATAGATAGATCAAAAGAGATAGATAGATAGATAGATCAAAAGAGATAGATAGATAGATCAAAAGAGATAGATAGATAGATCAAAAGAGACAGACAGACAGACAGACAGACAGACAGACAGACAGACAGACAGACAGACAGACAGATAGATAGATAGATAGATAGATAGATAGATAGACAGACAGACAGACAGACAGACAGATAGACAGACAGACAGATAGACAGATAGACAGATAGATAGATAGATAGATAGACAGACAGACAGACAGATAGATAGATAGATAGATAGATAGACAGATAGATAGACAGACAGATAGATAGATAGATAGATAGATAGATAGATAGATAGATAGACAGACAGACAGACAGATAGACAGATAGATAGATAGATAGATAGATAGATAGATAGACAGATAGACAGATAGACAGATAGATAGATAGATAGATAGATAGATAGACAGACAGATAGATAGATAGATAGATAGATAGATAGACAGATAGATAGACAGACAGATAGATAGATAGATAGATAGATAGATAGATAGATAGATAGATAGATAGATAGATAGATAGATAGATAGACAGATATATAGAATTACCGTATTCATAGTAATAGGTCACACGTTTTTTTTTTTTTTTTGGCGGCTGGCTTGACCGTGTATTTTCAAACTGCGGCTGGCTTGACCGCGGTGTTAATTCAGTTTTTTCCTCGAAAACAACAAATATCACCTAGAATGCATTTCTTCTACGGTATATTACTGTTTTAATGGAAAACAGCATGTTGCTGTAAAAATTTTGCCTTTTTTTACAGCTGTTTTTTATGTGGTCCTTAAAAACGATTCTTTAAAAACAAATATCTCCTATAGTTTTGAACTTGAGCGTTGTAACTTTGCAGATGTTTTTTTTTTTTTATGCTCAGACAGCAACATTTCACATTAACTAAAGTTATAAAAGTGAAATCATACTCAACCACCCCTTTAAAGCTCTGGTTTCAGAGAGAAGCGCAGAGAGCTGCTTTCACACGGACATTATTGTGTAGTGATTTTAGACATTTACGTATGTTTAGACAAATGCGTATCATCTCCATCTCTTGTTTCTTATACCTTGACAGACACAAAAGAAAAGGAAAGTGATTCCCCAAAAACAGAGAAATGTTGCCCAAATGGTTGTGGATAAGTACCAAGACACAACCTTGACGGAGACTCAGAGGCAGCTTATAGAAATGGATGAAGAAAACAAAAAATTGAGAAATGACAACAAACAACTGAGAAAAATGCTCATTCAAGGCATGTATTACAGTTGCTTCTTGCTGTGGTGAATCAGCTATCAAACTGTTTGGTGGTTTAGATTTGAACTTAACTTGGTTTATTTTTTAATGTCTTTGCACTTAAGACTTTTTTGTTGAACTGCCATTCTGTTTCAATATTATACATTAAATAGTACATAGTCAGTACATAGTCGACCGTTCTCTGAGATTTGTTTTCATGATTATCGAATGTAAAGAGTTTTATCTCTAAAAACTGTTTAGCTTATAACGCTAGTATATAGCATGGAGTATGTCTCGGCGTTCATGATTCGACTGATCGAGACTGTTTTCCAAAGATGGCTTCTTCCTGTATAAGCGACATGGACTCTCTTTAAAAAATATCTTCTTATTAAACTGTCTGTACACGTACAACGTTCTTCTCAATGCTTCAGGTTGCACGTAGGGACCCTCATTATGCTACCATTTTAGTGTTGGGCTATTTTGAGCCTTGTTAGTGGTAGTAACTAGCAATTTTTATTTCCATTACTCTATGCCCAATATACTGGCGTTATAAGCTAAACAGTTTTTATAGATAAAACTCTTTACATTCGGTAATCATGAAAACAAATCTCAGAGAACGGTTGACTGTGTACCAATGTGTAATTAGACCAAAGGTTCCTTTTGCACCGGAGTTGTCCTTTAACTTGGTATGTAAAGTTGAGACAAAAATAATAATGATAATTGATAATAGTTCCTAATTATTGGTAATTGCATTATCATCAAGTATATGACAAGAAACCTGAAACATTCATCCTCTGTAACATGCATTAGCATATGTACACATAGGAGGTAGGTAAATCGGTATAAGCTAGGCCTATTTGTTTATAGTATCTTCTTCTTTTTTTTTGCTAGAGCTACTAAATATGATAAATGGCGTGAAAATGGCCCTGAAGTCTCAGTGTACGTCAATGTCGTCATCAATCAGCGCTGACTTTGAAGGCGGACAATGTTTGCCACAGAGTAATACAGAGCCCTCCCCACCGAAAGCAGTGTCTAAAGAACAGGTAGTGTACTAGTTTATTCTGGTCAATAAAGAATGCACTTTTCAATAAACCATTCGGTAATCAGTATCTATATAAAACTATTGCAGCCCTTGGCAACACAGCATAATAAAAAAAATGTTGTACTCTTCATAAAAGCAGGTGGAAATTTCTCCTGGATCCAATGTATTTCTTGACAGACTGGCTTGGGCTGTGGCCCGGAGTGCAAACTCCGCCTCCTGTTTTGTGAGAACGCTCCAGACGGCAGTGCTCCCAATTGATGTGCTACTTGTGAGCAATCTTCGAGGAACATCCAGGGATTCTGAGCCACAACGCCAGGCTCTTGACAAATTGAAAGTTGAAGCTATCTACAGTAAGTTTCAAATCAGTTCAGAGTATTGTAATTATTGAGAGTGATATTATATATATTATATTGCTGCACTACAGGGTTTAATTAGGGGTTCAACCACTAAGTGGTGAAACCCTTTTGTTATTATTGTTGTTGTTTTTATTATTATTATTACTAGTACTACATTCAAAGTGATCCACCGGAAGTATGTTTAGGTTAAGTAGCTTGCTCAGCGCCACAATAGTGGCAATCCCTATCAAACTCACTACTTTCTGTGGTTCAATTAGGATTTTATTTGGAACCCTGGACACTAGACCACCCCCATTCTGCTGCTGATATGTTGATAACTTGATATGTTGTCCTGAACTGTGGGCCACCTTGCTTCCTAACTACAGCAATGTTTTGCTTTTTATTTATTTTTCTCACAGGAGCAACGTTGTAAAAGTGTCCTAATGTGGTGCCCTCCAGCATTGGTGCAGCCATCAATGCCAAACTTACTGAAATTAGAGTGAAGAAGAAAACAGAAAAACATCCAGAAACCTTAATGCTCTTTGATGATTGATGGCCATGATGTGTTGAAGGTATTTTGTTGTTGTTGATGTTTTTTTCTTTAATTTTCTGAGCAAAGTTCAGTTTGCTATCAAGTTGTAATTCTTAATTGCTCATGTGGAGTATAATTTGATTTGTGTGTTACTTGTTTTTTTTGTTTTTTTTAATAAAAGTGTTTTCATAGCAAATTTGTGCAAGTCATTAACTGAAATCATATATGATTAGTATATGCAGAAGGTGTTGTATTATTGAATGAAAATTATGTTTTATATTATAAATATAGTAATATTATAGATGTAATATGAGGAATTAGTTGTAAACATAACTAATCAAAGAGCAGGCACACCATTTCCCTATATAAAAAACATGAAATCTTTATGAAATACATATAAACAAATTACACAAAATATATATAAATCCTATATAACATCAATTTGATTAGCATATGATTGAATACAAGAACTTTATATGATTTGTATATGAATTTCAGTTGTTTTATACTAATACATACACCATTGCATACTTTTGTCATGTAAAACTCATAAGACTTTTTACAGTATTCATATATGACGCAAAAATCCCCTACAAGTTGTATGTGTGCTATTTAGTATGAAAGGGGCCATATTCGGTCTGATTTTTTTATAGGACATGTATTGAGCTTACATGAAACATAGAAGGTAATTCTGGCTGATTTAATTAAGGAAGATATATGGTTGCTGTATATGAACCATGCAGGGGTTTTTTTCATATGGGCAAAATACAATTTCACCGCTAGATGGGAGAAATTCCTCCACAAAGCCCCTTTAAAGGTGCAGTGTGTGATTTTTAGCGACATCTAGCGGTTCGGTTGCGAGTTGCACTAATGGCTCCGCCCACTGCTCACCCCTCCCTTTCAAAGAAGCTACGGTGGCTAAAACGGGACAAACATATCGTCGACTGAGACAGCAGAGAATAGCCAGAGTAAGCCGAGAGTGTGTAACATTGTCACTGTTTCTGTACCACAGTCCATTATAAACCAGATCATGGATAAAGTTTACAAAGCCATAGTCAGGTGAGGGTCTTCATATATAATATAATAATAGTAATCAGCTGATTGTCTCACAAACGTAACCAGCACATTTCTCCCCACATAGCAAACCCATAATACAGCAAGGGAGAAGAACCACATGAAACTATGCAACTATATTTTTTTCTAACAGGGTAGTAAAAGTTTAGCTGGCTAATATGAGCTGTTACTGTGGCTGAGCTGGTTAAAGCGTAAAGCCTTGTTTATACTCGACGCGTCCGCATGAGCCCAAAGGTGCGCGGCAAAAATGACATGATTGTAACAGCGCGCGCGTCTCCGCATCCCTTAGACACCATTTACTACACACAATAGGCTTTTTTTCTCTGATTTTGAAAACTCTTCGCGAACGACTTAAAATGCTTCCAAGATCGACTTGTCGCGATCGACGGGTTGGTGATTCCTGTAACATACTGTTTTACGGTCAATGAAAAGAGTACTAATCAGCTGTCTCACGAACGCAACCAGCACATTTATCCCCACATAGCAAAGCCATAACACAGCGAGGGAGAATAACTGAGTTACATGAAACAATCCAACCACATATTTTACACCACTGACAAGGGAAAGTCACTACTCACGGTGTCTATCTGGCTTCTAGCTTTCTGTGGCTTCTCTTTCAAGCTAGTGACGAAACGCGCTCTGTAGCGCTGTGTGTTCGCTGTCGGCTACGGTAGAAACATGACGTCACAATATGGCGACCTTCATAGAAGGGGATTCCCGCGCCTATGTAGATATAAATGACTCATTCTAAGGTAATACAAACTTAACGGTTCATTTAGTAAGGTCTTTATACACCACTAAATACATAGTTATGGATCTTATATTGCATTTCTGTCAATAGATCCACAGAAATATTACACACTGGACCTTTAATTACATGAGTACACTTCTTTAAAATAGGCTATTTGAAAACCCTAACACAAGGCTATATAAAGTATACAAAAAAATACAAAACCATTTTACAATTAAGTTACCTGAGAATCAACTATTTTAAATATTTCTGTTTTTAGTCATAAATGCATCAACTTATGGCAAATCAGTCATAAGCACGTAAATGTACTATTTCAGCTAATTATTTTAGCTGATAATGCATCTGACATACTCATTTCACTTTACATACTCTATACATTCACCTTTGTACAGCAAATCCACAAATCAGCACTAAAACAGACTTACACCTTGAATACACAAATATCGAACATACTCGAGCTTCGCGCCATTATATAGGCCTAACGCCCTGGCCAACGTGCTTAAAATTGAGTCCTGAGCTCGCGCATTTCTAAACTAACAAATTCAACATTTCAAACACACAAATCAAAATAATACTCGCGTCTTCATACTCTTAAACATTTTATAACATCATATCACAGTATTTTGACTAATCATTATACTTCATACCTGAAAAGGGGAAGAAGATTGAAATCACAGAAAACTCACACTCTTTGTTTCTCCACTGCAAGCTTTATGTAGAATGGAGAAATCCCGCGAGATCTCCCCCCAGTGTTTACGCAGACCAGAACAATCGATCTTCCAACTTATCGTGCCAATTAACTGATCACAGATAAACTCAGAATAACTCTAAACTACATACTTAAATTTTATAGACTTTTCTACATATTCAAAATATCGAATATATATAAATATTACAGTGTACCCAGACTTGTGCATTTTTAATATACACATGTTCTAATCTGTCACATGTGCACTTAATGTTGGTTTTATCATACTCTGTCTTTACCAAGTTCTCTTTAACTTGCATCTCATAAAGGTGTGTGTTTGCTTTAGCTACTTAAAGGGACTATAAGTAAATTTTTGGGTAATTTATAATCTAAAATCAATATTTGTATTCATAAATATGTCCCCAATGGTGTACAAATACTTCTGCCAATTATCTGATTTATCCTCGTAAACGAAGAATTTATTATATTTATATACATGGGACGGGTAAGTCCACGGAGGCTTCCATGTAGTTCCGCCATCTTGAAAAACTATAATAGCAGAGAGGGACAAAAAGTACGCCAACGCGTTTCCACAACGCTTTTTCGTTCAGAGCCAGCGTGACGTAACTGAAAGCAGCAGAAACGGAGGAGCAGAGCAGTGAGAGGCGCTTGTCACTTTTATTTTTAATGACGGACCATACCTATGCCGAGCCACTGGATAAGAACTCCTCTTCGCCAAAACAGACCAAAAATGATCGTAAAAGGAAACGTGACCGGAGGATACAAAAAACACGAGTGAAGGTCGGGATTGCTTTTCCCCGGTGGAAAGAGCTAATGCAGGAGAAAGAATTCAAAAGAGACGCTGAAGTCCTGCTTTCTCCTCGACAGGTAAATCAATGTTACAGTCTTAATTACAAGTTTTTTTTTAATTGCTTGGTTGTTTACTTTATTATATAGACAGAAAAACATTTACAGTTAAAAGGGCTCTTTGATGAATAGCAGATATTGAGTATAGAGAAGGCACTAAAAAAGTTTGTAAGTTTATTTTTGTAAGCTAGAAATTCGATACAAATATATTTTAATAGAGCATATGATTGTTCTTGCATTGTTTGCATAGCTAACTCTACTTCAATTTTTATGTTATCTGATATTTTCTGTTATTTATCATTTATACTGTGACCTCACATTGAATAATACAGACGCATGAATTCTGTATGTAGCTCTTGTAGCTGTCGGGCATCTTTGTGGTCGTTGTATTGACACTCACTCTCCTCCTCTTCCTCGTCGTCCACCACCTCGCCTAGATCCCACTGATCCACTGCCTCTCTGTCCTCTTCCTCTTCCTCTAACGTTACTTCTTCATCTCCCTACTGTTGAATCATCTGATGATGATATCTAACAATGCACATACTTCAAAAAAATATAACGAGTAAACAAGGCATAATTACAATAGTTCATGTTTTTGACACTCATTATTTCGTACTGTAACATTCGTTTGTTCGTTGTGTCAATTTGAAATTTGTTTCAAACAAACCTGTTCACCCGAGGGAAAACTCGACGAAGTGCTATTAGAAGACATCCTGTCATAGCTTTTTGGTACATAACGGCTACCGTAGATGCAACACGCATTTGAAAACGTGAGGCGCTGGAGAGCACAATTCGTTTGAATGCAAAATACAATTTCACCGCTAGATGGGAGTAATTCTTACTTAGTGTCCCTTTAAGGAAATGAAAATCTCTCTCTCTCTCTAAACTTAAACTATAAACACCCATCTCTTTTTTAAACTGCATTCCAAACCAATAGCTTGTCTACTAAATAAACGACTTACAGAGACATACATGGACATGTTCTTAATGTAATTTTCAATTTTCTCTGCACAGTTCATCAACAGTAGCCAATAGAAATCAAAGTGGCTTGACACTTTTTCCAAAAGTGTTCCACCAACAAGTGCCTGTGCTGCTGTACTTTGAAGATCAGGAGCAAATTGATGCAATCCACACTCACCTGACAACAATTCTGGGCAACACACCACAGTGACAAGATCAAATTCACCATGGATGTCCTTTTTAAATGTTTTAATATTATTATTTTTACATTGAGCAGGAGTACTTTGACAGGAGGATAGAAAAACAGTTAGCTAGAGTGAAGAGTGGCAAGCCATAGGGGAGTCATCTACGGGAGTCATCATAATTCATAAATGTTGTTAATAATTATTTTTTTTGTGAACAACAATATTGTGTTTCTTCTAAATGGCCCTTGGAATTTTAGAAAAGGGATAAATTGTGTTTGTCTTCATAAAATGCTATGTAGGGCACTGTTTTGTAGCTGTATGACGACCAATAAAGAATAGTAAAGCAGATATTTCATTGAGGATCCATAAGATTACACGGTACTGTATGTCTAATGGGCTAAATATGGTTAATATCTAAATGTAACTTTATATAACTTCACAACAACATATTTCCCTCAGTCTCCGGTATAACCTACGGTGAATATAACTATTCTACAGTAGGTCATATATCATTACTTGCCATCTGATCCAACTATGTGTATTATTCATTTTTTAATTCACAAAAACAAATAGTCTTCTGTAGGCTGAGTGAAGAGAGTGAAGCCCAACTGAATATCTACAGATATTTTAATGCGTAGTGCAGATCTACACTGTAACATTTATTTTTAAATTAACAAAAACCACAACATTGGTCAAAGGACGGGACGATTATTAATGTGTATGTTTCGAGCATCGATTTAATGATGTTATTTCGCAGTATACCCCCATACTGGACGCATCAGGAACAACAGGGGTGTAAAACTGTCTGGGGCGTAAAATTGTCAGGGCCGTATTTTATGTACTGGCTCCAGGTCTGCAGCCTCCCCATATAGGACCCAACGCCTGATTCTTCAGCTAAGATGGCCGCCACGCCTGATTCTTCAGCCAAGATGGCCGCCACGTCAGAGTCTCCTCTTATACATCCCTGGCCATAGTGGCTTACTTGGCAAGGTCACGAGGGCCGATCCTCCTTGGCTCCCTGAATCGCCGGCGCCGCCCTGGTGTCTTTCTGTCCGAAGCCGTCTCTTGTCAGCCTCCAGGACGCCCATATACTGTATATCATATATCAGGTAAGTGATGGAATAACCGACTTCTCTATTGAAGAAGAATTCGGTTATATACTATACTAATTATAGTTATATACTAGTTATATACTAACTTCTCTATAATAATTTTAAACAAATTAGTTGTACATTAAAGCATATAAATTAAAGATTGCTATACAGTTTTATGAAGTAAATAGGGCTTTTCACAGTTGAAATAGTTAACCTGGGGTCATTTTAAACCCTGGGAAAATGTAATCCTGGGTTATCTTGATTCATATTGCTCATACTTTACCCGGAGTTAATAACTGATCCTGGTTATTCTTTTTTTTTTTCTCTCACGCACTCTCGCTTTTTACGAGTCTATCAAACAACTGTGGTAAGTAGGATCAGTCAACAAACACGGTGAGTAATGTCTTCTCCTGTTATTGTCACTTGCACTTCGTGTCACATGTATAGCATAGTCTTGTCTGTCAGCACAGAGAAGAGACTGTGTTTTTTTCATGTGATAAATGCAGGGAGACAGTCAGGCTGACGGAGAAGATTTCAGAACTAGAAAAACGCATCCAAACTTTAATCGAGGATAGTAAGAATGCAAGGGCTTTAGATACTGATTTGGATGCAACTAGCTTAGTGAACTCTGTACATTGTTCGGTTCCAACTGTAGAGCCCGTGCAGAAGGGCAACTGGGTGACCGTGAGACGCTGTAGTCGCGGGACAAAACGCTTGTCACAAAACACACACAGGGAAACAGTAGATCCAAAAGCAGTATATTTATTGGGTAATCCGTACTCACGATCAGTCCAGGCAGGGGTCAAATACCAAGTAAGCAATCCAAACGACAAGAACATACACAGACCAGGAAACACAAAACGAGATCCGAAGTGTGGGGACATTAAACAAGGACTCCGTAACAAACACTAACAAAGACAGGGAATATATACACATATCTAACAAGACTAACACAGAACAGCTGGGAACAATGATTACGGGGAACAGCTGAGTGCAATGAACTGATGATTGACAGTGACAGACAGAATGCTGGGAATTGAAGTCAAATGTGAAGGACACTATGAGAACGAGGACCTCTAGTGATAGACAAGGGAACACAACCAGACACTGTGACATAACCCCCCCCTCTATGGAGCGGCTACCAGACGCTCCACAACAACACTAAAACACGACACAAGAGTTCAGGAGGGAGGTGGAACGGTTGAGGATCAGGGGGAGGGATGGTGGGCCAGGTCTGTGAAGGGAGACAGGAACAAGGGGTGAGGGCTTAACCGGGAACCAGGGCAAAACAGAAAGTCCATCGGTTGGCCAGGGCGGTGAAGGCCCCTCGGGCGGCCAGGGCGGTGAAGGCCCCTCGGGCGGCCAGGGCGAAGCAGACGACCCCTCGGGCGGCCAGGGCGAAGCAGACGACCCCTTTGGGCGGCCAGGGCGAAGCAGACGACCCCTCGGGCGGCCAGGGCGAAGCAGACGACCCCTCGGGCGGCCAGGGCGAAGCAGACGACCCCTCGGGCGGCCAGGGCGAAGCAGACGACCCCTCGGGCGGCCAGGGCGAAGCAGACGACCCCTCGGGCGGCCAGGGCGAAGCAGACGACCCCTCGGGCGGCCAGGGCGAAGCAGACGACCCATCGGGCGGCCAGGGCGAAGCAGACGACCCATCGGGCGGCCAGGGCGAAGCAGACGACCCATCGGGCGGCCAGGGCGGTGCAGACGACCCATCGGGCGGCCAGGGAGGTGCAGACGACCCATCGGGCGGCCAGGGAGGTGCAGACGACCCATCGGGCGGCCAGGGAGGTGCAGACGACCCATCGGGCGGCCAGGGAGGTGCAGACGACCCATCTGGCGGCCATGGCAGAGGCTCTGGAAAAGCCACTGGCTCCAGCTCTGGAACAGACACTGGCTCAGGAACAGGCATTGGCACTGGCTCAGGAACAGGCATTAGCTCAGGAACAGACACCGGCTCATTAACAGACGGCACCGGCTCTGGCTCTAGAACAGCCACTGGCTCCAGCTCTGGAACAGACACTGGCACTGGCTCAGGAACAGACACCAAAACCGTAACAGCCACAAGAACAGACACAAACACAGAAACAAACACTGGCTCAGGCGCTGGAACAGGCACTGGCTCTGGAACAGGCATTGGCTCTGCCTCCGGCTCTGGAACAGACATTGGCTCTGCTTCCGGCTCTGGAACAGGCATTGGCTCTGCCTCCGGCTCTGGAACAGGCATTGGCTCTGCCTCCGGCTCTGGAACGGGCATTGGCTCTGCCTCCGGCTCTGGAACAGCAGACACTGGCTCAGGCTCTGGAACGGGAGACACGGGAATGTCCAGGATCCGAGCCAGACGCTCCAGATAGTCCAGGTCCATGAAGGCAGATAGAACGTGAGCAGTCTCTGGCTGGACAGACGGGACGTGAGCAGTCTCTGGCTGGGCAGACGGGACATGAACAGTCTCTGGCTGGGCAGACGGGACGTGAACAGTCTCTGGCTGGGCAGACGGGACGTGAAACATGTCTCTATCACCTCCTCTACAACGACCTCCACGGGTCCTGCGGAACTTTACCAACCGGGTCCCCTTAAACAACTCCCTTCTCTCCCGCTCGGTTGCTGGGGAAGAGATGTTGCAAAACATACCGCTGGATCTTGTGTGACGGAGTCCTTCTGTCACGATACACACACAGGGAAACAGTAGATCCAAACGCAGTATATTTATTGGGTAATCCGTACTCACGATCAGTCCAGGCAGGGGTCAAATACCAAGCAAGCAATCCAAAAGACAAGAACATACACAGACCGGGAAACACAAAACGAGATTCGAAGTGTGGGGACATTAAACAAGGACTCCGTAACAAACACTAACAAAGACTGGGAATATATACACATATCTAACAAGACTAACACAGAACAGCTGGGAACAATGATTACGGGGAACAGCTGAGTGCAATGAACTGATGATTGACAGTGACAGACAGAATGCTGGGAATTGAAGTCAAATGTGAAGGACACCGTGAGAACGAGGACCTCTAGTGATAGACAAGGGAACACAACCAGACACTGTGACAACGCTGCTCTTCCGTTCCGATAACAAATATATTCTCCCCACTCAGTGAAACACCCCCTGAGAATCCTGTTGAAAGTGCCCTAGTTATTGGCGATTCTATTACACGGAACACGAAAATATAGACACCAGCCACCATAGTCACATGTTTGCCGGGAGCCAGAGCACCTGACATCAAAGCAAATTTAAAAGTGCTGGCTAATGCTAATCGTAAATTCTCTATAATAAGATAAGTTGATTTCTAAATAAATATAATAAGATTATTATTCACGTCGGCACTAATGATGTTCGACTTCACCAGTCGGAGATCACTAAAGTTAACCTTAAAGAGGTGTGTGAACTCGCAATTACAATGCCAGGCACTGTAATTCGCTCTGGCCCCCTTCCTGTTCGGCGGTGTGATGAGATACTTAGTAGACTTTCCTCACTCAATGGCTGGCTGTCTAAGTGGTGTCCACAAAATTATATAGAATTCATAGACAATTGGAAAAGTTTTTGGGGCAGACCTGACCTGTTGAAAAGAGATGGCATTCTGGTCTTGGGATGGTGCTGCTCTTCTCTCTAGTAATATGGCACATAGTCTTAGAGCTCAAACATGACAATCTGTGGCTCAGGTCAGGAAGCAGACAGACTGGCTAAACCGACCGTCTGCCAGCTGTCTCATGTCACTGAGGTCAGATAAATCCCATCACATAGAGACTCTTTCACCTAGATTTCATCATATAGAGACTCTGTCTGTTCCCCAAATTAGGAAATGCAAAGAAAACCCAAAACCTATTTAAGGGTAAAAATGTAATTGATGTTCAACAAATAAAAAACAGATATAATACAAATGAACAAATTATAAAGCTTGGGTTGTGGAATATTCGATCCCTTATTTCAAAAGCACTTTATGTTAATGATATGATCACAGATTATA
Source organism: Meda fulgida (assembly GCA_030578275.1). Lineage (NCBI taxonomy): Eukaryota > Metazoa > Chordata > Actinopteri > Cypriniformes > Leuciscidae > Meda > Meda fulgida. The sequence continues at coordinate 35,252,364 of CM060617.1, read as the reverse complement.
AACTAGATGTGCTGTGTTTGACAGAAACCTGGTTAAAACCAGATGATTACATTACTTTAAATGAGTCCACCCCCAAGATTATTGTTATAAACATGAGCCTTGTCTGAAAGGCAAAGGGGGAGGTATTGCTGTAATTTCTAGTAATATCTTCAGAATTACTGAGAAGTCTTGTTTCGAATTTAATTATTTTGAAGTGTTGGTGCTTAATGTAACACTATCTAATGTAAATTATAAATCACGTTTGAGATTTGTGCTGGTTACTGTATACAGGCCACCAGGGTACCATACATATTTTGTCAAAGAATTTGCTAATTTTCTCTCAGAGTTAGTACTGGCAGCAGATAAAGTCCTAATTGTTGGTGATTTTAACATACATGTAGATAACGAAAAAGATGCATTGGGATTGGCATTTAAAGGCATTCTGAACTCTATTGGACTTAGACAAAACGTGTCAGGACCTAGTCATTGTCGTAATCATACTCTAGATCTAATATTATCACATGGAATCAATATTGATGCAGTTGAAATTCTGCAGCAGAGTGATGACATCTCAGATCATTATCTAGTCTTGTGTATACTAAATTTAGCCAAGGCTTCAAAGCCGACTGCGTGTTACAAATATGTTAGACCTATCACTCCTGCTACTAAAGATTGCTTTATTAATAACATTCCTGATCAGTTTCATCTCCTCAGCATCCCAGATTGCTTAGAAGAACTCGATATTGCAACAGAAACTTTTGACTCTCTTTTCCAGCACTTTTGACACAGTTGCTCCTTTGCGCTTAAAGAATATTAAAGAAAATAGTCCAACGCCATGGTACAACGAGCACACTCGGCCCCTTAAGAGTGCAGACAGAAAATGGAGCACAACTGGAAGAAAACAAAACTTGTGTGATTTCTTCACATTTCATGGAAAGACAGCACGATTGCGTACAGAGAGGCCTTAAGAACTACTAGACCTGCTTATTTTTCAACCCATATAAGAAAAAAAAAACCCTAGGTATTTATTTGAAACTGGCTGAATTAATGAAAAATATAGCTTCAACCCCAGACGTTTCCAAGCAGCACAGCAGTAATGACTTTATGATTGATAATGACAAGATTGATAATATCAGGGAGAAAATTATAACTATGCAACCGTCTACTACAGCATCGCATCAGGGAGTGCATTGTAGTCTCCCTGAGGAACAATTCAATTCATTCATTGCTATAAAAGAGGAAGAATTATCTAAACTCATAAAATCATCTAAATCGACAACATGTATGTTAGATTCTATACCGACTAAGCTATTGAAAGAGATGCTTCCAGAGGTCATAGATCCTCTTAATAGCATTAATTCGTCTTTGTCTCTAGGATACATACCAAAAACGTTTAAGCTGGCTATGATTAAACCGCTTGTTAAAAAAACCCAACTTGATCCTTCAGAATTAGTAAATTACAGGTGTAGCTGGTTTAAAAAAAATGTAAAATATAATGATTGTTAGTGAACTTCATCAAAATTTAATTATTATTATAATTTTTTTGTGTGTGTTTTCATATTCGTGTGCTGAGTTGTAATCCGGTACAATGTATATAATTCTAGTGGGAACCATTCATGCAGAATATTGTTTCATATGAGGCACATATTGGTGACACAAACGATTCCTCGTGCGATGTGCGAACAGCGGCATCTTTAGGAGCACATTTGCCGCTGACGGGGTCGGGTGGGTTCTCTCTCGCTCATCTGACGAGTGTGCTGTTTTCTCCGTGCTGTATGAGCAGACTGAAGGGGAGAGACGTGTATCCAAAATATTAATTGTGCTCTGTATTTCTGCAGAATAAAGATCCTGAGACCTCTTTCATCAGCGTTGCCTTCACTGAATAGAAAACAACCACAACCAGAGTAAATCTGTTACACAGGCCGATATCGAATCTACCTTTTCTGTCAAAGATACTAGAAAAGGCAGTATCTTCACAACTATGTTCCTTTTTAGAAATAAATGGTATCTGCGAGGATTTCCAGTCATGATTTAGACCGTACCATAGTACTGAGACAGCTCTCATTAGAGTCACAAATGATTTGCTCTTATCATCCGATAATGGTTGTATCTCTCTATTAGTATTACTCGATCTTAGTGCTGCATTTGATACTATTGACCACAACATTCTTTTAAATAGACTCGAAAATTATGTTGGCATTAGTGGAATTGCATTAGCATGGTTTAAATCTTACTTATCTGACCGTTATCAGTTTGTAGCAGTAAATTAATAGATGTCTTATCACATGTTCAGTATGGAGTACCACAAGGCTCAGTACTAGGACCACTGCTGTTCACAATGTGCATGCTACCCTTGGGAGATATCATTAGGAAGCATGGCATTATTTTATACTGTTATGCTTATGATTAGGGGTGGCACGATCCGCCTTTTTTGCCTCTGATACCGATTCCGATACCTGGGACTCAGTATTGGCCGATACCGATCCGATCCAATACTAAAATAATAATTAAAAAAACAGTGCCAAATTACCTAATATACTGTATCTGTATGCCCCACTGTGGGGAAGAGACTATGATTATTATTTTGTTTGAGACATCAAAGCTTGACTTAAACATTATTTTCCTTACTTTGTAAAACAATACAGACAAAATATATTCTATATAATTAAAAGACATTACAATTTTAAGCGCAACTTTTTAATGAAGCAGCAACATGATAGATTGGAAAGAACAACTAAGGCTATCAATAAACTGCCATTGCGCAAAAGTATTGTAATATGAAAGGCTCCAATTCAGAGCAGAATGATGCGCTCGAAGCAACATGGAGTCACGGCGCGCAGCACTTCGCATTGAAAAGTTCAAAGCACAAAAATAAGATATACATATATTTCTTTATTTATTCATTAGTTTGAGCCTTTTAACAGTTTTAAATTTCAGTTAATGTGCGCGTGAAGAGCAATTATATCGCTCTCTACTCCAGTGTTGTGATCACTGATCAGTTGTGTTGTGATATAACAGACACCCGGTAGAAAGTAACATGTGAAACTCCAGCACGTTAAAGTCCTTTTATGCAAACCATAGACCTTTATCTACAGATCTACAGTATAATAATAGTAAGATTGACTCATCTTGGAGAGAGTTTCATCGTGTTGACTGTTTTACCCGAGCGCGACACGCTGTTTGATGCTGAATGGAGAATGAATGACAGCCGCAGCAGAGGGAAGCACTTAGGTGAAGATTAATTTAAAGATTTAAATCTGTACTTCACTTTAAACTATATGTAATGGCTTCAGAAAACTTGGAATATAGTACACGAAAACATTATAGTGCCTTATAATGTTTTTGTGCCTTTTGTGTCGTATAACAATAACATTCGTAGGCTACAATATCGGATCGGATTTGGATGGTCTCGTCTGGCGATACCCGATCCGGCAAATATTGGTAGTATCGGAGCAATACCGATACCGAGTATCGGATCGGCGCACCCCTACTTATGATACTCAACTCTATATTTCTTCACGCCCTGATGAAACTTACCAATTCACAAAATTAACGGAATGCATATCTGATATAAAAATCTGGATGACTAGTAATTTACTACTACTTAACTTTGAAAAAACAGTGATTCTAATTATTGGACAAAAAACGTCCTCACGTAATAACCTAGAATACTGTCTAACACTTGATGGCCTTCAAACCTTCGTCGTCGGTTAGGAACTTGGGTGTGCTCTTTGATACCAATCTTTCATTTGAAATTCACGTTTCTAGTATCTGTAAAACCGCATTCTTCCATCTTAAAAATATATCTAATTTACGTCATATGCTCTCAATGACAAATGCGGAACAATTAGTTCATGACATCAAGGCTATTTTATTGTAATGCTCTTATGGGTGGTTGCGCTGCATGCTTCTGCAGCTGGTCCAAAATGAAGCAGCTATAGTTCTTACTAGAACCAGGAAGTATGACCATATTAGCCCGGTTCTATCAACACTTCATTGGCTCCCTATTAAACATCGTATACATTTTCAAATATTGCTGATTACTTACAAAGCACTAAATGGTTTAGCTCCCCAGTACTTGAGCGAGCTCTTAAGGCTTATAGTCCAGAATGAGCAGACCCTAGTTTTAATAGAAAGCGTTTGTCGTTAGGGAGCTAAGTTGAAGTTGCTACAGATGAACACAAGCAGCAGTAAAGTTTCAAAACCACAACAGTTTGGCCCAATTCTGCAAAGGAAGGAGCCAAATGGTTGCTTGTTCTGAAACTGCTGGGCTCGTCCGGGATTTGAACCCGTGACCTCTCGCACCCTAAGTGAGAATCATACCCCTAGACCAACGAGCCTGACTGACGAAAGACTTGGCTACTTGCGCACACTTGTAGAGTCACTGAACGCTGGCCTCTTAGCTGAAGTACAGATGAACACAAGCAGCAGTAAGGGTTTAAAAAACATGACAGTTTTGAGTTTGGCTCAGTGCTGCAAATGGAAGGAGCCAACTGGCTGCTCCAGCTGCTTGTTCAAAAACCACCGGGCTCGTCCGGGAGTTGAACCCGGTACCTCTCGCACCCGAAGCGAGAATCATACCAATAGACCAAGAAGCCTCTTTGACAGTACTTTCGGGAGGGCACAACAAATTCTGCCAAGCCCATCTCAAGGACGGAACACGACCTGGCGTCGAGATACGAAAATGTACTTGTTTAACCGTTAGAAATAACATGAAGGCATATTACAGATCAAAGGCAAAGCTTGATAGACAAGGCCCAGTGGCCTAATGGATAAGGCATCAGCCTCCGGAGCTGGAGATTGTGGGTTCAAGTCCCTCCTGGGTTGTGTTTAATGGGTGACGTTTAAGTTGGATGTTTGACAAGTTCAAGGATGATTTGTTTAAAGCAACAATGACCGCAAGATCTGAATTAGCATTGAGCTGACACACTTCTGATAGCTGTGGTGAGAGTTTGTGTGCATCAGACAGTCAATCAATCATTCTGGCCTGCCCGTGCATGTGCCCTTTCAGGCTGAAATTACACAAAGCACTGTGCGCAAGTGGCCTAAGGGGAAAAGGCAGCTTCTTGCTATTGCACTGGACCTATGACGAAGGCTTTGCGTACGAAAGCAGAGAGGCAGACTACACACAAAACAGGTCTGAAAGAGTCATGAACTATAAATGAATCTAGTCATCCAAAATTATCATTGACACGTTTGTTTTGTCCATATAACCAAAATGGCTGTGTAATTGGAGAAAAACACATGGAACAGAAATGGCGGGCTCTAAATGTAAACAGCCGCATATAGGCTATGACGTAGGCTTGACTTTGAACTATAAGGCATCGGCCTCCCACCTAGGGCGTGCTTGTTGAGCTAGCTCTCAAAAAGTCAATGATAATTTGTTCAAAGAAACTCCACAGAACAAGTATACCTGTGCTTAGCGTTTCTGCAAAAGAGCCAAGGTAATTCAGTTAAGAGCGATACAAAATGGTTTGAATCCCACTACAGCATGTACAGGCCTGCAGACTGTTCAATTTGGCCGAAGCTTGAGCCTCTGATGCTGCAGAACGTGACGTCACGTACCGCTACACCAACGAGCCTGATTGACGAAAGATTTGGCTACTTGCGCACACTTGTAGAGTCGCTTAACGCTGGCCTCTTAGCTGAAGTACAGAGGAACACAAGCAGCAGTAAGGGTTTCAAAAACATGACAGTTTTGAGTTTGGCTCAGTGCTCCAAATGGAAGGAGCCAACTGGCTGCTCCAGCTGCTTGTTCAAAAACCACCGGGCTCGTCCGGGATCTGAACCCGGGACCTCTCGGACCCGAAGCGAGAATCATACCCCTAGAACAACGAGCCTCTTTGACAGTACTTTCGGGAGGGCACAACAAATTCCGTCTAGCCATCTAAAAGACGGAACACAACCTGGCGTCGAGATACCAAAATGTACTTGTTTGACTGTTAGAAATCACATGAAGGCATATTACAGATCAAAGGCAAATCTTGCCAGACAAGACCCAGTGGCCTAATGGATAAGGCATCAGCCTCCGGAGCTGGAGATTGTGGGTTCAAGTCCCACCTGGGTCGTGTTTAATGGGCTATGTTTAAGTTGGATGTTTGACAAGTTCAAGGATGATTCATTTAAAGCAACAATGACCGCAAGATCTGAATTATTATAGAACTGACACACTTCTGATAGCTGTGGTGGGTTTTTGTGTGCCTCAGACAGTCAATCAATCATTCTGGCCTGCCCGTGCATGTGCCCTTTCAGGCTGAAATTACACACGGCACTGTGCGCAAGTGGCCTAAGGGGAAATGGCCGCTTCTTGCTTTAACACTGGACCTACAACGAAGGCTTTGCGTCCGAAAGCAGAGAGGCAGACTACACACAAAACAGGTCTGAAAGAGTCATGAACTATAAATGAATCTAGTCATCCAAAAACATCATTGACATGTTTGTTTTGTCCATATAACCAAAATGGCCGTGTAATTGGAGAAAAACACATGGAACAGAAATGACGGGCTCTAAATGTAATCAGCCGCATATAGGCTATGCCGTAGGCTTGACTTTGAACTATAAGGCATCGGCCTCCCACCTAGGGCGTGCTTGTTGAGCTAGCTCTCAAAAAGTCAATGATAATTTGTTCAAAGAAACTCCACAGAACAAGTATACCTGTGCTTAGCGTTTCTGCAAAAAAGAGCCACGGTAATTCAGTTAAGAGCGATACAAAATGGTTTAAATCCCACTACAGCATGTACAGGCCTGCAAACTGTTCAACTTGGCCGAAGCTTGAGCCTCTGATGCTGCAGAACGTGACGTCACGTACCCCTAGACCAACGAGCCTGACTGACGAAAGTTTCGGCTACTTGCGCACACTTGTAGAGTCGCTGACCGCTGGCCTCTTAGCTGAAGTACAGATGAACACAAGCAGCAGTAAGGGTTTTAAAAACACAACAGTTTTGCTCAGTGCTGCAAATGGAAGGAGCCAACTGGTTGCTCCAGCTGCTTGTTCAGAAACCGCAGGGCTCGTCCGGGATTTGAACCCGGGACCTGAACCCGGGACCTCTCGGACCCAAAGCGAGAATAATACCCCTAGAACAACGAGCCTCTTTGACAGTACTTTCGGGAGGGCACAACAAATTCCGCCTAGCCATCTAAAAGACGGAACACGACCTGGCTTCGAGATACGAAAATGTACTTGTTTGACTAATGGATAAGGCATCAGCCTCTGGAGCTGCAGATTGTGGGTTCAAGTCCCACCTGGGTCGTGTTTAATGGGCTTTGTTTAAGTTGGATGTTTGACAAGTTCAAGGATGATTTGTTTAAAGCAACAATGACTGCAAGATCTGAATTAGCATAGAACTGACACACTTCTGATAGCTGTGGTGGGTTTTTGTGTGCATCAGACAGTCAAGCAATCATTCTGGCTTGCCCGTGCATGTGCCCTTTCAGGCTGAAATTACACAAAGCACTTGACTAGAGTCGCTGAATGCTGGCCTCTTAGCTGAAGTACAGATGAACACAAGCAGCAGTAAGGGTTTTAAAAACACGGCAGTTTTGCTCAGTGCTGCAAATGGAAGGAGTCAACTGGTTGCTCCAGCTGCTTGTTCAGAAACCGCAGGGCTCGTCCGGGATTTGAACCCGGGACCTCTCAGACCCAAAGCGAGAATCATACCCCTAGAACAACGAGCCTCTTTGACAGTACTTTCGGGAGGGTACAACAAATTCCGCCTAGCCATCTAAAAGACGGAACACGACCTGGCGTCGAGATACGAAAATGTACTTGTTTGACTGTTAGAAATCACATGAAGGCATATTACAGATCAAAGGCAAAGCTTGCCAGACAAGACTCCGTGGCCTAATGGATAAGGCATCAGCCTCCGGAGCTGGAGATTGTGGGTTCAAGTCCCACCTGGGTCGTGTTTAATGGGCTTTGTTTAAGTTGGATGTTTGACAAGTTCAAGGATGATTTGTTTAAAGCAACAATGACCGCAAGATCTGAATTAGCATAGAACTGACACACTTCTGATAGCTGTGGTGGGAGTTTGTGTGCATCAGACAGTCAATCAATCATTCTGGCCTGCCCGTATATGTGCCCTTTCAGGCTGAAATTACTCAAAGCACTGTGCGCAAGTGGCCTACGGGGAAAAGGCAGCTTCTTGCTTTTGCACTGGACTTACGACGAAGGCTTTGCGTATGAAAGCAGAGAGGCAGACTACACAGAAAACAGGTCTGAAAGAGTCATGAACTATAAATGAATCTAGTCATGTAAAAACATCATTGACACGTTTGTTTTGTCCATATAACCAAAATGGCTGTGTAATTGGAGAAAAACACATGGAACAGAAATGGCGGGCTCTATATGTAAACAGCCGCATATAGGCTATGCCGTAGGCTTGACTTTGAACTATAACGCATCGGCCTCCAACCTAGGGCGTGCTTGTTGAGCTAGCTCTCAAAAAGTCAATGATAATTTGTTCAAAGAAACTCCACAGAACAAGTATACCTCTGCTTAGCGTTTCTGCAAAAGAGCCAAGGTAATTCAGTTAAGAGCGATACAAAATGGTTTGAATCCCACTACAGCATGTACAGGCCTGCAGACTGTTCAATTTGGCCGAAGCTTGAGCCTCTGATGCTGCAGAACGTGACGTCACGTACCGCTACACCAACGAGCCTGATTGACGAAAGATTTGGCTACTTGCGCACACTTGTAGAGTCGCTTAACGCTGGCCTCTTAGCTGAAGTACAGAGGAACACAAGCAGCAGTAAGGGTTTCAAAAACATGACAGTTTTGAGTTTGGCTCAGTGCTCCAAATGGAAGGAGCCAACTGGCTGCTCCAGCTGCTTGTTCAAAAACCACCGGGCTCGTCCGGGATCTGAACCCGGGACCTCTCGGACCCGAAGCGAGAATCATACCCCTAGAACAACGAGCCTCTTTGACAGTACTTTCGGGAGGGCACAACAAATTCCGTCTAGCCATCTAAAAGACGGAACACAACCTGGCGTCGAGATACCAAAATGTACTTGTTTGACTGTTAGAAATCACATGAAGGCATATTACAGATCAAAGGCAAATCTTGCCAGACAAGACCCAGTGGCCTAATGGATAAGGCATCAGCCTCTGGAGCTGGAGATTGTGGGTTCAAGTCCCACCTGGGTTGTGTTTAATGGGCTATGTTTAAGTTGGATGTTTGACAAGTTCAAGGATGATTCATTTAAAGCAACAATGACCGCAAGATCTGAATTATTATAGAACTGACACACTTCTGATAGCTGTGGTGGGTTTTTGTGTGCCTCAGACAGTCAATCAATCATTCTGACCTGCCCGTGCATGTGCCCTTTCAGGCTGAAATTACACACGGCACTGTGCGCAAGTGGCCTAAGGGGAAATGGCCGCTTCTTGCTTTAACACTGGACCTACAACGAAGGCTTTGCGTCCGAAAGCAGAGAGGCAGACTACACACAAAACAGGTCTGAAAGAGTCATGAACTATAAATGAATCTAGTCATCCAAAAACATCATTGACATGTTTGTTTTGTCCATATAACCAAAATGGCCGTGTAATTGGAGAAAAACACATGGAACAGAAATGACGGGCTCTAAATGTAATCAGCCGCATATAGGCTATGCCGTAGGCTTGACTTTGAACTATAAGGCATCGGCCTCCCACCTAGGGCGTGCTTGTTGAGCTAGCTCTCAAAAAGTCAATGATAATTTGTTCAAAGAAACTCCACAGAACAAGTATACCTGTGCTTAGCGTTTCTGCAAAAAAGAGCCACGGTAATTCAGTTAAGAGCGATACAAAATGGTTTAAATCCCACTACAGCATGTACAGGCCTGCAAACTGTTCAACTTGGCCGAAGCTTGAGCCTCTGATGCTGCAGAACGTGACGTCACGTACCCCTAGACCAACGAGCCTGACTGACGAAAGTTTCGGCTACTTGCGCACACTTGTAGAGTCGCTGACCGCTGGCCTCTTAGCTGAAGTACAGATGAACACAAGCAGCAGTAAGGGTTTTAAAAACACAACAGTTTTGCTCAGTGCTGCAAATGGAAGGAGCCAACTGGTTGCTCCAGCTGCTTGTTCAGAAACCGCAGGGCTCGTCCGGGATTTGAACCCGGGACCTGAACCCGGGACCTCTCGGACCCAAAGCGAGAATAATACCCCTAGAACAACGAGCCTCTTTGACAGTACTTTCGGGAGGGCACAACAAATTCCGCCTAGCCATCTAAAAGACGGAACACGACCTGGCTTCGAGATACGAAAATGTACTTGTTTGACTAATGGATAAGGCATCAGCCTCTGGAGCTGCAGATTGTGGGTTCAAGTCCCACCTGGGTCGTGTTTAATGGGCTTTGTTTAAGTTGGATGTTTGACAAGTTCAAGGATGATTTGTTTAAAGCAACAATGACTGCAAGATCTGAATTAGCATAGAACTGACACACTTCTGATAGCTGTGGTGGGTTTTTGTGTGCATCAGACAGTCAAGCAATCATTCTGGCTTGCCCGTGCATGTGCCCTTTCAGGCTGAAATTACACAAAGCACTTGACTAGAGTCGCTGAATGCTGGCCTCTTAGCTGAAGTACAGATGAACACAAGCAGCAGTAAGGGTTTTAAAAACACGGCAGTTTTGCTCAGTGCTGCAAATGGAAGGAGTCAACTGGTTGCTCCAGCTGCTTGTTCAGAAACCGCAGGGCTCGTCCGGGATTTGAACCCGGGACCTCTCAGACCCAAAGCGAGAATCATACCCCTAGAACAACGAGCCTCTTTGACAGTACTTTCGGGAGGGTACAACAAATTCCGCCTAGCCATCTAAAAGACGGAACACGACCTGGCGTCGAGATACGAAAATGTACTTGTTTGACTGTTAGAAATCACATGAAGGCATATTACAGATCAAAGGCAAAGCTTGCCAGACAAGACTCAGTGGCCTAATGGATAAGGCATCAGCCTCCGGAGCTGGAGATTGTGGGTTCAAGTCCCACCTGGGTCGTGTTTAATGGGCTTTGTTTAAGTTGGATGTTTGACAAGTTCAAGGATGATTTGTTTAAAGCAACAATGACCACAAGATCTGAATTAGCATAGAACTGACACACTTCTGATAGCTGTGGTGGGAGTTTGTGTGCATCAGACAGTCAATCAATCATTCTGGCCTGCCCGTATATTTGCCCTTTCAGGCTGAAATTACTCAAAGCACTGTGCGCAAGTGGCCTACGGGGAAAAGGCAGCTTCTTGCTTTTGCACTGGACTTACGACGAAGGCTTTGCGTACGAAAGCAGAGAGGCAGACTACACAGAAAACAGGTCTGAAAGAGTCATGAACTATAAATGAATCTAGTCATGTAAAAACATCATTGACACGTTTGTTTTGTCCATATAACCAAAATGGCTGTGTAATTGGAGAAAAACACATGGAACAGAAATGGCGGGCTCTATATGTAAACAGCCGCATATAGGCTATGCCGTAGGCTTGACTTTGAACTATAACGCATCGGCCTCCAACCTAGGGCGTGCTTGTTGAGCTAGCTCTCAAAAAGTCAATGATAATTTGTTCAAAGAAACTCCACAGAACAAGTATACCTCTGCTTAGCGTTTCTGCAAAAAAAAAAAACTACGGTAATTCAGTTAAGAGCGATACAAAATGGTTTGAATCCCACTATAGCATGCACAGGCCTGCAAACTGTTCAATTTGGCCGAAGCTTGAGCCTCTGATGCTGCAGAACGTGACGTCACGTACCCCTAGACCAACGAGTCTGACTGACGAAAGATTTGGCTACTTGCGCACACTTGTAGAGTAGTTGAACGCTGGCCTCTTAGCTGAAGTACAGATGAACACAAGCAGCAGTAAGGGTTTCAAAAACACAACGGTTTTGCTCAGTGCTGCAAATCGAAGGAGCCAACTGGCTGCTCCAGGTGCTTGTTCAGAAACCGCCGGGCTCATCCGGGATTTGAACCCAGGACATCTCGGACCCGAAGCGAGAATCATACCACTAGACCAACGAGCCTATTTGACAGTACTTTCGGGAGGGCACAACAAATTCTGCCAAGCCCATCTCAAAGACGGAACACGACCTGGCGTCGAGATACGAAAATGTACTTGTTTAACCGATAGAAATCACATGAAGGCATATTACAGATCAAAGGCAGAGCTTGCCAGACAAGGCCCAGTGGCCTAATGGATAAGGCATCAGCCTCCGGAGCTGGAGATTGTGGGTTCAAGTCCCACCTGGGTTATGTTTAAGGGGTGACGTTTAAGTTGGATGTTTGACAAGTTCAAGGATGATTCGTTTAAAGCAGCAATGACCGCAAGATCTGAATTAGCATAAAACTGACACACTTCTGATAGCTGTGGTGGGTTTTTGTGTGCATCAGACAGTCAATCAATCATTCTGGCCTGCCCGTGCATGTGCCCTTTCAGGCTGAAATTACACAAAGCACTGTGTGCAAGTGGCCTAAGGGGAAAAGGCCTCTTCTTGCTTTAACACTGGACCTATGACGAAGGCTTTGCGTACGAAAGCAGAGAGGCAGACTACACAGAAAACAGGTCTGAAAGAGTCATGAACTATAAATGAATCTAGTCATGCAAAAACATCATTGACACGTTTGTTTTGTCCATATAACCAAAATGGCTGTGTAATTGGAGAAAACACATGGAACAGAAATGGCGGGCTCTAAATGTAAACAGCCGCATATAGGCTATGCCGTATGCTTGACTTTGAACTATAAGGCATCGGCCTCCCACCTAGGGCGTGCTTGTTGAGCTAGCTCTCAAAAAGTCAATGATAATTTGTTCAAAGAAACTCCACAGAACAAGTATACCTGTGCTTAGCGTTTCTGCAAAAAAGAGCCACGGTAATTCAGTTAAGAGCGATACAAAATGGTTTGAATCCCACTACAGCATGTACAGGCCTGCAAACTGTTCAACTTGGCCGAAGCTTGAGCCTCTGATGCTGCAGAACGTGACGTCACGTACCCCTAGACCAACGAGCCTGACTGACGAAAGATTCGGCTACTTGCGCACACTTGTAGAGTCGCTGAACGCTGGCCTCTTAGCTGAAGTACAGATGAACACAAGCAGCAGTAAGGGTTTTAAAAACACAACAGTTTTGCTCAGTGCTGCAAATGGAAGGAGCCAACTGGTTGCTCCAGCTGCTTGTTCAGAAACCGCAGGGCTCGTCCGGGATTGGAACCCGGGACCTCTCGGACCCAAAGCGAGAATCATACCCCTAGAACAACGAGCCTCTTTGACAGTACTTTCGGGAGGGCACAACAAATTCCGCCTAGCCATCTAAAAGACGGAACACGACCTGGCGTCGAGATACGAAAATGTACTTGTTTGACTGTTAGAAATCACATGAAGGCATATTACAGATCAAAGGCAAAGCTTGCCAGACAAGACTCAGTGGCCTAATGGATAAGGCAACAGCCTCCGGAGCTGGAGATTGTGGGTTCAAGTCCCACCTGGGTTGTGTTTAATGGGCTTTGTTTAAGTTGGATGTTTGACAAGTTCAAGGATGATTTGTTTAAAGCAACATTGACTGCAAGATCTGAATTAGCATAGAACTGACACACTTCTGATAGCTGTGGTGGGTTTTTGTGTGCATCAGACAGTCAAGCAATCATTCTGGCTTGCCCGTGCATGTGCCCTTTCAGGCTGAAATTACACAAAGCACTGTGCGCAAGTGTCCTAAGGGGAAAAGGCAGCTTCTTGCTTTTGCACTGGACCCATGACAAAGGCTTTGCGTACGAAAGCAGAGAGGCAGACTACACACAAAACAGGGCTGAAAGAGTCATGAACTATAAATGAATCTAGTCATGCAAAAACATCATTGACACGTTTGTTTTGTCCATATAACCAAAATGGCTGTGTAATTGGAGAAAAACACATGGAACAGAAATGGCGGGCTCTAAATGTAAACAGCCGCATATAGGCTATGCCGTAGGCTTGACTTTGAACTATAAGGCATCGGCCTCCCACCTAGGGCGTGCTTGTTGAGCTAGCTCTCAAAAAGTCAATGATAATTTGTTCAAAGAAACTCCACAGAACAAGTATACCTGTGCTTAGCGTTTCTGCAAAAAAGAGCCACGGTAATTCAGTTAAGAGCGATACAAAATGGTTTGAATCCCACTACAGCATGTACAGGCCTGCAAACTGTTCAACTTGGCCGAAGCTTGAGCCTCTGATGCTGCAGAACGTGACGTCACGTACCCCTAGACAAACGAGCCTGACTGACGAAAGATTCGGCTACTTGCGCACACTTGTAGAGTCGCTGAACGCTGGCCTCTTAGCTGAAGTACAGATGAACACAAGCAGCAGAAAGGGTTTTAAAAACACAACAGTTTTGCTCAGTGCTGCAAATGGAAAGAGCCAACTGGTTGCTCCAGCTGCTTGTTCAGAAACCGCAGGGCTCGTCCGGGATTTGAACCCGGGACCTCTCGGACCCAAAGCGAGAATCATACCCCTAGAACAACGAGCCTCTTTGACAGTACTTTCGGGAGGGCACAACAAATTCCGCCTAGCCATCTAAAAGACGGAACACGACCTGGCGTCGAGATACGAAAATGTACTTGTTTGACTGTTAGAAATCACATGAAGGCATATTACAGATCAAAGGCAAAGCTTGCCAGACAAGACTCAGTGGCCTAATGGATAAGGCAACAGCCCCTCCGGAGCTGGAGATTGTGGGTTCAAGTCCCACCTGGGTTGTGTTTAATGGGCTTGTTTAAGTGGATGTTTGACAAGTTCAAGGATGATTCCTTTAAGCAACATTACTGACTGCAAGATTGAAATAGCAAAGAACTGACACACTTCTGATAGCTGTGGTGGGTTTTTGATGTGCATCAGACAGTCAACATTCTTTCTGGCTTGCCCGTGCATGTGCCCTTTCGGCTTGAAATTACGCAAAAGCACTGTGCACAAGTGTCATAAGGGGGGAAAAGGCAGCTTCTTGCCTTTTGCACTGGACCCATGACAAAGGCTTTGCGTCACGAAAGCAGAGAGGCAGACTACTCACAAACAGGGCTGGAAAGAGTCATGAACTATAAAAGGAATCTAGTCTGGCAAAAACATTATGACACGTTTGTTTTGTCCTATATACCAAAATGCCTGTGTAATTGGAGAAAACACATGGAACAGAAATGGACGGGCTCTAAATTGTAAACAGCCGCTTATAGGCTATTTGCCGTTTTTGGCTTGACTGTGAATATAGCCATCGCCTCCCATAGGGATGCTTGTTGAGCTAGGCTATCAAAAGTCAATGATAATTGTTTCAAAAGAAACTCCACAGTACAAGTACTACTGGCTGCTTAGCGTTTCTGCAAAAAAGAGCCACGGTTTAATTCAGTTAAGAGCGATACAAAATGTTTTGAATCCCACTACAGCTTGATACAGGCTGCAAACTGTTAACATGGGCCGAAGCTTGAGCCCTCTGTTGCTGCAGAACGTGAGTCATGTACCCTAGACCAACGAGCCTGCATGACGAAAGTTTCGGCGAACTGCGACACTTGTTAGAGTCGCTGACGTGGCTCTTAGCTGAAGTACAGATGAACAAAGCAGCGGTAAGGGTTTTAAAAACACAACAGTTTTGCTCAGTGCACCAGCAAATGGAAGGAGCCAACTGGTTGCTTCCAGCTGCTTGTTCAGAACCGCAGGGCTCGTCGGGATTTGCAACCCGGGACTGAACCCGGGACCTCTCGGACCCAAATGGAGAATCATACCCCTAGACAACGAGCCTCTTGTCAGGTAACTTTCGGGAGGGCAACTACAATTCGCCTAGCCATCTAAAAGACGGAAAGACCGGCTGAGATACGAAAATGTACTTGTTTGGGACTGTTAGTAAATCACATGAGGCATAGTTACAGATCAAGGCAAAGCTTGCCTGACAAGACTCAGTGCCTAAGGATAGCATCCAGCCTCTGGAGCTGGAGATTGTGGGTTTCAAGTCCCACCTGGGTCGTGTTTAATGGGCTTTGTTTAAGTTGGGATGTTTGACAAGTTCAAGGATGATTGTTTAAAGCAACAATGACCGCAGATCTGAATTAGCATCGAACTGACACACTTCTGATAGCTGTGGTGGGTTTTTGGTGTTGCATCAGACAGTCAAGCAATCATTCGGGACTGGCCCGTGGCTTGTGCCCTTTTCAGGCTGAAATTACACAAAGCACTGTGCGCAAGTGTCCTAAGGGAAAAAAGGCAGCTTCTTGCTTTTGGCACTGGACCCACGGACGAAAGGCTTTGCGTACGAAAGCAGAGAGGCAGACTACACACAATAACAGGGCTGAAAGAGTTCATGAATATAAATGAATCTAGTCATGCAAAACATCATTGACACGTTTGTTTTGCCCATATAACCAAAATGCTGTGTAATTGGAGACAATAACACATGGAACAGAAATGGCGGGCTCTAAATGTAAACAGTCGCAATAGGCTTATGCCGTAGGCTTGACTTTTGAACTATAAGCATCGGCCTCCCACTAGGACGTGCTTGTGTGCCTAGCTTCAAAAAGTCAATGACAAAAATTTGTTCAAGAAACTCCACAGAACAAGTATACCTGTGCTTAGCGTTTCTGCGCAAAAAAAGAGCCCGGTAATTCAGTTAAGAGCGTACAAAATGGTTTGAATCCCTACAGCTTGATACAGGCCTGCAAAATGTTCCACTTGCCGAAGCTTGAGCCTTGATGTGCCGAACGTGACGTCACGTACCCTTGACCAACGGCCCTGACTGACGAAAGTTTCGGCTACTGCGCACACTTGTAGAGTCGCTGACCGCTGGCCTCTTAATGATGAAGTTACTGATGAACACAAGGTGGCAGAAAGGGTTTTAAAAACACAACAGTTTGCTCAGTGCTGCAAATGAAGGAGCCAACTGGTTGCCTCAGCTGCTTGTTCAGAAACGCTGGGCTCGTCCGGATTTGAACCGGGACTTGAACCGGGACTCTCGACCAAAGTGAGAATCATACCATAGAAACAACGAGCTCTTTGACTGTCTTTCGGTGAGGGCCACAAAACAAATTACGCCCTGAGCCATCTAAACGCGGCCCGAATTTCTTCGAGATGAAAAATGTACTAGTTTGACTGTCTAGAAATCAATGAAGGCATATTACAGATCAAAGGCAAAGCTTGCCAGACAAGACAGTGGCCTAAAAGGATTAAGGCATCAGCCTCTGGAGCTGGAGAAATGTGGGTTCAATGTCCCACCGGGTCTTGTTTATTGGGCTTTGTTTAAGTGGTTGGATGTTTGACAAGTTCAAGGATGATTTATTTAAAGCAACAATGACTGCAAGATCTGATTTAGCATTGAATGACACACTTCTGATTGCTGTGGTGGGTTTTTGTGGCATCAGAAGTCAGAAGCATCATTCTGGCTTGCCGACCATGTGCCCTTTCAGGCGAAATTACACAAAGCACTGTGAGCAATGTGTCCTAAGGGAAAAAAGGCAGCTTCTTGCTTTTGCACTCTGGTCTACGAAGAAGGCTTTGCCGTTCGAAAGCAGAGAGGCAGACTACACACATAAGGTCTGAAAGAGTCATGCAAACTATAAATGAATCTAGACATGCAAAAAATCATTGACACGTTGTTTTTGTCCATATACCAAATGGCGGTAATTGGAGAAAAAAAACACATGGAACAGAAATGGCGGGCTCTTAATGTAAACAGCGCATATAGGCTATCCGTAGGCTTGACTTGGATAACTATAAGGCTTTAGTCCCACTAGGGCAGTGCTTGTTGAGCTTAGCTCTCAATAAGTCAATGTAATTTGTTGCAAAGAAACTCCACAGAAACAAGTATACCTCGGCTTAGCGTTTTGCAAAAGAGCACGGTTCTAATTCTATAAGAGCGAATACATATGGTTTGAATCCCACTACAGCATTTGAAAGGCCTGCAAAACTGTTCAATTTGGCCGTTGTTGTGCCTCTGGATGCTGCAGAACGTGACGTTCCGCATTAACCCCTAGCCCAACGAGCCTGAATGACGAAAAGATTTGCCTACATGCGCACACTAGTAGAGTCGCTGAAACGTGGCCTCTTAGCTGAAGTACAGTGAACAAGCAGCAGTAAGGGTTTTAAAAACACGCAATTTGGTTGCTCAGTCTGCAAATGGAATGGAGTCAACTGGTTGCTCCAGCTGCTTGTTCAGAAACCGCAGGGCTCGTCCGGGATTTGAACCCGGGGATCTCAGACAAGGAGATCATACCTAGAACAAGAGCCTCTTTGACAGTTACTTTCGGGAAGGCACAACAAATTCCGCCTAGCCATCTAAAAGACGGGAACACGGACTGGCGTCGAGAACGAAAATGTACTTGTCTTGAACTGTTAGAAATCACATGAAGGCATATTACGATCAAGGGACAAACTTGCCAGACAAGACTCATTGGCTAATGGTTAGGGCATCAGCCTCGGAGCTGGAGATT
This sequence comes from Meda fulgida, assembly GCA_030578275.1. Lineage (NCBI taxonomy): Eukaryota > Metazoa > Chordata > Actinopteri > Cypriniformes > Leuciscidae > Meda > Meda fulgida. Next base: position 35,233,991 of record CM060617.1, on the reverse strand, counting down.
GTGGGTTCAAGAACCCACCTGGGTGTGTTTAATGGGCCTTTGTTGTTAAGTTGGATGTTTGACAAGTTCAAGGATGATTTGTTAAGCAACAATGACCGCAAGATCTTGAATTTGAATTAGAAACTGACCACTTTCTGATAGCTGTGGTGGGAGTTGTGTGCATCAGACCGTCAATCAATCATTTGTCTGCCCGTATATGTGCCTTTCAGGCTGAAATTATTCAAAGCACTTGTGGCAGTGGCCTACGGGGAAAGGCAGCTTCTTGCTTTTGCACTGGCTTAGACGAAAGGTTTGCGTACGAAGCAGAGAGGAGATCACAGAAAACAGGTCTGAAAGAGTCATGAACTTAAATGAAATTAGTATGTAAAAAATCATTGACACGTTGTTTTGCCATATAACCAAAATGGCTGTTGTAATTGGAGAAAAAACACATGGAACAGAAATGGCGGGGGGCTCTAAATGTAAAACAGCCGCATATAGGCTTGGCGTAGCTTCTGACTTTGAACTATAAGGCATCGGCCTCCCCTTGGGTACGTGCTTGTTGAGCTAGCTCTCAAAAAGTCATGATATTATGTTTAAAGAAAACTCAACAGAACAAGTATACCTCTGCATTAGCGTTTCTGCAAAAAAAAAAAAAAATACGGTAATTCAGTTAAGCGCGATACAAAATGGTTTGAATCCAACTACAGCTGTACAGGCCTGCAAACTGTTCATTTGCCGAAGATTTGAGCCTCTGATGCTGCAGAACGTGACGTCACGTACCCCTAGGTTCCTACGAGGCCTTGACTGACGGAAAGTTTCGGCTTACTTGGCACATTTGTAGAGTCGCTGACCGCTAGACTCTTAGCTGAAGTAAGATATGGTACACAAGCAAGCTGTAAGTGTTTTAAAACACAACTAGTTTTGCGCAGTGCTGCAATTGGAAGGGAGCCAACTGGTGGCTCCAGCTGCTGTTTCACGAAAACGCAGGTCTGTCCGGGATTTGAACCGGGAACTGAACCCGGACCTCTCGGACACAAGTGAGAATCATAACCTAGAAACGAGCCTCTTTGACAGTACTTTGGGAGGGCAAACAAATTCCAGCTAGCCATCTAAAGACGGAACACGGACCTCGGCTTCGAGATACGAAAATGTACTTGTTTGACTGTTAGAAATCACTTGAAGGCTATTACAGATCAAGGCAAAGCTTGCCAGACAAGACTCGTGGCCTAATGGATAGGATCAGCCTATGGAGATTGTGGGTTCAAGCTTTCCCACCTGGGTCGTGTTTAATGGGCTTTGTTTAAGTTGGATGTTGACAAGTTCAGGATGATTTATTTTAAGCAACAATGACTGCAAGATCTTGAATTAGCATGAATGACACTCTTCTGATAGCTGTGGTGGGTGTTTTTGTGTCGCATCGACAGTCAAGCTATCATTCTGGCTTGACGTGCATGAGCCCTTTCAGGCTGGAAATACACAAAGCACTGGTGCGAGTGTCTAAGGGAACAAGGCAGTTCTTGCTTTTGCACTGGCCCTACGACGAAGGCTTTGGTACGAAAGCAGAGAGGCAGACTACCACAAAACAGGTCTGAAAGAGTCATGAACATAAATGAATTAGTCATGCAAAAACTCATGACACGTTGTTTTGTCCATATAACATAATGGCCGTGTAATTGGAGGAAAAACCATGGAACGAAAATGGCGGGGGGCTCTAAATGTAAACAGCCCGCATATAGGCTATGCCGTCAGGCTTGACTTGAATTTAAGGCATTAGCCTCCCTCTAGGGAGTGTCTTGTGAGCTACTCTCAAAAAGTTCATTGATAAATTTGTCCAAAGAAACTCCACAGAACAAAGTATACCTGTGCTTTAGCTGTGTCTGCAAAAAAGAGCCACGGTATTCAGTTAAGAAGCGATAAAAAAATGGTTTGAATCCACTACCGCATTGAAAAGGCCTGCAAAATGTTCAATTTGCCGAAGCTTGAGCTCTGATGCTGCAGAACCGTGACGTCACGTCCCCTAGACCAACGAGGCCTGATGACGAAAGATTTGCCTACTTGGCACACTTGTAGAGTCGCTGAACGCTGGCCTCTTAGCTGAAGTACAGATGAACACACGCAGCAGTAAGGGTGTTATAAAAACCGGCAGTTTTGCTCAGTGCTGCAAATGGAAAGGGAGTCAACTGAGTTGCTCAGTGCTTGTTCAGAAAACCGCAGGGGCTCGTCCGGGATTTGAAAACCGGGATCTTTCAGGACCAGAGGAAAGAACGCATTCCCCTAGAAACAACGAAGCCTCTTTGACAGTACTTTGGGAGGGCACAACAAATACCCCTAGATCTAAAAGACGGAACACGACCCTGGCGTCGAGATACGAAAATGTACTTGTTTGATGTTAGAAATCACATGAAGGATATTTCAGATCAAGCAAAAGCTTGCCAGATCAAGACTCATGTGGCTAATGGATAAGGCATCAGCTCCGGAGCGGAGATTGTGGGTTCAAAGTCCCACTGGGTGTGTTTAATGGGCTTTGTTAAGTTGAGATGTTTTGACAAGTTCACGGATGATTTGTTTAAAGCACCAATGGGACGCAAGGATCTGAATTGCATAGAACTGACACACTTTGATAGCTGTGGGGTGGAGTTTCGTGTGCATCAGACAGTCAATAATCATCTGTCCTTGCCGTTATGTGCCTTTCAGGCTGAAATTATTAAAAGCACTTGTGCCAAGTGGGCCTACGGGGAAAAGGCAGCTTCTTGTTTGCACTGGACTTAAGACGAAGGCTTTGCGTACGAAGGCAGGAGGGCAAGGGACTACACATAAACAGAGTCTGAAAGAGTCATGAACTATAAGAATTAGTCATTGTAACCATCATTGACACGTTTGTTTTGTCCATATAACCAAAATGGCTGTGTTAATTGGAGGGAAACACAGGGAACGAAATGGCGGGCTCTATATGTAACAGCCGAATATAGGCCTTGCCGTAGGCTTGACTTTGACTATAACGCCTCGGCCTCCGACTAGGGCGATGCTTGTGAGCTAGCTCTCAAAAAGTCAATGTAATTTGTTCAAAGAAAAACTCCACAGAACAAGTATACTTGCTTATAGCGTTTCTGCAAAAAAAAAAAAACTACGGTTAATTCGTTAAGAGCGATACAAAATGGTTTGGAATCCCACTACAGCATGTACAGGCTGCAAAAATGTACATTTGGCGAAGCTTGAGCCTCTGATGCTGCAGAACGGTGGACGTCTCGTCCTAGACCACACGAGTCTGATGGAAGAATGCTTTGGCTATTGCGCACACTTGTTAGGAGTAGTGAACGCTGGCCTCTTAGTGACGTACAGATGAACACACGCAGCAGTAAAGGGTTACCCCCACCTGAATTGGCTCAGTGCTGCAAATGGGAAGGAGCCAACTGGGCTGCTCAGGTGCTTGTTCAGAAACGCCGGGACTCATCCAGGTATTGAACCAGGACCTCTCGGCCGAAGCGAAGTATATAACACTAGACCAACGAGCCTATTTGACCAGTACTTTTCGGGAGGGCACAACAAATTCTGCAAGCCTTCTCAAAGTGGAACACGTCCTGGCGTGAGATACGAAAATGTACTTGTATAACCGATAGAAATCACATGAATGCATATTACAGATCAAGGCAAAAGATTGCAGACAAGGGCAGTGGCCTAATTGGATTAAGGCATCAGCTCCGGAGCTGGAGATTTGTGGGTTCAAGTCCCACCTGGGTTAGTTTAATGGCTGTAAGTTGGATTGTTTGCCAAGATCAAGGATGATTCGTATAAAGCAGCAATGACGCAAGATCTGAATAAGCATAAAATGAACATTCTGATGCTGTGGTGCGGTTTTTGTGTGTATCAGACAGTAATCACTCATTCTGGCTGCCCGTGCATGTGCCCTTTCAGGCTGAATTACACAATGAACTCTGTGTGCAGTGGCCTAAGGGGAAAAGGCCTCTCTTTGCTTTAAACAACTGGACCTTGACGAAGGCTTTAGCGTACGAAAGCAGAGAGAGGCAGACTACACAGAAAAACGGTTGAAAGCGTCATGAAACTAAAAATGAATCTAGTAATGCAAAAAAAATCATTGACACGTTTTGTTTTGTCCATTATAACCAAAATGGCTGTGTTATTGGAGAAAAACAATGGAACAGAAATGGCGGATCTAAAATGTAAACAGCCGGCATATAGGCTATGCCGTAGGCTTGACTTTGAACTATAAGGCATCGGCTCCACATAGGATGCTTGTTGAGCTATCTCTCAAAGTCAATGATAATTTGTTCAAAGAAACGACAGAGAAACAAGTATATACTGTGTTAGCGTTTCTGCCAAAAAAAGCGCCACGTATAATTCAGTTAGAGCGATCAAAATGGTTTGAATCCACTACCGCATGTACAGGCCTGCAAATGTTCAACTTGGCCGAAGCTTGAGCCTCTGAATGTGCAGAAGTGAGTCACGTACCCTAGACCAACGAGCCTGACTGACGAAAGATTCACCTACTTGCGCACATTGTAAGGTCTCTGAACGTGGCCTCTTAGTGAAGTACAGCTGAACACACGCAGCAGTAAGGGTTTAAAACACAACAGTTTTGCTCCAGTGTGCCAATGGAAGGAGCAAATGGTTGCTCAGCTGCTTGTCAGAAACCGCAGGGCTGTACGGGATTTGAAACCCGGGCCCTTCTGACCAAAGCGGAATCATAACCCCTAGAACAACGCGCCTCTTTGAAGTACTTTCGGGTAGGGGCACAACAATATTTCCGCTAGCATCTAAAGCCGGAACACGACCTGCGTTCGAGATACGAAAATGTTCTTGTTTGACTGTTAGAAAATCCACTGAAGGCATATTACAGATCAAAGGCAAAGCTTGCCGACCAAAGACTCAGTGGCTAATGATAGGTATCAGCCTCGGAGCTGGAGCTTGGGGTTCAGTACCACCTTGGTCGTGTTTTTCATGGGCTTTGTTTATGTTGGATGTTATGGACAAGTACAAGGATGATTCTTTAAGCAACTTTGACTGCCAAGATATGAATTAGCATAGAACTGACACACTTCTGATGCATGGTGGGTTTTTGTTGTGCATCAGACAGTCAAGCCAATCTTTGTGCTAGCCGTGCATGTGCCCTTTCAGGCTGAAAATTACCACAAAGCACTGTGCGCACGTGGCTAAGGGGGAAAAGGATCGTCTTGCTTTAACACTGGACCATGCGAAGGCTTTGCGTACGAAAAGCCGAGAGGAGAACTACACAGGTAAACAGGTCTGAAAGAGAATGAACTATAAATTGAATCTAGTCATGCAAACAACATCATTGACACGTTTGTTTTGTTCCTATAACCAAAAGGCTGTGTAATTGGAGAAAAAACACATGGAACAGAATGGCGGGCTCTTTAATGTAACAGCAGCATATCAGGCTATGCCGTAGGCTTGACTTTTGAACTAAAGGCATCGGCCTCCCCTAGGGCGTGGCTTGTTGAGCTAGCTCTCTAAAATGTCATGATATTCTGTTCAAAAGAAACTCACAGAACAAGTATACATCTGCTTAGCGTTTCTGCAAAAGAGCCACTGGTAATTCAGTTAGAGCGATTCAAAATGGTTTGAATCCCCACTACAGCATATACAGGCTGAAAACTGTTCAATTTTGGCCAAAGCTTGAGCTCGTGCTGCTGAAACGTGACTTCACGTAACCCACTAAACCATACGAGCTGACCTGACGAAAAGATTCGGACTACTGGCGCACACTTGTAGAATTCGCTGAACGCTGCCTTTAGCTGAAGTACGATGAAAACAGCGAGCAGGAAGGGTTTTAAAACACTGTTTGCTCAGTGCTGCAAATGGAAGGAGCCAAACTGGTTGCTCAGCTGCTTGTTCAGAAACCGCATGGCTCGTCGGGATTGAACCTGGGACCTCTCGGACCCAAAGCGAGAATCATACCCCTAGAACAACGAGCTCTTTGACGTTACTTTCGGTTGAGGGCACAACCAAATTCGCTAGCCATCTAAAAGACGGAACCCGACCTGGCGTCGGGGGGGAGGATTACGAAATGTACTGTTTGACTGTTTAGGAATCACCTGAAGGTATATTACAGATCAAAGGCAAAGAGCTTGCCAGAAAGACTCAGTGGCCTATTGAATAGGCATCAGCCTCCGGGCTTGCTGGGCTTGTGGTTAAAGCCCCACCTTGGTCGTTGTTTTAATGGGCTTGTTTAAGTTGGATGTTTGAAATGTTCAAGGATGATTCCTTTAAAGCACTTTGACTGCAGATCTGAATTAGCATAGAACTGACCACCCTTCTGATAGCTATGGTGGGTTTTTGTGTGCATCAGACAGTAAGCAAACATTCTGGGCTTGCCCGTGCATGTGCTTTCAGGCTGAAATTACACAAAGCACTGTGCGCCAAGTGCCCTAAGGGGAAAGGGCCTCTTCTTGCTTTAAACATGGGACCATGAACGAAGGCTTTGCGTTCGAAAGCAGAGAGGCAGGATACACAGAAGAAAACAGGTCTGAAGGAAGTCATGAAAACTATAAATGAATCTAGTCATGCAAAAAACAACATTGACACGTTTGTTTTGTTCCATATAACAAAATGGACTGTGTAATTGGAGGAAAAACACATGGATACAGAAAGCGGGCTCTAAATGTAACAGCCCGCATATAGGCTATGTCCGTAGGCTTGACTTTTGAACCTATAAGGCCATCGGCCTCCCACCTAGGCGTGCCTTGTTGAGCTAGCCTTCAAACAGTCATGATATTTTGTTCAAGAAATCCACAGAACAAGTATACCTTGTGCTTAGCGTTTCTGCAAAAAGAGCCACGGGTAATTCAGTTAAGAGCGATACAAAATGGGTAGGAATCCCACTTCGCATATACAGGCCCGCAAACTGTTCAATTTGGCCAAAGCTTGAGCTCTGATGCTGCAGAACGTGAGTCAGTACCCCTTACACAACGGAGCCTGACTGTACGAAAAGATTCTTTAGGTTTCTTGCGCACCTTTGTAGAGTCGCTGAAGTGGCCTCTTAGTGAGTAAGTATGAACACAAGCAGCCGTTAAGGGTAGTTTAAAAACACAACAGTTTTGCTCGAGTGCTGAAATGGGAAGGAGCAATGGTGCTCAGCTGCTTGTTCAGAAACGCAGGGTCGTTTCCGGGATTTGAAACCCGGGACTCTCGGACCAAAGCGAGAATCAAAACGCCCCGGTCTTTGACTGTACTTTCGGGAGGGCCAACAAAATTCGCCTAGGCATCTAAAAGACGGAACCGACCTGGGCGTCGAGATACGAAAAATGTTACTTGTTTGACTGTTAGAAATCACATGACGGACATAATATACAGATCAAGGCAAAGCTTGCCAGACAAGACTCAGTGGCCTATGGAATAAGGCATCAGCCTCGGTGATGGAAGATTGTGGGTTCAAGTCCCACCTGGGTCGTGTTTAATGGGGCTTTGTTTAAGTTGGATGTTTGACAAGTTCAAGGATGATTCGTTTAAAGCAACATTGATTGCAAGATATGAATTAGCATAGAATGTAACACTGTTGATAGCTGTGTTGGGTATTTTAGTGTGCTCAGACAGTCAAAGCAATCATTCTGGCTTGCCGGTGCATGGTGCCCTTTCAGGTTGAAATTACACAAAGCACTGTGCGGCAAGTGTCCTAAGAGGAAAAGGCAGCTTCTTTGCTTTTGCACCTGGACCTGACAAGGCTTTTGCTGACGAAAAGCGAGAGGCCACCGACTACAACAAAACAGGGTGAAAGAGTCATGAAACTATAAATGAATCTAGTCATGCAAAAACAGCATTGACACGTTTGTTTTGTCATATAACAAAAATGCTGGTTGTAATGGAGAGAAAACCCACATGTCCCCCGCAATGGCGGGCTCTAAATGTAAAACAGCCGCAAATAGGCTATGCCGTAGGCTTGACTTTGAAAACTATTAAGGCATCGGCCCTCCCCACTAGGGGTGTTGTTGAGCTAGTCTCCAAATTCTCAATGATATTTGTTCAAAAGAAATCCAGGAAAGTATACCTGTGCTTAGCGTTTCTGCAAAAAAGAGCCACGGTAATTCAGTTAAGAGCGATACAAAATGGTTTGAATCCCACTACAGCATGTACAGGCCTGCAAACTGTTCAACTTGGCCGAAGCTTGAGCCTCTGATGCTGCAGAACGTGACGTCACGTACCCCTAGACCAACGAGCCTGACTGACGAAAGTTTCGGCTACTTGCGCACACTTGTAGAGTCGCTGACCGCTGGCCTCTTAGCTGAAGTACAGATGAACACAAGCAGCAGTAAGGGTTTTAAAAACACAACAGTTTTGCTCAGTGCTGCAAATGGAAGGAGCCAACTGGTTGCTCCAGCTGCTTGTTCAGAAACCGCAGGGCTCGTCCGGGATTTGAACCCGGGACCTGAACCCGGGACCTCTCGGACCCAAAGTGAGAATCATACCCCTAGAACAACGAGCCTCTTTGACAGTACTTTCGGGAGGGCACAACAAATTCCGCCTAGCCATCTAAAAGACGGAACACGACCTGGCGTCGAGATACGAAAATGTACTTGTTTGACTGTTAGAAATCACATGAAGGCATATTACAGATCAAAGGCAAAGCTTGCCAGACAAGACTCAGTGGCCTAATGGATAAGGCATCAGCCTCTGGAGCTGGAGATTGTGGGTTCAAGTCCCACCTGGGTCGTGTTTAATGGGCTTTGTTTAAGTTGGATGTTTGACAAGTTCAAGGATGATTTGTTTAAAGCAACAATGACTGCAAGATCTGAATTAGCATAGAACTGACACACTTCTGATAGCTGTGGTGGGTTTTTGTGTGCATCAGACAGTCAAGCAATCATTCTGGCTTGCCCGTGCATGTGCCCTTTCAGGCTGAAATTACACAAAGCACTGTGCGCAAGTGTCCTAAGGGAAAAAGGCAGCTTCTTGCTTTTGCACTGGACCCACGACGAAGGCTTTGCGTACGAAAGCAGAGAGGCAGACTACACACAAAACAGGTCTGAAAGAGTCATGAACTATAAATGAATCTAGTCATGCAAAAACATCATTGACACGTTTGTTTTGTCCATATAACCAAAATGGCCTGTGTAATTGGAGAAAAACACATGGAACAGAAATGGCGGGCTCTAAATGTAAACAGCCGCATATAGGCTATGCCGTAGGCTTGACTTTGAACTATAAGGCATCGGCCTCCCACCTAGGGCGTGCTTGTTGAGCTAGCTCTCAAAAAGTCAATGATAATTTGTTCAAAGAAACTCCACAGAACAAGTATACCTGTGCTTAGCGTTTCTGCAAAAAAGAGCCACGGTAATTCAGTTAAGAGCGATACAAAATGGTTTGAATCCCACTACAGCATGTACAGGCCTGCAAACTGTTCAACTTGGCCGAAGCTTGAGCCTCTGATGCTGCAGAACGTGACGTCACGTACCCCTAGACCAACGAGCCTGACTGACGAAAGTTTCGGCTACTTGCGCACACTTGTAGAGTCGCTGACCGCTGGCCTCTTAGCTGAAGTACAGATGAACACAAGCAGCAGTAAGGGTTTTAAAAACACGGCAGTTTTGCTCAGTGCTGCAAATGGAAGGAGTCAACTGGTTGCTCCAGCTGCTTGTTCAGAAACCGCAGGGCTCGTCCGGGATTTGAACCCGGGACCTCTCAGACCCAAAGCGAGAATCATACCCCTAGAACAACGAGCCTCTTTGACAGTACTTTCGGGAGGGCACAACAAATTCCGCCTAGCCATCTAAAAGACGGAACACGACCTGGCGTCGAGATACGAAAATGTACTTGTTTGACTGTTAGAAATCACATGAAGGCATATTACAGATCAAAGGCAAAGCTTGCCAGACAAGACTCAGTGGCCTAATGGATAAGGCATCAGCCTCCGGAGCTGGAGATTGTGGGTTCAAGTCCCACCTGGGTCGTGTTTAATGGGCTTTGTTTAAGTTGGATGTTTGACAAGTTCAAGGATGATTTGTTTAAAGCAACAATGACCGCAAGATCTGAATTAGCATAGAACTGACACACTTCTGATAGCTGTGGTGGGAGTTTGTGTGCATCAGACAGTCAATCAATCATTCTGTCCTGCCCGTATATGTGCCCTTTCAGGCTGAAATTATTCAAAGCACTGTGCGCAAGTGGCCTACGGGGAAAAGGCAGCTTCTTGCTTTTGCACTGGACCCATGACGAAGGCTTTGCGTACGAAGGCAGAGAGGCAGACTACACAGAAAACAGGTCTGAAAGAGTCATGAACTATAAATGAATCTAGTCATGTAAAAACATCATTGACACGTTTGTTTTGTCCATATAACCAAAATGGCTGTGTAATTGGAGAAAAACACATGGAACAGAAATGGCGGGCTCTATATGTAAACAGCCGCATATAGGCTATGCCGTAGGCTTGACTTTGAACTATAACGCATCGGCCTCCAACCTAGGGCGTGCTTGTTGAGCTAGCTCTCAAAAAGTCAATGATAATTTGTTCAAAGAAACTCCACAGAACAAGTATACCTCTGCTTAGCGTTTCTGCAAAAAAAAAAACTACGGTAATTCAGTTAAGAGCGATACAAAATGGTTTGAATCCCACTACAGCATGTACAGGCCTGCAAACTGTTCAATTTGGCCGAAGCTTGAGCCTCTGATGCTGCAGAACGTGACGTCACGTACCCCTAGACCAACGAGTCTGACTGACGAAAGATTTGGCTACTTGCGCACACTTGTAGAGTAGTTGAACGCTGGCCTCTTAGCTGAAGTACAGATGAACACAAGCAGCAGTAAGGGTTTCAAAAACACAACGGTTTTGCTCAGTGCTGCAAATGGAAGGAGCCAACTGGCTGCTCCAGGTGCTTGTTCAGAAACCGCCGGGCTCATCCGGGATTTGAACCCAGGACCTCTCGGACCCGAAGCGAGAATCATACCACTAGACCAACGAGCCTATTTGACAGTACTTTCGGGAGGGCACAACAAATTCTGCCAAGCCCATCTCAAAGACGGAACACGACCTGGCGTCGAGATACGAAAATGTACTTGTTTAACCGATAGAAATCACATGAAGGCATATTACAGATCAAAGGCAAAGCTTGCCAGACAAGGCCCAGTGGCCTAATGGATAAGGCATCAGCCTCCGGAGCTGGAGATTGTGGGTTCAAGTCCCACCTGGGTTATGTTTAATGGGCTTTAAGTTGGATGTTTGACAAGTTCAAGGATGATTCGTTTAAAGCAGCAATGACCGCAAGATCTGAATTAGCATAAAACTGACACACTTCTGATAGCTGTGGTGGGTTTTTGTGTGTATCAGACAGTCAATCAATCATTCTGGCCTGCCCGTGCATGTGCCCTTTCAGGCTGAAATTACACAAAGCACTGTGTGCAAGTGGCCTAAGGGGAAAAGGCCTCTTCTTGCTTTAACACTGGACCTATGACGAAGGCTTTGCGTACGAAAGCAGAGAGGCAGACTACACAGAAAACAGGTCTGAAAGAGTCATGAACTATAAATGAATCTAGTCATGCAAAAACATCATTGACACGTTTGTTTTGTCCATATAACCAAAATGGCTGTGTAATTGGAGAAAACACATGGAACAGAAATGGCGGGCTCTAAATGTAAACAGCCGCATATAGGCTATGCCGTAGGCTTGACTTTGAACTATAAGGCATCGGCCTCCCACCTAGGGCGTGCTTGTTGAGCTAGCTCTCAAAAAGTCAATGATAATTTGTTCAAAGAAACTCCACAGAACAAGTATACCTGTGCTTAGCGTTTCTGCAAAAAAGAGCCACGGTAATTCAGTTAAGAGCGATACAAAATGGTTTGAATCCCACTACAGCATGTACAGGCCTGCAAACTGTTCAACTTGGCCGAAGCTTGAGCCTCTGATGCTGCAGAACGTGACGTCACGTACCCCTAGACCAACGAGCCTGACTGACGAAAGATTCGGCTACTTGCGCACACTTGTAGAGTCTCTGAACGCTGGCCTCTTAGCTGAAGTACAGATGAACACAAGCAGCAGTAAGGGTTTTAAAAACACAACAGTTTTGCTCAGTGCTGCAAATGGAAGGAGCCAACTGGTTGCTCCAGCTGCTTGTTCAGAAACCGCAGGGCTCGTCCGGGATTTGAACCCGGGACCTCTCGGACCCAAAGCGAGAATCATACCCCTAGAACAACGAGCCTCTTTGACAGTACTTTCGGGAGGGCACAACAAATTCCGCCTAGCCATCTAAAAGACGGAACACGACCTGGCGTCGAGATACGAAAATGTACTTGTTTGACTGTTAGAAATCACATGAAGGCATATTACAGATCAAAGGCAAAGCTTGCCAGACAAGACTCAGTGGCCTAATGAATAAGGCATCAGCCTCCGGAGCTGGAGCTTGTGGGTTCAAGTCCCACCTTGGTCGTGTTTAATGGGCTTTGTTTAAGTTGGATGTTTGACAAGTTCAAGGATGATTCCTTTAAAGCAACTTTGACTGCAAGATCTGAATTAGCATAGAACTGACACACTTCTGATAGCTGTGGTGGGTTTTTGTGTGCATCAGACAGTCAAGCAATCATTCTGGCTTGCCCGTGCATGTGCCCTTTCAGGCTGAAATTACACAAAGCACTGTGCGCAAGTGGCCTAAGGGGAAAAGGCCTCTTCTTGCTTTAACACTGGACCTATGACGAAGGCTTTGCGTACGAAAGCAGAGAGGCAGACTACACAGAAAACAGGTCTGAAAGAGTCATGAACTATAAATGAATCTAGTCATGCAAAAACATCATTGACACGTTTGTTTTGTCCATATAACCAAAATGGCTGTGTAATTGGAGAAAAACACATGGAACAGAAATGGCGGGCTCTAAATGTAAACAGCCGCATATAGGCTATGCCGTAGGCTTGACTTTGAACTATAAGGCATCGGCCTCCCACCTAGGGCGTGCTTGTTGAGCTAGCTCTCAAAAAGTCAATGATAATTTGTTCAAAGAAACTCCACAGAACAAGTATACCTGTGCTTAGCGTTTCTGCAAAAAAGAGCCACGGTAATTCAGTTAAGAGCGATACAAAATGGTTTGAATCCCACTACAGCATATACAGGCCTGCAAACTGTTCAATTTGGCCAAAGCTTGAGCCTCTGATGCTGCAGAACGTGACGTCACGTACCCCTACACCAACGAGCCTGACTGACGAAAGATTCGGCTACTTGCGCACACTTGTAGAGTCGCTGAACGCTGGCCTCTTAGCTGAAGTACAGATGAACACAAGCAGCAGTAAGGGTTTTAAAAACACAACAGTTTTGCTCAGTGCTGCAAATGGAAGGAGCCAACTGGTTGCTCCAGCTGCTTGTTCAGAAACCGCAGGGCTCGTCCGGGATTTGAACCCGGGACCTCTCGGACCCAAAGCGAGAATCATACCCCTAGAACAACGAGCCTCTTTGACAGTACTTTCGGGAGGGCACAACAAATTCCGCCTAGCCATCTAAAAGACGGAACACGACCTGGCGTCGAGATACGAAAATGTACTTGTTTGACTGTTAGAAATCACATGAAGGCATATTACAGATCAAAGGCAAAGCTTGCCAGACAAGACTCAGTGGCCTAATGGATAAGGCATCAGCCTCCGGAGCTGGAGATTGTGGGTTCAAGTCCCACCTGGGTCGTGTTTAATGGGCTTTGTTTAAGTTGGATGTTTGACAAGTTCAAGGATGATTCTTTAAAGCAACATTGACTGCAAGATCTGAATTAGCATAGAACTGACACACTTCTGATAGCTGTGGTGGGTTTTTGTGTGCATCAGACAGTCAAGCAATCATCCTGGCTTGCCCGTGCATGTGCCCTTTCAGGCTGAAATTACACAAAGCACTGTGCGCAAGTGGCCTACGGGAAAAAGGCAGCTTCTTGCTTTTGCACTGGACCTATGACGAAGGCTTTGCGTACGAAAGCAGAGAGGCAGACTACACACAAAACAGGTCTGAAAGAGTCATGAACTATAAATGAATCTAGTCATGCAAAAACATCATTGACACGTTTGTTTTGTCCATATAACCAAAATGGCTGTGTAATTGGAGAAAAACACATGGAACAGAAATGGCGGGCTCTAAATGTAAACAGCCGCATATAGGCTATGCCGTAGGCTTGACTTTGAACTATAAGGCATCGGCCTCCCACCTAGGGCGTGCTTGTTGAGCTAGCTCTCAAAAAGTCAATGATAATTTGTTCAAAGAAACTCCACAGAACAAGTATACCTGTGCTTAGCGTTTCTGCAAAAAAGAGCCACGGTAATTCAGTTAAGAGCGATACAAAATGGTTTGAATCCCACTACAGCATGTACAGGCCTGCAAACTGTTCAACTTGGCCGAAGCTTGAGCCTCTGATGCTGCAGAACGTGACGTCACGTACCCCTACACCAACGAGCCTGACTGACGAAAGATTCGGCTACTTGCGCACACTTGTAGAGTCGCTGAACGCTGGCCTCTTAGCTGAAGTACAGATGAACACAAGCAGCAGTAAGGGTTTTAAAAACACAACAGTTTTGCTCAGTGCTGCAAATGGAAGGAGCCAACTGGTTGCTCCAGCTGCTTGTTCAGAAACCGCAGGGCTCGTCCGGGATTTGAACCCGGGACCTGACCGGGACCTCTCGGACCCAAAGCGAGAATCATACCCCTAGAACAACGAGCCTCTTTGACAGTACTTTCGGGAGGGCACAACAAATTCCGCCTAGCCATCTAAAAGACGGAACACGACCTGGCGTCGAGATACGAAAATGTACTTGTTTGACTGTTAGAAATCACATGAAGGCATATTACAGATCAAAGGCAAAGCTTGCCAGACAAGACTCAGTGGCCTAATGGATAAGGCATCAGCCTCCGGAGCTGGAGATTGTGGGTTCAAGTCCCACCTGGGTCGTGTTTAATGGGCTTTGTTTAAGTTGGATGTTTGACAAGTTCAAGGATGATTCGTTTAAAGCAACATTGACTGCAAGATCTGAATTAGCATAGAACTGACACACTTCTGATAGCTGTGGTGGGTTTTTGTGTGCATCAGACAGTCAAGCAATCATTCTGGCTTGCCCGTGCATGTGCCCTTTCAGGCTGAAATTACACAAAGCACTGTGCGCAAGTGTCCTAAGAGGAAAAGGCAGCTTCTTGCTTTTGCACTGGACCCATGACAAAGGCTTTGCTTACGAAAGCAGAGAGGCAGACTACACACAAAACAGGGCTGAAAGAGTCATGAACTATAAATGAATCTAGTCATGCAAAAACATCATTGACACGTTTGTTTTGTCCATATAACCAAAATGCCTGTGTAATTGGAGAAAAACACATGGAACAGAAATGGCGGGCTCTAAATGTAAACAGCCGCATATAGGCTATGCCGTAGGCTTGACTTTGAACTATAAGGCATCGGCCTCCCACCTAGGGCGTGCTTGTTGAGCTAGCTCTCAAAAAGTCAATGATAATTTGTTCAAAGAAACTCCACAGAACAAGTATACCTGTGCTTAGCGTTTCTGCAAAAAAGAGCCACGGTAATTCAGTTAAGAGCGATACAAAATGGTTTGAATCCCACTACAGCATGTACAGGCCTGCAAACTGTTCAACTTGGCCGAAGCTTGAGCCTCTGATGCTGCAGAACGTGACGTCACGTACCCCTAGACCAACGAGCCTGACTGACGAAAGTTTCGGCTACTTGCGCACACTTGTAGAGTCGCTGACCGCTGGCCTCTTAGCTGAAGTACAGATGAACACAAGCAGCAGTAAGGGTTTTAAAAACACAACAGTTTTGCTCAGTGCTGCAAATGGAAGGAGCCAACTGGTTGCTCCAGCTGCTTGTTCAGAAACCGCAGGGCTCGTCCGGGATTTGAACCCGGGACCTGAACCCGGGACCTCTCGGACCCAAAGTGAGAATCATACCCCTAGAACAACGAGCCTCTTTGACAGTACTTTCGGGAGGGCACAACAAATTCCGCCTAGCCATCTAAAAGACGGAACACGACCTGGCGTCGAGATACGAAAATGTACTTGTTTGACTGTTAGAAATCACATGAAGGCATATTACAGATCAAAGGCAAAGCTTGCCAGACAAGACTCAGTGGCCTAATGGATAAGGCATCAGCCTCTGGAGCTGGAGATTGTGGGTTCAAGTCCCACCTGGGTCGTGTTTAATGGGCTTTGTTTAAGTTGGATGTTTGACAAGTTCAAGGATGATTTGTTTAAAGCAACAATGACTGCAAGATCTGAATTAGCATAGAACTGACACACTTCTGATAGCTGTGGTGGGTTTTTGTGTGCATCAGACAGTCAAGCAATCATTCTGGCTTGCCCGTGCATGTGCCCTTTCAGGCTGAAATTACACAAAGCACTGTGCGCAAGTGTCCTAAGGGAAAAAGGCAGCTTCTTGCTTTTGCACTGGACCCACGACGAAGGCTTTGCGTACGAAAGCAGAGAGGCAGACTACACACAAAACAGGTCTGAAAGAGTCATGAACTATAAATGAATCTAGTCATGCAAAAACATCATTGACACGTTTGTTTTGTCCATATAACCAAAATGGCCTGTGTAATTGGAGAAAAACACATGGAACAGAAATGGCGGGCTCTAAATGTAAACAGCCGCATATAGGCTATGCCGTAGGCTTGACTTTGAACTATAAGGCATCGGCCTCCCACCTAGGGCGTGCTTGTTGAGCTAGCTCTCAAAAAGTCAATGATAATTTGTTCAAAGAAACTCCACAGAACAAGTATACCTGTGCTTAGCGTTTCTGCAAAAAAGAGCCACGGTAATTCAGTTAAGAGCGATACAAAATGGTTTGAATCCCACTACAGCATGTACAGGCCTGCAAACTGTTCAACTTGGCCGAAGCTTGAGCCTCTGATGCTGCAGAACGTGACGTCACGTACCCCTAGACCAACGAGCCTGACTGACGAAAGATTTCGGCTACTTGCGCACACTTGTAGAGTCGCTGAACGCTGGCCTCTTAGCTGAAGTACAGATGAACACAAGCAGCAGTAAGGGTTTTAAAAACACAGGCAGTTTTGCTCAGTGCTGCAAATGGAAGGAGTCAACTGGTTGCTCCAGCTGCTTGTTCAGAAACCGCAGGGCTCGTCCGGGATTTGAACCCGGGACCTCTCAGACCCAAAGCGAGAATCATACCCCTAGAACAACGAGCCTCTTTGACAGTACTTTCGGGAGGGCACAACAAATTCCGCCTAGCCATCTAAAAGACGGAACACGACCTGGCGTCGAGATACGAAAATGTACTTGTTTGACTGTTAGAAATCACATGAAGGCATATTACAGATCAAAGGCAAAGCTTGCCAGACAAGACTCAGTGGCCTAATGGATAAGGCATCAGCCTCCGGAGCTGGAGATTGTGGGTTCAAGTCCCACCTGGGTCGTGTTTAATGGGCTTTGTTTAAGTTGGATGTTTGACAAGTTCAAGGATGATTTGTTTAAAGCAACAATGACCGCAAGATCTGAATTAGCATAGAACTGACACACTTCTGATAGCTGTGGTGGGAGTTTGTGTGCATCAGACAGTCAATCAATCATTCTGGCCTGCCCGTATATGTGCCCTTTCAGGCTGAAATTACTCAAAGCACTGTGCGCAAGTGGCCTAAGGGGAAAAGGCAGCTTCTTGCTTTTGCACTGGACCTTACGACGAAGGCTTTGCGTACGAAAGCAGAGAGGCAGACTACACAGAAAACAGGTCTGAAAGAGTCATGAACTATAAATAAATCTAGTCATGTAAAAACATCATTGACACGTTTGTTTTGTCCATATAACCAAAATGGCTGTGTAATTGGAGAAAAACACATGGAACAGAAATGGCGGGCTCTATATGTAAACAGCCGCACATAGGCTATGCCGTAGGCTTGACTTTGAACTATAAGGCATCGGTCTCCCACCTAGGGCGTGCTTGTTGAGCTAGCTCTCAAAAAGTCAATGATAATTTGTTCAAAGAAACTCCACAGAACAAGTATACCTCTGCTTAGCGTTTCTGCAAAAAAAAAAACTACGGTAATTCAGTTAAGAGCGATACAAAATGGTTTGAATCCCACTACAGCATGTACAGGCCTGCAAACTGTTCAACTTGGCCGAAGCTTGAGCCTCTGATGCTGCAGAACGTGACGTCACGTACCCCTAGACCAACGAGTCTGACTGACGAAAGATTTCGGCTACTTGCGCACACTTGTAGAGTCGCTGACCGCTGGCCTCTTAGCTGAAGTACAGATGAACACAAGCAGCAGTAAGGGTTTTAAAAACACAACGGTTTTGCTCAGTGCTGCAAATGGAAGGAGCCAACTGGTTGCTCCAGCTGCTTGTTCAGAAACCGCAGGGCTCGTCCGGGATTTGAACCCAGGACCTCTCGGACCCGAAGCGAGAATCATACCCCTAGACCAACGAGCCTATTTGACAGTACTTTCGGGAGGGCACAACAAATTCCTGCCTAGCCATCTAAAAGACAGAACACGACCTGGCGTCGAGATACGAAAATGTACTTGTTTGACTGTTAGAAATCACATGAAGGCATATTACAGATCAAAGGCAAAGCTTGCCAGACAAGACTCAGTGGCCTAATGGATAAGGCATCAGCCTCCGGAGCTGGAGATTGTGGGTTCAAGTCCCACCTGGGTTGTGTTTAATGGGCTTTGTTTAAGTTGGATGTTTGACAAGTTCAAGGATGATTTGTTTAAAGCAACAATGACTGCAAGATCTGAATTAGCATAGAACTGACACACTTCTGATAGCTGTGGTGGGTTTTTGTGTGCATCAGACAGTCAAGCAATCATTCTGGCTTGCCCGTGCATGTGCCCTTTCAGGCTGAAATTACACAAAGCACTGTGCGCAAGTGGCCTAAGGGGAAAAGGCAGCTTCTTGCTTTAGCACTGGACCTATGACGAAGGCTTTGCGTACGAAAGCAGAGAGGCAGACTACACAGAAAACAGGTCTGAAAGAGTCATGAACTATAAATGAATCTAGTCATGCAAAAACATCATTGACACGTTTGTTTTGTCCATATAACCAAAATGCCTGTGTAATTGGAGAAAAACACATGGAACAGAAATGGCGGGCTCTAAATGTAAACAGCCGCATATAGGCTATGCCGTAGGCTTGACTTTGAACTATAAGGCATCGGCCTCCCACCTAGGGCGTGCTTGTTGAGCTAGCTCTCAAAAAGTCAATGATAATTTGTTCAAAGAAACTCCACAGAACAAGTATACCTGTGCTTAGCGTTTCTGCAAAAAAGAGCCACGGTAATTCAGTTAAGAGCGATACAAAATGGTTTGAATCCCACTACAGCATGTACAGGCCTGCAAACTGTTCAACTTGGCCGAAGCTTGAGCCTCTGATGCTGCAGAACGTGACGTCACGTACCCCTAGACCAACGAGCCTGACTGACGAAAGTTTCGGCTACTTGCGCACACTTGTAGAGTCGCTGACCGCTGGCCTCTTAGCTGAAGTACAGATGAACACAAGCAGCAGTAAGGGTTTTAAAAACACAACAGTTTTGCTCAGTGCTGCAAATGGAAGGAGCCAACTGGTTGCTCCAGCTGCTTGTTCAGAAACCGCAGGGCTCGTCCGGGATTTGAACCCGGGACCTGAACCCGGGACCTCTCGGACCCAAAGCGAGAATCATACCCCTAGAACAACGAGCCTCTTTGACAGTACTTTCGGGAGGGCACAACAAATTCCGCCTAGCCATCTAAAAGACGGAACACGACCTGGCGTCGAGATATGAAAATGTCCTTGTTTGACTGTTAGAAATCAAATGAAGGCATATTACAGATCAAAGGCAAAGCTTGCCAGACAAGACTCAGTGGCCTAATGGATAAGGCATCAGCCTCCGGAGCTGGAGATTGTGGGTTCAAGTCCCACCTGGGTCGTGTTTAATGGGCTTTGTTTAAGTTGGATGTTTGACAAGTTCAAGGATGATTCCTTTAAAGCAACATTGACTGCAAGATCTGAATTAGCAAAGGACTGACACACTTCTGATAGCTGTGGTGGGTTTTTGTGTGCATCAGACAGTCAAGCAATCATTCTGGCTTGCCCGTGCATGTGCCCTTTCAGGCTGAAATTACACAAAGCACTGTGCGCAAGTGTCCTAAGGGGAAAAGGCAGCTTCTTGCTTTTGCACTGGACCCATGACGAAGGCTTTGCGTACGAAAGCAGAGAGGCAGACTACACACAAAACAGGTCTGAAAGAGTCATGAACTATAAATGAATCTAGTCATGCAAAAACATCATTGACACGTTTGTTTTGTCCATATAACCAAAATGGCCTGTGTAATTGGAGAAAAACACATGGAACAGAAATGGCGGGCTCTAAATGTAAACAGCCGCATATAGGCTATGCCGTAGGCTTGACTTTGAACTATAAGGCATCGGCCTCCCACCTAGGGCGTGCTTGTTGAGCTAGCTCTCAAAAAGTCAATGATAATTTGTTCAAAGAAACTCCACAGAACAAGTATACCTGTGCTTAGCGTTTCTGCAAAAAAGAGCCACGGTAATTCAGTTAAGAGCGATACAAAATGGTTTGAATCCCACTACAGCATGTACAGGCCTGCAAACTGTTCAACTTGGCCGAAGCTTGAGCCTCTGATGCTGCAGAACGTGACGTCACGTACCCCTAGACCAACGAGCCTGACTGACGAAAGATTCGGCTACTTGCGCACACTTGTAGAGTCGCTGAACGCTGGCCTCTTAGCTGAAGTACAGATGAACACAAGCAGCAGTAAGGGTTTTAAAAACACAACAGTTTTGCTCAGTGCTGCAAATGGAAGGAGCCAACTGGTTGCTCCAGCTGCTTGTTCAGAAACCGCAGGGCTCGTCCGGGATTTGAACCCGGGACCTCTCGCACCAGAAGCGAGAATCATACCACTAGACCAACGAGCCTCTTTGACAGTACTTTCGGGAGGGCACAACAAATTCTGCCGAGCCCATCTAAAAGACCGAACACGACCTGGCGTCGAGATACGAAAATGTACTTGTTTGACTGTTAGAAATCACATGAAGGCATATTACAGATCAAAGGCAAAGCTTGCCAGACAAGACTCAGTGGCCTAATGGATAAGGCATCAGCCTCCGGAGCTGGAGATTGTGGGTTCAAGTCCCACCTGGGTCGTGTTTAATGGGCTTTGTTTGAGTTGGATGTTTGACAAGTTCAAGGATGATTCTTTTAAAGCAACAATGACTGAAAGATCTGAGTTAGCATAGAACTGACACACTTCTGATAGCTGCGTTGGGTTTTTGTGTGCATCAGACAGTCAATCAATCATTCTGGCCTGCCCGTGCATGTGCCCTTTCAGGCTGAAATTACACAAAGCACTGTGCGCAAGTGGCCTAAGGGGAAAAGGCAGCTTCTTGCTTTTGCACTGGACCTACGACGAAGGCTTTGCGTACGAAAGCAGAGAGGCAGACTACACACAAAACAGGTCTGAAAGAGTCATGAACTATAAATGAATCTAGTCATGCAAAAACATCATTGACACGTTTGTTTTGTCCATATAACCAAAATGGCTGTGTAATTGGAGAAAAACACATGGAACAGAAATGGCGGGCTCTAAATGTAAACAGCCGCATATAGGCTATGCCGTAGGCTTGACTTTGAACTATAAGGCATCAGCCTCCCACCTAGGGCGTGCTTGTTGAGCTAGCTCTCAAAAAGTCAATGATAATTTGTTCAAAGAAACTCCACAGAACAAGTATACCTCTGCTTAGCGTTTCTGCAAAAAAGAGCCACGGTAATTCAGTTAAGAGCGATACAAAATGGTTTGAATCCCACTACAGCATGTACAGGCCTGCAAACTGTTCAACTTGGCCGAAGCTTGAGCCTCTGATGCTGCAGAACGTGACGTCACGTACCCCTAGACCAACGAGCCTGACTGACGAAAGATTTCGGCTACTTGCGCACACTTGTAGAGTCGCTGAACGCTGGCCTCTTAGCTGAAGTACAGATGAACACAAGCAGCAGTAAGGGTTTTAAAAACACAACAGGTTTTGCTCAGTGCTGCAAATGGAAGGAGCCAACTGGTTGCTCCAGCTGCTTGTTCAGAAACCGCAGGGCTCGTCCGGGATTTGAACCCAGGACCTCTCGGACCCAAAGCGAGAATCATACCCCTAGAACAACGAGCCTCTTTGACAGTACTTTCGGGAGGGCACAACAAATTCCGCCTAGCCATCTAAAAGACGGAACACGACCTGGCGTCGAGATACGAAAATGTACTTGTTTGACTGTTAGAAATCACATGAAGGCATATTACAGATCAAAGGCAAAGCTTGCCAGACAAGACTCAGTGGCCTAATGGATAAGGCATCAGCCTCCGGAGCTGGAGATTGTGGGTTCAAGTCCCACCTGGGTCGTGTTTAATGGGCTTTGTTTAAGTTGGATGTTTGACAAGTTCAAGGATGATTCGTTTAAAGCAACAATGACTGCAAGATCTGAATTAGCATAGAACTGACACACTTCTGATAGCTGTGGTGGGTTTTTGTGTGCATCAGACAGTCAAGCAATCATTCTGGCCTTGCCCGTGCATGTGCCCTTTCAGGCTGAAATTACACAAAGCACTGTGCGCAAGTGGCCTAAGGGGAAAAGGCAGCTTCTTGCTTTTGCACTGGACCTATGACGAAGGCTTTGCGTACGAAAGCAGAGAGGCAGACTACACAGAAAACAGGTCTGAAAGAGTCATGAACTATAAATGAATCTAGTCATGCAAAAACATCATTGACACGTTTGTTTTGTCCATATAACCAAAATGGCTGTGTAATTGGAGAAAAACACATGGAACAGAAATGGCGGGCTCTAAATGTAAACAGCCGCATATAGGCTATGCCGTAGGCTTGACTTTGAACTATAAGGCATCGGCCTCCCACCTAGGGCGTGCTTGTTGAGCTAGCTCTCAAAAAGTCAATGATAATTTGTTCAAAGAAACTCCACAGAACAAGTATACCTGTGCTTAGCGTTTCTGCAAAAAAGAGCCACGGTAATTCAGTTAAGAGCGATACAAAATGGTTTGAATCCCACTACAGCATGTACAGGCCTGCAAACTGTTCAATTTGGCCAAAGCTTGAGCCTCTGATGCTGCAGAACGTGACGTCACGTACCCCTAGACCAACGAGCCTGACTGACGAAAGATTCGGCTACTTGCGCACACTTGTAGAGTCGCTGAACGCTGGCCTCTTAGCTGAAGTACAGATGAACACAAGCAGCAGTAAGGGTTTTAAAAACACAACAGTTTTGCTCAGTGCTGCAAATGGAAGGAGCCAACTGGTTGCTCCAGCTGCTTGTTCAGAAACCGCAGGGCTCGTCCGGGATTTGAACCCGGGACCTCTCGGACCCAAAGCGAGAATCATACCCCTAGAACAACGAGCCTCTTTGACAGTACTTTCGGGAGGGCACAACAAATTCCGCCTAGCCATCTAAAAGACGGAACACGACCTGGCGTCGAGATACGAAAATGTACTTGTTTGACTGTTAGAAATCACATGAAGGCATATTACAGATCAAAGGCAAAGCTTGCCAGACAAGACTCAGTGGCCTAAGGGATAAGGCATCAGCCTCCGGAGCTGGAGATTGTGGGTTCAAGTCCCACCTGGGTTGTGTTTAATGGGCTTTGTTTAAGTTGGATGTTTGACAAGTTCAAGGATGATTCGTTTAAAGCAACTTTGACTGCAAGATCTGAATTAGCATAGAACTGACACACTTCTGATAGCTGTGGTGGGTTTTTGTGTGCATCAGACAGTCAAGCAATCATTCTGGCTTGCCCGTGCATGTGCCCTTTCAGGCTGAAATTACACAAAGCACTGTGCCCAAGTGTCCTAAGGGGAAAAGGCAGCTTCTTGCTTTTGCACTGGACCCATGACAAAGGCTTTGCGTACGAAAGCAGAGAGGCAGACTACACACAAAACAGGGCTGAAAGAGTCATGAACTATAAATGAATCTAGTCATGCAAAAACATAATTGACACGTTTGTTTTGTCCATATAACCAAAATGCCTGTGTAATTGGAGAAAAACACATGGAACAGAAATGGCGGGCTCTAAATGTAAACAGCCGCATATAGGCTATGCCGTAGGCTTGACTTTGAACTATAAGGCATCGGCCTCCCACCTAGGGCGTGCTTGTTGAGCTAGCTCTCAAAAAGTCAATGATAATTTGTTCAAAGAAACTCCACAGAACAAGTATACCTGTGCTTAGCGTTTCTGCAAAAAAGAGCCACGGTAATTCAGTTAAGAGCGATACAAAATGGTTTGAATCCCACTACAGCATGTACAGGCCTGCAAACTGTTCAACTTGGCCGAAGCTTGAGCCTCTGATGCTGCAGAACGTGACGTCACGTACCCCTAGACCAACGAGCCTGACTGACGAAAGTTTCGGCTACTTGCGCACACTTGTAGAGTCGCTGACCGCTGGCCTCTTAGCTGAAGTACAGATGAACACAAGCAGCAGTAAGGGTTTTAAAAACACAACGGTTTTGCTCAGTGCTGCAAATGGAAGGAGCCAACTGGTTGCTCCAGCTGCTTGTTCAGAAACCGCAGGGCTCGTCCGGGATTTGAACCCGGGACCTGAACCCGGGACCTCTCGGACCCAAAGTGAGAATCATACCCCTAGAACAACGAGCCTCTTTGACAGTACTTTCGGGAGGGCACAACAAATTCCGCCTAGCCATCTAAAAGACGGAACACGACCTGGCGTCGAGATACGAAAATGTACTTGTTTGACTGTTAGAAATCACATGAAGGCATATTACAGATCAAAGGCAAAGCTTGCCGGACAAGACTCAGTGGCCTAATGGATAAGGCATCAGCCTCCGGAGCTGGAGATTGTGGGTTCAAGTCCCACCTGGGTTGTGTTTAATGGGCTTTGTTTAAGTTGGATGTTTGACAAGTTCAAGGATGATTTCGTTTAAAGCAACAATGACTGCAAGATCTGAATTAGCATAGAACTGACACACTTCTGATAGCTGTGGTGGGTTTTTGTGTGCATCAGACAGTCAAGCAATCATTCTGGCTTGCCCGTGCATGTGCCCTTTCAGGCTGAAATTACACAAAGCACTGTGCACAAGTGTCCTAAGGGGAAAAGGCAGCTTCTTGCTTTTGCACTGGACCCATGACAAAGGCTTTGCGTACGAAAGCAGAGAGGCAGACTACACACAAAACAGGGCTGAAAGAGTCATGAACTATAAATGAATCTAGTCATGCAAAAACATCATTGACACGTTTGTTTTGTCCATATAACCAAAATGGCCTGTGTAATTGGAGAAAAACACATGGAACAGAAATGGCGGGCTCTAAATGTAAACAGCCGCATATAGGCTATGCCGTAGGCTTGACTTTGAACTATAAGGCATCGGCCTCCCACCTAGGGCGTGCTTGTTGAGCTAGCTCTCAAAAAGTCAATGATAATTTGTTCAAAGAAACTCCACAGAACAAGTATACCTGTGCTTAGCGTTTCTGCAAAAAAGAGCCACGGTAATTCAGTTAAGAGCGATACAAAATGGTTTGAATCCCACTACAGCATGTACAGGCCTGCAAACTGTTCAACTTGGCCGAAGCTTGAGCCTCTGATGCTGCAGAACGTGACGTCACGTACCCCTAGACCAACGAGCCTGACTGACGAAAGTTTCGGCTACTTGCGCACACTTGTAGAGTCGCTGACCGCTGGCCTCTTAGCTGAAGTACAGATGAACACAAGCAGCAGTAAGGGTTTTAAAAACACAACAGTTTTGCTCAGTGCTGCAAATGGAAGGAGCCAACTGGTTGCTCCAGCTGCTTGTTCAGAAACCGCAGGGCTCGTCCGGGATTTGAACCCGGGACCAGAACCCGGGACCTCTCGGACCCAAAGTGAGAATCATACCCCTAGAACAACGAGCCTCTTTGACAGTACTTTCGGGAGGGCACAACAAATTCCGCCTAGCCATCTAAAAGACGGAACACGACCTGGCGTCGAGATACGAAAATGTACTTGTTTGACTGTTAGAAATCACATGAAGGCATATTACAGATCAAAGGCAAAGCTTGCCAGACAAGACTCAGTGGCCTAATGGATAAGGCATCAGCCTCCGGAGCTGGAGATTGTGGGTTCAAGTCCCACCTGGGTCGTGTTTAATGGGCTTTGTTTAAGTTGGATGTTTGACAAGTTCAAGGATGATTTGTTTAAAGCAACAATGACTGCAAGATCTGAATTAGCATAGAACTGACACACTTCTGATAGCTGTGGTGGGTTTTTGTGTGCATCAGACAGTCAAGCAATCATTCTGGCTTGCCCGTGCATGTGCCCTTTAAGGCTGAAATTACACAAAGCACTGTGCGCAAGTGTCCTAAGGGGAAAAGGCAGCTTCTTGCTTTTGCACTGGACCCACGACGAAGGCTTTGCGTACGAAAGCAGAGAGGCAGACTACACACAAAACAGGGCTGAAAGAGTCATGAACTATAAATGAATCTAGTCATGCAAAAACATCATTGACACGTTTGTTTTGTCCATATAACCAAAATGCCTGTGTAATTGGAGAAAAACACATGGAACAGAAATGGCGGGCTCTAAATGTAAACAGCCGCATATAGGCTATGCCGTAGGCTTGACTTTGAACTATAAGGCATCGGCCTCCCACCTAGGGCGTGCTTGTTGAGCTAGCTCTCAAAAAGTCAATGATAATTTGTTCAAAGAAACTCCACAGAACAAGTATACCTGTGCTTAGCGTTTCTGCAAAAAAGAGCCACGGTAATTCAGTTAAGAGCGATACAAAATGGTTTGAATCCCACTACAGCATGTACAGGCCTGCAAACTGTTCAACTTGGCCGAAGCTTGAGCCTCTGATGCTGCAGAACGTGACGTCACGTACCCCTAGACCAACGAGCCTGACTGACGAAAGATTTCGGCTACTTGCGCACACTTGTAGAGTCGCTGACCGCTGGCCTCTTAGCTGAAGTACAGATGAACACAAGCAGCAGTAAGGGTTTTAAAAACACAACAGTTTTGCTCAGTGCTGCAAATGGAAGGAGCCAACTGGTTGCTCCAGCTGCTTGTTCAGAAACCGCAGGGCTCGTCTGGGATTTGAACCCGGGACCAGAACCCGGGACCTCTCGGACCCAAAGTGAGAATCATACCCCTAGAACAACGAGCCTATTTGACAGTACTTTCGGGAGGGCACAACAAATTCTGCCAAGCCCATCTCAAAGACGGAACACGACCTGGCGTCGAGATACGAAAATGTACTTGTTTGACTGTTAGAAATCACATGAAGGCATATTACAGATCAAAGGCAAAGCTTGCCAGACAAGACTCAGTGGCCTAATGGATAAGGCATCAGCCTCGGAGCTGGAGATTGTGGGTTCAAGTCCCACCTGGGTCGTGTTTAATGGGCTTTGTTTAAGTTGGATGTTTGACAAGTTCAAGGATGATTCGTTTAAAGCAACAATGACTGCAAGATCTGAATTAGCATAGAACTGACACACTTCTGATAGCTGTGGTGGGTTTTTGTGTGCATCAGACAGTCAAGCAATCATTCTGGCCTTGCCCGTGCATGTGCCCTTTCAGGCTGAAATTACACAAAGCACTGTGCGCAAGTGGCCTAAGGGGAAAAGGCAGCTTTTGCACTGGACCTACGACGAAGGCTTTGCGTACGAAAGCAGAGAGGCAGACTACACACAAAACAGGTCTGAAAGAGTCATGAACTATAAATGAATCTAGTCATGCAAAAACATCATTGACACGTTTGTTTTGTCCATATAACCAAAATGGCTGTGTAATTGGAGAAAAACACATGGAACAGAAATGGCGGGCTCTAAATGTAAACAGCCGCATATAGGCTATGCCGTAGGCTTGACTTTGAACTATAAGGCATCGGCCTCCCACCTAGGGCGTGCTTGTTGAGCTAGCTCTCAAAAAGTCAATGATAATTTGTTCAAAGAAACTCCACAGAATAACAAGTATACCTGTGCTTAGCGTTTCTGCAAAAGAGAGCCACGGTAATTCAGTTAAGAGCGATACAAAATGGTTTGAATCCCACTACAGCACCTACAGGCCTACAAACTGTTCAATTTGGCCGATGCTTGAGCCTCTGATGCTGCAGAACGTGACGTCACATACTTTGTGGCTTGCAGTAAATGGCCAGATATGAAGTGGTTGATAAAGAAAAGCAGCAAATGCAAACATAGTCAGAGAACCCTTGAACTCATACTAAAGGTGAGAGGGCTCGTCCGGGATTTGAACCCGGGACCTCTCGCACCCGAAGCGAGAATCATACCAACGAACCTGCCTGAAGAAGGTTGGGGCTGCTTGCGTACACTTGTACAGTCACCGAACGTTGGCCTCTAACAGAATGAGCAGGCCCTAGTTTTAATAGAAAGCGTTTGTTGTTAGGGAGCCGTACTCCCTGGCAGGCAGCGATTTTGAGTATGTTCCGCGTTAAGGAAATAAACGCTTGTCATCTGGCTGAATCTGTGCCAAGTTGTAGTACAGATGAACACAAGCAGCAGTAAAGATTTCAAACCCACAACAGTTTGGCCCAGTGCTTCAAAGGAAGGAGCCAAATGGCTGCATGTTCTGAGACTGCTGGGCTCGTCCGGGATTTGAACCCGGGACCTCTCGCACCCTAAGCAAGAATCATACCCCCAGACCAACGAGCCTGATTGATGAAATATTTGGCTACTTTTGCACACTTGTAGAGTCACTGAACGCTGGCCTCTTAGCTGTAATACAGATGAACACAAGCAGCAGTAAGGGTTTCTAAAAGACAACAGTTTTGAGTTTGGCTCAGTGCAGCAAATGGAAGGAGCCAACTGGCTGCTCCAGCTGCTTGTTCAGCAACCACTGGGCTCTTCCAGGATTTGAACCTGGTACCTCTCGCACCCAAAGCGAGAATCATACCTCTAGACCAATGAGCCTGCCTGAAGAAAGTTGGGGCTACTTGCGTACACTTGTACAGTCACTGAACGCTTTTCTCTAACAGAATGAACAGGCCCTAGTTTTAATAGAAAGCGTTTGTCGTTAGGGAGCCGTACTCCCTGGCAGGCAGCAATTTTGAGTAAGTTCCACATTAAGGAAATAAACGCTTGTCATCCGGCTGAATCTGTACTAAATTGTAGTACAGCTGAACACAAGCAGCAGTAAAGATTTTAAAACTACAACAGTTTGGCCCAGTGCTGCAAAGGAAGGGATTTGAACCCGGGACCTCTCGCAACCTAAGCGAGAATCATACCCCTAGACCCATGGTTGTCAAAATGGGGTATGTGTACCCCCAGGGGTACATGAACTGATTTCAGATGGTACGGGAAAAAAAATCTAAGGGACTGTTCGTTTTTTATTTAAGGGGCTACCGGAGGAGTTTTGAGATCTGTAGTCAAAAAAGACTTGACCCTCCCTTCGCCAGCAATAATTTTTTCTATAACCCTCCAAAATGGTTCTGAAAAAAGGCATGACCCTCCCCGATAATTTATTGATTACTTCATACTGGTTTGCGCTAGGCAAAGATGTTCAGATAGCCATTGTTTTTTTTTAACAACCATGACAAACGGCTAAACTCCTGCTTTCTCATCTTACTAGGGCTGTAACGATAGACCAAACCTACAATTCGGTTCGAATCACGATTTTTAATTTTAGATTTGAAAAAAATCATGTTGTCGGTGCTGATGCAGTGGTGACGCGTTCATGTAACATGTAAGGGTGGCGCTGCCTATAAAGTATCTAAAAGCTGCCACAAAGAACAGCCAAAAGTATTGATTATGAATATGTCAAATATAGCAAGGAGACATTTTAATGGTTTATTAATAAACAAGTGTTTGTCAGTGTCGGCTGCAAAGATGAAGTTGGCGATGTTAACTCGCGATCTTCGCAGTAGTGAACGCGCCAGAGAATAATGCACATTTCATACGGATTACATAAGCAGAGAGTCTGATTTCTTTCGTTTTTAATTGTTCTGTTAAAAAGTAGACATTTCAAGTTTTCTATATATCTCTCAGGCCTGTGAGGCAAGTACCTTATACGCTGTGTCTCGGTTCATTTATTAGAGGAGAGTCCAGTTCACACGCAGGCGCCTCCGTGTCATGATGATCTATTTTCTACTATATTTACTTCTTATTTATTAAATCCAGGCAATTGGTTGATGAAACATTGATTAAAATTAAGATACAATTAATAAAAAAACGAAATTCACTTTAAAGAAAGGCTTTGTGCTTTCTGTTTGAGGTCTGTGAAAGTTTAAGTCACTTTCAGAGAGGTCATGTCCGTACGGGTTTTTTCCCTCATAAATCCAACACGAAAAATTAAATAAAAATAATATTTCAAGTTCTGTGACCTAATGTCTGGAGCTTTATTAAGGGAGTATAAATATATAAACAGACGTTTCAGTATTAAATGCATTTTCTGAGAATTTATATTTCAAGTTTTGACTGCAAATGTCACGTCCATAACACTGGAATTGCCCAATTTTAAAGAATTAATCCTCAACTAGTTTTTTGGCGTAGGTCTACGTATTTTATTATATTAATTTAAAAATGTGGTAGCCCTACGTCTAACACATCACACTCCACTGTTATGGTGGCAATTTCAGTAGATTTACTCACTAACATTGTTGTGGAAACACAATAGCAATGGAAACTAAAATATGGTAGTATCGTGCTAACGCGCACATTCTATCAGCTGCAGTTCTGGGTCCTCAGTCCCAGTACTATAAAACTCGACGTAACCTTCGTTCACTTCACATGTTAATGCAGCGGTAGTGTTACACTCACATGACACTGCACTTATTCGCAGTCACAAAAGTCCATTATTTGCTCGTGCTTTAAAGCTTTGCCGGGTACACATTTCATTGGCGTTCTGTTCTGACATGATCGCACTTTTTCTATTAACGAAATATTCGAGAGTGGAGACATACAGGTCCTTCTAAAAAAATTAGCATATTGTGATAAAGTTCATTATTTTCCATAATGTAATGATAAAAATTAAACTTTCATATATTTTAGATTCATTGCACACCAACTGAAATATTTCAGGTCTTTCATGAGCTGTATGCCAAAATCATCAGTATTAAAACAATAAAAGACCTGAAATATTTCAGTTGGTGTGCAATGAATCTAAAATATATGAAAGTTTAACTTTTATCATTACATTATGGAAAATAATTAACTTTATCACAATATGCTAATTTTTTGAGAAGGACCTGTACATATACACACACTACCGTTCAAAAGTTTGGGGTCGGTAAGATTTTTTATGTTTTTAAAAGAAGTCTCTTCTGCTCACCAAGGCTGCATTTATTTGATTAAAAATACAAAACAAACCCAGTAATATTGTTAAATATTATTTCAATGTAAAACAGCTGTTTTCTATGTGAATATATTTTAAAATGTAATTTATTCCTGTGATCAAAGCTGTATTTTCAGCATCATTACTGCAGTCTTCAGTGTCACATGATCCTTCAGAAATCACTCTAATATGATGATTTGATGCTCAAGAAACATTTATGATTATTATCACAGTTGACAACAGTTGTGTTGCTTCATATTTTTGTGCAAACAGTGATTCATTTTTTCAGGATTTTTTGAAAGTTCAAGAGAAAAGCATTTCATTAAAAAATAAATATTTTGCATTATTATAAATGTCTTTACTGTCCCTTTATATCAATTTCATGCGTCCTTTCTGAAGAGAAGTATTAATTTCTTTAAAAAAAAAAATTGACCCCAAACTTTTGAACGGTAGTGTATATTTGCAACATTTTTTATTTTACATGATTAAACATCTCCCCCAAACAACAGCTTTACTATTTATGAAACATATCTAGCACTTTTGTTTGAACATGCTATTGCATGGGGCTTTCTGAAAAACATTATCTCAACCTGCTGTGTCTGAACTACCTGTTGCATCCACTTCTCTCTCTTCATTATCAATTTCTTCCCGACCCTCTGTTTCAGCAGGACTGAAGCTTGGAAATTGTCAAATCAAATTAACTGGAGAACTGATCATACAGGATGACGGCGTGCTTTTTGGGGGGCAGGTGCTCAAGTGAAAAAAGATCCTCTCTCATAACTATTTCTATAAAAATAAAATG
Organism: Meda fulgida; assembly: GCA_030578275.1. Classification (NCBI taxonomy): domain Eukaryota; kingdom Metazoa; phylum Chordata; class Actinopteri; order Cypriniformes; family Leuciscidae; genus Meda; species Meda fulgida. Next base: position 35,202,001 of record CM060617.1, on the reverse strand, counting down.
ACATACTATTAAACACATTTTAGTACTAAAGCTATAGGATGACATACCAATTAAATCAGTATTGTCAAATCCATTTACACTAGAATTAAAATAGCTAAAATAGTGATATCATTTTTTTAAATATAATATTTTAAATAAATAAATATTTGGGAGAATGAAATGATAAGATTATATACACCGAACTAAATACGCCCGTAGGTGGCGGCAAGTCTTATATGAATTAATTAACTGATCGTTTTACTACACCGTCGCTGTCCACATTCAGGATGCTGAACGCACAAGGTATCACTGAGCACCAATCTATTAAAATAACCGTTAAAGTGTTTTGATTGATTGATTAATTTTTTAAAAAAAAATCCATTTAGGGTTCAGTTTTTATATAGATTTCTCAAAAACAAATTGAAATCCTTTTTTGCTAAATTTCTAAACTGCACTACCTCACCATTTTAGTATATTTTTTGGCCATGCACATATGGGACCAAAATGACTCTATTATTATTAAGCACCTTGTTTATTATAAATTATATTATATTACTATTAATTTTAAACACTGGTCTGCTTTATACGCCACTGTCGCTGTGCGTGGTGCTGAATACTCGTGGTTCCACTGCTCACCAATTTACATGTTGCAGCATATAGCTCAACAGAATTATATGTGAACTGTCATATACTACAACTTAAATATGTTTAAAAGTTTTACATGAGATGAGATTACGCAGCGTTCAACTTAATCACTGCGGTTCAGTGGATAAAATTGTCGACTAACAACAAGAAGGACACCGGTTCGAGTTCAGGCTGAGCTTAGATATGCATCTTTGTGTTGAGATAGGATGCTTTCCCCATGTTGGCATGCAAAAGACATGCTGGGATAAACTGCAGCAGCCCTACAAGCACCTTGGAGAATGTCTGAATGTTGATGCTGCACTGATGCTGTCACGGTTTGTATCTTGTTCTTGTCTGTCATGTGTTCCCCTGTCCTTTCATGTTCAGCTGTTCCCCATCTTGTTGATTAGTCTCCCCATGTGTTTTGATTAGCCACACGCCCTTGTTATCTTGTTTAGCTTGTCTGTTTGTGTATTTATACCTCTGTGTTTCAGTTGTGTGGTGTCGGTCTTTGTTTCCTGTAGCTGTTCCGTCTCCCGGTGCCGAGTTCTTTGTCTGTGTTTCACAGTGGATTACCTGTTTGTTTAATTAAAGTGCTTGCGTTTGAATTCACTCTCCGACTCATCCTTGCTGCAGCGTAACAGAAAGACCGACCACGATGAATTCAGCAGCACGAATCTTACCTGATCTTCCCAGCATGAGTCGGGAATTCGCGGGTCAGATCGCCGCCTTGGCCCTGGATAGCCCTGATTTGTTACAGTTCACGTGGGGGTTTATTCCTCTCGCTGCTTCCTGCTCCCTTGGAGACGAGGCTATTAAGTTGTGTTACCGGCTGGGGGCTAAGGAGGTCAACCCAAGGGAGCTTCCCAATATCTCCAGTCTGGACTGGAGAGAGGCACTCTCCCGATGTCTGGAGAGCTTCATCCCACGATATGCCAGGTCATCTGATCTCCACGCCCAGCCGGATTTTCACGTCAGCCACGTCCAGCCAGAGCCTCACGTCAGCCACGTCCAGCCAGAGCCTCACGTCAGCCACAGCCTCACGTCAGCCACGTCCAGCCAGAGCTTCACGTCAGCCACGTCCAGCCAGAGCCAAGGTCCGCTTCACGTCAGCCACGTCCAGCCAGAGCCAAGGTCCGCTTCACGTCAGCCACGTCCAGCCAGAGCCAAGGTCCGCTTCACGTCAGCCACGTCCAGCCAGAGCCAAGGTCCGCTTCACGTCAGCCACGTCCAGCCAGAGCCAAGGTCCGCCTCACGTCAGCCACGTCCAGCCAGAGCCTCACGTCAGCCACGTCCAGCCAGAGCCTCACGTCAGCCACGTCCAGCCAGAGCCAAGGTCCGCTTCACGTCAGCCACGTCCAGCCAGAGCCAAGGTCCGCCTCACGTCAGCCACGTCCAGCCAGAGCCTCACGTCAGCCACGTCCAGCCAGAGCCTCACGTCAGCCACGTCCAGCCAGAGCCAAGGTCCGCTTCACGTCAGCCACGTCCAGCCAGAGCCAAGGTCCGCCTCACGTCAGCCACGTCCAGCCAGAGCCTCACGTCAGCCACGTCCAGCCAGAGCCTCACGTCAGCCACGTCCAGCCAGAGCCAAGGTCCGCTTCACGTCAGCCACGTCCAGCCAGAGCCAAGGTCCGCTTCACGTCAGCCACGTCCAGCCAGAGCCAAGGTCCGCTTCACCGCTGGTGCCGTCCAGTCCAGCACCCCATCTAGCACACCTATGTCACGGTGTGGGTTTTGTGTTTTTGTATCTTGTTCTTGTCTGTCATGTGTTCCCCTGTCCTTTCATGTTCAGCTGTTCCCCGTCTTGTTGATTAGTCTCCCCATGTGTTTCTGATTATACCCGTGTTTCAGTTGTGTGGTGTCGGTCTTTGTTTCCTGTAGCTGTTCCGTCTCCAGGTTCCAACTTCTTCGTCTGTTTCACGGTGGATTACCTGTTTGTTTAAAGTGCTTGCGTTTGAATTCACTCTCCGACTCATCCTTGCTGCAGCGTAACAGATGCATTCCAATATGTGCAGTGTTGGATTTTAAGATGTTAAAAGATATGCCATTAATATATATATATATACACACACACGTTATGTTGTATATTTCCATATTTAATCTATAAAAATTACATTATAAATACAATGTGCATTTTTGTTTGAATATTTATATTATTTGGTAAAAACAACAATATATAACTTAGAAGACAAGGAATGTATATTTAATATAGCCTAGTTCAAGTGCCTAGTTAATTTGGCCCATTTTAAATTGATAAATGTAAGCGCAATCTCCTAAACCATCTCTACAATCTGCACCTGGGTAGAATTTGTAATTTTCACATTTTGGAAACATTAATCTGGCTCGAACTTGAGTTTAACAGACACCGTGAATTGTCTAACAATTAATTTGTTAATTTAATGACATAAACTGCAAATAGATTGTATATAAATCTCTAACTAAGGCACATCTTGTGAAAGGGATATGCAAATAAACGTGACTTTACTTGACTTAAGGTAGGGGTGAAATCAGGTTGATTGGTACACATTTTGCCATTGAGATGACTTGTCCCAATCAACCAACCTGAATTCACCCCATGTATCCACTTGTTACTCAATGTCCTGTGCGTAGTAACACGCTGTCGCAAAACACGTGCTAGCTACCTAGCTAGCCAACTAAACCATGTGTTCAGTGATACACCAATTGATTCAATACGAACGCACCTATAGAGAGAAATGCACATAATTGATTAGGCCACATACTGGATTAGGCTACATAATCGATAGCCTATTTCTTTTAATTTTCATTTGTTTCGTTTAAAGACATTTTAAGCTTTCTATAGATTTATTTCTCATGTCTGTAAAGCGTATGCTGAGTTTCGGTTAATGATGAGATGCGCTCCAGTTCACGTGCAATGCAATGCCAGCGCCTCCATGTCATGATTATATTGTCTGCTATATTTGCTTCTTATTTAATAAATCGAGGCAATTGGTTAATGAAAAATTTATTAAAATATAAAACAAAACGAAATTTTATACAAAACGAAATTCACTTTAAAAGGCTTTCTACACAAAACAAAACTGAAGTGGTCAAAATCATGTCTGACCCTTCGTCTCTTTGATATATTGCTCATCCAACTCGTGCTGTTGTTCATTTTTCATAATCAACATAAATGGGGAAAAAGATAACATTATAATATTTGAACAAATATTAAACTAAATGTGTTTATTTAATGGCTACAACATCTATAGTAGGCATAAAGACTCTTATTTGTACAAATTGCTGCACATTAATTTAATTCTGAATTTTGCACACATGTGTTGAAAGGCATTTGTTTGTGGACAGTAAAACATGTCTGCAACATTTATCATCTGCTTATTTACACTAGACAGTTAGACAGGAGGCACTTTTACCAGTAAAAATGTGAAAAAAGGGACCGTCTGGTTAATGAAAATGTTCAGTAATGACTGCACTTTTGAGTGCAATCACCTGAAATATCGCTTTAATAATAATAATAATAATAATACATTTATTTTATATAGCGCCTTTAAAAGTTGCTTTCTCAAAGCGCTTTACAGGCAAACATAATAACAGAGAAAACTACACACTTTAAACACAAAAATAATCAGGTAAAATAATTAATCAAGTAAAAGCAATCCTAAAATAAAATGTTTTAAGAAGAGATTTAAAAGTCACTAATGTATTTGCTTCCCTAATGTCGGCCCGGAAGAGAATTCCAAAGCTTAGGAGCAGCGGAGGAAAATGCTCTATCACCCCTAGAACGAAGCTGTGTCTTGGGAACAACCAAGAGACCACTCTGAGAGGAACGCAGATTACGACGTGGTGTGTAAGGCAATAAAAGATCAGTGAAGTACTGATTAAGGCAATTCTTCAACTATTTTATGCTTAATCTGTTTCAATTTATAAGATGACAACTGTAGGACATAAATGAAACATGCAGTGATTATTGAAGATGCTTTCCCACAGGTACTACTGTGTGTGAGAAAGAGGACCTGGAGAAAAGTGTGGACTCAGAAGACATGGAACCACTCAGTGCAACAGAGACTGAGGAACCTGACCACGTCTCCCGGGAGACAGGAGAATGGAGAAAAACATCAAATGTTTTTCGACCATTTATAATCACTCTGGATAGAAACGAATGGAAAAAAATATGTCCATTGCTTGGTTCCACAATGGTAAGAAAGCCATGGAGTCACTATCTATACGAAAGCTTTAAGCAAAAAAAAAAAAATGCTTGCTGCACACTTTCGTTCAAGTATCAGCACATTAAACCTTTGCTGAGCAGAAAAAAGAAAGCTCCATACTTGCACATTGTGGCTGTATGCACATTTAAATCATGCTCTGCCAAATACATCTTCAAACTAAAAAACAAACCCGACAAATCTATGACTAAAGTGAAAATCTGGGTCACCCAGAAAGGTAAAATCCAACATAAAATAGGTGAAAAAAAGTTTAGGCCAGCAACTTACATTAAACGAGGCAAAATTGCACGATCACTGACCCATGGACCCAGTCAGTTTTTTTACAGCAAGCTTGCATCAACACCCTCGGAAGAGCTAGTGGCTGGGAATATGAGCAGCTGCCTCAACAAAAATGTGCTTAAGGTCACAGGATCAGAAGTAAGAAGAAGCCAGAACTTTCACAGAGACATGCTGATTGATGTGCACCTCACACAGACAAATTTATGCCAGGATACATACAGCATTTCAGCATGGACCCTTTTGGGGTCATTTTTTTACTGAAATGGGCATCAGCATTCTCGTTGAACACCTCAGAAGTAAGAGTTCTGTGACCCTCTACCTTGACGCCACTGGGGGACTCGTTTCAAAAATCCAGAGTCAAGAGAAAAAAGTGCTGTACTACTCCCTTACCAGGGTTGGTGCCACGAGGGGGCCCCAGGGGGCCTGGCCCGGCCACCTAGGTCGCTGTGCCCCCTCACCTCTGGTCAGCGCACCACCCTGCCTCGGAACCTCGGAACGCGATTTCAGCCGCTGGGACTCGGCAACAGGCACGCTACCACTGTGCCCTCTTATTCCTGTCATTTTATAATTTACTTAACTACATATATATATTTTTTGTTTTACTATTTTGTAAATTAATTTTGTTTTACCATGATTAAATCAGCTTTGCAACTTTGCATTTGCACTCGCGACAGGCGCTTTAATAAATTACGTCACTAGCAGCTTGTATGTAATTGGTTGATTACGACTGTACGTCATGACGTTAAGTATTTTTTTCAGTCAACGAACTTCTACTCTTGTTTTCATAATCTGTATTCGTCTAAAACACAACGTGCTTGCTTGATCATTCAAGCAATAGGCCTAATCGATTTAAGGAAATGGTTTACCTCCACCTCGACAACAGTGAAAACTGTCATGGCTAGCACTAGCACCAGCAGTGATGTCGACACACAAGTGACAGAGGCCCAGCCCAGCGACGGCACACGAGCTACTGCTTCCAGTCATGATGACACTTGCCCAGATGATTTGGGAAAAGATGTGCCTTTGCAAAGTAAGATTAAGACCGTATCCCACACGTTTATTTGGCACCAGAAAGAGATAATTTTTACACATGTGGTTTCAGAAAAGAGATTGGCTCGAGTTTTCGGTTAAAGCAGATGCGGCCTTCTGCTACCCTTGCAGAAAATTTAGCACGAGATGTGATACGCAGATCTCGATCGGGCAGCCGCAGAGCAGGACTAGACTTGACCCAGCATTTACAACCAAAGGCGTCCATGACTGGAAACATGCCGTGGAAACAAATAAAGGATTTAACAGACATGAAATGTCCAAAGAACATTTGACTTGTTATAGTATGTGGAAAGAAAAAGTAAGCCGAATTGATAAAGGTAAAGAAATCTCGACGCTACTGTATGCAGAACAAATACAGAGAAATCGATACTACATGTCTTCTCTTATTGATGTTGTGGAGTTTCTGGTGTCCAATCAATTACCCCTGAGGGGCCAAATTGAGGCCTTTGATCAAATGGATGAAGGTGGGAGTGGACTGTTCATGTCATTACTGGAATTCAGCATCAGGAAGGACCCCAGTTGGCTGAAATTGTAAGAACAATTCCAAAAAATGCCATTTACTCAAGCCATGAAATTCAAAATGAACTTGTTGCTATAATGAGCAGCATTGTGACTGATGCAATAGAGAAAGAAATCGGCGATTCATGGTTTACTGTGAAAGTAGACGGAACCAGGGACCCTACTGGAATGGAAAACATTTCCATTGTAATTCGCTACTTCAATGGAAAAACACTGGAAATTACAGAACGACTGCTTGTGATGACCATCGCAAATTCGGGTGATGCACAAACCATCACAAACATCATCTGTCCAAGAGCTGTTCAAGGCAGTATTATATTGTAATGATTATATTTCGAATCTAAAAATTAAATGCTATAAAAACAATTGGACCAACCACAGCTGATTCTAATTGTGTTACTCTTTCAATTTCATTACAAAAGGAGACAACTTCAGAATAGTTTTGTATTGTGATGTAAACATGGACCCAGCCAGAGATAGAGAAGTGGCTGAAAGAGGAAGAAGAGTGGCTGGGAGGGGGTGAGGAATACGTATGCGTGGTGGAAGAACAAGAGGAAGATCAAGAGCTGTAGTCTCAGATGAGATCAGAGCTACTGTAATTGATCATGTAATAAATCATCTCATCAAATCGTCTCTCAATGAGAGAGGCTGGTCTGAGAGTGCAGCCAAATCTGCAACACTCAACAGTGGCATCTATTGTTAAGAGTTTTCCGGAAAACCAACAGGTAACTTGTATTCTGCAAGGGCATCTGACTGAGCTTCACATTACAGAAGTAAATGGAGCAAAGCCTCCAAACCCACTTGTGTGTAATTGCTTTTGAATTTCTGCTTAGGACTCAACGGTTACCTCACACAGGTGGGAGAGGTAGGATGTTCACTGATGTGCAGGAAACTGCCATTGTTGATATGGTCATCAGAAACAATGGCATAAAACTCACTGAGATTCGAGACAGGGTCTTGGCAGACAACGTTACTTTGAAAGTTGGTTGAACTGTGTGAAGAGTTTTGAAAAAGTGACCTAAGTATTGAGAAATGTGTCCTAGCGACTGTAAAAAACTGTAAGACCATCTACAGGGGATTGTTTGCATATATATACAAATATATAGACCTAATCGAAAAAGAACAAACAATTACACAAGTCAGTGATTTCCAGTTTTCCAGCGACTTCTAGTGGTGGAAAATCAAAAATCGTATCTCCTTTACAGCTGCTTTGCAGAGGAATAATGCATAGAATTCTCATACCATATTTGAATAATTATTTTCCTGTTTATCCCTTTAAAGCTGCTTTAAAACAATCTGTATTGTATAAAACGTTATATTAATGAAGATGACTTAAAGCTCCAGTCCGTAACTTTTTTCGGGTTAAAAATTATCCAAAATAAATTTGAGCAGGTACATAACCAGCCAGTGTTCTTGATATAATTAAACTTGTTAAATTGATTGCGGATCCAGAAAGGTTCAAACGACAATCACCAGTGACAACTGGAGATTTACCCGATTGTAAAATGCAAAAGACTTCGAACTTCGGCATGGCTACAGAAAAAAAGAGACTGCAACCGGGCCCATGTGAAAACAAGGATAAATACCGGAAGGGCATTACATGTAGTCATGCAATACTGATGTTGTTAACATTAACAATTTGAGAACAAAGTATAATTTGCATGGTATATATGATATCATATGCAATCATTAGATTTAATCAGTGCGATTTACTGCAATGCTTTTTTTCCCTATGTTGGTCAGAACAAAAGTGGATGTTACTTGTTCAGATGACATTTTCCAGTGAAAATTCTTATGTTGGTCATACTTCCAAAAAGTATAATCTGCGCAAGATTTTCTCGCGATACAATTATGTGACGTTGTGAGAAAACGGTTTTTATGTCGAGATCATACATTAGAAATTAAGTCGTGATAACGAGAAAACAACTTTTTTTATGTCGAGATAACGAGAAAATTAAGTCGTGAACACGAGAAAACTTATCTCGAGATCACAAGAAAATTAAGTCCCCAGATAGCATGGTGACATTGATACAATGTTGAGTTTTGATCTAAACCATCATTTTGGTTGAGATTGACATTTCAATGTTTAAAGTGTGCTGGATCAGCATTGACATTTTGATGAAAGCCAACAACACACATGGGTGGAGACAGTGACATTGAACTAACAGTGATTTGTAGTTGATGAGCACAAGATCATTCAGGCGTATATCTGCAGAACACTAGTGGGTGTTTCTCGATCAGTGGGGCGTTTTCAAACCACAATGGACATTTTCAACCGCTTTACCCGCTTTGCTGTAATCCATTGTGGGCTTGGTTTAGGGCTGGGCCTTCATGATTTTAGCAAGTCTGTTGAAAAATGGTTGAAAAACATTAACCTGTATTGAAGTTTGAAATTGGCCACTGATTGGTAAACGCCCATTTTGTCTTTGCATGTGCACTTTTCAGTAGTCTAATGTTTCCTCATTAGAGAGAAAACAGGTGGATCCTATACAGACCTCTTGTTTGTTGAATCACCTGACATACTTACACGACTTAGGTCCTGTTTACACGAGAACGATTCCGGATGAAAACGTAAAAATATTTTATCGGATGTGCCTTTCGTTTACACGGTGACAGCGTTTTGGGGGCTTAAAAACGCAAAAAAGTGAAACCACCCTCCAGAGTGGAAATCTTAAAAACGCTCCACCGCCGCGTTCCCGTCTAAACGGTAAAAACTCAAATCTGCTCACGGTGGCTCTCGTCGCGTACGGATTTACGTCACAGCCATGCGCCAGTACAGGAAAATAACAACCAACATGTCGGATTATTTCTATACGTCGGACCTTCAAGTTGCCCTCGCAGCTCTGATAAACATACAAGAGTCTTTTCAGCAGTTGTACAAAATATTCTCAGATATTGGTGGTGTTGTGTAAGTGCTTCACATCGCCACCTAGCCGCCTGGAGTGCATACTACATCGAATTTCACACACTTTTGCGGCACCATATGCACGTGGATCCCCCCCCCATAACGCTCGTCTAAACGCAGAATAAAAAGTGATAACGCAACGCCACTTTTGCGTTTTCTCTTCAGATCGTTTCCGTGTAAACATAGCCTTAGCAGAGTTTCAAACAATGATGCATCTACCTTATTTCTCTGTTCCTTTGTTTTGCAAGCTTATTTGCGTTTGATTTGTGTTATTACTCACTGTAATTAGATTACAAAGTTATTAAAGTGTTTGAATAAAGCATCTATTTTTCTACATTCTTAAAAAATGCATCTTGCTTTAGTAAAGTTATTAGGAATCTCCTGAATAAAGTTATTATGTCATTTAACAGATTTCTTAAGGTGCAAGAGACATGAACATGAGCAAGAATGTTAACATAGCCCATGTCTTGTATCGGTCAGTGTTTGCACACATTGCTCCTTTAGTAGGAGTGAAGGCAGATGAAGATGGACAATTAAAAAAGCACCCTCCTGATAATGCTGACACTGATCATACACTGAGTTGTTGTCGACAGCATAATCACCTGACCTGGGACTTGATGATATCCTGTATCTTATCACTGCTTAATCAGGTAATCATTTATATTCCTGAATCTGCATTAAATTTGAGAAATAACTGATTTCCATTCAGTTTAGCTTGTTTCCACTGAAACACAATAAAAAAAAAAAAACATTTAGTGTTTATTAAGAAAGTGACTGACTTGGCTATTTTGTGATATTTAAAGAGATTAGGGTCTACATAATGTGAAACTGCAGCTTTAAAGGGATAGTTCAGCCTGAAATTAAAATTCTGTAATCATTTACTCACCCTCAAGTTGTTCCAAACCTGTGTGAATGTCTTTCTTCTGCTGCACACAAGAGAAGATAGAGTGAAGGATGTTGGCAACCAGACAGTTGATGTTAGCCATTGACTTCCATGGTATTTATTTCCTACTATGGAAATCAATGGCCACCGTCAACTTTCTGGTTACCGACATTCTTTAAAATATCTTATTTTGTGTTCAAAAGAAGAAAGAAACTCATACAGGTTTGGAACAACTTGAGGGTGAGTAAATGTTTACAGAATTTGCATTTCGGGTTGAACTATCTCTTTAAAGAAATTTTCAAAAAAAACTAAGATCTTTTTTATTCTACAAGATAAAAGTGTTATTTGAATGCTGTGGTTTCACAGAAAATGAACTGAGAAATGTAATGGCTATTATTCCTCTTCATGAAGAGTTTAGCTCCAGCACCTGGAAGTGTTCATTGATCTGATGACCTTGATTATCTGCCTCAGGTGTGTTTAATTAGCGCTGGAGATAAATCCAACACCCCTGCAAGCGCTTTCTTTTGATATTAAAGCATTCATAGAAATAAATAAACAGATTTTTACGATACTATAATCGTAGTTAGAATATTTATTTTCAGTGACTTATAATCATATTGTGTTTAGTATATTAACATTATTGAGTGTGACTGTATGTATGACAACTGATTTGACTCGTTCTTGAGTAACATCATGCTTTCTTTTTCAGATTTCAGAGAACCAAAAGGGAAAGGGGCAGAAGTCGGATGCAAGACAGATTTTTAAAAACCTGAACCGCTGGACCTGTAGTTATGATGACATCAGACTTCTGAAGCCAATTTTATTTTTAAAGGTTGAAATGCTTTTGTCCGATTTCTCCCCCTTTCTTTTTATTATATTTGTTGTCATTGATTGATTGAATAAAATAAATTGACTCAACTGCTGGAAAGGTGTCGTTTATGTTTTAAAAGGTTTTCAACAAATTTTGAAATGGTCAGGAATCTGTTGACGCACCATTGAAGTGTGATTGAAATATTAATGTTGTTTCAACATTAATTGGTACATCAGATGGCAACATTGTTTGACATTCCTTTTCAGTCTTTCAACAAAATGTATTTAGAATCAACATCATAGTAACGTTGATAAAAACAATATTACCATTGATTATTCTTGTTAATTTCAATATTGATTCAACAGCAGTGATGTATAATCAATCATAGTGTAACGTTGATTCGATAGCATTACCATTGATTTTTTTTGTTCAACATAGTTTCAACATTAACTGAGGGTGCAAAAGTGATGTTGATAAAATATCACTTTGTAATGTTGAATCAATACTATTACCATTGATTTTTGGTTGAATTCCCAACATTATTTCAACATTAACTGAGGGTGCAAGGGTGATGTTGATAAAATATCACTTTGTAATGTTGAATCAATACTATTACCATTGATTTTTGGTTGAATTCCCAACACTATTTCAACATTAACTGAGGGTGCAAGGGTGATGTTGATAAAATATCACTTTGTAATGTTGAATCAATACTATTACCGTTGATTTTTGGTTGAATTCCCAACATTATTTCAACATTAACTAAGGGGGCAAGAGTGATATAGAAGCAACATTACTTTGTAACGTTAATTCAATGCAATTAGCGTTGACGCATCAACACTGAGTCAACATTGTTTCAATGATTACATGTTATCTGGGTCATGACCATGAGAAAGCAAAATAGAAAAAAATAACAATCCATGGCCTTTTAGGGCTTCCGTATTAAGGAGTAGCAGAAAAGGGATAAATCTGTGAGCGACATTGTGGAAAAATGATGCATTTCAACACAAAAGGGATTTGTTTGTAACGGATTTGACCAGTGTGAAAATTCTACACTTTCTTACACATATTAGTCTCTCTGTTTATCCCGAGGTTTACCGCAGTCCGCCGGATCCAGGCTGTATCCAGATCTGATGAAGGACCTGCGTCTGGAAGCGACGACAACGCAGTCCTGAAGTGCCAGCCCATCAGCCCTGTGAAGGCCTCAACGACACGACAGGCATCGTCACTGATCCTCAACAAACTCGTCTCCATACCGGCATGATGACTCAGAATTCCAACCAGATGGAACTGGATAATATTCTGAATGCTCTGATCCAGTCTAACTTCTGACCTGTAATGCTGCCTGAATCATAATCATACACTGTTCGTTCGTAGAACTGGCCCCCAACTGAGCCTGGATTCTCCCAAGGTTTTTTTCTCCATTCTGTCACTGATGGAGTTTTGGTTCCTTGCCACTGTCGCATTGGCTTTTGACTTGCTTAGTTGGGGACATTTAAATATTCAACAATATTATTGATTTGCCTTACTTAAGGTGGATGATGATGCAATTTTCTTCTAGAAACAAACTTTGATGTATTATTTTCTTGTTATCACTGTGAAGCTGCTTTGATACAATCTGTATTGTAAAAAGTGCTATATAAATAAAGGTGACTTGACTTGTGGGAAAGTTCTCAGCAAAAGTAATAGGAGGTGAAAGAATCAAGGACATGATTAGTGTTAATATGGGTGTTGCATTTGCTTCTATACTGGGGTCATATACTGGATCTCATATGTACATCTGGCTTAAATAATATCTGTGTTAATGGTTCGGACTTTGCTTTCTCTGAACATAAACTCATAAGCTTCAGTTGTAGTTTTCCAGTAGCTTTATTACCACTGAAGAAAACACTGACTTATCGTAAACTCAACTCTATGAATCCATCTTCTTTTTCTGCTTCAATATGGGATTCTACCTTGTCTGAATGTCTATGATCTAACTGTCCATCAGAGATCTGTTGTATATACAGCAATGCTTTGTCTCAAATACTTGATAGGCATGCTCCTGTTAAAACTAGACTGGTTCCATCTACTCGTACTTCACCTTGGTTCACTCCTGAACTACGAATGATAAGAACTGAGGGTCGCCACCTGGAAAGACTATATAGGAGAACTGGACTTACCGTGCACTCTTTGGCTTTCAAAGAACACTTGCTTAGATACCGTACAGCCCTTAATGATGCAAGATCTTCTTATTTCACCTCTACTATTAGAAATTCCAAATGCAGACCCAGATCACTATTTGCAATGATTAACAAACTCACAAATCCACCACAACATGTTATTTCGGGCTATATGGGGCTTGTAAATAGCTTTTCTCAATTTTTCTCTGATAAATTGAAGTCAATCACTACATCCATTACCAAAAACACTCCTCATACAAGTGACTCAAATGTTCATTTAAGGTTAGCTGGTTCCGCTCACTTGACAAACTCCCTTTCTGCTTTCACTCTAACTACTCCTGCTGCCATAAGTGATCTAATTGTGAAGTCAAATTCCACATCCTGCTGGCTTGATCCTACCCCTACTGTTTTGCTTAAGCTGTGTGTGCCCGAGGTTGCTCCCTTCATAACACATATGATAAACTGTAGTTTAGCGTCTGGCGTTGTTCCAGATGAATTAAAAATGGCTGCGGTGACCCCGACTCTTAAAAAAACAGGCCTTGACCACCTAAATATGGATAACTACAGACCAATATCCAATTTAACATTCATGAGCAAAGTCCTTGAAAGGGTTGTTGCTTCACATTTACGAATACATTTGGATGCTAATGGTCTTTTTGAACCTTTTCAATCCGGATTTCGCCCATCACATAGCACTGAAACTGCCCTTCTTCGGGTGGTCAACGATATTCTTTTGTCCATGGATTCAGGGCTGATAAACATTTTGAGGCTCCTTGATTTAAGCGCTGCTTTTGATACAGTTTGCCATGAAATATTGATCTCTAGGCTTTCTGATATTGGCATCACTGGCTCTGCTCTTTCCTGGCTCATTTCATACATCAGTGACAGAAAGTATTATATCACTATACAAGGGTTTAGATCTGCCACTGCCTTACTTACACAGGGTGTTCCTCAAGGTTCGGTTCTTGGCCCACTATTGTTCATCATTTACATCTATACACTCGGTGATATCATACGCAGGCATGGACTGAAATTCCACTGCTATACTGATGATATTCAAATATATCTCACCACCAGCTCTGATAGGCCATCCCTGCCTGACTCCCTCACTGCATGTATCAGGGACATCAAGCATTGGATGTCACTGAATTTCCTCAAATTAAATGATAAGAAAACCGAGATATTAGTGATTGGCTCTATTGCCTCAGTTAAAAGGATGGACCAGTCCTTTGATATTGATGGAATTAACATTAAGCCTTCGCCATCGATTCGTAACCTTGGTGTCTTATATGATCAAAGTCTATCCTTTGGCTCTCATATTTCTTCTCTTGTTAAAAACTCTTTTTTCCATCTTTGCAGTATTGCTCGCTTACGATCTTCTCTCACCTTAGCTGATGCTGAAACCTTAATTCATGCATTAATCACATCACGCCTTGACTATTGCAATGCCTTATTTCTTGGTCTTCCCAAAAAACGTATTTGCAAGATTACAGTACGTTCAAAACTCTGCAGCGAGAGTTCTCACCTCTACTAGGCGTTCTGCTCACATTACTCTTCTGCTTTATGAATTTCACTGGCTACCTGTGGCATCACGTATCCACTTTAAGGTACTGCTTCTGACGTTCAAAGCATTAAATGGTCTTGCTCCACAATATCTGTCTGACCTACTCCACCCTTACCATCCTACACGGTCTCTCAGATCAGCTGAACTTGGTTTACTGTCCGTTCCTCGTTTCCGGTTGTCTACTGTAGGAGGAAGGTCTTTCAGTACTAATGCTCCTCAATTATGGAATTCGCTACCTCTTACACTACGCAATACCTCTTCTGTGGCTACATTCAAGACCCAGTTAAAAACATATCTATTTAACATGCATTTTGGATAATGTGATTATATGTATCCTATGTGACTGTAATATACAGGTCCTTCTCAAAAAATTAGCATATTGTGATAAAGTTCATTATTTTCCATAATGTAATGATAAAAATTAAACTTTCATATATTTTAGATTCATTGCACACCAACTGAAATATTTCAGGTGTTTTATTGTTTTAATACTGATGATTTTGGCATACAGCTCATGAAAACCCAAAATTCCTGTCTCAAAAAATTAGCATATTTCATCCAACCAATAAAAGAAGTGTTTTTAATACAAAAAAAGTCAACCTTCAAATAATTATGTTCAGTTATGCACTCAATACTTGGTCGGGAATCCTTTTGCAGAAATGACTGCTTCAATGCAGCGTGGCATGGAGGCAATCAGCCTGTGGCACTGCTGAGGTGTTATGGAGGCCCAGGATGCTTCGATAGCAGCCTTAAGCTCATCCAGAGTGTTGGGTCTTGCGTCTCTCAACTTTCTCTTCACAATATCCCAAAGATTCTCTATGGGGTTCAGGTCAGGAGAGTTGGCAGGCAAATTGAGCACAGTAATACCATGGTCAGTAAACCATTTACCAGTGGTTTTGGCACTGTGAGCAGGTGCCAGGTCGTGCTGAAAAATGAAATCTTCATCTCCATAAAGCTTTTCAGCAGATGGAAGCATGAAGTGCTCCAAAATCTCCTGATAGCTAGCTGCATTGACCCTGCCCTTGATAAAACACAGTGGACCAACACCAGCAGCTGACATGGCACCCCAGACCATCACTGACTGTGGGTACTTGACACTGGACTTCAGGCATTTTGGCATTTCCTTCTCCCCAGTCTTCCACCAGACTCTGGCACCTTGATTTCCGAATGACACGCAAAAAGTACTTTAGACCACTGAGCAACAGTCCAGTGCTGCTTCTCTGTAGCCCAGGTCAGGCGCTTCTGCCGCTGTTTCTGGTTCAAAAGTGGCTTGACCTGGGGAATGCGGCACCTGTACCCCATTTCCTGCACACGCCTGTGCACGGTGGCTCTGGATGTTTCCACTCCAGACTCAGTCCACTGCTTCCGCAGGTCCCCCAAGGTCTGGAATCGGTCCTTCTCCACAATCTTCCTCAGGGTCCGGTCACCTCTTCTCGTTGTGCAGCGTTTTTTGCCACACTTTTTCCTTCCCACAGACTTCCCACTGAGGTGCCTTGATACAGCACTCTGGGAACAGCCTATTTGTTCAGAAATTTCTTTCTGTGTCTTACCCTCTTGCTTGAGGGTGTCAATGATGGCCTTCTGGACAGCAGTCAGGTCGGCAGTCTTACCCATGATTGCGGTTTTGAGTAATGAAAACAGGCTGGGAGTTTTTAAAAGCCTCAGAAATCTTTTGCAGGTGTTTAGAGTTAATTAGTTGATTCAGATGATTAGGTTAATAGCTCATTTAGAGAACCTTTTCATGATATGCTAATTTTTTGAGATAGGAATTTTGGGTTTTCATGAGCTGTATGCCAAAATCATCAGTATTAAAACAATAAAAGACCTGAAATATTTCAGTTGGTGTGCAATGAATCGAAAGTATATGAAAGTTTAATTTTTATCAATACATTATGGAAAATAATGAACTTTATCACAATATGCAATTTTTTTTAGAAGGACCAATATATGTGTGTGTCTAAATGTATGTACAATGTAAAGCAACCTTGAGCTTCTGGAAAGCTATATAAATAAAATTTCTTCTTTCTTCTTCTAAAGCCAAAGAAGTTCTCACGTCACCGGTGAAGGATTGTTGCAATTAAAATCATTTGATTTGAAGCTTGGATTTCAGTCTAGGGGATTTGTAGGCTAAAAATCTAGACGCACCCTAGCGGCAGCAAAGTTTATTTTGCAGCTAGTGTCGTCAAACAACTCTCCATTGGCTTGCAAGCTGGAAAAACTCTAGTCAGGCCAATCACATCGTGTATAGAGTCGGTGGGCGGCCTTAACATAATAAAGGAATAGTTGCGACGGTTCCGAGTGAATTGACCCTTTGTAGAGAGTTTGATTGGCACGCGATCTGACCAATCATAGTCCGCCATCCGTCGTTTTTGTCCGACAAAGCGGTCAAGAGAGTTAGTAGATTAACATTGGAGGATTTGAACTTGAAAAACGGAGTGTACTGACGTCTTTCTGCGTTTAAAACAACATTCCTTCTTATGTTCATTCATGTTTATTTGATGCTATAAATTAACTAGAAGAAAGAGATGATCGGTTGACAAGCAGCTTTAACTGAGGCTCTACAACGATCTGTCAGACACATTACCCAGATAGCAAGTTGACATTGATTAAATGTTGAAATTCCATCAGAATCATCATTTTGGTTGAGGTTGAAAATTCAATGCTAAAATAATATTGAATCAATGTTGATAATTCAATGTTTTTCAGTGTTGAAAAGACAAACATTGAATCAATGTTGATTTTTAGTCAGCTTAAATTTCTCCACTGGTTGCCAATAGACAATCATTGGTTGCATGCCAACCGCCAATCAGATCAAAGCAGATTTCAAGCATGGCATAAGTAGCCTAACAGATATCAGGCGCGAAACAGACACACAGACGAAGCATTCGGGCAACGACCGAGGTAAGGTAAATTAATCTTATAAATCTCAATTTCATTTTTCATTTTTACTTATCTATATTTCTTACAACTTGTTTGCTTTTCCTGGATGAGTCGGAATGAACAGTGTAGGGTATGGACGGGACGACGAGATCCAGGAATCTTTAATTCTGAACATACAGCTACATGGTTCCCCTGAGCACTAATAAATGCACATTCCCTTTTTAAATCCAAAGCTTTTAGACTTTGACCTCCTGAATGTAAATTAGGACACGTGACACTCTAAATTGCCAGGCCGGTGACAACAGATCTGGGTTTTAGAGTTCTTTTTGACAGCATTTACGACTCTGCGATTCGTACCCGAAAACCCCCTCGCATTCCCCGACTTTAGGTCCGAAGCCTCAAAGAGATTGACTATCACCACTCTCTCTCGGCAAAGAAAGAAATTCCACTCTCCCCCTCTCCTTCCAAGAGAGATAAGGCAGACCAACTCCGAAGAACATTCACTCCTGAAGACGCACACACATACACGAACCTTTAACTATTTTCCTCATATAAAGACATTTACTAAGATATATTTTATATGTTTTGATGTTTTGCCTAATTGCCTAAGTCATATTGGGGTCTCTATGATGTTATCATAGTATTAAATTAATTATAAATGCTTATAATTATGCATTAAGATGTATCTTCGTATTCCTAGTATGTGTACATGTCGTTTTTGATACCTACGGGATCCGCTGGGGCTGTCAAAGCCATCTATGTATATCAACATACCGTTAAATGTATGATTGCATGTATAACATTTCCCCGAAAGAAAAATGACCATGTTTCTGTTATGTCATAAAATGCAAAATAGGCCCTCACAGAGAACAGAGGAATTTTTCACGGGCATTTTTCTCCCAGCTGAATGGTGCGTTCACGCCAGAGGAGGTGTGAACAGACGTGTCTTTTAAGAGAGGCACCAAGCTAAGATCTCTCTCTTATCCTCTCCTCCTACCTCTTACTCGCATCACCATGTAACTCCTTCGTGATCCTCCTCCGGGGATCTTTTTCTTTCGTTTGTTTGAGTTTTGTTTTTCCGTTCCGGATTCTGCTGTGTTCTTTTCCACGGACGAGTGGAAGGAACGTAGCCTGAATTGTTTCTTTGGTAATCTTTAAGTCAATGGAGCTTTAAAACTTTTAAGTACGCGCCTCAGACACCTCTGCAGACCACGTGACGATCCAGACGGAACATGCATCCCCATCCCTTCGAAGCAGCCACAAAGTGTAACTTTTGCAAGTATTTCGTTTCATCGAGCTTTCAGCATTAAGATTGTGTTTTTCCGTGTTGTCTCTTAAAGGTTTAAATGTCCAGGTAAATTTTGTAAACTTTCTCTCTCTCTCTCTCTCTTAGGGTTGAACCTAATGCGCTAACAGACCTATCACAGATCAGTGCCAGTGCGTTTGATTTCACTGGCAGAAACTTTTTGAAAATTTGTAAACAGATGAAATCATAGGAGATGTGTTGCTTTACAGCAGATGACTATGTCAGTGTGTGTTCTCAGTAGCCACTAGCTGCTAATAGAGTCGAGTCAGAAAGAACCTTACCTCCAGGCAAATGCGTTTAGCGCTACTAGCACTGCTAGTTCCAGACGTTCCTGGCTGTTCGTCGTCATCATCTGACAAGGTAAATATCGTCGGAATTGCGGTTTTCACAAGCGCGGGTCTCTTCAAATGGTGTGTTCACACCGAACGCGAATTTAATTATTTGCGCGAGTGGATTACATACAAAGTCAATGCAACGATGCGAATAGACGCATCATTCACGCCGGGCGTTGCGAATGACGCGAATTGGGCGATGCGTTTGCCGCGAATGTCTTCCGCGCAAGTTGAAAAATTTGAACTCGAGCGAATGTTCAAGCGTCTAACTAGGCGCGTATTTGACGCTCTATTCGCGTTCCGTGTGAACACACCATAAGGGGTTGGGTCCGAAATCTTCTGGATTGAAATGTAGACTGCACACCATCAGATGTTTTAATGCTTCAATAGCTGTGTACTCTCCGAACTTCGGGTTATTGATAGCCCCTACTTTTTGCGTATTTTCCTTGTGCTGGCTGAACATGCCGGTACAATGTAAGTACACACCATTTTGAAACAAAAACGAGGAGTAATTCAAAAATTAGTTCGCAAAGTAACTCTTTACTAGAAATTTACTACAAACATCTTTACAATGTGAATTGATTTCCAAGCGGTAGCGTAGAGGTGGGAGTGGCCTGCAGAGCTGAGCATTGCAATGCACTATGGGGATTGTTGTCTACAATCCACAAGCACTAAAAAGTTATTGTCTGCCTTTTATTGGCCAAGGAGGACCCAAATTAGAAATTTATGCTACTATTCTACTATATATATCACCCACTTTCAATACATGTTCATGTCTCCACCGCTGGAATTACCCTTTAAATACATTATATTCATTTATTGACTCTGTCTGTTTTGCTCATATTCACGAGGTCACTGAAATGTTTCGATCTCAGTTACGTGCTTTAAAAGTATGAGTATTACTTTAACTAGCAGGCTATCTGTGTAAAACAGGAAAGTTGTATTCATGGCCAGAAACTGCCTTCCTGCGAATCTCTGAGATAATATCGGTGTGAGAATTGATAAAGATCGCATGATCAGTTTGCTGGACAAACGGATTATCAGATCACAAATTAATTCCACCGGGACTATCCTTAGAGTTGATATATGATAGACCTAGCTGATGCCATGGTTGACTTGTCTCATAAAATGCTTGTCTCCTTTGTGAACCATTCCTGCTTTATGGCAGGAATGAAATTGTGTTCCCCATACACCAAGTAATACACCTTGCAGATGAGTACAGTCGTTTTGGGAATCTGAATAATGTGTCTGGTTTTCCATTTGAGAATTATCTAGGACAGGTCAAGCATATGTTACGTAAGCCACATTTACCATTGCAGCAAGTGGTAAAAAGAATATCTGAAATCCCACGTTTGCACATTCCAGTCCCATTCAAAGAGTGTGTTTTACATAGCCTCCATTTTGATGGTCCATTGCCTCCTCAGTTTAGCTTAGCTGGACAATACAAAAAAGTTACTACATATAAATATACAATATCCACACAGGAAGGAGATAACTGCATACAGGTGGGAGATGCAATTGCTCTTGTTAAAAAATATAGTTAAGGTGGATAAACAGATATTTGTACTGTATCAAAATTTCAAACATCAGGAGTCATACTTTTCATATCCCTGCATGTCTTCATTCATAGGGTGTTACAAGGTCTGGCAGATGCATAACAATCTTGGTGTAAGCAGACTGGCATACATCCAAAATAAATGTGTCCTCTATCCTGACAAATATAGCTTCATTGCGATGCCTATGCTTCATATGAAGTGAGGTAGAGGTTTTTTGTACATTCTTTTTTTATTTTCTATTTTTTCATTTGCCATCTTTGCATTTTTTCTCAAGGTATCAAAATGGAAACCAAGCAGCAATAGTGCTCAATTTAAAATGGTGGCACTGAAATAGTCCCCCACAACTGGCTTCATGGTGACAAATTAACATGGCCACCATTCTCCACCAAAGAGAGATGTAAAATTCATTCTGCAGTAAAAAATTACCTCCAGCCAGGTTTCGGATGGATTTTTTATGAGCCAGTGAGACGTTTAATTAGTCGTGGTAAGTAGAGTAATTGCTCACCCGCATGTCGTTTCAAACCCTTCTATCTTTGTTCTCATTCAACTTTTTTGACACCGTTCCTTAGCACTACAGAATTATTCCAACATACCAATAGGCCTATATAAATTCATCAAGCCAACATAAATACCAAAGAACAAAGATAGATATAAAAAAAACATTTTCAGGTAGGTCTAACAGTACTTTTAGTTAGTAGTAGTAGTAGAAGCAGTAGCAGGAGTTAAAGAGAGGTACAGTTTGAAGCATTTTAATGATGATGTTATGTTTTTCCTTCTTCACGAGTTTGATGTTAATCAAGGACTATAGACTATACAGTGTCTGTCCCAGGCTTTAGTTTGGCACCAATAATTAACTCCTTCCTCTACAGCAGGACCTGGAATTGTTGGTGCGAGCAGTGGAATGTGGAAATCCTCAAGAAACAGTAGGCTACCTATTGAGATTGTTTCATATACTAATGTGTCCTGCGTACATTAAAATAACACTTCCATTTGTGCTTGTTTTTTTTAAGGCAAAACCAGTAAAGTAAATAGTCAAGCAAAAATCTTGACTGCCTTGGCTAAATTAATCAATTCTTCTAATTATTGCATTTTGTGTTTTTTCACTGTGATGACTCTTAGTTCAGGGACTGTTCAGGACTGTTCATCCTGAGGTGGAAGCTGCCCATGTGCCCAGTGTTCATCAACTTTTACCCACTGGTACCTTACCAATATCTCAACTACCGATAAATATACTAATAAAGTGGATAGTACTTAGTGTGGTCATGGTACCAAAATTTCAGTATTCAGTACCAATACCAGTGAAAATCCATGGTTCTCTACCAATTTTGGTGCCAAAACATAATTTAGATTAAATTGACATATATTAAAGTGTAAATGACTGTTAGAAAATATGGAAATTGTAGTATTAAAAACACTTTAAAATAAGATTCTATTTGTTAGATGACATTAGATAAAAAGTGCATATGGTCTTTATGTAAAACATTATAGATCACCATATATTCAGTAACCCATTTTGGGCTCCTTTACCAAGATGTGGAAAGCTACATTATGTTTAAGCATCCTGAAATTTTTAGCAAATGGCTAGCCTCTGACTTTGTTGTATGTGAATAAGGGGTGCAACTACCAAGGGTGTAACGATACACAGCTCACAGTCCCAATTGCATGCCTGATATGGTTTCTGCTTTTTTGCAAGTACAGCACTTTGGTCAACTGTTGTTTTTAAATGTGCTTTTGTATATAAATTTGTCTTGACTAAACAAATATTAAGCAATATTGCTAACAAATACCTGACCTTGTGTCACTTAACATGTCTCCTTTCAGAAGATGAGCAAGTTGATTGCTGGCCCTTCAATGAGATGCAACAAAATGGAAGAAATTGTATGTACAGCAGTGTAGTCAACTCGCCGTTATTAATATTGAGTTTTATGCAATACAGATTGTAGCTTTACAGGGATACAAAAAAAAAAAAGAAATTTCATTGTTCAGCTTTTACAAAGTACTGGTATTCTTATTTTGATCAACTCTGTGTGCTTCTTTTCAGCAGCACATTCACACAGCATGGGAGATTACTATAGTATGTAAAATGTTAACTATTTGCAAAAACAATGTTGAATGCACATACATAAGCAGTATATTGTATAACCATTATCTGTTGTATTTAGACCCACTGTATGAAAACCAGAGTGCCTTTGGTAAGTTAAAAAGAACATCTACAGACTTTTGAGATCATTTTGCCTGTATCTGTCTATTATGGATTAGCTACTTTTGTATTACCAAAATTACAATGTTTGGTTCAAAACCTAATGACTATGTTTTTCCCTCATTATTTTTCCCTTATTGTAGACCCATTAGAGGGACATTTCCCAAGTCTGCTCACATATGGTAAGAATTAATTTCTGCCAATTGGTACCTGCGACAAGTGTTGAATATTCTTATTCTTTTGAATTTTTGTTTGTTTTTCAATTATCAGTCAGAGAATGGAATCTCCTGATCCAAGGCAGATGATTAAGGGCAAGTAATTAAGAAATTTACTAAATGTATATCTTAAAGCATATTCAAGTTAATACAGTCTTAGATTTTGTAAATGGATGCTGTTGAAAAAGACATATGCTGGTTAGGTATGTTTTGAAGCATGGCAGCTGGTTTGAGCCGGTCATGAGCTGGTTTAGGCTGGTGAAGTGCTGGTCCTAAGCAACTAGCTCTATCTCTGGACCAGCTCAAACCAGCTGCCATGCTTCAAAACATGTAACTTTTAAACTGCTTTCTCTTTCAAGACATTGCAAATTCTAAAATGACAGAAACACTGGCAGAGCTAGTGTCAGAAGTAAAAGCCCTCCGTCTAGAGGTCCAGGGTTTCTCCACTACCTCTTTCACTCCCTCTAAAAGACTTGACAGAGTGAGAAGCAGCTGAGCAGATTCTTTAAAGTGAAGATGCCAGGCATGCGATGGTAAGCAAGTTTTTTTCTTTTTTTTTCATTCAACACACATATCTAACATGCACATTTAAAAAATGTTTTCTAACTGGACATTTTGTTTTTGTAACCTATCCATTTTCTATGCAAATATTTTCCTGACACCTTACTAGGTTGGTTGTTTTGCTGTAGTGGGAGGAGCATCAGTGAATGCACGCATCAGGAGGATGCTGGCCTGTAGTATAACTAATGAGCTGGCCTCTCAGATGAACTGGGCTGGGAAGAAAATAAAAAATGAGCAAAAAAGGAAAACAGCTTTTAAAGAGACTAGGCTCAAGATGTGCATGTTTGGTAAGTCA
The DNA here is from genome assembly GCA_030578275.1 of Meda fulgida. Taxonomy (NCBI): domain Eukaryota; kingdom Metazoa; phylum Chordata; class Actinopteri; order Cypriniformes; family Leuciscidae; genus Meda; species Meda fulgida. The sequence goes on along the minus strand of CM060617.1, from coordinate 35,177,678 downwards.
GGGCCCCAGTGGGTCATAAAAAGTCTTAATTCAGTTTTATCAAATTAAATTGGCTATTGAATTCTGCTAATTATGTTTTAAGGCCTAAAATTTAGGACCTCTTATCGTTAAAGCTTTTGTTATAACATTTTAAGATATTTTAGACTTTATATGACTATAATTTGCAAAAAGGGGACCTACTTCTTATTTACACATACTCCCAAACATATCTTTTACACAATTGTATTATTTATATTTGATATTCTTGGTCAAAAACCTTCAAAAATGTTGGACAGAGGAAAGCTAAACGTTCGTCTGATATGGTACATTCTGTAAAAAGGAACAAGAAAGTTGTCAGTCACTGAAATATGGATGTTTTGCTTCATCAAATAATTTTTCAGTTTAATAATTACCTGGTATGAGAGCCCTTGCAAGAGCACCATCATCTGGCGTTTGTGGTGGTGTCTGTGCTGTGCTTCGTGGTCTGCTGGTTGATCTCAGCCGCTTCCTGACGTTCCGCAGCCTTTCCTCCAGGAATCCAGTGGCTGGCCGGTGGCTCCGTCCTGGGGTGTACCATGTTTCCTGCCAAGAAATCTAAATCTTTAATGAACAGAGATGAGGCACGTTTGACTTTGACAGCGTGGACTACGGTTAGAACAGGGTTTGTCTGTATGTCCTCAGAGAAGAAGATCAATTATTGTTCCTGCTGCTTAGTGCATAACAGCGGGCATCAAACAGCACAGAAGCGTTTCTAGGAGGATTGAGCTGTATTGTGTCTGTTAACTGACTGTTTTAGCTTTTAAGCTCAATTTATGCTTCACGCTCCGTTGCCAAAAACAGCAGACCTACAGGCTCATGGTGCGTCGAGGTCGTGACTTCCAGCCAAATTTTGCCAAATTTAAGGCCTCAAATTCCTGATTACTTTTTTTTTTTTTAATCTTGTTCCTGCGGGACAAAAATTTTCACATGTACGAACCATAGTGTGTATTCTTTAGTGAGGATTCGCCAGAAACAGGAGATATACATTGGAAATCTATCAAAAACAGAAGGGGGCCTGGAATAGGGCCTTCGGCTGACTCCAGTTAACTAAGTAAACTTTAAATTGAAAACCGAATTGGATTGCAACCTTAAAAATCAAACTGAATCAGTTTGAGGATCATGACAACCCAAATAAATATCTCAATGACATTTTTCAAACAACACTCACACTGCCACTGCTTGATGAGTCTTTCAAACAGGCAAATGGCTGAACCAAACCCGATGCCAGTGCCTTTTTGATATCTGATGTAGGACTGTAAAACAGAAAAAAAAAAACATCACACAGGTAAAAAGTTGAAACTAGATTTAAATGGATAGTTTGGATACCCTATTCAATATAAAAAATAAATAAAGTACTTCTCTCCAAACTTCTCAATGAGGTACGACACCAAGATACGGACGAGGAGACGTCTCTGGCTAGTTGTGATGACATTATCTTAAAACAAGTTTTTCTTACCTCGCAATCTTTCGACAAGGTCTGTCAGCTGCCACTCTGTCAAAGTGTCAATGACAAAGCTGTCCATTGATCTGAAACAAACACAAAAAGAGCTTAAGCAAAAATACAATTGTTACAACTATTCAGATGTCACCGTGCAAAAGCAATGCAGACTAGCAGCAGAATGTAATTCAATGTGAAGATAACAGCCATTTTATTTAGCATCACAAAATATAGAGAAAACAATCCTCCCTCTCTCCCTATACAATTCACATGACAAATTGCATAATAGCATTGTAAATTGTCTATGTTTTTACTTCACAAGAATATTTGTGGCTGCTCACAGAATAGCCTTCAGGGCATGACTGTCAGTATAACAGTCTACAGCAGTGGTTCCCAAACTTTTTATTACATATTTCTTAACTCTTCACTCAACTGGCCCTTGCCGTTTGCCAGGCCGCCATTTTATATAAAAATGTGTTCATCTATTGTGGGTCACCACATTACTTAAATAAATGCACATAAATGCATTTAGTCAGACATATCAAGTTATCTCACTGTTTTTACACAGTTTAATCAGTCTAACACTGTGTTATGCCTTCGCATTTCACATTAAAAGCTTCAGGGGAAAAAAGCGAGCTCATTTATAGCCAGTTAAAATAATATAGCTAAGTTAGCCAGGCCGCCATTTTATATTAAAAAATTTGTTCTTATCTATTGTGGGTCACCACATCACTTAAATAAATGCACATAAATGCATTTAGTCAGACATATCAGGTTATCTCACTGTTTTTACATACTTTAATCAGTCTAACACTGTGCCTTTGCATTTCCCATTAAAAGCTTCAGGGGAAAAAAGCGCGATCATTTATAGCCAGTTAAAATAATATAGCTAGCAAAGCAACTAACGTTAACTGACAGCTAGTAAACTAACCTCATTAAACTGTCGAATCACCTGGTTAGATTACTAGCTGTCAAATTAGCCTGGCGAACTTAATAAACTTGACCATATGTCCATGGGAATTATGAACTTGTTTCATTAATGAATTAATATAATTCAGACCAAACGGATAAGCTGTAGGCTATTGTAACGGTCACTTTGTGTTTTATGGCAATCTGAGTTAAAATGAGAACTGCGCATGCGCGTGTCAGTTAGTTTTGACAAGTGAGGAGATAATCGCTCTGCCGGCTGTCTTTGTGTTCTTTCCTGTATTTCCTTTTATATTGTGACCAGAGTTGGATGTTTGTTTGTATACTTTTACTCACTCGATCCCCATGTATGCGGACGAGTGTGACGTTTAAGTACTTTTATTAAACGCGGGGAAAATACGCCACCTCTCGTCTCTCGTGCAACTTTTCCTCCGACATCTATTGTTTTTCTCTGGGCAACATCTCAACTTTGCGTTACACTATCCGTGCTTCCAACCATGATAACGTCTAAATGGCTAACGTTAGCCAAACCAACCAACTAGCCTCGACAATATAAATGGGTCATTCCAGAATTGGAGGACATTTCATGTCCCACCTATGAAATTTCAAATAATCTATGTACAATATACAAAAAAATGCAGTCACTGTGTAAAACACAGTTGTCATGAGACTAACTATAAATAGACTTGAATATTTTTTTTTATAAATATTAATGGAAATTAAAAAAAAACTCTCTAGTACGCACTTAAGTGCCCTTTTTCTCGTGTCCCGCCTTCTAGATGGCCAAATTGAATGTTAAATACAACTGTTAAAATACATTTTAAATATCCCTTTTTTGTATGATTTTGTTTATATATGTCTCTTTTATTTGTTACATTTTTTTAAATGATATAAATAATTCAAATAATAGAAATGTTGCAATAAAGTTATGTCCCACAACATACGTGCAACCCTGTTACCGTAACACATTTAGCCTGGCAGAAGAAGAAGAAAACAGTTAATGACACGATTCACAGGGAGTGACATCACTAAGCAGTTTGCCGCCAGAATGGGTAGAACACAGGTATGTTCTCCTTCGATTTTTCATATTATTATACATCTTTTAGCCTTGATTGAATGTGTCACTCTAACCAATGCAACCCTGTTACACTTATAATCAGAATAAGACAAATTAATTTGAAGGTTTTCTTTTTTTTTTTTTCTACATAAGTAAGTTTGTCCTAAAGATGACAGTTATAGCTTAAAAGCTAGCTTCTATTCATGAGAAAAAGCTGACATTAGAATTAATTTGCAACCCTGTTACTCGCAACCCTGTGTAATGGGTTGAATATCTTTCACTCCCCTCATAAGGGACAATCTATAATCAATAGTTTAGCTAAATAATTAATATAATTTGGATTATAATTTAGCGTACATTTCATGTTATTAATGTATTACTATGGGGTGCCAGATGTAAAAACTCAGAAGCAATTTTATAGCTGATATATTTTAATTATTTAGCTCACTTTCCTCACATTGCGCAATTTTTTTTGTTCTTTGCAATTGTCAACAATATGATTAAAAAAAATTAATTAAATCCAAATATTAAATCCAAATATTGAATCCAAATATTAAATCCAAATATTAAATCTAAATCTAGTAATTAAATCTAAATCATAAATATAAATATTGAATATAAATATTAATTCAAAATATTGTCTTCAATGTGAGAAATTATCTAAAGCTGAGAAAAGTGAGCTAAGTAATCAAAATATGTCAGCTTAAAAACTGTATCTGAATTTTTACATACTGTATTTTACAGAATATATTTTTCCCCCTTTTATCTCAACCAGGTAGAGTTAATAAGCACTTTGCTCATTATCGCTTATCTGGCCGAACTGCCCTTCATTGTTAAGTGTTACCAAATCATGTTGAGCTAATTTTATATACATTAGATTAATAGACATTAACGGGGTTTTTTATTGATTTCTATAGGGTTCTTGCCCACCGATGAGCGCTGCTGAAAAGCAGAGGCGCTACCTTACCAGACGTGATGCAGACTTACAGAGGAGACAGCAGTACTTACAGAACGAGAAAGAGAAGTGGAGTAAAGATATAGAGACAGGAAAGAAGAAAGTTCAAAAAGGCTGCAGTGTAAGGGAGCAGCGTGCCCAGCGCAAAAAGTGGAGAGAGGCTCATGAGAGGTGTAAAAACAGGAAAGAGATTCATGAAAGAATTAAAACCCCTTCTGCCATGTCCGATATATTCCAGTCAGGCCAGCACCTCAACCTAAGACTTCAAGGTATGGTAAAGGCTACTGAGGAATGCAAGTTAGTGTAACCACAGACTTTTATTAGCTGGCAATCTAGATTAAATGGTTGTGACAACAAAAATGTATTTATCTGTTTCTTTCAGGGCAGCGTGATCTGGGGAGAAGAAAAAGAAGGGCTGCCAAAGCAAAATCAATCAGAGAAATGCAGAAACTACAGGATAAATTAAGAAAAGCAGATCAGAAAGCAGAAACATACAGAAAGCGACTCCAGCGATTGAAGAAAGACCATCCATCTCCAAGATCCAGAGTCAACAAGTCGCTCCGTCATGTCTCGCGCACATCCCTAAGGAGAACTCTGTTGTTTCATACAGCAGTAGCTGAGGAGGTACGTACCAAGTACGTAAATTCAAAGAGAGAGAGTCACAGACAAATTATTGCAGGATTAATCACCAGCAAAATCCTGAAAAAGTACAAGCTACAGAAATTGGCACAGGAGTTTTTGGGATTTTCAAGAAGGAGGTGGAAAACAAATGAAAATGTCTGCTGCTACAAAAGAAAGGAACACAATGGGATTGCTGCCATACTGAGATCCAAGGTGAGGTTGTTCTTTTTACGTGATGATGTCAGCAGGATCACAACTGGAAAAAAGCAAACATTGACCAAAGAAAAGAAGAAAATACAGAAAAGATTACTTGTGGATTCAATGAAGAACCTCCATTTGAAGTTCCTGGCTGAGCAGATCAACCACTGTTTATCATACTCCCTGTTTTGCACACTTCACCCCTACTGGGTTGTGCATCCAACATTAGCAGATCGCGAAACATGTATGTGCAAACAACATGAAAATCTAGGCTTTATTGCAAAAAATCTCCACCAGATGCACATCATTAACATTTAGTTTGGATAGCCTGACACAAGCCATCACGTGTGACATCACCAGCAAAACATGTATGTATGGGGAATGTGAGGAATGCAGCAGTAATTCCTGTCCACTTACAAGCCACTACAGAGCCACTGATCGCGTGTCGCACCTTCAGTGGGCCAGTGTAGACAAGGTGCACAAAAATGATTCTGGAGCAACTTCAAAGATCACTTTGAAAAAAGAGTTTGAATGCTCCCAAGAAATGCTGGTGGAAATATTTGCCACTTTACTCCAGAAGTTCAGGCGCCATCTCTATAACACCAGGCAGCAATATGCATTCTCACGGGCCCTGAAGCTAAACCTCCCTGTGAATGAATGTGCAGTCCACATTGACTTCTCAGAGAACTACGGCTGCAAATATAGTGCTGTACAATCCGTCCATTTTGGTGCTTCACACCAACTGGCTACTTTGCACACTGGGGTTTACTATGTGAGGGGAACATCCCACGTCCTTTTGCAGTATATCAGCCTCCAGATTGAAGGGACCATCTGCAATATGGCAACACCTGGAGCCCCTCCTGAAAGAAATTATTGAGAAATACCCAGATATGACAGCCATCCACTTTTTTAGCGACGGGCCCTGCACTCAGTACAAGTAGCGGGGCAATTTTACCTCTTTTGTACAGAAATCTTTAAGAAGGGTTTTACACTGGGAACCTGGAACTTCTTCGAAGCCAGCCATGGCAAAGGTACCCCAGATGGCATAAGTGGCACACTGAAGAAAAGGGCTTGACAGGCTATACCAACGGCATTGTCCCTGTACCAAGCTCTAAATGAGGGAGAATCAAAGGTGATACTATATTACATTCAGGAGCAAGATGTGGAGGATGCAGTGAAAAAATGCCAGCTGACCTTCCAGCTGTTCCATCCACAATGAGACTTCACCAGGCGCTCACTTTTTCCCCAGGGAAAATAATCTACCGCGATGTCAGCTACATGTGTTTTGCAATTGGGAATCTGGAGGGCGGTTGCCATACAAATAATAGCTTCAGCTTTAATCGAACAGATGACCACACAGAAAAGACAATGCAAAGCACACTAGAAGAACAGTGGCACAATCCAGAGGTTGTAGGGAAATGGTGTGTACTGCTGTACGAACGCATCATCTACCCAGGGATCATCCTAGAGGTGAATGAGACCCATGTCCAGGTTAAGTGCATGCACAAAGTGGGGGAAAACGCCTCGGTTACGACTGTAACCTCGGTTCCCTGAAGAGGGAACGAGACGTTGCGTCGAATTGACGCTAAGGGAACGCTTTGCGTGATGATGTATTGAAGCACATGTAAAATCAGTCCAATGGTGTGACGGAACGTCAGAGGCGGGTGACGTCATGAACCAGGAAACTATAAAACCTGCCCAAAACAAAGCGGCGTCAGCTTCGTAAGGTCTGAGCAAGTAGCTTACAGGCACGTAGGAGATATGCCAGGTGACGCAACGTCTCGTTCCCTCTTCAGGGAACCGAGGTTACAGTCGTAACCGAGGCGTTCCCTTTCAAGGGAACTCGCGTTGCGTCGAATTGACGCTAAGGGAACGTCTATACCAACGCCACCATAGCGAGAAGTGCCTGTCCAGTGTGAAATCAAGGCGAGCAGCACTAGGACGAGAGCACTCGGGACCCTGGTGTAGAGTCCAAGTCCAGAGAATAGAACCTGACGAATGTGTGAGGTGAGGACCAGCCTGCCGCATCACAGACGTCTTGAAGAGGTACTCCAGACAATAAGGCCTTAGAAGCCGCCATACTCCTAGTTGAGTGAGACCGCACCAACATGGGTGATGGTAGTCCGGTCGACTCATAAGCAAGTGAGATAGTCTCGACCACCCACTTGCTCATTCTTTGCTTAGATGCTGGTGACCCCTTATTAGGGGGTCCAAAACAGACAAAGAGTTGTTCGGATTTACGCCACAGGGCAGCTCTGTGGACGTAAGCATCTAACGCCCTAACCGGGCACAGCAAATTGTGCTTTACCTGGTCCGCATCCTGGAAGGGAGGAGGACAGAAGGCCTGCAGCACTATAGATCGGGCCACATTAGTGGGGACCTTGGGAACATAACCCGGCCTAGGATGAAGGAATGCTTTAACCATGCCGGGCGCAAATTCCAAGCACGAGGGTGCAACCGACAGAGCCTGGAGATCTCCTATTCTCTTCAAAGATGAGATAGCGAGGAGGAACAGCGTTTTTAAAGTAAGAAACCTGGCTGGAACCTCTTCCAAGGGCTCAAAGGGAGCCTGGGAAAGACCTTGGAGGACGATAGCCAGGTCCCAGGTCGGGACCCTTGTGCGTGCAGCAGGCCTCAGCCTCAACGTGCCACGGAGGAAACGAGATACTAAGGGGTCTTTACCCACAGACATTCCACCCAAAGGGATGTGGTAAGCACCTATGGCCGCCACATAAACCTTCAACGTGGACGGGGATAGACCTGCAGTGAACCGCTCCTGCAGAAACTCCAGCACTGTACCAACCGGGCAGTTAACTGGGTTTAGCTGACGGCCACTACACCATGAAGCGAAAACCTTCCACTTCAGGGCATAAAGTTTCCTCGTGGAGGGAGCTCTGGATTGTAGAATGGTCTCCACAACCTCGGTTGAGAGACCTGACTCTATGAGCTGGGCCCCCTCAGAGGCCAAGCCCACAGGTTCCACAGTTCGGGACGAGGATGAAATATCGAGCCCTCTGCTTGAGACAGTAGATCTCTTCTGACGGGGAGCTCCAGAGGAGGCCCGTTGAGAAGAGACACTAGATCCGCAAACCATACTCTGCCCGGCCACCGCGGGGCTATAAGAAGCAGGCGCAGATGGTCCCTGCGAACTCTCTCCAGAACTCCCGGGAGCAGAGCAATCGGGGGAAATGCATACAGACGTAGCCTCGGCCACGTCTGTACCATCGCATCCAGTCCGAGAGGAGCTGGATGCGTGAGGGAGAACCAGAGTGGACAGTGAGACGTCTCTCGAGACGCAAACAAATCCACTTGTGCTTGGCCGAACTCCCTCCATATCAACTCCACCACCTCGGGGTGGAGCCTCCATTCCCCGGGCCTCGGCCCCTGTCTCGACAGGATGTCTGCTCCTATGTTCTGGGCCCCCGGGATGTAAGCTGCTCTGAGTGATAGCAACTTGCCCTGGGACCACAAGAGGATCTGGTGCGCTAGTTTGCATAGTGGGCGTGAACGCAAACCCCCTTGATGATTTATATAGGCAACCACCGACGTATTGTCTGTGCGGACTAACACATGGTGGCCCCTGAGATCTGGGAGGAAGTTCTTGAGAGCAAGAAACACGGCCATCATCTCCAGGCGATTGATATGCCAAGAGAGATGATGGTCCCCCCACAGACCCTGAGCCGAGCGTCCCTCCAGGATCGCTCCCCAGCCCGTGAGGGAGGCATCTGTCGTTAGCATCCTGCGATGACAAGAAGCTCCCAACACGGGGCCCTGGGACAGGAACCAAGGTTTCTTCCACGTAACCAAGGCACGTAGGCAACGCCGCGTAACCTTGATCATGCGAAAGGGGTTGCCCCTCGGGGAAAACCCTTTGGTCCTGAGCCACCACTGCAAGGGTCTCATGTACAGCAGGCCAAAAGTGATCACGTTGGACGCTGCTGCCATCAAACCCAACAGTCTCTGAAACTGTTTCACAGTGAGTGACTGGCCTAGCTTTATCCTCTTTACGGCTGACAGAATGGACTCTATGCGTGCCGGAGACAGGCGCGCCCGCATCGACATAGAATCCCATACTACCCCTAGATAAGTGGTTCTCTGTAATGGAGAAAGCACACTCTTCTTGGCGTTTAGCCGTAACCCCAGCTCTCTCATGTGGGCGAGGACGACATCTCGATGCCGAATCGCCAACTGGTGCGACTGAGCTAAAATCAACCAATCGTCGATGTAGTTCAGTATGCGAATACCCTGCAGACGCAGTGGCGCCAGAGCTGCATCTACGCATTTCGTGAAAGTGCGGGGTGATAGTGCTAGGCCAAATGGAAGAACTCGATATTGGTATGCTTTGCCCCCGAAAGCAAACCTCAGGAACTTCCTGTGATATGGAAGGATGGAAATATGGAAGTATGCGTCCTTGAGATCTATCGTGACAAACCAGTCCTCAGATCTGATCTGTGGCACGATTTGTCTCAAAGTCAACATTTTGAATTTCAGCTGCATGACTGACTCGTTCAGAACTCTTAGATCCAAAATGGGACGCAACCCCCCGTCCTTCTTCGGAACGATGAAGTATCGGCTGTAAAACCCGGTGTCCCTGCTGGAGGGAGGTACATATTCTATGGCCCCCTTGTCCAACAGGTTCTTTACTTCTTGTTCCATTACCAGAACCTGCTCGGGGCCCACCACGGTGGGAAGGACCCCCATAAACCTGGGCGGGCGAGACCCAAACTGTATTTGATAGCCCTTTTCTATGGTCTGCAGGACCCAACGAGAAATATTTGGCAGTAGCTTCCACGCTACCAAAAATTCTACTAGAGGTACCAGCCTCTCGAGACTGGCTTCTGGATTTAGTTGTTGTTGAACAATCAGCCCGTCGCCCTGTAACGGCGAACCGGCAGGGAACGACTGAACTGACTGCTCTAGGACCCTCCTCGGAGGGGGCGGGCATCCCAGGGCCACTACGTTTCCGGGTGGCATCTGAGATATGTGCTCGCTGGAGACCGCTGCGCCCTGTAACACACGAGGTGGCAGGGTTAGCATAACGGTCCCCTGAGGGCACCGAAGAGAGACGGGCACCGTGTAATGAGGTGTTAACCGCTCTACTTCGGGGGGGAACTGCCCTCGATGGCCTGCGCACTCGGACGTCAGGACCTTTTCTTTGCAGCCTTCTTTGAAATAATGACGGTCCTCAGATCCGTCTTACCCCTACAAGGCTGCTGCTGAGCGCGCCCCCCCGTGTCCCCAGTCTTTTTGTGGGGGAGCACGGGAGGCCACGCTCTGCTTTTGAGTGGCACGGTGTGAGGAGCTGGCTTTAGATGTTTGGGGCTGCTCCCGCTCAGCAGCCCCGGAGACATGAGTTCGGCGAGGGAGAAGCTTTTGAAAAGCAGCCGCTTGTTTGGCTGACTCCTGGAACCTCTCGACGACCGAATTTACTGCGTCGCCGAAGAGGCCAGAAGAAGAGATGGGAGCATCCATTAAAAAATGTTTATCTTTTTCTTTAATGTTGCTTAAATTCAGCCAGAGATGCCTCTCAGTGGCCACCAGGGCTGCCATAGACCGGCCGATAGATTTAGCCGTCTCCTTAGCGGCCCTGAGAGACAAATCTGTGGCCCGACGCAGTTCGCAAACAGCGTTCGGGCCAATACCCCCGCCTTCATCTAAGTCTCCTAACACCTCAGCTTGGTAAGCCTGCAGCAAAGACATGGTATGTAAACATGCTGCAGCCTGACCAGCCGCTGAATAAGCTTTACCCACCAGATTTGATGTTAATTTAACTGGTTTGGTGGGTAACACCGGGGCCTTAAGGGAAGATGCAGATTCGGGAGAGAGATAGCTCGCGAGCGTCTCTTCAACCCTTGGCATCTCCCCATAACCGTGCTCTTTATATTGGGATATAGAAGAATAGTGAGATGTTTGTGCACTGTAAACTCTATATGATGCTGGTTTTCCCCACGATCTCGACACCTCGGTGTGGAGATCGGGAAAAAACGGCAGACCCCGGCGTTGAGGTTGTGCGCGAGAGGGCAGGAAGCGTTCGTCCAGTTTACTTTTTGAACGAACGTCCTGCTTATCTGACGGCCAATCTATATTTAATCTTTCGACCGCTCTCGTCACAACCTCAATCAGCTCCTCAAACGCGTGAGATTGAGGTGGCGAATCCTCAACATCACGTGAGTCAACACTAACAACATCTAGTTCCTCGGAACTAGATAGTTGTAGTGTTGGTGCCTGTATCAGGGCGGAAGAAACCGCAGCGCGTGCTTCCGAACCCTGATACAATGCACTAGATCTGTCAGGTGAAGGCAGAGATAAGGCCGGGCCCGTCTCTAACCCCGCTGACAGATCCATTTGCGAACCCCAAGTCTGAAGCCTTCGCAGTGCCTCAGCAGCTGCGGGACCTGAGCCTTGGGGAACGCGAGCCTGGGCGTCCTCGCTAAAGAACGCCAGGCGGGATCGGAGCGTTCGTAATGGAAGCACTTCACAGTGCTCACAGCCAGCGCCCTCGAGCGCTGACCGTGCATGCTCCTCTCCCAAACAATCAACACAAAGAACGTGCGTGTCCCCACCCGTTAAATAACGAGGGCAGGGATGCACACACGCTCTGAACTGTTGCTTGCTCGCCATGCTGAATAATATATATATATATAACAGACAACACCAAATATAACAGACAGTTTCACATATAGCGCTTGTGAAGACACAGAAGCTGACGCCGCTTTGTTTTGGGCAGGTTTTATAGTTTCCTGGTTCATGACGTCACCAGCCTCTGACGTTCCGTCACACCATTGGACTGATTTTACATGTGCTTCAATACATCATCACGCAAAGCGTTCCCTTAGCGTCAATTCGACGCAACGCGAGTTCCCTTGAAAGGGAACCGTTTTTCCTGGCCGTTGAGGGATGATCTCCACTGGTATCCTTTTGAAGATGTGCTGACAGTCATTCCTCCCCTGAGAATGTTACCTCACGGCACATGGCCATTGCAAAAGAGGTATGGGATACCCTGGCCAGTCAGCAAAATGAAATCTGAAGATTAGAAAATCAGCTTTCTATACTAATGGGCACCTGTTTGTATGAATTCCTCTGCCAAGTTTTCAAAAATTATTGCCAATCTGTTGAGTGGCTTTTTGTGATTGGCCACAGCCATGGTCATGCCCCCTTTAACCCAGTGGATGTGGAGTGTTAAACAGTTCTTCCCTGACCCATTCCCTACTATTCTGCATAAATACTTAATGCAAATCTTTAAATATACTACATGTTATTAAATGTTATTTAACAATGTTCCTGTGTTCCTGAGCATTTGTCACATTATTTACCTAATCTTTAATCAAAAGTAATGTATCTATCAAACCCCTGTAACTTTTCACAACCCTGTTACTTCAATTTCAACCCTGTTACCATATCATTTTCATTAAAATAATCATAAATTACTTTTTTAGCTCACAGGGGCTTGAGCTATTGTCCTTACCGTAGTTTGAAGGATTATATGCATTATGCATTTGAGCAAATACTTGAAAATATATAGTGAAATCAGTCAAATTTAACATGTCACAGTTTAAAACTTGGCAAAGATGGAACTCAAAAGTTACTGAAATTAATTTAAATCAAATGATATCTGAAATTAAATAGTTATATAGAGGGACTGTGACTTTCTTTACTTAATGGCAGGAAATTATATTTAAAAAAAAACAATAAATATACTTTTTTTCAGGTTCCTGAGTATTGGTAGCAAGGTTGCACCGAGCACAAAAAATAAATAAAAAATAGTATTATAAAAAGTGTGCCTTTGATACCTGAGCTGGACGAATACAATTATTTAATGGTATATTGCCTGTTTTTATGAAATACATAATAAAAATAGTAAAATAAAGGGCCAATTCTTCAAAATTATGGATGCCTAAATGTCCTCCAATTCTGGAATGACCCAAATATATTACTTTAATAGGTAACGCAACACAGACCATATGAATTAGACATGTAGAGTACACAAACCTTCATTTATTTACCTCGCTGGATGACCAGTCAGGTTCTCTGCTGTGACGAGCCGCGCTCGGTGTGTGGACTCTGGTGATGATGTGATGACGTTCAAAGCACAAACAACCCACGTGCTGGGTCAACCGATGTATGGAAATGGTTGATGGAATTTGGGTTATCCCAAACTACACTCATGTGTTGAGTCAAAATCCATATAAACAACCCATAATGGGTACAACATTTCATAACCCAGCAGTTTTTAGTGTGTACAATTTCACGTTTCACTTAATTTTGTAACACATTTGTATTTTATAATTAGTCACATTTCCAATTGTTTTTTTTTAGTTTTTTTTTTTTTATAGATGCCTTACAGCAGCAAGGAAAAGCGGAGAAAAAAGAGGCATCTGAGTTAGTTTTTTCTGTGTCTGTACAAAAATGGCTCCGTTACGCCCCTGAACGGCTTGGGGTATTGCTCGTGGAGGAAACCCCTGAGTTCATTTAGGTATTCTACCCAGGAGTAGAGGTAAGTGCATTTGCCTAGCATTTGCCTATTAGAGCAGCCCCTTGTCTACTTTCAATTCTTTTAAATACACCTACCGGTATTTTATTTAGTTGATAGATTAATTTCTTTGTTTGGTTTTATTAATTTATATCTGAGTTCTGATTTCTGTTTTGGTTCTCCTGTTTTATGGTTACTCTTAGTTATGTTGCTCTTGTTTTATTTTATAATGCATGTTATATATATTTTATTTTATAATGCTTGTTATATCTTGTTTGATTTTTTAATGCATGCTATATCTTTTGATGTTGTTCTTCTGTGAAGCACTTTGGTCTGTTGTAAATGTGCAACATAAATAAAATTGAACATGAAATATTTATCAGAGTAATGTTTCATTCTTTCTTACCTTAGTCCTGCGCTGTTTTTGTCTTTGTCATCACGGAATGCCAATTTTGTTTCTGAATGTGATATTTCCTGTTCAGTTTTGGGGGCATAAATAAATACATTTGCTTGTGAAGTGAAAGATGTGGTTTACTTTGAATGACATTTTGATTAAAACCCATATTTAATTGCAACCCTACATGGTCTCTGACTGAAAGGAGTCATTTAAAAAATTCAAGAATAGTACAAGCCTAATAAACTAGCATAGAATCTTGCTGTAGCAAGATTGATTTTAGATTGTTTTTATGTTGATTCAATGTTTGAAAAGTGATTTAGTTATGGTTGAAATAATATTGATTTTATGACCATAATGATTGATTTTTCATCGTTGAAATAACATTATTTCAGGGTGCAAACCTGATGAAAAATCAATGTTAAATTTCAACATTGATTCAATGTAGATTCAATGTTGGTCTGCTATCTGGGTAAAGATCCACAAAACGGTATTTATTGTTTACATTTCTTTAAAAAATTACCAAATTTGAAAGTTGAGACTTTGTGTCAAATAAAAAGTAACCTGGTCTGTCCTGTCTGTCAGCACGTTGTCAGTGTCCTCTCTGCTCCGCGATGTATTTTTTAATGTGTGAGAACATGGGGGGCTTGTCGGACATAGCAACAGTAACTAAAGGGGGCGGGTCTTTGCGAATGGTCAATTCCCTGCAGCTTGAAAACAAAAGTCTTTCGAATCGTCTTTGGCCGTGACTCTGGAAGACTTGTAGTTAAGCTTTTCTTTGAGAAAAGAACAAAAAATGGCACTGAAGTCCGTCGCGCTGACTACGTCAACTTCTTCGTTGCTCTGGTTGGTCGTAGCGCTATCCTATTGTGTGCAGAGGGAATTTGAAAGACAACCGTTTATCCCACCTCTCGGATTGAGCCCTGCCAATGGTGTGTTCCCAGACCCAACATCTTGATGAGGGTCTGGCTTGTCAGGCTAATTGATTTGTGCAGTTTGGCCCAGTTCCCAAACACCAGAAGGTTGGCCATTTTCATTCTGACAATTCTTGGTACAACTTACACATGTGAGGTCAAGCTTTTCTTATAAGAATGTAGTAAAAAATAAAATAAAAAAAAACATAACCCCCCCCCCCCCCCCCCCCAGTTTTCTACGTAGAAGTTTATTAGCATGTTCTCTCTCTCTCTCTCTCTCTCTCTCTCTCTCTCTCTCTCTCTCTCTCTCTCTCTCTCTCTCTCTCTCTCTCTCTCTCTCTCTCTCTCTCTCTCTCACACACACACACACACACACACACACACATGTACATGCGCACACACGCACACACATATACATTATACACTGCTTTGCTTAAAAAATATGACATTACTGTTACTCAAACATGACTAATAATCTAAAGGTACTAGTGCAGAATAAGACATTTGTTTTAAATTCAGTACTCACCTTTGCAAAAACGTGCTTGTTTAATTTGGCCTGTGATGTGAAAGCAAACATTCTTCAGAGTTAATGCAAATCTGTTCAGGAATGTGATAAACGCTGAAAGCTCTTTGTTTGTGTGCTGCAAAAAGCCTCGGTGCTTGTGACCTCAGAGGTTGCTAAACTTGGGAAATAAAATAAGCAGCACTAGCTTTTATGACAGACGCATGAGGCAAGGAAAAGAAAATCAAGATATAAAAGAAAAATATATTTTTGGAGGAAGCAATTTTTATAGCAATCAGTTGTCAAATCACACCACATTAAGACTGACAGTTCGCACACTTGTGCTATAGGACACTATTATCAATACACACTTGTGCTACGACACTATGATCAATATATATATATATATATATATCAAGAATATTCATCATGAATATATCAAGTATAAAACATCAGCTTTTGTTGCTAGACTAATTTATTGTGAGTCTTGTTTTCCCAGCGGACTGGGCAAACAATGTGTTGGTTGTTCTGCCATGATATGGATTTCACACTCTCTCCTAAAGAATGGCTGTTCAAGGACAAAAACACACGCTGGGGTTTTCCTTTTTTACTGGAAGACCTAAAACCCAGTGAGGAAATATTCCATACCTCAGATACACTTGTTATAAAACAATTTTATGTAGAATGTCCTTATGTTTTATAATGGGCTAATGTTTTATTATTAGCCGAATAAAGTATTTGTTGGAGGGCTTTGTCAGCTGACTTCAGCTTATTTATGTTTCTGACGTTTTACAATCACGTTTTGTCTACCTGATTGCATCACATTTTTAGCTGCGTGAAAACCTCAAATCAGGGGAAGCAAATCCTATTTGAAGAATGGCTTTTGTAGCTTGCATCTCAGGATCTTTGTACAATGGCATTGTTGTTTAGCAAATAACTGCTATTGGCTGTGACGCGGGTCAAAGTTAGTCTGCGCAAAAACTGTGTAAGAGGATAAAGTATAAAAGCCCATAAACTCAGGGCTCCGCTGACAAACCAACAAGAACAAGCTGTGTCTCAGACATTTACTGTCCCAGCAGCAATCATGGTTAGCCGGTAAGTGACTTTTCTTTTGTAGTTTTGATAGTTTAACATACCTGAGATATCTGGATGAATATGCTTTGGATTTATACTACTCTGTTTATGTCATTGGAAAATATGTTTGTTATTTTTTGTAAATGGTTCAAATCTGTGCATTGATTCTCTTAAATTTTCCCTCCTTTGTATGTAATCATTTTGATTTAAATATATAAATATTATTTTCAGTTTTGAACACCCTGCTGGAGGCTATAAGAAAATCTTTGAGACCGTGGAGGAGCTGAATGAACCTCTTCCAGCAACAGTCACTGGTATTTCCTTCATCCTTCACAAATTTGACTCATTTATTGATTGTTAAATATTTTACTTTTTTTGAGTGATTATACTCCACTACTTGAATTCCTCCAATAAAAAAACTTAAGGAGAAAAATATTTGCTTGTTTGACCTGACAAAGACCCTCGCTGCGTTTGTAATCACACACTTCACTACTATATAGATCTTATGCGCCAGAAAAAACAAGCGTGCAGCTGTCTTTTGTATTTTGTGTTTAAACCACCGTTTTTGCGGCAGCTCTGTATATTCCTAAGGCATGGCCGAATTTTCATTGGTGCGTGATTTCACGCCTATATTGTTTTCCGACTAGATGTGGTTTATCTTCATCTTCTGTGTCCAATCCAAAGATCCAATCAGGAGCTGTAATAACTTTAATCACCATGACAACTCACTCACTCACTCACTCAACATGTGTCACGTAAACATACAGGGGACAGAAGATCCAGCGTAGTCATAAGTTGGTCATGTAAATAAGTTGGTTAAACAATGACTAAGCGTATGTTATTTAATAGGGTAATCCAAAACTCGTAGTCATTCAGGCAGGGGTCCAAATCCAATAAGGGCAATCCAAAAACATAAAAGATAAACACTAGGAACAGGCTCGAAATGACAACGGAAGTGTGGGGACAAATACAAGGACTCCGTAACAGACACTAACAAAGACAGGGAATATATACACAACTCTAACAAGACTAACACAGAACAGCTGGGAACAATGATTACGGGGAACAGCTGAGTGCAATGAACTGATGATTGACAGTGACAGACAGAATGCTGGGAATTGAAGTGAAACGTGAAGGACACCGTGAGAACGAGGACCTCTAGTGAAAGACAAGGGAACACAACCAGACACTGTGACAACATGATCATGACTAAATTATAATGCTGATTTTGGCTTCAGTCCAAATTGTATTGGGTCTGGGTCCAGATCTGGTCCGCCTATTGAGTACCCCGTTCTTTATAGGATGAACGTGTGTTGTATGAATGTAATCCAGACGTACTGCATTCGCCATGTTGTCATTATCACATGACCTACCAGGGTCAGCTGCGTTGCTTCGCTACCATTCATAAATCCTCTTCTTTGGCCTCATGGGATAGTAAAGTGTCCATCTTATGCACACTTCAGAATCTCACCGAAAGTAGTAGGTCATCCGGGTACTTTTTGCCTACTCTTTTATGAGTACTGTGAATTCAGACCTACTTCTTTTGTCACATACTGTTTATCGCCTACTATATAGTAGGGAAGTATGCGATTCTGAAGTGTGCATTCGATAGATACTTTACTATCCCGTGAGGGGATTTATGAGTGGAAGTGAAGTGAATCAACTAACGTAGGTTGGTCATGTGACAGTAACAACATGGCAGATGTTGTACATCCGAATTCCATTCATACTACATATTATTTAGAACATACTTTTTAACGAGTGTTAAGTAAATTCAAATTCAAACGTAGTTCCTACTCAGACAGTACGAACAATTCATGCATTTAGAGTCAGGGAACAACTTGAACTCGAATTGCTCACATGAGCAACATACTATGTGCTAACCACCATTTTCTAGTGTATAGTTCTGAGAGCGCAAAACAAGAACGCTTGTCAATAATGTGCATTTTTTTAGGTCGCATCCCCTCGTTTATAAAAGGGAGTCTGCTCCGTCTGGGTCCCGGTTTGTTTGAGGTTGGATCTGAGCCCTTCTACCATCTTTTTGATGGCCAGGCCCTCATGCACAAGTTTGATTTCAGCAATGGACAGGTCACATATTTCCGCAAGTATGTCAAATAATCTTTTTGTTATCTTAAACTTCTCTCCGGTTAAAGGAAAATAATACAAAACCTATTGACCACAGCGTTTTGTTTTCCCAGGTTTGTCAAAACGGATGCTTACGTGCGTGCTATGACAGAGAAACGTGTGGTCATTACTGAGTTCGGCACCTGCGCCTATCCAGATCCCTGCAAGAATATCTTCTCCAGGTCTGACTGGACTAAAGGCTCGTTCACACCAGGGACGATAACTATAGAGATAATTATATAGTTTAATAAAAAATCTAAATATAAAAGAATAGCAGAGTCTACTAGCCTGGTTGACACCAGACCCTTCTCAGTCGTAATTGTGGGTCTGGTGAAGGTTCATTCACAGCCCATTTCCAAAGGGGTGTCACCAACGGACGTCACTCAAATGCCTTTTGGATAGCAATTGGATAGACCTAAAACCGATCAGAGCGATGAAGGAGATGACACTTCAACGTCGCTGTGCTATCGTCATTGTGTAAAGCCCGCCTCAACGTTTGTGTTTGGTGCCTCGATTTGGAAAAATTGGAAATGAGCTTGAATGGGCTCTTGGCCAGACGGACTTGCAGAGCAAATCTCAAATTTGCCAGAAGTTCATCAGGGTTTTCCCAGGCTAAGAGTCCACAGCACAACTATAACAATAACGAAAGAGTAGAAATATCATTGGAATCACTTTCAGAACGTTTTTTTGCCCAGCTGATGAACGATACAAACATTGACAGCCAATCAGAATCCATCCTGCTTGAATAAGCTCAAGCATTTAAAGAGACAGACAACAAACCTGCAGCATGCACTTCAAATAAACAGAACGATATCGTCTGTTGGTGTGGGCCCAATATAGTTATGGTTATAGTTATCGTTCTTGGTGTTAACAGGCCATTAGACAAACTTTTGTAGTTCACCAAACTGAAAGCTTTAGCATGCTTATGTGTTTGGTGCATCAGCATTTTGTTTACATTTTGTCATTTTTTGACAGGTTCTTCTCGTATTTCAAAGGTGTTGAGGTGACAGACAACTGCCTGGTGAACGTCTACCCTATCGGAGAGGATTTTTATGCTGTCACAGAGACTAATTATATCACCAAAGTAAATGTGGACACCTTGGAAACCTTGAAAAAGGTAATGCAAAGATGTATTGTATATTGATTTGAATGTTTTGCAGTCCTGAATAGCTTTCCAGCATCTTAAGAAATACAACTTAATCATTCCAAAAGGTTGACCTGTGTGATTACGTCAACATAAATGGAGTAACAGCCCATCCCCACATTGAGAAAGATGGTACAGTGTACAACATTGGGAACTGCATGGGGAAGGGAGCCTCACTGGCCTACAATATTGTCCGAATCCCACCTAAACAAAAAGGTAAGCGGTCTTACAGTCATTAAGAATCATGTAAATAAGTTGGTTAAACAATGACTAATGCTCAATAAATTCATTTGGTTAAATGCTAACAAAATCTTTCAGACAAATCTGACCCCATTGACAAATCCAAGGTGGTTGTGCAGTTCCCAAGTGCTGAAAGGTTCAAGCCATCCTACGTGCACAGGTAATAGTCAATCGATTAATCATCAAATTGATGATGCCTCCAAACACATGAGAAAATAAAACAAATATTTAGAATCAATGTTTAATTTAACTCTAATTTATTACAGTAAATAACAATGATGAAATTAAATATAGCTACATTACTTTGGCCAAAGAAACTTTATTGTGTAGATCTCGAGTAAAGGATCATGTATAGTCAGCTCACCGTAAATTAAACCTGACAGAGCGATCAAGACCCCGAGAACACCACTAATGTGTGTTGCTCAGATATGTTTTATTCTGCTTTATCTTCATTTGAAACTATTTCCGTTGTTGGTAAGCAATGTTGGCAATATATGGCCGGTTTCCCAGACAAGGTTTAAGCCTAGTCTCAGTTTAAAATGTATGTTTGAGCTGTTTAAACTGAAAGCATATCTTAAAATATGTCAGTGCCATTGTTTTGTCTCATGATGCACACCAGAAATGTTTTTTTCTAAGGCCTGTTTAAAAAAAGCTACTTAAATGTCCTAATTTAACTAAGGCATAATCCTGGCTTAATCAGGCCTCAGTGTCTAAAATGTAAGTTCCTCAATATTAACTCCTTGTTTATGGAAGGTCTGGATATCAGCATGGCTTGTGTTATATGCTCAAAAATGCAGTACAGGGGTCAATGACATGATGCTCATTTGTTTGTCCTATTCATTTATTCAAAAGCTCATTGAAATGCAATTCATTTAATGAATTATTTTGCACTTTAAAAGTTCCAAATTAAAGTTAATTCTGATATTTTTGGGGGACATAAAGTAAAAAAAAAAAATGTCAGGGTGGTGCAACTGTCCTGATATAATGGATAAAGACTCATTAAATGAATGAAAGTCTTGAAAAGAAAACCTACTTAAACATGGCAAGACCTTTCATTATTATTTCTTCGAAAAAATTTTTTTTTACTTCACTGCTTATTTATTATCTGAAAAACATTTGTCAATCAAATCGAAGACTTGTGGTGCAACCAACATGCAAAAAACTAACAACAACAACAAAGCTTGTGTCAAGGTCACTAAGTCTCATCGGATAATTTGACAATTTTGTAACAAGTAAAGGTTAGTTCAGGTTGAAAATGTCATGTGGTTCAACTGCCCAAAAAGGCAATGAATATATAGGCCTATATATACAGTATTTGTAAAAAAAATATTTGAAAAAAGGATTAGATGTGTAGACACCTATGCATTAAAGGTGTTTTTTTATGTTTTAACGTGTGATTGTACCACATGATATTTGAGTCATTCAATTTAAAGTTTTGTTGCAAATGGTATAAAAAGACACTTTTCCGGGCTGAACGGTTCTAAGAACGGTAAATAATAGTTCCATATAATCAATAACACCTGTTTTCCCTATATGTTTTTCCCTTACTAGTTTTGGGATGACCGAGAACTACTTTGTCTTTGTTGAAACACCAGTCAAAATCAACCTATTGAAATTCCTGAGCGCCTGGAGTATTCGAGGATCCAACTATATGGACTGCTTTGAATCTGATGAGGAGAAAGGCGTATGTTCTTGTTTATTTATCACTTAAGGATAATATATGAGTTGCATGACATTGATGTTGATATTGCCAGTACGACAGAACTTTAGGAGGCTTTGAGTCTTTTCCTTAGATCTGTTGTCTCCATTCGTACAGACGTGGATGCACATTGCAAGGAAGCATCCAGGGGAATACATTGACTATAAATTCAGAACCTCTGCAATGGGTCTTTTCCATCACATCAACTGCTACGAGGACTCAGGGTTCATTGTTTTTGACCTGTGTGCCTGGAAAGGGTAAGTAAAACAGAATTATTTACATGCATGGAAATTTGAGTTTTAAAGGTGCAGTGTGTAGCTTTTGGCGACATCTAGCGGTTCGTTTGCGAGTTTACACTAAGGGCTCAGTCCACTGCTCACCCCTCCCTTTCGAAGAAGCTACGGTGGCTAAAACGGGACAAACATCGTCGTCTGAGACAGCAGAGAATAGCCAGAGTAAAACAAGCTTTTGTACCACAGTCCATTATAAACCACATCATGGATAAAGTTTACAAAGCCATAGTCAGGTAAGGATCAAGGGTCTTAATACATAATATAATAATAGTCATCAGCTGATTGTCTCACGAACGTAACCAGCACATTTCTCCCCACATAGCAAACCCATAATACAGCGAGGGAGAAGAACCACATGAAACTATGCAATCAACGTTATATATTTTTTCTAACAGGGTAGTAAAAGTTTAGCTGGCTAATATGAGCTGTTACTGTGGCTGAGCTGGTTAAAGCGTTAAGCCTTGTTTATACTCGACGCGTCCGCATGAGCCCAAAGGTGTGCGGCAAAAATGACGTGATTGTAACAGCGCGCGCGCCTCCGCATCCCATAGACACCATTTACTAAACACAATAGGCTTTTTTCTCTGATTTTGGAAACTCGATCGACTTAAATGCTTCCAAGATCGACGGGTTGGTGATTCCTGTAACTGTTTTCCGGTCAATGACAAGAGTAGCCTACTAATCAGCTGTCTCACGAGCGCAACCAACACATTTATCCCCACATAGCAAAGCCATAACACAGCGAGGGAGAAGAATTAAGTTACATGAAACAATCCAACTACATATTTACACCACTGACAAGGGAAAAGTCACTACTCGCGGTGTTTTTGACTAGCTTCTTCTAGCTTTCTGCGGCTTCTCTTTCAAGGTAGTGACGAAACGCGCTCTGTAACGCTGTTTGATCGCTGTCGGCTACGGTAGAAACATGACGTCACAATATGGCGACCTTCATAGAAGGGGATTCCCGCGCCTATGTAGATATAAATGCCTCATTCTAAGGTAATACAAACATTACGGTTTATTAAGTAAGTTCTTTATACACCACTGAACACATAGTTATGGATCTTATATTGCATTTCTGTTAATAAATACTCAAAAATGTTACACACTGCACCTTTAAAGCCATTCACCACCACTGTAATTTATGATTACTTTTATTTAGTAGGAACATTTATAGGATGCATGCACATTTATTTTTATTCATCATCACTATTGTGTATATTCATGTATATCATCAACTGGTTTCAGGTAAGATAAGGTATTATTTTTCCTCTTTAGCTTTGAATTTGTCTACAACTATCTGTGGCTGGCAAACCTCCGTGGCAACTGGGATGAAGTTAAAAGAAATGCCATGATTGCCCCTCAGCCAGAAGTGAGGCGATACGTCATTCCTTTGGATCCCTACAAGGTAAATATAAAAACAAACACTTTACAATAAGGTGCCATTTGCTACCATTAGTTAACAAGAACTAATAATTAAAAACTCTTTCAAAGCATTTATTAATCTTAGTTAATAATAATTTCAACATTTACTAATACACTATTAAAATAAATGTTTCTGTTAAAGTGCCCCTATTATGCTATTAGAAAGGTTCCTAATTTGGTTTTGGAGTCTCCTACAATAGGTTTACATGCATCCAAGATCAAAAAACACTTTAATGTTCTCATAATATACAGTAAATTGCAGCACCAGCTCTTTTCTCAAAGTGTTTTAAACTGTTCGATAAAGGATCCGGTCTGCGCTGATTGGTCAGATTATCCAATCTGATATGATTAATCTACTCTGCTCTGATTGGTCAGATGGCTCAGTCCGTTGTGATTGGTCTACTCTGCTCTGATTGGCCAGATGGCTCAGTCTGTTGTGATTGGTCTACTCTGCTCTGATTGGTCAGATGGTTCAGTCTGTTGTGATTAGTCTACTCTGCTCTGATTGGCCAGATGGCTCAGTCTGTTGTGATTAGTCTACTCTGCTCTGATTGGCCAGATGGCTCAGTCTGTTGTGATTGGTCTACTCTGCTCTGATTGGTCAGATGGTTCAGTCTGTTGTGATTAGTCTACTCTGCTGCTCTGATTGGCCAGATGGCTCAGTCTGTTGTGATTAGTATTCTGCTCTGATTGGTCAGATGGTTCAGTCCGTTGTGATTGGTCAACCGCTTAAACCACATTTTGGAAACCAAACGTCCATTACCATATCTGAATATTAGCTTCCTCAGCACTTGATACACATACAAAAATTAACAATGGCGTTGTTGTTTGCGGGTAGCCAATGAAGACCATAGGCTGTCATTATGCAAATTTGTTACAAACCTACGTAGATTCGAGCAGGAAGTAAGACTGGAATTACAGGCAAATCTGTCACAGTCATCGTCTGCACTACATTTCCCAGAATCCCTCGTGTCTTCACACCTGAACTCACTCCCTCAATTACCCACCTGTTCGTCGTGTTCTTCATCCGTGTCACCTGTGCTCACCTCATCATTGTTAATTTGTGTCTGTATTTAGTTTCCTTCTGTTCAGTTAGTCCTGGTTGGTTCTGGTCTATGTAACGATGTGTTTAGCATGTGTGGAAACCTTCAGCCTGTTTGTATCCGTGCGAGTATTTGTTTTATTTTAAGTAAAGTTTATTGAAATTGGAATTTTGACTTCGCCTGCTTCGTCTTCCTTCATCGCACTCCTGACAAAATCGTTTCAGGCAGTTCAGAATAGCTTCTTTATTTTGGGAGACAAAAACTCCTTTTATGCATACTTTGATGTTTGAAATTTTGCAACATTTATATTCACAAACAGCTATAATATATTACACTACATGAAAGGTAATATTTAAAAAAGCATAGTCGGGGCACTTTAATATTATTTATTGGACCTGAGCTATGAACAGTTGTATTTTTATTTATTTAAGTTAATAGGACCTTATTGTAAAGTGTTACCAAGCCACATAGGATTAATATTTTTGTGAGAAAAATACTGATACTTCAGGATTGATGACCCTTTAATGCTGATTTCTTATAGGAGGAGCAGGGCAAAAATCTGATCTCTCTGCCGTACACCACAGCCACAGCCACAATGCGTGTTGATGGGACCATTTGGCTTGAGCCTGAGGTGCTTTTCTCTGGTCCACGACAAGGTACGACAAACTTATTTTATAGTTATGGCAACTTTTGCATCCTTTTAGTTTAAGGTACAACTTCATTTCTCAAATAACATATTTTTTCCCCTGAAAGCTTATTAACATGCTGGACATAAAAAAAATGTGGTTAAGTTTTATGACCTGTTTTATCATGTGTTTGAATCTCAAAGCTTTCGAGTTTCCCCAGATCAACTACAAAATGAACAACGCAAAGAATTACACCTATGCCTATGGACTGGGCCTCAACCACTTTGTTCCTGACAGGGTATGAAAAATCACACAACATCTGTTCAGTGTTTTATAACAAGTGTTGAAAAATGGCTGTCTTTGATTCATAGATTTGCAAGCTGAATGTTAGGACAAAAGAGACCTGGGTATGGCAGGAGCCAGACTCGTACCCTTCAGAGCCGCTCTTTGTGCAAAACCCTGATGCGGTGGATGAGGATGATGGTGGGTGAGACATGCCAAATTGCCAAATATTATGTCTTGCAAGTGTGTATTTTGTAATGCTTTGATGCTTAACAGGTATCCTAATGACAATTGTGGTGGCGCCTGGAGCCCAGAGACCAACATATTGCCTGATCTTGAATGCCAAGGACCTGTCTGAGGTTGCAAGGGCAGAAGTTGAAATCATCTCTCCGGTCACTTTCCATGGAATGTATAAGCCATAGAGTGGTTGGTCCCACTGAACACAGTGCTGATAAAGTTAATAAACCACCATGATAAACACCATGATATTGTAAACAATAAAACTATGATATTGCATATTTCTGATTTGCTTGTAATCTGTTCTTTGCAAATGTACAAAACTTTTTTTTTTTTACTATAATATTAAGAGAGATTTTACACAAAATATCTCATCCATTGCAACAGGATGAGATGTTTTTTTTTTTTCAACCATTTTT
Organism: Meda fulgida; assembly: GCA_030578275.1. NCBI lineage: Eukaryota > Metazoa > Chordata > Actinopteri > Cypriniformes > Leuciscidae > Meda > Meda fulgida. The sequence goes on along the minus strand of CM060617.1, from coordinate 35,151,578 downwards.
TTCTTTCTCCATTTCTGATGGGGTTTGGGTTCCTTGCCACTGTCCTATCTGGCTTGCTTATTTGGGGACCCTTAATTTTCAGCAATATTACTAATTAACTGCATTAACACTACTAGATGAGAACAAGAACTGAGGTGAGCCTATTGTCACAGCTCGCACTCATATCGACTGCTCACTCTCCCTTAAAGGCACAATTCTACTTGTTACAAGCTGCTTATATAGCTGAACTGAACTGCTTTCATAATGAATGCACTTTAGACTGTCATTGAACTGAATTGAGCTGAATAATGAAACTATTATGAGAATTTGACCTGTAATGGGTCATTATATACTGTTCTCTCTCTCTCTCTCTCTCTCTCTCTCTCTCTCTCTCTCTCTCTCTCTCTCTCTCTCTCTCTCTCTCTCTCTCTCTCTCTCTCTCTCTCTCTCTCTCTCTCTCTCTCTCTCTCTCTCTCTCTCTCTCTCTCTCTCTCTCTCTCTCTCTCTCTCTCTCTCTCTCTCTCTCTCTCTCTCTCTCTCTCTCTCTCTCTCTCTCTCTCTCTCTATATATATAGTTGCTGTTTGGATTTAAATAGGCAAATGCTCAATATGATTGGATCATTATTGCAGTGATTATGTTTCTAGCATGTTTTATTTTTGGCAAAATTTCTTCTAAGCCTAATTGATGGAGTGCGTAGCTGTTCATTTCTTGAACAACCATGTAGGAAGACACATCATGGCCATATTCAAGGATGACAATGTTAAGATTCATCAGGCTCAAATTGTAAAATAAATGTGATATTTCTATCAAGAGGTGCATCAATGTTTGGTCAAGATCTTGTCTCAGTTCATGTGTGTAAACGATTCTTAATCTACTTTTGTACAGGATGAAATTAGATTCAATTATTAACACTTTTGCCATATAGCTGCTTAACTAACAAATAAAAAAAAATCACTTGGAGCTGTAAAACTGCAATAGGTAATGTGGGGACTTTTTTAAGATTTTAAGAAGGTGAGTAAAAAAGACCTTTACTGTGATTAATACTTTTTATGTATCAAGTGATGACAGATTAATTTCTAAACAAAAGAAAAAGGAGTATTCAGTAAAATATATAGTTCTATTTTACAGTTACTTTTTACAGTAATACTTCTGGATTATAGAGAATACTATTGCCTACATGGGTTCTTTTTAAATGAGCCACAAACAAACAAAAAACAGTAATTTGTGCATAAAATAAGAGTCAAAGATTAGATAAAAATATTAAGCAGAGAAGTGATATGAATGTTTATTGCTAAAATACAAAACAATACACTTGAACAATAAAACAATAACAAAAAAATAAATGCGTCTGCTGTTTTATAAACCAATGTAATTGGTTGTAATGTGTCACGGTCCCCACCCCATCGACCAGACTGCACTCTGGTTACTCGCCATTTTTAGCTCCGGCTTGTTTTGTGGAGCATATATTCTCACCTGTGCTGTTGTCTTCATTCACCTGTTAGCTTGATCAGAAACACACTTTTAAATCCCTCTAGAGATGTGCTTTTTTAAAGTGATTTATCTTCTAGACCTAGACATTGTCCACATTGTCTGAAAGAATTTCAAATTCTGTGCGCAAAATTTATAATTCAAAATGAAAATGAGGATACAGTATTTCTTATTACTCTGGTTTTCATGAGTTATACATTTTCCAAGCTTGTAATGTGATCAAATTTGCAACAGCTACTCGCATTATATTTATATTATGACATGTAAACAGACATTTAATGCCATAACACACTTTTCTTTCAAGTTAGTATTTTAAAAAATCTGTTAATTCAGTAGGAAACCATCCATCTCTCTTCAATACCTGCTTTGTCCTCAGTAGAGAATCAAGTGTACACACGCGCCATGGACGAAGTCAGAAGACGCTAGACAGTATGTCACTTGCATCTATAAAATGGTGCCTGAATACGGCATCATCAGATTCAATTATCTGAAGATGCCGCCTATGGCAACACCATGCAGCATCTTGTTCCCACCTCAGGGAACCGGGTTACATTAGTAACCCTGAGATGTTCCCTATCGAGGGAAAACTATGTCATAGCATTGATGCTTTAGGAACATTATAACCCACACCGCCATACTGACATGGTAGCCCCTGAGATCTGGGAGAGTGTCTCAATTCCAACAACACTGCCGTCATTTCCAGGCACTTGATTTGTCACATGAGATAAGAGCCTTTACAGCATCCAATCAGAGATGTTCGTCGTTAATGTTTTCCAACGGCAACACACCACACCAACAGAGGGAGCCATGGTGAGAAACCGTGAATTCCTCCAAATAGAAAGGGCACAAAGCCCTCAGTGTATAACACGCTGATATTATGGGAAGAAGGAGGCGGGAACCGGCGAACAATCAACTATTTTAATAATAAATAAACAAATACAAAAACAAAAAACGAAAGACCACACATAATAAAACAAAACATCAAATAAAATCCAGGCATGGCCTCTCTCGATCTCCACTGTCGTCGCTCCTCCTTTTATGCTTCCGCTCCTCCGTGAGAGATATGAGACTGGTGCGTTGCGCAGGTGTCGCTCATTAGTAATCACGCCACCGGCCTCCCGCCATTCTCTCACGGCCCTCAGCCTCGTCCTGCTCGCCACATGTAGCAATCCCAATGGTATTATTTTGGTGGCTGCAGCCATCAGACACAACAGTTTCTGGCACTGGAAATCTCCTGACCTAGCTTCAAGCTTCCCACCATGGCGAGAATGGACTTGGTAGTTGATATAGTCACAGTAGTCCTCTCGATTGGTGACAGAACACTTTTCTTGTGGTTTATTCTTAGATTCAAGCACCTTAGATGAGCGAGGATGACATCTTGATGTCAAACCTGCAACTCCTCCAACTGAGCCAATATTAACCAGTCGTTGATATAACTTTTGACACAATGACACAATTGCCCTGGAGTCACAACAGAGCCAGAGCTACATCCATGCACTTGCTGAAAGTGCGAGGAGCAAAGGCTAGGCCGAAGGGAAGAATACTGGCAAGCTTTTCCCCCGAAAGCGAACCTCAGGAACTTCCTGTGGATAGGCAATATCTCCATGAGGAAGTATTCGTCCTTTAAGTCTGTCGTGACAAACCAATCCTCAGAATTTGAGACACGATAAGCTTGTCAATGTCAATATCTTGAACCTGTACGTCTGCAGAGAAAGGTTAAAGACGTAGGTTGAGAATGGGACGCAAATCCCTGTACTACTTAGGTACCAGCAAGTATAGGTTGTAAAAACCAGAGTCTCTCATTGGGAGGGGAACGTGCTCTATGGCCCCTCTGTCCAAGAGAGACTTTAACTCCTGCATAAGCAACGGAATTTGCTTTTGCTTTACCATAGTGGAGAGCATCGTCTTCTTCTTCCTCCTCGAGGTTGACTCGGGAGGTCACAGCGAGGCAGGGGCATCCAGCAAGAATGCTTTCTCTCTACTTAATCCCTGACAAATTCAGCCACACGTGCCTTTGTCTGTTTGGTAGCCCGAAGAGACAAGCTGTGGCTGTGCAAAGTTCTTAAAAGCTAAATGGTCTGAAGCACGCTTGGGGCCGAATCCACCAAATTCACTTTTGCTAGTTTAAATCTGGGAAAAATGGTTGGCGCGTCCGGTGCGTGGTCTAAAAGGGTTGTGCCTATTCTCTTAATGAGTAATGGGTGTGTTTTGGCCGTAACGTACAATAAACCAATCAGTCTCTCATTTCCCATTCCCTTTAAAAGCCAGTTGTGCTCGCGCCATGGCGGATTCACTATTTACAATGCAGAATTTGCAAGCGGAAAAACGAAATGCTTCTCTAGCGAGGGAACAGATCCAATTAACCTCACACATGAGCAGACCATCAAAGTATGCCATACGGGACAAAGTATACGCGCGTTGTGGACCCGCCTAAAGGCGCATATTACAAACGCTCTCTTTAAATAACAAAAAAATATTGCAGTCTATTTAAGTTGCCTCAAAATAGCAACGCCAACAATGCGCCTTAACACACACTTCGTTTTCAGACCAGCACGCCCATTGGCACAGAAATGGGCACCAATGCATTTGCTATTTACACAACATGGCGCAGGACTGAAATTAGCAAAAAACACTTGGGTCGTGCCTGGCACCGCATTGTGCCGGGTGTATGATAGGGCCCTATACTTAATGTTAAAAAAATATATTCTTTCAAGTTTATGTGGAGTTATGCCAGGACCATCACCCACTACCTCAAAAAAGAGAACTCTATATATAAAAAAGCTGATTAGAAACATGGAAGTTGAAAGAAAATATTAAGTGGTTGAAAATTGCTAAACAAATTTTACTATGCATACAAATGCAAATCTGAACAATTTATAAAGAATACATATTTGCTTGCAGGCTTGAGACAAAAACAGTGTACAAATGTTCAAATAAACATATTAAATAGTATAACGTATGATTAAGTATTTTAATTGATATTACTCTTGTCAAAGCTCTGATTTCTGATCGACACACAAAATAAATGCGGATCTCATTATGGAGGTCAGGAAAGAAGTGAAGGTTCCACTTTGGTGGCTGTGCATGCCCACTTGTAAGGAAGCGCTCTTCTGGTTTATAATGAGGCGCCTTGCTTTTCTGATCGGACCAAACGATGTTTAACTTAGCCTAACATTGGCTGCCCGCCAGCTGCACCTGAACTAGAATCTCCCTCAACATCTAGCTCCTCTAAACGGGACCCCATAGAAGCCAGGTCCTTGTCCAGACCGGAAGAAATCACAAAGTGAGCTTCTAAGTCCACAACGGGACTCTCTGAGTCTATGGAAAGAGAAAGGACAGTGCCTGTCTCAGGCTCATCCAGCAGCTCTATCAGCAAACCCTATGATCTGAGTCAACCATGCTGCCTCAACAGACACAGGACCCAAACCATGGGGTGCGTATAGTGTCCCTTGACTTCATCTGTGGCCAAAAGGATTGGCATGTGTGCATACATGATTCAAGACGTTCCCATAGCGTTAACGTAATGACGCAGTGTCGAAGTTCCCTCAAAATGGAAAGTTTTGTTCCTCATCTGTCCATTTACTAAGCATGCCATGGGAAATTCATGTTGAATGGACATAACTCCAAAGTCCAGCAGAGGACGTTTAAAATGTTACATATTTATTATGCTACATATCAGCAGTTAGTATTTGATTATTATTGGCATTTGAAAAAATAAATAAATAAATAATATGATGTAAACACTACATAACTGTAACTAAACAGAAATTAGAAATGTAGCTACAAAAGTGAGACACATGAGGTTGACCGCCAATTTGCAGTCCAAGGTTAGAGATTTTCACATTTACAAACACATTTACACATTTTTTTTTTGCCTGGATATAACCATGTTAAAGTCAAATGTAAATGCAACTGTGATTTAATTAGATTGATTGAAGCACATGGTGAATGAAAACTAACAACTGTGTTGCTGCTTTTCAAAATCCCAGGGGTAAAAGCTTGAGGTGTCCGGATCCGAGCCAAATAACATCTCAGCAACACTTTGTTGAACAGAATCAGATGAACTTGACGATACCATTTTACTGAGCTCAGTACAGAAATAGTCAATTTCAGTAAGGTCAGCCTTTTTAGTGACTTTTCCAGCACAATGTGTAGCCTCTTCAGCTTCTTGGCTTATGTTGGTCACAAATGAGCCAACATCAGTTGTATTAAAATCAAAAAAGTTGTTTTTCATTGGGTCAAACGCCTCAGGGTTGGGAAGGCTCATTTCAGAGGTACTCCATTCAGAACCGCTGTGGATTATTTGATTAAAATGACTAGCATTTGACACCATGGAGCTAGGTTTGTACTCTCCAGAAACATCAGATCCATCTCGGATGGGTACACTAATTACATTTTCCTCACTACTATAAGCATAGCTCTCCTCATTAGATGGGCAAGAACCAAAGGGGTAACAATCATCAAGTTCGGATCCACTGAGATGATCACTTAGCATATCACAGGACACAGTATTGATGAAAGACATCGGCTTGTCCTCTGGATTATTTAAATCTGAGTAAACTTGTTGAGGACTGAAGAAGTGACACTTTGTAATAATATTACCAGACTCACAGTTTTCTGTTTCTGAGTCAAATATCCCTGTATCAACTGATTCAGGACTGAATGGATCAGGGACATGGATTTCAGAGTTGCTCTGCTTACTAGTTTCCGAACCTTGGCCTTGAAGGTCAATGCTATATTTGCTTTTGTAAGTAGGTTCTGGACTAAAAGGGGCAGGGGTATCAACTTCATGATAACCAGAATCTAGTCTTGGAGCTTCATGAACAACAGTGTTTATTTCTTCTAATTCAGCTACACAATCGACTAGCTCAGCAGGTATGGGACTAAATGGGTCAAAATACTGGAGTTCGAATTTACTCATGGCCAGGATTTCAGAGCAAGACGGGCTGTGCTGTTGTGTACTGGAGTCTGGGACGAGTTGCTCACAGACATAAACCTGGTCAATAGCTGATGCATCTGTCTCACTTTGCAGACAAAAGAGGTCTTGAACTGGAGAATTTGGTGTATTACTATCTGTATCCAGGAATGATGAATCAGGAACATGTTCAGCTGCAGTGAGATTTGCCTTCCATTGGTCATTCCACTCTGAATTAGACAGGCTTTGGCAATCATCTGAATCCTCAAATGTAAGACATGGAATATGTAAATCCGCCCTCTCAGAATCAGACCCTAATACTTCATTACATTTAGGAGGGTCACTGTTTGTCATGATCTCCTGCTCCACATTCTCAAAATTGTTCTGGTCATTCTGTTCTGTAATCTGGCTGTGTTGTTCTGTGTCTTCAGGCTTTGGACTGCAACATTCAAATTCATCTATATCATTGAATTCAGGGCTCAAAGCAGGATCCTTCCAAGGCAACTGCTCGTGGGACTCATCTTTCTTTATTTCATTTGGCTCAGGACAAACTGGACTATGATTATGTAGTTCAGGGCTACCAGGATCTAATCTCACAGTGAAAAAGAACATATCTCCATATTTGTAGTCATTTACATCTAAAGCAGAGGGTTGAGAAGCACAAATGGAAGGAGAAGTAGAGGCATTACTATTTATATCATGCAACTGTTCACACAGAGGACCTGGATTATAATCGCTGAAGAAACTCTCAGTATTTCCAAGTTCGGAATGAGAACAATCTTTGTCATTTACAGCATTTTGTTCAGAAGAGATATGATGTTCAAAAATCTTCTCAATATCACTTATGCCTGGGAGCGGCTCAGGGTCACACGGACTTAGAGGAAACCCAGTATAGGACCCTGCAATGATTCTCTGCAGACCACACAGTGAGTTAGCTCTTTTAATAAAACTGGATCCATCCTGAACTTCCACTCTGTCCTCCAACTCTTCAGCTTCAGCAAATATACTGGAATCGGCATCAAAAGAATTAAACACCGTTGAACTGTGACTAGAGCCAGATTCATGGACACACTCTTCCTTGAACTGAGCTTGTTTTGACAGATCTGGTTGCACAGCATCGTGATTTTGGTCTTGTGTGGCATTTATTTGTACACCAGAATTGGCGTCACTGCAAGATTCAAGACTCCTATTTTCAGTGGATAAGGACACACAATCAAGCTCTCCAGTGGACTGTTTGAAGTCAGCAACTAGTGGCATGTTGATGGGAGTATTAAAGGTACCATAGTCTTTTACAGAGGACTGGAGAGGATAGTGTACAGTGTCTGGAAGACTGTTCCCTGCAGTGATGAAGTCATCCTGACAATGCTTTTCCTCTGGCATGTTAACCAGGAGAGTGTCAGAGGCAAAAGGGTCTGTGCCTTTAAACGGGTCCCTTGGTAATTGCTCTGAGAAAAACAGCACCATATTAGTCACTGTCTGAGAATAGATTGACTCTCTTATTCTCTGCAATTAGTGCATTTCTGTGTTGGGAAATAGCTAAAGTAGCAAAGCAGTGCTAAAAGTAGCAGTGCAACAAACATATACCCATTTATCATCAGCTAAATTCTTTTCAAAGCAGTGTAACTTTTCCAGGAACAAGCCAATTTTTTAAACAAGTATCTGTGATTTCTAAGTTAAATTGTATTGCAAATGCAGTTATACAGCAGAGCAAACAAAGGTGATAGGCATATCTACATGAGAGCAGGTTGGATTGTACAGAATTTGAGCTTTTCACACTTAAAATCGTTAACCTTGGGTTTTTCTAAAATTTTCGTTAACGGAATCCTGGGTTATACTTTTCAACTCACTTCAGTCTTTTCCCTGGGATAGTAATCCTGGGAATTCAAATTTTGCACGGTACATTTGTAAACTCCTGGGTTAACATTTTTATATGCTTATTGTGGCAAGTACAACGTTCTTTTGAACCTTCGCCGGTTCCTGCCTCCTTCCCATTACAACATACTGTGTTACACTCATCATTTGGGCTCTTATATTCCTATCTTTACCCAGTTTGTAAGTTTTCACCATAAATGTAAGAATCATCACACCATACTGTTTACCTTTGGAACTGCAATGTGGAGCTACCCCACAAAAGCAGTGTTAAGGCCCCGATATACTCACGGCAAAGTTCTTGTTCGTTCTTTGCTTAGGGGTAAAAAAAAAAAAAAAAAAAACTGACCAATGGTAGTACAAAGGTGTTTACCAGCCGTAGCAAACTTTTCTGGAAAGTTCGCTTTGGCAAGGTGTTTTGAACTCCCAAAACAAACTCCAAACGAAGTTCGCTTTGGCCTGATTTGGTTTAAAATGACTTCACATCAGTTAATTCTTCGATTGTACTTGAAGTATATCGGGGAGCAGGATTTCGTAACGGTTCTAACCCCCTTTTAAAATTACAAATGTGTTTGTTTTTTTTCCCTAAAAGATAACTCATGGTTAAGTAGTGTGAAAAGCCCCATTATTATCCATTGTAGTGATATATTTGGCATAATGAACTTGATTCTGTTACATAGAATACATTACTCTTTTTTTATTAGAAATTGAATAAATTAGTTTGTTCTGGTTTAATGCTCTCATCCTAATTGAGTTCCTTATTGTTTTGTAACTTATAATTCTGTTCTGATTGCAAAAATGACTGTAGTTAAGTAACTGCAGTGTAACTATAATAACTTAAATTAGTTGTTGGTAGCATTGGAAGATAGCTTTAAAGGAGATTCCCTAACACTAATGCATTTTTGTTATTGTGCAGTTCGAATAAAACTTAGTTTTAAATATGTACACATCATCACAATAAAAAAGTCAGGTTTTAAACAAAGTTACCAACCTGTCACATCAACCTTTGGAAAATGGTCTTCTCCAAATACATCACCTGTAAATCATTAAAAAAAATAAGTTGTGAAACACATGTAAATGTACAATCCAAAAACAATCACGCCATAACAATCACTCACCATAGGTGAAGGGGTTTGGATGAAAGAAGTCAAACTGTCTGTTTGTTGCTTGACTGGGTTGAATAATCTCAAAGTCCTCCTTCTCCATATCAGAAGAATCAGACTGTTTCAAGAGAGAAACCATAAGCTATTGAGTGCCAAGTATCAGAAAAAAACATTTCTTGTTCAGTTTTACAATTGATTTAGTAAAAACAATTTTTTTTCAAAGATTGTTTTAGAGTGGATTTTATAATTACTCTCTGTTTTTTACACTTTGTTTTTTATAAACCTGAGCATTGCTGAACATAGTGGTTGTGAATAATGTCATCTCCGATTGGTCAATGACATGCAGCAGACACACACAAAAAAGTATCTATTTATATAACACAGTGTGCACCTCTAGCTGTCGAGAACGACAAAGCTGCGGGATACCAGTGAACAAGCTTTGCTGTGTAAAATAACTGTAGACACCAGTTCTATGTCCTCCTGTTTGGACTGTTTCCTCATACATTTACAAAATGCATGGATGCACCTTTGTATGCGATGGTTGAGGGCCGATTGAAGATTCAAAGGACATGGTAAATGACATCTGGAAATAGAAGCAATGCGTCTGGCACTCAGATTCCTCCTCCCAGATATTCAGGGCCAGTACGTCCTGATATGGAAGGACAACACGCCGGTCATGTCATATTTAAACCATCAGGGGGGCTTGCGGTCACCCCCATGGTGATTCTTTAACAAATTGTTCTTTTGAGCATGAGTAACCAGTTGAGCCAGTAAATCAAATTGATCTGAATCGGATGTAAGATGCAATATCTGAAGCTTATAAGGCATGTAGGTTACCTTCGGCTCTGGTTAATCAAGCCCACTCTGCCAGGAGTGTGGTGTTTTGGGGTCTAGTTCTATGGCGACTGGTTGCTTTGTTTTATAACCTGGTTTGGCTCCTGCTAAGCTGGTTTTATCTGGAGTTTCTCATACAAATAGCCTGTTAGTGCACACTAAGGGTGCAGCTCCTTATGGTGGTGCTTTAGCTCCATCAGCCAATGATTTGGCAAGTTTCTGTAGGGCTTCAGGCAATGCTTCAGACTTTTGAGCAAGAGTAACCATTGAACCAGTTCATGAAATCGAACTGTATCTAACTTTAAGACTTTAACAGAGCCAAACACATATCTACAGTGGATGCTTCAATTTGCCGGCAGGTAGAGAAAAAGAGACAAAGCTATTGGAAGGAGGTCTTGAGGCGAGTAGGAGAGAAGGGGTATTCCGAGGGCATGACGAAAAACTGGGATCACCACACAACGGGAATTATCTTGGTTAGCTTGAACTGATTGCAGAGTTTGGCCCCTTTTTCATGTAGACCAGTTGACATTTATTTTTAGATTTATTAGTGCTGAGGGCAAAGTAGTTTAAATATTTTTTTGATTTAAGCCTGTCCATAGCCACAAAGGTGAAAACCTTTCTGAGTGTATACTAAAAATGGTGCAAGACTTGGGGTTGGACTTGTCAAATTTCCGTGAACAATGCAATGATAATGCGAGCAATATGTCTGGTGTATATAACAGACTTCAAGCGCACCTGAAAATGCAAAACCCTTTAATTCACTACAGGCCCTGTGCTGGCCATTCTTTGAATCTCGTTGGTGTCAACAGCATAATTGATTGCTGTGAGGAGGTCACATCCTTTTTCGATCTTTTACAATCCCTTTATACCTTTTTCAGCGCATCCACTCATCGCTGGAATCGGATATTCGTGACAGAGACTTTCACATTAGTTTGACTTTTAAATCTCTGTGTGCCACAAAATGGAGCTGTAGGGCCGACTCCACCAAAGCTCTCTATAAAAGAATTATGATTTTTTTGTTATATACTACAAAAAGTGTCATGTTAATTTTGACCGTTTCATTCTTACAAAATTGTATAAATTGATAAGAAATTGCACTTGTGGGCCTGTTGCTCAGGGGCACCATAAGGTCTTAATACGCTATAAGTGATGCAGGTAAATGTTCTGCACTGGTTCTTTAAGCTATTACAGCTGCTTTTGAAAATATCGATCACTGTATATAAGTTTAGAGGCTCACAGTGTGTTGGCATCTCTGGAACAGCCTTGAAATGGTTCTCTTCATACTCATTAGAAAGGTCTTTTTCATCAACAGCATTTCTGTCCTGTGGTGTTCCCCAGGGTTCTGTTTTAGGCCCGATTGCTTTTTGCACTATATTTGCTGCCTCTTGGGCAATAAATAAGTTCATTTAATGGTGTTTGTTATCATTATTATGCAGATGATATTCAATTATATATTTTAAGCCTCGTGAATTTTCAAAATGGTCTGTTCTTCTAAATTACATAAACTCTATAAAAGGTTGAATGGAAGATAATTTATTCTCCCAATGATTACAAGTGGTTCAAAAAAACTGCCACCAGGCTTTTAACTAAGTCATCAATGAGATCACATGTAAGACCAATTTTAATTTCTTTACATTGGCTCCCAGCTACATTTAGAATTCAATTTAAAATTCTTGTGATTCTCGTGTTTAGAGCATTGCATAGTCAAGCTCCTGATTATATAAAAGAGTTGTTGCAATCTTGTAACTCCAGCAGGAATCTGAGATCCTCTGAACAGGTCTTGTTAGCCGTCCTTCATTCTAGACCAAAGACAATATTCACGTTAACGCCAAGGACGATAACCAAAGATTACGATAAAGGTATAGTTCTTAAAATTGTTCAATCAGAATCCATCCTGCTTTAAAGAGCATTTAAAGTGACAGACAAGCTTGCGCTTAGAATAAATAGAACAATAACGTCCGCTGGTGTGGACGCTAATATAGTTATCTTTATAGTTATCGTTCTTGGTGTGAATGGGCCTTAAAGATGACTGTGCCTTTGAGGTTGTTGCTCCCAAATTGTGGAATGCTCTCCCTATAGACTTAAGATCTGTGGACACTTTTAAAAAGCAGCTAAAAACCCACTTGTTTAAACTTGCTTTTGTCTAAATAGTTTTGTAGTACTCAGGTTTTATCTGACTGTTTGTTTTTAAAATGTGTCACTTTTTTATATTTGGATGTACAGCACTTTGTGATGTTTGCTCTAGAAATGTGCTCTAGAAATACTTACATTGTGTGAATGCGAACTGCAGTTTGAAAACAATTAAACAAGCAATGCACACAACAGACCAGTAGAACTCAGTGATTATCGACCAATTGCACTGACTTCTTTGGTGTTTAAAAGCTTTGAAAGGCTTGTTAAAAGGTATGTAGTGTCAAAAACCCAGCATCTATTAGATCCTTTACAATTCGCCTATCAGTCAAATAAGGGAGTAGATGATGCAATTTTAACATTGTTGCATATTGTATATTCACACCTCGAAGATTCCAAAAACCACGTGAAAATCCTATTTGCGGATTTTTCGTCGGCTTATAACACAATTTTGCCAACTGTGTTGGTTGAGAGATTAACCACAGAGTTTAACCTGGATGGGGGACTGATTATGTGGTTGCGGGATTTTTTAAGGAACAGAGTACAGAGAGTGAGTGTGGGTGGTTCAATGTCGGAAAAACAAATTACTAATGTTGGATCCCCACAAGGCTGTGTCCTTTCACCCCTATTGTTTATATTGTACACAAATCACTGTACAAGTGTACACTTACGCAGATTCTTTATTAAATTCGCAGATGATACTGCATTAGTCAGTCCTCTAAAGTCATGGACCAGTACTAAATGAATGTATCTCTTGGTGTGACATATCTAATCTTAAGTTAAACATTTTAAAAACAAAGGAGATGTGCATCAATTTTAGGAAGGAGTTTTCAGTGAATGAAACCACTATCAAAGGAGAGCCAATACAAAGTGTTGAGGAGTACAAATATCTTGGGGTCATCTTTGATCATAAACTGAGTTGGGATAAATGGACAGAGGCTGTGAACAAAAAAGGACAGCAAAGACTTTACTTCCCTAGGAAGATGTTGTCATTTAATATAAGCGTCTCAATCCTCAGACTTTTTTATAATTCTTTTATTGAAAGCGTTTTTACATTTTGTATCAACTGTTGGTTCGGAAACGCCACAGTGAAACAAAAGAGCTCAATTAGGAAAGTTTTAAGCACAGCTAGCAAACTAATTGGTATCCCCTTGAAAGATTTGGAACAAATTTATCATAACAGATGTCTCAGTAAAGCAACAAAAATCACAGCAGACAGTAGGCACCCTCTGTTTGATAGATTTGAGAGACTACCTTCTGGGCGAAGGTACAGGATGCCAGCAATTTTTAAAAATAGGGGGGAAAATTCCTTCCTGCCACAGGCAGTTATATTGTTGAACAAATGCAATGCAGCTGTGTACTGAGCGGGTCTCAGTGATGATTCTATGAAACTTATTATTGTTTTTTTTGTTTTTTTTTGTATTATGTGATGTGTATGGGCGGTGCTGTATGTGAGCATGTGAAACTCAAGCAACAAAATTTCCCTAAGGGGATAATAAAGTATTCAATTCAATCAATTCAATCAATTCAATCAATTCAATCAATTCAATCAATCAATCAATCAATCAATCAATCAATCAATCAATTCAATCAATCAATCAATGCACTTTTAAGGCAATCAACAGATCTGAATATGAATTAAATGACAAAAGTAAAACTGACTGAACACATCCCACAACAATGCAAAACAGCAGGTACAAGCCCAGTGTACGTGTGTCCTACCTGTGGAGTGGTTGATCTGAACATAACATCCTCCTCTTTGACTTCCGTCAATGTGATCTCAGTAAAAGACGACGAGCCACTGCTCTTCTGTAATCAATAACAGATCATGAGTTCAACAAACTTATTAACAACTAGGAGCACATTGAATGCCAATGTACATACCAAGTTCTCCGTTGAATACTGCATTTTATCAAGCTCCTCTGGGGTGCTCTCCTGCTCAACATAATCTACTTCCTCTCTCTCCTGTTTGGACACGATCTTCTCACAGTAGACATGATCACACTCGCTTTCTACAACATCCACTTTTCCAACCAACTCCTGGTCCAAAACCATACAATCAGCATCTTCTGTCATCTCAGTCATTGCACTTTCACCTGTTATGAGGCCAGCAACAAGCTCACCCAGCTTCTTTTTAACCTATTCACAAAAAAAGAAAACATCACATTAAATGTACACATTGTAAACAAGCAACATCATGAGCAATATCAATGATGGGTCAATCCATCTCAAGTGGTCCAATAAACGTGGCTTGGCCATTCTAAATTGTTCTAATTTTTGTTTGAGTGATTGCCTCTATATATTGGTATAGCAAAACCAACATTTTTTACTTTATTTTAATTGTTTAAACTTAGTTTGATTATCTATGTGTCATGGCACAACTCAGGATTGCTGAAAGGTCCACATTTAGGTTCAGGTATACAGTGAGAAAGTGGTTTTAACTGACATGTTCACATTCATCCTCTATAGCAGCGTTATACTTTAAAGTTGGAGTTTGAGATTCTGCTGGCCACAGAGCTAGGGCTACTACAATTCTGGAGAAAAGCCTCCTTTATTCATGAGCTTTAAGGAATGAACAGATCAATATATGCATAACAAATAATAAAAAATAAACAGTATCTTACAGAAATTCTGTTTATGGCTGACAAACAATAGCTTTTGCTTGTCAATGAGGCCTAAAACAGTGGTTCTCAAGCAGACATCTTCAAGGGAGCACAAATAAGCAACCAGCTTTTCAATTTTTCAACCGCCTGAGATGGACTCACTCTGATGTAAATGATGTTATCTAAAGATGGACAGGGGCGCCGCTGAGAATCCCTTAGAATAGTCCTAATCTAGAGTTTACACTCATTCACTTCACACACTCATGGCGTATTGTGACAGGCACATCCCTAATTGACCCAAGGTATCTTAATACCTGTAAACAGGGCCTGAGTAATTTAACTAAGAATGTTACATGAAGGCAACAAAGAGACAGTTAGCCACTATTATATCCTTTGCATTAATATCTATATTAATTATTAATTCATAAAAAAATGTTGTTCATAAAATAGCTGTTAAATGGAGGGTGTTCCATTGCAAATTCGTTTTCTCTGTGGTATTGAATTTGGTTTGTGAAATTGTACAGGTATTGGTTGGTACAGACTACTGAAACTTTTATATAATGTCTAATGCGTTTTAGAGACTTTGTGCCAATTTAGATCAGTTTACTGTAGTTATTTCAGTTAAAAAACACACTAACTTTACACAATTTGTGACATTCAAGATTTCATTAATGGACTTTGAAGGAATTCAGCATTTGATTTGACAAGAGTGAAAGAGTTCAGGACCAATCCGTTGCCATTTTGAAAATAGTTATACACCTTTAATTGAGAGGGGTGTTTTATTTTTGTATTTTTTTGTAATTTCACTTGAGTTGATGTAGGCCAATTATAATAGTGGCCTAGGCATTGAAGTCACAAAGACAATCGGGAGATCACAAACAGGATGTAAAACAGTCATGTATTGTAACTATTATTTAGTTATTTTACAAAAAAAACCTCCACAAACACTATAAGTGAACCTCAAATAAAATAGCATACTAGCTTTTGCAACCAAGAATCGTGAAATTTCACTGGTATAGGTATCTACTACTGAAATGTTGGTATTTTGAAAACACTATTTTCCATAGATTTATTGTATTTTTTTATACATGTGCAGTATGGATATATATTTATATTAAAAAAGTATGTTGCTGTTTTGATCTATAGTTTTCTCTCAAGTCAAGTCACCTATATTTCTATTGTGCGTTATACAATACAGATGGTTTCAGAGCAGCTTTACAGTGATAAACAGGAAAACAGTGATTCAATGATGCAAACAGAGATCAATTCTGCTGCAAAGCAGCTCTAAAAAGATAATAGTAAACCGTCATTATTCAGGTGAAATCAGTTAATTGTTGATTCAGATGGGTTCAAAACTCTCTCTTTACTAGATTTCATTAATGTGGGCTCAGTCTGTGATTGAAATAGCAGGTGAAAAGGTATTACTGTGTCTGATTCTCAATATTATATGAGTTAATTTGCTATTACTTAATCAAATAGTTAATTAAAACATTTAAATACTGTTTTTACTTTCTCTTTTGTCTTGGTAAGTCGAGGAGTTAGAGAAATATTGTATTTTATCCCTCATTTCTTCTATTCATTTTAGTTTCTGTAGGTAGCAAGTTTTTATGGATTGTTTTCTCATCCCACTCCTAAAGACTGTGCTTTCAGTGTATATACTGTATATGTATTATATATATACAGTATATCCATATATTTGCTGTGTTCCTGTTTATTGTGGGTCCACACCACACCTTAGATGTAGAAAAGAGATGTAGCAAAGCTAGAATCTAAATTTATAAGACTGTATACCCAAGCATAATTTCACTTAGTTAATTAACGTGAAGTGTCTATTTGAACTGGTACCAAAAATATGCAAAAGACTAAGAACATGGTGACTGAGCTGTGACCTGTACGATCTCCTCGAATACGTCCTGCAGCGGAGAGATCTGTTCATGCAGGCTGTCTGCGTGTGCTTTGGCATACGCCACTTCCCGCTGGATCTGGAGCAGGTCTTCAGCCGCAGCACACAGCTCGGTATTGTACTGCTGTACTGTCTGCTCCAGGTCCTGCTGCTCCTCCTGCAGGCCCTGCAGCTGCACACACACAATCAGAGAAACACAAGGTCAAACACACAAACAGATGGCAGCGACTTAAGACCATGTTTTAGTGACATGTATTATTTGTCAAGTCAAGTCATCTTCATTTACATAGCGCTTTTAACAATGAAGGTTGCTTCAAAGCAGCTTTACAGAGGTAAACATATAATTTAAGGTAACAGAGATTGTTTTGGCTCTATAGCGGTTCTTGAATAATGTTATTTTCCAGCTAAAGTTAGTTTTGATCGATCGTTTGTTAGTAAATTAGGGGCCGATAAGACGACGCCGTTCTCTCTAAACAGACCTTCACTTTGTACCCCAAACCTTCTGTAAATTGTGGTAAACTGTATTTGTATCCCAATTCTAATACTAACATACAGTATAGGGCCATCACTGCAATATGTATATTGTGTTTTTTTCTGTGTGCATGTGTAAACTGTATTTGTGAATACAACAGAAACTCCACACCAAACCCCTACTCTAACCTACAAAAATTAACAATACTTTTTTTTAACATAGTATTTGTAGTAAAACCATAGCAATCACAATTATACTACAGTTATGGGTACTAAAACCATGGTTGGTTACTAAATGGATACTGCAGTATTTATAGTAAGTTACCATTGTTTTAAAACCATGTGTAACGGCATTTCAATAAAGCCAGAGGTGAATGGCAGTGGCGTATGAGTAGGCTATATGAATTAACTTCAATAAATTCAAATTCCTTAATATTGCTCAGTGCCTTCCTTTATTCTCCAAAAATATTCAAAGACACACCACCACTGTCCTATTGTCATCACTTCTTCAAACAAGGTCCAGCATGTACACACAAAACATGAATACAACCAGGGTCCAAAATCACCTTCTCTGTACTGCCACCCAAAGGTAATGGTTACCTTTCAAATCTTCCCGGTTACTAACTCCAACCAACTTGCTACTTATCATCATGCCTACATTGCCTCCCAATGGTCAATACCAACACTGTAACAATAACAACGGCCTGGTCATGCAGGTCCACAACTCCTGTCAGGACATGCAGTAAAGCCAGCCAGCACGACTACACCTCTGCAGATGATCCAGGACGTGATCCAGAATGCCTGGTCTTCAATCAGCCGAAGAGAACCCAGGTCACACCCATCCTGACTTCAGCCCACTGGCTCCCAGTTGTGGCCAGAATCAAATAGAAGGCCTTGCTGCTGGCTTTCAGAACTACCACTGGAACAACACCTCCTTACCTCAATTCACTGCGACAAGTATATGCTCCCTCCCACCAGTTATGGTCAGGGAATGAGCAACGCCTGGTTGTTCATTCACAATTAGGGTTAGGAAACGAAAATTGATTCCAATTCTGGAATTGTATACTTAAGTTCAGGAATCGGATACTTGTTATAAAACAACAAATTTTAATTTTGCTTATCGATTCCTGTGTGTGCATTTTAATGTGGTTTTGAACCATAAGACATGAAAGAGAACTCAATTTGCACAAATTATGTCAAAATATCCTCGTAAACACAGTCGGTTTAGTCTTAAATTAACGTAAACAGTTGAGAAAGAAACCCCATGTGTAACAGTATATTGGATCCGTGCGTTAGGTCTTAAAGTGACAGCAGCCTAATACACCTGCTGCCGTTTATGTCATTAATGTTAATCAAAGAACAAAAGAAAATCCCAATGATCTTGACTGCATAACTTTAATAAGGATTAATCTATATTTTGTTTAAAAAGAAAACTATGCAGTGTTATTATAAATTTGATTACAATTTTTTAACTTTGTTAATATGTATTTATTTTTTGGTATTGATCATTTGCTTATTTCGAAACTCGGAATCAATGAGAATTGGAATCAATAAGCAGAATCGGCTCTGGAACGATACACAACCCTATTCACAATAGGCATAGTCACAGTCTCCAAAACCTTCACTCTCTCTGGTCCTCTCTGGTGGAATGAGCTGCCAACCTCCACCTGAACTCCTGAAACCATCACATCTGCCAACTAAATTTTTTTTAAATAAAATAAAAAACGCTAGAGGGGAAAGAGTTAACTATAAAGTTTTTACTTCAGTAAAAATAAAAAAAATAAAAATGTGAGTTTTAGGGCATTTTCACTCCTATAGATAGTTTGTTTTGTTCTGAAACAGGGACTTCTTCTCTAGCTTGCTTCCTAATCTAGTTGTCTAATAAACTTTGCATTTATTTTACGAATATTTTTGGCTCTCTGACGAATTGCTTTTGTTCCTCTTTTGTAAGTCGCTTTGGATAAAAGCACTTGCTGAATGCATAAATGTAAATACAAATGATGCATTAAATAACTAACTTTACCTGTGAGCACACTGTGCTGTAATGACATTTGTATGCTATTAGAGACCCACCAGATGTCCCCAGTGGAAAAGTGCATCAATTGTGTAATCGGTCATTTCTAATAATATATCTTCAGAAAACTGGAGTGTCTGCATTAAGCGAAACATTAACAAAAATGTCTAAGTCTGCCTTCCTTTTTAAGTACACTCGCATCTTATTCATCCAAGCTCTTAAAATTTCAAGATTGGACAACTGCAGTGCTCTTTTGGCCGGCCTTCCAGCCAGCATGACTCCGCCAATGGTTCAGAATGCAGTAATGTTTCTGTCTTTAATCAACCAAGAAGAGCTGACATCACACCCCTCCTAGGCTGTGTTTACACGGCAAGTCTTAATGGACAGATCTGATCTTATAACTGGATCATGTCCAATGTTTTGTCCTGCCAGTTTACACTCACGTTAGACACGACTGGTATCTGATACCGGTGTTTACATTAATCCACGCCCAAAATGATTCTGTTGTTGATCGCTTTATTATGCGACATGGTTGACCCCTGGGTTTTAAATGGTTTTACTAAAATTATTTTATAATTCAATCATGGCCAATCGGGTTGGCCATCTTTTTTTTTAAACCAGAGGCACTGTTCCTTCTTTTTATATATTGCATGTTCAGATATTCATCCAACAAAATATTCTGGGGGCCATGGAAATTTGGTGAAAATTATCAAAATGGCTGGCAACTTATAAAATAAACGCTGGCAGGGAAAGAGTTAACTATAAAGTTTTCACTTCAGTAAAAAAAGTTTAGTGTGAGCACATACAGGCACATCTGCTTCATGACATTTAAAGAGATCTGTGTGGGAAACCTGTCGCTGTCGTCCGAGGGGAATCAGATATACACGTTTAGACGCAGGTCAGATGTCCAGATATCAGATGTGTTTTTGATTTAAAACAACATTTGAAAGTGGTTCAGTCAGTAAAAAAATTGTTTTTTTTGTACCCGTGTAAATGCAGCCTTGGTTTCACTTTCACAAACACTGTTATTAATAATAATAATAATAATTTGTTACATTTATACAGCGTTTTCTGGGTATTCAAAGCGCTTTACATGGAAGGGGGAATCTCCTCAACCACCACCAATGTGCAGCTCCACCTGGATGATGCGACAGCGGCCATATTGCACCAGTACGCCCACCACACACCAGCTTACTGGTGGAGAGGAGACCGAGATGAAGCCAATCAGTATATGGGGATGCCGGGGTTAAACCCCAACTCTTTTTCGAAGGACATCCTGGGATTTTGAATGACCACAGAGAGTCTGGGCCTCGGTTTAACGTCTCATCCGAAGGACGGTGCTCTTTGAGAGTACAGGGTCCCCGTCACTAAAGGACCCTGCTGGCCTCACTAACACCTCTTCCAGCAGCAACCTGGTTTTCTCAGGAGGTCTCCCATCCAGGTACTGACCAGACTCAGCCCTGCTTAGCTTCAGTGGGAAACCAGTCTGTTCTGCGGAGTTCAGCTCCGACCCTAATTAAACACAGCTAATCCAGGTCTTTAGGTGTGTTAAAACTTGTTGGAGTTGGCTGGAGCTAAACTCTGCAGGACAGTGGCTTTCCATGAGCGGACTTTGACACATGTGCTGTAGATTGACAATGAAAATGATTTGAGGGGGCAGTAGAATGACTTTTTGTGGTAACTGACAGTAGGATACTGATCCATATAGAGCTTGAGTTGTATTTAACCTGAAGTATCCCTTTAAACAGGAACGTTTCTCCAGAAAGCATTTAAACATTTGCTTACCACTTCCCTCTCCTGCTTCTGGAGGTCATAGATCACCTTCAACTCTTCCTTCAGCTGTGTCTTCCTCTCTTCCAGCTTCTCCATGCTCTCCTGTGTGTTACGGCACAAAGCCTTGACCGTCTGAAGAGTCTCCTCTTCCATATGCACCTCATCCTTCAGACCCTGAGGATATATCCATGAGGATATGTTAACCTGATCTAAACCACTAAACTCATATCACTGATAACAGCCGTACCGTATGTCATCTTCTATCACATAAGTCCTATGACTTTTTGTGCAGATTATGAGAGAAAGTTTTTCCAACTTCCTAAAACTTTTCAAAAAACTTGGGTGTACCCAAAGTCTAGCGCAAAACAAGTTACACTTTATTTTAAGGTGTCCATGTTACAGTGTAATTATACATTAAGTACTAAGTAATAATAATTAACAACATGTACTTCATAGGATTTGGTTAAGGATTATGGTTCGGTTTAGGGTTAATTGCATGATTTAGGATTAACTGCATGTAATTATGCATAATTTGTAGTTATTACTACAGTAACTACATGTAACGTGTAACAAGGACACTGTAAAATAAAGTGATACCACTGGTTGATTTTCTCCCCAAAAGTGCTGTGAAAACAGGTCTGAAATTGACTCAGAACTATAACAGAGTGTTTTTAAACAGACGCAATTCTCAAATAACTGACAAACACACATTCTCTGAGAGTGTTTGCATTTTTGAATAGCGTGCTAACAGTCAGCATGGTGAAATGTAGGTTCATGATTTAAACTTTTTAATGCATAAAGTAGCTCTCAGGTGGGTGTAAAGTAACACAAAAATAATGGTTCGGTGCATACCTTGATTTTGAAGTCATCCTTTATTTAGTGTTAGTACTGTAATGCCATATTCAATTATTATGGGATCGCTGTCCGGCAATATAAAAAGCTTCCAGAACCTTCATTTTATTTAATTACTTTTTTACTGTATTTTAAAAACGTATTTATAACCTATTTTAATGACAATGGTGGCAATAAAACACTTATTTTATTACGCGTGTGTCCTTTTTGGATGAATGTTTATTATTTTATTCATCAAAATAAAACAACTGTTGCTGATATATTTGAACAAACATAAACCCAATAGCTCAAAAAATATGATGTTAGATAAAGTATTTGAATCACTACAAGGGACTTTTTACCTCAGCCGGTATCAATGTGCTACATAAAATATATCATGGCGCATTTTTCTTAAGGGGTGTCTTTAGCCCCGTCACAACATTCATTTATGATCTCTATGGTACCACACATGTTGCTGATCTCCAACACTAACTATCACACGAATAAATAAGACAGGCATGGAACTGTATTTTGAGAAAACCATATCACGGTTAAAAATATAGAATCATGACGATTAAAATCAATTTCACATCAAATGCTATGCAAAACAAAGCGCCGAATGACTATTCACCAGAGAAGAAGTACGCTGAAGAGATGCGCAGAGAAAG
Source organism: Meda fulgida (assembly GCA_030578275.1). Lineage (NCBI taxonomy): Eukaryota > Metazoa > Chordata > Actinopteri > Cypriniformes > Leuciscidae > Meda > Meda fulgida. The sequence continues at coordinate 35,128,996 of CM060617.1, read as the reverse complement.
AAAGCACTAAGTGGCAGTGAATTATAGATAGTGCTCATTAGCTACCTTTAGTGTGTGTGTGTATAATGCAGAAAATAACAGTACCTTGATTTCGTTATCGTCAGAAGAGTCTTTACCCTGAGCCTGAAGCTCCGTGTCCCTGAAACAATAAATCACGTAATAAAGCAAACTGAAATGCCAATTTCCGCAAGATTTCAGTATGATTTCCATGGCTCTGATTTAAGCGCACATAAACACAAGATCACTGCAGTTCAAGATTATGCAATCCATACGTGTCAGATGATGTCAGGATGATGAATCACTACAGTACATGCAAACATCATAGCATTATTATTTTAGTGCATAATTAACCTCGACGTGCAAGGTGATGTTTTTTGAAGGATGTCGGTGAAATCACATTTAAAGACTAAGACTGCGTGCAGCTGCTTATATGTAAAAGATAAGGATCATGCATTCGTGTACCTGGCAGCGGCTGCAGCGCGCGCTCGTGCCGGCCGCAGGCAGTCTAGAATAAAGCGCATCATATTCATACGCGACACATCATCTGCAGCACACACGTCACACGAGCGGGTTAATGCATAGCTTTGGAAATATTTCGACTCTCTATGAAGTGCATGCTGTCAAATAAAGACGTGTGAATGAGACGTTCTCCTTGAATCGCGGTCCGCTCTCCTTCAGCTGCGGCAGGGATCACGTGACAGTGGGCTCTGCACGAGACCGACGATCCGAGCCAGAACCGATCGGCTCCATATGGCACGTGTCCACTGGCGTAGAAGAAACCCGCTGAACACACACACACACACACACACACACACACACACACACACACACACACACACACACACACCACTCTATAGTGTGCTGCCGCTGTTGGGCGTGTCTGTTATACAGCAAGAGTTTTCACTACACCATCAGCCTGTGGGAAATCTAAAGGTAAAATTTAAGTCTGAGATATCTAAGAGTTACGGTCTCAGATGGGCAGAAAATGAAATACAAATCCGTGCTTGCACACCAAAATAGAATTTATTTATGCAAAGTGCTTTTATGGTTGTAGTTTAAAGGTAGGGTAGGCAATTTTTTAATAAACACTTTTTGTTATAGGTCGGGACTCTTCACATCCTGATTGCAATCAACAACAGAAGTGGTCTAAATATTAAAGGTGCAGTGTGTAAATCTTAGCGGCATCTAGTGGTGAGGTTGCGAATTGCAACCAATAGAAGTTACGGTCAGTTCAACAGGGAGCGCACAGCTCTTAAAGGGGCCACACCTTATTTCCACTCCTTACAGTGGGCCGTTCAAATGCAGTAGCTGTGAGAAAGTGAAAATGGTTGTTTGGCAGTACTTTCAGTCAAAAGAACGTAATTCAAGTTGAGCTACATGTTCAATTTGTAATGCTGACTCAATTTGTCTCGTGGTGGCAAGGACCCTAAAAAATACACAACATCGCCACTGTTAAAATGCATAATGTTTCTTTTTCTTTTTTTATCTTTTTTTGACAGTTAAAATAAAATAAAATAAAATGAAAAATCCACTGCTGTGGACGTTGTTTACTTCATTAATGGACACAGTAAAGTAGATGGGAGTAGGAGTAGGATTCGGTATTCGGTTTCGGATTCGGCAGAATCTTAACCAGTGGATTCGGTATTCGGCCAAACCCCAAAAATCTGGTGCATCCCTACTTGTTATCATTGTGTCAGTGTTTTATTCGCTGACTTTAACTTGCTTCTTTGCACGAAGAACAACACAGTGACGAAATGCGCTCTGTAGCGCAGTTTGTTCGTTTAGGGTTCCTGTAGAAACATGGCAGTGCAAAATGTCAATGTAAGAGGACCCGCGGTGTATGTAGATAGAAATGTCTCAAGCTAATAAAAACAGAACGGTTCATTATGTAAGATCTTAATACACCACTGAAAACATAGTTACCGTAATTCCTCGAATAAAAACCAGTAGTCAATTAAACGCCGGGCCTCTGATAGTGGGGGGGGCGTGGTCAACACGGACAAATAAAGGCCGGTCTTAAATTAAGGCCGGGAGAAAATTAGTGTACACTCAAAGACGGACACGCTCAGCGCTTGTGATATATCACAACTATTCAGTGTTCTTAACCACATAATGTTTATTTTAGGTTTCAGACATTTAAATACATATTATTTATTGTAAAATACACAATGGTGTCTATGGAAGCAGCAATAACAATCCATTCAAATATATATGCCGACGTGTTTTATTCATATCAGATACACAGTGTAAGTAACTATAAAGTTTACTCTATTCTTCTCCCAGTTCACCGGCCACTTTACTTTCATGTATTTCGGGAGAAACTGAAGAATGCACGTGCTGTAATAAATCCAACAGACAGGAATCTCTGAACTGCGGTGCCCATCTCACGTTACAGAGAAGATCATTTATAAAGGGTTTTAAATGACAAAACAAACTTACTCATACATATTTGAGAGTCAGAAGAATAGAAGACCGTTGATGACATGGTAAGCAAGTTTGTTAATATTTAGAAATAAAAGCGCAACATCTGTCATACAGGGCTTTGGCACACGTGCCAAGCATGCCGTGTCACCATGGAAACATGGCTGGCGGGCGGGCGGGAGGGGATCGCGAATTAGAAATAAAGGCCTGCCTCTAACAAAAGCCTGCTTCAAATAAAACCTGCTACCATCTGCAGTTCAGGTAAATAAAGGCCCTGGTTTTTATTTGAAGAATTACGGTATGTATACTATATCGCATTTCTGTCAACAGATCCTCCTAAATATTACACACTGCACCTTTAAATATCTTCTTTGGAAGTCTCAGGACCAAAAAAAAAAAACGCTCATCCAATCATTGCATTCGGTCCGAATGCAATTGACTTGTTCGGTGTCTAGTCATAGCGTGGGGAAAAACAATCATTGACTGGAAACGCATGGTGTTAACCCAGTATGGCCTACGTAGAATCAATTATGCCGCTTAACAGAGCAAGATACATAGAAACATAAACACTGATTCGTATTGAGTCGGATTGTCCATACAGTATCTGTAACTGGACAAACGACCCGACGGAAAGGCCAGATGTCTCGTTTCCCCACTTTTTTGTTACCTGATTGAGTCTCCTGGGAAGAGACAGCTAATCGTAGATTATTCAATCTGACCGCATTATCAGTATCACAGGGTCATCCAACAGTCTATATTGTTATCCCATGTTCATTAAAGGCACAAAATGTAAGATTTTTGGATCAAAATATCCAAAAACCACTAGAACAATGTTATATATTTTGTTGATTTGTGTAGTTACATTATCCCAAATGTTTCTAAGCATGTTTAAATCCAGAGAAATAAGCAACTTTAACCAGGACACGTCTATCAGTGACATCATGCCCGCGTAACCCTCAATTTCAAGTTTTATTTTGTAGAAACCATGGAAACACTAAAGACGTTTTAATATATTATTTGTTTTATTTTTACCGCGTATACCATGTTTTACTATGCCTAATATCGATTTAGCTCACTGCAGCGTGAAACAAGTGTCTCACATAGTAGCCGCGAGCGAACGCACAGAGTAGCATTTTAACAACTTTCAAAACACTCAAATGTATCTAAAATGTTACCCCTCTAATATGAACGGAAGAAGCCAAAGAGGTCGTCTGTGGCATCATAAACGCTCCACTGCTCTTGAGCCGAGATCACGGCGTCATCAAGCTACGCCTTTGTTTTGAATAAGCGACGTCTATCGGCTAAACATTACATAGTGTGCATTTAAAGCTATGATTTAAAAGACTAGTATGTCTTAGCATGGTAAATGAATACATTTCATGCACATTTCGAATAGCAGCGACGTTACTCAGTGCTATTAGCCTATATTAGTGAAGTGCTATATCACACAGGAATCTACTCACAGAGCAACATGAAGAATTACAGGCCCCTGGAGGCTCACTATTTGTTCACCAGTGGCTTTGTGGGAGTGGTTTAACATAACAAAATATCAGTGAGCGAAATTTATTTATTCAGACCTGGGTTGCCATGCAGGGGGACATCCCTGTCATGACCGGTCATTGCAACTGCATGTCAGGCAAAGTTGTGTAGTCTATCTGGAGTGCATATGAATATTAACCTTGATATGTTTCATACATTGTATTTCCATAACTATTATGTATGTCTTTCTTTCAGAAAACGGGCATTTGCTGATTTCATCACATGGACTCCTCAGGCATCAGTAATGCAGTCTATTCAATACAAAGGTTTTGGTCATTCAATATTTTCCCTACACTTCAGGAGCTGAAACATGCACGGTTAGGCTTTTTTATTTTGTATCAGATTGTAAATCATTATGAATACACTGTATTGTAAGTTGTATCAACAAATTATTATTTAGTGACTAGTTCCACAGATTTCTTACGTTCACTCAATTTCTCTCTTCAAACTGCTGCTTCAATTGTTAATTTTTAGTTGGCCCAAACTTGACTCCAACTTAAAGTAACTAGTTTTATAGTTCAACTAAAATGTTTTAATCAGGATTTATTAGTTGGTTATTACTAGGAATTGCTGTACTAAATTTTACACTGAGGTTAACAAAATTATTTACTGGTATGTATTAATCACATAAAAACACAAATGAAAACACACATTAGCCTTTATTTCATAATCTGCATTTATAACATTTGTCATACAAACTAAACATACAGGCTAAAGTGCTCACTTGACAAACATTAAATTCAATAACTGCAAATTTCATTTTTAACATTTATGGAACTAAAAAATATTTACTAATTTTTCCCTAAACTAAAAACAAAAAGCACATTTTAAATTATAGTAAAAACTACAAAAACTCTGCAAGTAATTAATACATAAAATAATTAGTGCTTTCAAGTTGATTAACCACATCTAACATAAAAGTTTATGCTTATGTGTATATATATATAATTATATTTATAGATTATATATACATTTATATAGATTATAAGTGTGCGCATGTGGGTATATGCATGGACGTCTGCCTTTATGTGCACATGGACTTCAATGACATCCCATTCCTGATCCATAGGGTTTAATATGGAGTTGGCCCACCCTTTGCAGATATATCAGCTTCAGCTCTTCTGGGAAGGCTGTCCAAAAGGTTTAGGAGTGTGTTTATGGGAATTTTTGACCATTCCTCTAGAAGCGCATTTGTGAGGTCAGGCACTGATGTTGGACGAGAAGCTCTCAGTTTCCGCTCTAATTTCCCAAAACTGTTCTATCGGGTTGAGGTCAGGACTCTGTACAGGCCAGTCAAGTTCCTCCACGCCAAACTTGCTCATCCATGTCTTTATGGACCTGCTTTGTGCACTGGTGCGCAGTTGTGTTGGAACAGGAAGGGGCCATCATCCCCAAACTGTTCCCACAAAATTTGGAGCATGAAATTGTCCAAAATGTCTTGGTATGCTGAAGCACAAAGAGTTCCTTTCACTGGAAATAAGGGGCCAAGCCCAACCCCTGAAAAACAACCCACACACCATAATCCCCCCTCCACCAAACTTTACACTTGGCACAATGCAGTCTGGCAAGTACCGTTCTCCTGGCAACTGCCAAACCCAGACTTATCCATCAGATTGCCAGACCGAGAAGCGTGATTTGTCACTCCAGAGAACACGTCTTCACTGCCCTAGAGTCCAGTGGCGGCTCCTTTGCACCTGGTGATGTAAGACTTGGATGCAGCTGCTCGGCCATGGAAACCCATTCCCTGAAGCTCTATGCACTGTTCTTGAACTAATCTGAAGGCCACATGAAGTTTGAAGGTCTATAGCTATTGACTAGAAAGTTGGCGACTTCCGCACACTGTGCGCCCCAGCATGCGCTGACCCCGTTCTGTGATTTTATGTGGCCTACCACTTCATGGCTGAGTTGATGTTGTTCCCAATTGCTTCCACTTAGTTATAAATACCACTGGAATATTTAGTAGTGAGACTAGTAGTAGTAGTGACTTATTACACTGTTGGCAACCTATCACTATACCAGGCTTGAATTCACTGAGCTCCTGAGAGCGCCCATTCTTTCACAAATGTTTGTAGAAAGCAGTCTTCTTGCCTAGGTGCTTGATTTTATGCAACTGTGGCCATTGAAGTGATTGGAACACTGTCTCCTCTCCACCAGTAAGCTGGTGGGCGTTCTGGCGCAATATGGCTGCTGTCGCATCATCCAGGTGGAGCTGCAGATTGGTGATGGTTGAGGAGATTCCCCCTTGCTTTCCTCCAACTTTGTACACTGAAAGAGGGTAGAAATCATTCAGTTCTTTGAGAAACTTTACGTGTAGTTCTCCAAAGGCACTTCCAACTTCATAAGCACGAAGATGTTCAATATACCATGAAGCCAAGCTTTTCAGGATCAATGAAACCTCACCATCACTGATCAAAATATTCTGGATGATGCTGAACTCTGGTAATCCTGAACATGAACCAACAGAGACAGCCATACCCTTTGAGTAAGTTGTTCCATGGACAGCGATAGCAAAAGAAAGAGTGTTAAAACAACCAAGCTTTCTTGCAATGGCAGTCCTCAGGTTTGGTGCTAGTATGGAATACTAGACGGCCTAAGATGGCGCCAGTGTCTCCGTGTTGTCTGCTTAGTTTACTGTTTGCTATTGCTTTATTTACCTGTACATGTTGTCTCTGCTTTACTTATATACGATCGCCAAACACTTCTCAATGTTAGAGTCTCTAAAGATACATTGTTTAGAAGTCATGAGTTGGGAGACGACCAGGCCATGGGTCTTCCTCCCTTCCTGGTGGATATACCGGCGTATCTGTACCGAGCAGCAGGCGTTATTCCCTGTAAAAAGCACCATAGGCGACAGGGAAAGCGCGGAAGTGTATTGGTCAGATTCAAGACTCACCTGGCGTTTACATGTGTGACGTGTCCTCACGATGGATTCTGCGTTCCTGCTGTCCAGCGGTTGCTGAGGATGAGAGGCCAGTGGCTCCGTCCTGTTTTCCCCAGCTCGTCCGGTTAACGTTACTTCCGATGCCGACCTTTCAACTGTGCCTTCTCCTCCCATGCGGCTTCGGGTCGGTAGAAGTGGTGTGGATTTTTCAAACCTTCGCCCCCTGGATCGTGCGGCGCCTTCAGACAGTGAGCGTCAAATTCTTCGCTTGGCTCTGATTAATGCTAGATCGCTAGCTAATAAGACTTTTTTGCTCAATGACTTCTTCACGTCACGTGATCTGGATTTTATGTTTTTGACAGAAACCTGGCTCCATGCATTTGAGTTCACTCTTTTTTCTGAACTTCTTCCTCCCCACTGTGATTTTCTGAGCTCCCCCCGGACCACCGGCAAAGGTGGAGGCCGTTTTTCACTGTAGTTAGATTTCGGTGGACAGCTTCTATAGTTTTGAACTGCAGTTTTTTGAGACAAACTTTCCAATGACTGAATTATGTTCAGTGATGTATCGACCTCCAAAGTACAATATTGGTTTTATTCAGGACTTCAGAATTTGTGGCTGGGATTGCATTGAAATATGATCGCTTTTTAATTGTTGGTCATTTTAATATACAATGTGTGTTGCGAATCTAAAACTCTGGCTAAAGATTTTCTTAATTTACTCTTTTAATCTCACGCAGTCTGTCACTGGCTCGACCCATGAAAAAGGGCACACTTTGGACCTTGTGTTGTCGTATGGTTTATGTTTAGCCATTAGTGAAATATGCAACACATGTATTTCAGATCATCTGCCTGTCTTATTTATTGTGGCTGTTCCCGGTTCTGAGCTCCTCCACGCACTGTGCATTCAATGAACCTTTAACTGCCTCACAGTTCCCCTTCAGTCGCTCACGTTCGACGTGACGTCGACGTGGGAACGTAATGGGATCACTTCAGGGAGCCCTATCAATTTCGAGTATCTACAGAACAAGCCAATGAACGTTGGCGTGCGTGAAAGCGCCACGCGCCCCCGCCCTGCAGCGCGGGTATAAACAGGAAGCGGGCGCACGCACTCATTGTCTTTTCGCTTCGGAGCCGAGCTTTGTTTTGACCTCTGAGGTTTACAGACTGCTGTACAACGATCGGGAAAAGGAGAAGGCTCTGTTCCAGTGCTGGTGTGACGGCGCGATCAGCGGTGGCCGCGAGCATTTCTGAATACCACAACAGCTGTTTTCACAGCTTTGTTTGTGTGTGTGTGTGTGAGACTGTGTCGGTCTCGTGGGCGTTCCTCGTACTGAGAGTGTACCCCGATTACACCGCAACTATCCCTGGGTGTTTCAGCACTGAAAGAGTTTTTATTTTATTTTCCCTGTTTGTTATTTTCAACTAAAAGAGCAACAAGCGTGACCCTGCGTCCTTTTCAGGATGCCATTCCGCTTGTGCGTTTATAGCTGCACAATAGCTTCATCTTGTGTTTGGGCATTCAGCACGCTGAGGCAGCTTTTGTGAATAGCTCATGTTCCCATTGCGGGAATATGACAATGATAGCGCTAAGATCGAGACTCGCTTACCTCAAGGGAGGTGCACTTCAGAATAGACCTACTTCTGTGCATGACCAGGGTGATCTGAGGATTACCGTGAGAGCTTCCCCGCCGAGGCAATCTCCGTGGGCTCCTCACGCCTCACAAGCGCGACCGCCGTTGGAGCCTTCAAACGAGCGTGCTGGTCCTTCTCTTGGATGACCACTCGTCTACTTTGGGGCTCCACCCGACGACCAGATGTCGGTCGCAGCATCGGAGGAGGAGCTTCATTCCTCTGGAGATGAGGATTCGGCTGCGTTGCCCCCTTCGGGGCGTGTAGCGTTGCCCGAGTTCGATCCAGAATGGACGGCTATGCTTTCCCTGGCCGCCGAGAAGGTCGGGCTTGTGTGGAACCCTCCACCACATCCCGAACCTTCCCGGTTGAGCGATTGGTTTCTCGGGGCGGGCCGTGCTGGTTCTCAGCACGCCGCCCCCGTACCTTTCTTTCCGGAAGTGCATGAGGAGCTAACTAGGACGTGGACGGCGCCGTATAGTGCCAGAAGCCGCCCTAGTGGCTCCTCCCACCTCACCACCCTCGACGGCGGGTGGCTAAGGGGTATGTGGATGTCCCGCCGGTGGAGCGTGCCATTGCGATGCAGCTGTGTCCAGCGTCCGCTTCCTCCTGGCGGGGCAATCCAAGCCTCCCGTCCAAGGCATGTAAGTTTTCGTCCGGTCTTACGGCAAAGGCTTACAGAGCCTGTGGACAGGTTGCTTCCGCCCTCCATGCCATGGTGCTTCTGCAGATCCATCAGGCCCAGGTACTCATGGACATGAACGAGGGTGGTTCTGACCCAAAGCTCCTCCGGGAGCTCCGTGTGGCAACTGACCTCACCCTCCGGGCGACGAAAGAAACCGCACATTCCATTGGTCAGGCGATGTCCACCCTGGTGGTCCAGGAGCGCCACCTCTGGCTCAACCTGGCTGACATGAGGGACACCGACAAGTATCGGTTCCTGGATGCCCCTCTCTCCCAGGTTGGGTTATTCGGCGACGCGGTCGAGAGCTTTGCCCAACAATTCTCGGCCGCCCAGAAGCAGACGGAGGCCATCCGACACGTCCTGCCCCGGCGGACCGCTGCTGCTTCCACCCGTCCGCCGGCTGCAGACCCTTCGTCTACTCATCGCCGTGGTCGGCCTCCTTCGGCGTCCTCCGCTCCCACGAAGCCTCAGCAGCAGCCTTCGTCTAAGCCTCAGTGTGGAGCAAGCCGCAGGAAGCCGACCACGCCCGTCCAGGCCGCTGCCAAGCCAGGTGGCAAGCGGGGGTGCAAACGTCCCTGAGACGGGCAACCCAGAGGTGGATCAAGTTGCTCTTCAGGAGATGGTGAATGTGCCGCTCCTTCCCCCGGTGGAGGGCTGGGCGGAGAATCTTTTGTTTCCGTTACACAATTTCAATAAAGAGCAATTTCTGAAACCTCTGGGTCCCAAGAGGGCACGCTTGGCGGTCGACGACGCTATGCCTTGTCACCCTCAGGCCCCTCTTCTATCGCCAGCGAGCAGCAGTGGCTGTGTCCCGGATGCATTGATGCCTCCGCACACTCACTCTGCCCTTCGACGAAAGCAGGTATGTGTCGCACCACACACCCAGACCCCACTTCAGGCCGCTATGCCGTCCGAGTCGAGTCCCTGCATTCTGCCGCGCTGCCCCACCCCAGGTATGTCTGTGGTCCCGTTGGTCCCGCTTGCGCAGTGTCTGGGAGCCTGGCTAGCGCTTCCCAGACCGTCCCGCTGGCTCATCCACACTGTCAGACTCGGCTATGCGATTCAGTTCGCCCGGCAGCCCCCGCTCTTCAGGGGCATTCAGTTCACCCGTGTTCTGGCGGACAGTGCCCCTGTGCTTAGGGCAGAGATCGCAGTCCTACTGGTGAAGGACGCGATCGAGCCGGTTCCTCCAGCCGAAATGAAGACCGGCTTTTACAGACCGTACTTCATTGTACTCAAGAAAGGTGGTGGGTTAAGGCCAATCTTGGACCTGCGTGTCCTGAACCGGTCCCTTTACAGGCTGCCGTTCAAGATGCTTATGCAGAAACCCCATCCCCCCCCCCCCCAGATTGGTTTGCACCGATCAACCTGAAGGACGCGTACTTTCATGTCTCGATTCTCCCTCGACACAGACCGTTTCTTGGCTTTGCGTTCGAGGGACGGGCATATCAGTACAAAGTCTTACCCTTCGGGCAGGCCCTTTCGCCCCGTGTCTTCACGAAAGTCGCAGAGGCGGCCATTGCTCCCATGTGCGAGCGTGGTGTTTGCATTCTCAACTACCTCGACGACTGCCTTATCCTTGCCCAGTCGAGAGAGCAGTTGTGCGAACACAGGGACATTGTGCTCAGTCACCTCAGCCACCTAGGGCTTCTGGTCAACTAGGAAAAGAGCAAACTCACCCCCGGGCAGAGGATCTCTTTTCTCGGTATGGAGCTGGACTCGATCAACATGACAGCGCGCCTCACCGAGGCCCGCGTCCAGTCAGTGTTGAACTGCATGGGTACTCTCAGTCGCAGAACAGCGGCACCACTGAAACTTTTTCAGAGGCTCCTAGGGCATATGGCATCTGCAGCCGTGGTAACGCCGCTCGGATTGCTTCATATGAGGCCGCTCCAACACTGGCTCCACGATCGAGTCCCAAGATGGGCGTGGCAGAGCAGCTCGTGCCGGGTCCAAGTGACCCTGCTCTGTCGCCAAACTCTCAGCTTGTGGACGAACCTTTCGTTCCTGCGGGCAGGTGTTCCCCTAGAACAAGTGTCCAGGCATTCTGTGGTCACCACGGATGCCTCTGCCACCGGCTGGGGAGCCACGTACAACGGGCATGCAGCTTCAAGTCTGTGGACGGGGCCTCAACTGCATTGGCACATCAACTGCGGCGAGTTGTTAGTAGTTCATCTTGCGCTGGGCCGCTTCAAAACGCCGCTACCAGGCAAGCATGTACTGGTCCGTACGGACAGCACTGCGACCGTTGCGTACATCAACCGTCAGGGTGGTCTACGCTCCCACCGCATGTCACAACCCGTTTGCCATCTCCTCCTTTGGAGTCAGAGCATCTGGGGTCGCTTCGTGCCATTTATATTTCGGGCCTGCTCAACCGTGCAGCCGACGAGTTCTCAGGGCAGCAGGTGCTACCAGGAGAATGGCGACTCCATCCCCTGGTGGTCCAGCTGATTTTCAGGCGCTTCAGGACCGCACAGGTAGATCTGTTTGCTGCCCCGGACACGTCTCACTGCCAGTTGTTCTTTTCCCTGACCGAGCGGACCCTCGACACGGATGCTCTGGCACACAGCTGGCCTCCAGGTCAACGCAAGTATGCGTTTCCCCCAGTGAGCCTTCTTGCACATACCTTGTGCAAAGTCAGGGAGGACGAGGAGCAGGTCTTGTTAGTTGCGCCGTATTGGCCCAACCGGACCTGGTTCCCGGAACTGGTGCTCCTCGCGACAGCCCCTCCCTGAACCACTCCTCTGAGAGAGGACCTGCTCTCTCAGAGACGGGGCACCCTGTGGCACCCGTGTCCAGACCTCTGGAAACTCCATGCCTGGTCCCTGGACGGGAGGTTCTAGGTGACCTACCCCAAGCGGTAGTTGACACCATCACTTCCGCTAGAGCCCCCTCTACGAGGCACCTCTATGCGTTGAAGTGGAACCTGTTCGTTGAGTGGTGTTCTTCTCACGAGGAGAACCCCGAATCTTGCTCGGTCAGAGCCGTGCTTTCCTTCCTGCAAGATGGGTTGGAGCGAAGGCTCTCTCCCTCCACCCTTAAAGTGTATGTTGCCGCTATCGCCGCATATCACGATGCAGTTGAAGGAAAGTCGCTGGGAAAGCACGACCTGATCGTCAGGTTCCTGAGGGGGGCAAGGAGACTAAATCCTCCTCGCCTGCTCTCTATACCCTCTTGGGATTTGTCTCTGGTCCTTTCGGCACTTCAGAGACCACCCTTTGAGCCTTTGCAGTCAGTAGAGTTAAAAATTCTGTCCTGTAAAACAGTACTCCTGGTTGCATTGGCCTCCATCAAGAGGGTAGGGGACCTGCATGCATTTTCGGTCGACGAATCGTGCCTGGAATTCGGCCCAGCTAACTCTCACGTGATCCTGAGACCCCGGCCCGGATACGTGCCCAAGGTTCCCACCACTCCCTTCCGGGACCAGGTGGTGCTTTCACGCAGGCCAACTTCATTGACTTATTCTGTAGATACTCGAAGTTGACAGGGCTCCCTGAAGTGATCCCATTACGTCGCCACGTCGACGTCACGTCTCCCGTTCCTTCCTTCAGGGAACGAGGGTTACATTAGTAACCAAGACGTTTTCTGCTGCTTTTAAAGACTCATTGTTGTATCATCTGGATGACTGTAATCTCAGTGTAGATTGACTTATCTTCCTATTTGACTGTACTTGTACTAAGATATTAGACTCTGTTACACCACTGAGGGAAAATGGCTGAATGACATTACCTGCTCTCTCAGACAGGCCTGCAGAAAAGCAGAGAGAAAGTGGAAAAAGGACAAACTTAATGTCTCTTTTGAAATTTTGCAGGACACATTACAGAAATACCAGGGAGCAGTAAAATCTGATAAAACTAAAGTTTTATCTAATTTTATAGCCAGTAATAGCGCCAGAGGCCTCAAGTTCTTTTTAATGTTTTTAACTCTCTTATTAACCCCCGTGACTCATTGTGCCATCTACAATGTTATGTGAAAAATGTCTAAAACATTTTATGGACAAAATTGCTGGTCTTAGTTTTTCACCTACTATGTTTACCAGTGACCCCTCTGTTCCCCCTTTCTGCCCAGCTGTCTTCCAGCAGTTTGAGCCTGTTACATTACTCCATCTTTCTGACATGGTTAAACAGCTACATCCTACACTGCTCCCTTGACAGTATCCATGTACGTTTAGAGGTTTTCAACAGGGTTGGGGTCAAGCATTGTATCTTTGGTTAATACATCTCTCAGCTCAGGGTGTGTTCCAGCTGATTTTAAACATACCATTGTGCAACCGCTGTTACAAAAGAATAATCTGGATCCTTCAATTTTGGCTAATTTTAGACCTATTTCTAAACTTCGCTTTTTTATCGAAAATCTTGGAAAGAGTGGTTTTGAAACAACTTCAATCGTTTTTAGATGGTTGTAGTATTTACGAAAAATTCCAGTCTGGGTTTAAGCCCTGGCACAGTATCAAAACTGCTCCATTAAGAGTTTTTAACAATAATCTTCTAGCTGTTTACTCGGGTAAATCTGCTGTCTTAGTGCTTTTGGATTTGACTTTTGCCTTTGACATGGTCAACCACTCCATTCTTTTATCCCCACTTGAACAGTGTGTTGCCATGAAGGGCACAGCCCTTGAATGGTTCAAATCGTACTTGACAGATAGGAGTTTTTCTGTTCACCTTGGTGAAATTTCTTAATCCGTTGCTCCTTTTACTTGTGTGTTCCCCAAGGGTTCACATTGGGACCCATGCTGTTTCCGTTGTACATGTTACCTTTGGGGTGTATTTTAAAAAAAACACACAATATTTCCTATCATTGTTATTCAGATGATGTACAAATCTATTTGCCTGTCAAAACAAATGATAAAGTTTCTATTCAGCCATTGCTTAACTGCCTGAGAGACTTAAAATGTGGTTAGATCAGAATTGTCGCTGTCTTAACGAAAATAAGACTGAGGTTGTTGTGTTTGGTCGTCCTGGGGATCTAAGCACTTGTGTAGATGCTATTGGCTCGTTAGGATCACACATTCGTCCATTTACCAAGAATCTCTGTGTGAGTGTGACAAAATTCTGTATCAAATTACAGTTACTGTAAATCCGGCCTCTAGTTCATAAACGCCAGAGGAGAACTGGCCCCCGACTGAGCCTGGGTTCTCCCAAGGTTTTTTTTTCTCCATTAGGTCACCTGATGGAGTTTTAGGACACCAGTAGGTCACTTGATGGAGTTTTTCGGTTCCTTGCCACTGTTGCCTTTGGCTTGTTCAGTTGGGGATATTCAAAATAATTAACCAAGCATTAATACCATTGATCAGCCCTACCAAACGTGGATGTTTTTTCACTAAGAAACAAACATTGTTATGTTATTTGATTGATATTGTGAAGCTGCTTTGATGCAATTTATATTGTGAAAAGCGCTATATAAATACACTTGACTTGACTTGACTTGATATTTGACAGTGCTTTTAAATTTGAAAAACAGATTAGTTCTGTTGTATGAGACAGTATCTTTCAACTGAGATTGTTGGCTAAAGTCAAGCCTTACCTGCCGTGCAAGGATTTTGAAAGAGTAATCCATGCTTTTATTACGTCTAGGCTAGATTATTGTAACTATTTATATGTTTGACTGGATCAGTCATCTCTTCATCGTTTACAGTTAGTCCAGAATTCAGCAGCTCGGCTCTTAACTGGGACTAAAAAGCATGAGCACATTACTCAGGTGTTGGCCTCGCTCCACTGGCGTCCTGTCCGTTAGAGCATTGATTTTAAGATTTGATTGCTTGTTTTTAAGATTTTGAATGGGTTGGCGCCTTCTTATCTATCAGAACTTTTACACGTCCGCACTCCTGTCAAAGCACTGAGGTCGTCGAATCAGATGTTCCTCGATATTCCAAGATCCAGGTTGAAAAATAAAAGAGACCGAGCCCTCTCAGTGGCTGGCCCTAATCTCTGGACTAGTTTACCGGTTCATATAAGAACAGCTAGGACTGCTGAAATGTTTAAGTCATTGCTTAAGACCCAGCTGTATTCCTTGGCTTTTATTTTCGAGTTGTGTTTTGCGACTGAGACATTCTCTACTGTGTTGTTTTCTGTTTATTGACAGACCTTGGATCTTGTCATTGTTAAGCACTTTGGTCAACTGTGGTTTTTAAATGTGCTATATAAATAAATTTGAATTTGAACTAGTGAAGCTGCTCTGATGGTTTTGATTTTGCTAACGTGTAGCACTGGTTTTAAAAAAAAAACTAGATGACTCTTGGACAAATGCCTGCATCAGTTGATGTCGATTTGCTAAAGTTTTCAGGCTGTTTTGGTATTCTTGCTGTCACAAACAATCCTTTTGAAAAAGCTATGTTTGTTTCAAATCTCATAGACCACAGGTCAAGCAAGGGGCCAAAGCAGCGGATAAGATGAGTGTTATGCTCAACAAAGCTCAACAAGCTTGGGTTTTAGCTTTTCATTTGTAAAAACCTCTTTGAACAACTGCCTATGATCAGAATTTTTTTCCAAATAACAGTGAATCTTCTGAAAAAGTTGGAGCTCAACTATGTCATTAAGGTCCATTAAACCTTGCCATGCCTTTTCTTATTCAGGTACTAGGGCACCTATCATAAATGGAAGTTGCAGCAACGTCCAATTCTAATGGCCGTTACCACCAATACTTTTCTTTTTGTCAGATTAAAATGTTTTTGGAATTTTGTGTGGCTTATATACCTTATCAGTATGGTCATATGGAAATAACTCAATGATGTTGTTAAGCTGGTCCAATGTCAGAGTTTTTTCAGAAATCAGCTTTTGCAAACAGAGAGCAATTTCAAAAGCGACAATTCCTGTGAAAAATCATGAGGTAAATCCAGAGGGAATTCCTTACTGGATGAAAATAAGACAGGTGCTCTCGCAAAGCACAGCCTCGCTTCACACCATTAACATCTGTCAATTTTTCATTAGATTTTAGCTGCTCCAAATTGGAATGGTGTCTGAAATTCTGAAAGTTTGCTTCTTGTACTTCAGTTGTTTGAATCTCACTCCTGGAGGCTAGACAAAACCGACAGATTTTATCAACCAGAAAGTTTTTATAAAACCCTGCCAGACCATGGGCACCAAGATTATCATCTGAAATGACAAAAATGGTTCCTATGATTTTTTCACCCAGCTGCTCTACAAAAATGCCTTCATTGAGTAGAGTACCAAAAAAACTCTCATAACCAAATTCTTTGACATTGTCACTTCTTCACCAAAAGGGCCAACAGAATGGAATCAAGGCTTGACCGAAAATGTGTTGGCCAGTTGAGTATAACCCAGTAAACAGCTGTTAGCTTATTTATTTTTAAATAAGTCCCCAGTGGGTTGGCAGTTTCAAAATCATCAATGTACAAGCCTAGGCTCAAATGTAAATCTTCATTTTGAAAAAGTTTACTTTTCAAAATGTAATTGAAAAATTACTTTTTGTGTGGTCTTTAAAAAATATTGTACAGGTTCAACTACAGTAAAGTTGTTTTTGAAATATGCTAATCGTATGTGGTGTGTTGACAGTGACCCCTTTCCAATAGTGACAAGTAAAGGGTTAGATTTCTGCATGAATTCAGATATTTCTGAAATCACAGTTTCATTAACAGTACAATTATTTCTTTGGAAAATGTCCTTAATAACACTGGCTGTATACAAGCTTGAAAAAGACCATTGAATGGCATTAGTGGGACTTTTTGCATACACAGTAATAGTGCTGCAGCTTTGCGTTCTAATGAAGTATTAAAATCTAAAGTATCATTCTTGCTAGTGGTGTTCACAAGTGGAGCATGTGTTTCCTCAATGTCCTCACTCAACTCTTCAGTAACAACTTGCTCGTAATGCATTAAAACAATTTGTCTACTATGTTTGGGATTTCTGTGCGTTTTGAAAGTTGACAATACATTGGTTTCAAATGTACAGTTTGTAAAAGGACATGTTATAGTCTCATGTTGCTTTAGATGGCTTGCAAGATGGCTAAAATAAGTATTTTCCTCACAGATGTCACTGAAATCCCAAATCGAACAACTGAATGTAGCTTTTGCTTTTTTGGGGGAGTGAAATCCTGCCAGATGAGCCTTTAACACACTTTTTGTTTTGAACGTACACACACAATGTATGTAAATGCAGTGGAGTGTTCTGGTCACGTGCCAGTGTTTCAGTTGATAGTGCTGTAGAAGAATTGACTGGCTATTGTCTGAAAACTTGCAAAGACGACAGAGCATCACTTTGGCCAAACCCTGATGGACAAAGAGGAAAAACTACGGACTGCAGCTTTAACTAATCTCAGGGATGAATATTAGTTCAACGTAAATATTTTTGCTCTTCCAACATTTTATTAATTGCCGTTTTTACAGTGTAAGTTACATCTTTTTTGTTTTAAATTGGGTTATAAAAAAACAACAGGATTTTGAACTGGAATTTCAAAATGAAACGCATATTATTATATTCAACATTGTGGGCTCACAGCGTATGCAATGGTGCCATAAGCAATACTAGGCTATTTCTTAGCCAAAACACATGGGTTATATGTAACACCTACTTTAACGCCTTTTTACAGTATAGACTTATTTAACATCCTTCCCTCAGGTCATTTAGACTCAAAGATCATTTTGTAAAAATAAATAAAAATTGAGTGTTCATCACAGGGGTCCAAGACCCTAGGACTTTTGTCTTACTTGAACCACGAATCCACACAAAAAGTGTATTTACAAAAAGAGTTTTGTGGTTGAAATTTTAAAAAGTAACAAATCCTTTGTCAAGTTGACCCCCTTAGGAATGAATGGAAAGTGAAGAATGCTTCAGTACTCATATAAAAACCTTAACATGCTCCGAATTCAAACTAAAAATGCTTAAACTTCCAAAAAATAATTGTATAATGTCTACATTTGTGTCTGAATGCATACTGAAGTTAAGTGACTTTAGGTCACAAATAACAAATAATTAACTAACAAATAATTTGGTCCATATAGAGCTATAAGGCAATCTAGAGTCATGAAATATCAAAATGGAGAGTAAACATTTTTTTCCCCACAAGAGGTCGACAAAGACACCCAGTGTAAGATATTTTGAGATGAATTTAAAGGGTTATGCATGAAATTGTTATTTTGAATTTAAGTTGAAAGAATGTGAGGAATGTGCTTAGATTACTATTTATTTATTCATTGATCAAATCTAATAATTTAAAAGTAAATAAAACAATTAAAAATTGCATTAAAAAAATAGAAAAAATATTATAAAAATTAAATAAAATAAGCTTAATTTTAGAGCTTCGGGTCATTTTGACGTGCGAGGGAAAGATGTGTTACAAAACGCGAGGGAAGGATGAGGGTTAAATGCATACCAATAGTATTAGGGATTAAAAAAAAAGTGTGCTCGTAAAACCGTGCGACACAGACCATGTAACGATATATGTATTTTGTTAGCAGTACAAATAGTAGTACAGGCAGCAGAGGAGGAACATCAGGCATCAGGGTTTTTTTCCTTTGAGAAACTGTTTGGTGATTTTTTAATTCTGTGCATTGCTTTCCATAGGCAGTGCATCTCCTAGGCTGGTGTCGGGAACCGCAGCTGAAAGTCTTCACATGCTTTGCAATCTTTGTTGGCAGTGTTTGTCTTCAGTTCTGACTTTCATGCACTGCCCTCATGATGACGCATATAGCCTACTATTTAATAAGGTTTTAATAAATGCCCCAGGAAATCAATTTATAGCGGAAATATCACCTCTTTATGGAAAAGTCACGACACACACGGTACACACTTAATTTTTGTTTCTGTATTAAAACACCAGCTTAGGGACATGTACCACCTGCTGTATTTTTAGTGTAGGATAGATAAGACGTCTTGGGAGTTGAAGATTTTTCTTTCCACCATTTTTTTTTTATTAGGTTAAGTAAAAACAAGTTAGAAAGATTGCGTTTTTGTTTTGTTCTTTGCTTTATTACAATCCAGTTCCCTTAGTTATTGCCTGTGTGTGTACATAGATATTTACCTAGTAAATAATTATTTTGTTTAATCTCTTCCACATTTTGTTGATCATAGCACCTAGAAATAAAAAAAAAGTTTCACTTGTTCTTCTGCCGTTCCCGCTTGCCGTTTATGTTGTTTATATGTCTATATGGCGTTTTTAATACGCTTTAAGACACACATGTGTAAGTTCATAAGTCACAGCATTGCTGAGTATTTTCCCCTTAAAACTGCAGTGAACCAAAGACAGTCTCAAAAACACGGTGTGAAATCGCTGGTGTTTCTGACGTCACAAACGACCTTGTAACCAATCAGATAAACGTGTGATCGTCAACCAGTGATCTCTGAGTGAGTGAGTGGAGGCGGGGCTCATTTGCATATTCATATAACTGTGTATACTAAATGAGGCAAGGGTGTCGAGTTACATTCAAGATATTTTAAGGCATGAAGAAATTTTTTTCAAGGAAAAGTTTTAAGGGATAAACTGATACCTCCAGAAACAATTTTCCCCATAACACTGATAAAATCAGCTCTCCTCGCAAACACACATGCGCTTTTGTTTTCTGTCAAGAATCCTTGCCTCATCGTCATACCCATGGTTCGTGGCCAGGTCAGATTACGCAAGAGTTTTGTTTTTTTGCAGTTCAGGCATTCCAAGACCCGACACGCAACGCTTAAAGTAGTTGAACAAAACGAAGGGAGTAACACACTGATCCAACAAAACCCAGTGTACGTGTCTGATGCCTGTTGGTCAGTGTCTGTTGGTGCGGAGTGAAGTGGCCTTTATAAAGGTTGTTAAACTAAGACATACTGTATGCTGATGCTAAAAAGCGTATCCATGTGTTCATAACCTCGAGACTAGATTATTGCAGTACACCACTGGGTGGCAACCTGCATGCTCAGTAAATAAACTTCAGCTGGTTCAAAATTCAGTGTAGAGCTTACTAGAACAATATCATATCAGCCCAGGTTATCATCATGTTAGCATGTCAGGTACAGTATAAATGTTTCAAATTCCAATAATTACAAGCTTTAAATGGACTCTAGCCTATCATTACTTGTGTTTACTTAATATTGTGCAATAATCATTGGGAGGGGGGAGGGGGGATTATGGGGGGTGCTGAATGGCAGAGTCAGGCTAAATACACATTGTGCAGACATTAACAAATAAATACATAATATTCAATAAAAACAAACATGAATAAGACTTATTCGTGTTTCTTTTTATTTATTTTTATCGATTGCAAAAATTAACTAGATTAATAACACATTTTTTCTGTTTAATCACGATTAATCGCCATTTAAAAAAGTCTTACGTTTTTAATATATTTTATAATGTAATAATTTTACAATTAATCTCCAAATTAACGTAGAAACAGCATAAAGACAGTATATTTAAATATTTATCTAACAGGTAGGAAATATACAGAAATTGAATAAAGTTATCAAACAGTTTGCACTGCATACATTTTAAATGATATAGATCAATCATTATAGTTCTTAACGATTCTAACTTTTGTTCTTTAGATCAAAAGTTCTTTAGTCGGCAGTGAGTAATTTTCTCTGTTCCTTTTGTTCTTAGATTGACTTTACTAACAGAAAGCTTAATTGGCCGCTGTCCCTTTAAGAGCAGCCGCTGCTGACAGACACTGATCTCTCACGCGCCTCATTCTCTCACAACTCTTCACATTTAAGACTTTATTTTACTCATTTAACACTGTTCAGTCTGCTCTTATGAGGATACTCGACAAAACGGACATCTCGGCATAATTGCGTGTGTTAGTGTTTTGTTCAACTTCAAGCCAAACAAGACATCGATCAGTTTGGCTTGAATGGTTTAAAATAACTTGTATGAATAAAAGCGCATCATATAATGTAACGCCAGCCAAAGCATGACAGAAATAACGAATGCTGCGTTAAATATTTACCACGGACTCTTCTCCTCTGCTCAGACGTCAACAGCGCAGCTGGGTTGTAGTAGGTTGCCAGGTTAAACTCACAAATTGGTTGAGATTTGTATGTGTTTATTATCCAGGAGTCAGACACACTCTCTCCAAGTCAGGATTAAAGACTTTTTTTTGTCAAGCAAACAACTAATTAATTCATACCTTGTAGCTCATAGCTTTAAAATAATGCATTTATGTAAAGCTGCTTTAACCAGTGATATACAAGTAAAATTGACTTTACTTGAGGTAGCCTAGATTTTAAATTAAGAACGGACACTTGCATGATCTTTTTTGTTTTTTAAACGCATTGTACTGTCAGATCTTAACGACAAATCCAATCTAACCATCACACTTAACTAATACAATAAACTGAAAATGTTTCTTAAAGATTAACTCTTACAAACACACAAGTGCACCAACAAGTAAGCAATATACTTTTTAATTCACAAAAAAGCATACAAATAAGATCATATTGATTTTAATCATTTACTTTTCTGGTCCTTGAAAAGACAGGAGCTGGCTGTTTGCTGCATAATAAGATACACCTGCCAATGGAAGTTTTTTTTTTTTTAAATACATACAGCATTACATACCTCAAATAAATTTACTACATTAATGCTTGGAGGAAAACACTACAGTGCAATTCATAACTTTACAGTGTCTATCACTTTACAGTCATTCTGGACACATTACTTTAATTCCCATTTGCCCATGCCATTGATAAAGGTGTTTAAACAAATGTAGTTTAAATGTGAACTGAAGTATACAGTAGTGGACTATAACTCATCAACAGCTGTCGTTCATTAAGACACTGACAGACATGAGCTGCAAATTTGCACAGCTTGTGGAAAGGATAAAGCCAACTAAATCTAATCACACAAAATAAAATAAAAATATATCTCATATATACACAATGGTGATTATCCTAGATTTTTTTTCTAGATTATAAAAAAAAAGCACAATCTGAATTTTGATCCATATCAAAATTCTGAATAATTAGAATCACAAACAAAATCCTCACAAACATTCCCGTGTAATTTGTGCAGGAGTTTAGAGTTTAGGTGGTGGCAGACAAGTATTTACATTTATTCCTATAACAGATGATTTTATCCAAAGTAACTTACAAATAAACAAAAACACAAGCAACAAACTTTAAAAAAATTATAAAAAACAGAATAAAAAACTGTATATTAGCAGTGCTGTGATATAAAATGTGTACACCACCAGAAAAGCACAAAGTTAGTGAAGAAATATAAATGCAACAAAAATAGTTGTTTCTTAGTTTGTTTTACTGAACAAGCAGCATTTATTTACGCTTATGAATTAATGCTCATAGAAGAGTTGTGTAATGGTCTCAGAAGTTCTGTTGAAGGCTGAAAATTCATTTCACCACAGTGGGAAAGAGTATGACCCTTTTTACACCTGCTATTAAGATTCGTTTTGGTCGATCGGATCACAATTAGACGAGAGACACATTCCCGTTTACACCTGGTGTTTTAATCCGTCTCTTTTTCCACTTTCACCCACTTCTGTCCTGATTTATTAGAGGGGAGGGTCTATGGCCATCATCCGGAGATGATGGAAAACACACGGAGAGCATCAGCTTAGGTTTCTGCTCTGACAGACACAAGACCAACCAGAGTGTGTGTTAGACAGCAGGAATGGTGACAGAACATTGTGCTTGGGACATTTTTCATCTTCAAACCAAACTTGGGTCTCCAGCCGACAGTTTAAACCCCGTCTGGCTCGAGCTCTTCTCATAATGTTACAGTAGACGGAGAGAAGACGGTCTTTGTGGCTGTTTGAACACATTCGATCACATGAGTGTTAACACTACGAAAGCAATCCGATCAAATGCGTTTTAAAATCATGCATTATTCGCTCTCTGACCACTGAGGGTCTACAGGAAGGTGCTGATCCAGATCTGTCCAGAATATTGAGTCTTGAATTTGAAAAGGGAAGCTACATGTAGGAGAGAGATACCATCGCAGTCTTAATTGCGGTATGTGGAAGATCAACTTCTTATTTTGGGCGGGTGGGAAGAAAATCATTATCTACGTTTACTACATCAGCCAAGAAATATCTTGTTGAAACCACTATTTTACTATGGTGATGTAGAATAGGAATGCACGTAAAGGTGTTTTAGAACAATTAGATGTGTTATATCACGCAGCTATTAGACTGATCACTAATGCACCTTACAGAACGCATCACTGTGAACTGTATTACCTTTTAAATTGGATGACGTCATAACATATTAGACTGGAAATACACTGGTGTATTTTTATTTATAAAGTCCTGTTCGGTCTATTAACCAAATACCTGCAAGAGTTTCTGCAACCACATGTTAATAATATATATTAAACCTGATCATCTAATCATATTCTTCTGATTATCCCTAGAAAGAAAACTGTTTATGCTCGCTCAGCTTTTGGATTTGCTGCTCCAACAGTCATTGACATTAGAGTCATTTATTACAATCTCTGCATTTTAAAAACTATTAGGGAGTGTTTTTATCACAGCTTGTAAATGTTTTAAATGAATGTGTGTGTGTGTGTGTGTGTGTGTGTGTGTGTATTGTAATATGTTAGTATATCTTTCAGGAGATTTGAACTCTCCTACCAGGCTGTTGTTGAAAATAAGAACTTGTTCTTAAGTGACTTGCCTGGTTAAATAAAGGTTAATCAATCAATCAATCATTATAAATCAGCAGCGAGCGGAGATGAACTTACAGATGTGGGATGGAATTATCAATCCGATACATTATAGATTGTGAGACTGCTTAAAGACTCTGAGGAAACCTCATATCCAACGAACCAATAACTTCCCTCTCTCTGGCCCCTCCTGACATAACTGTTGTGACCGGATGGATGGCCCGCCTAACCTCATGTGACTCTGTGGACTGCATTACTTCAGTGTTAACAATCTGAATCCCTCCAGAGACACTCCCTTGAGCCTGAACCGACGCTTTAGTAATCGGCTGCTTCTCACTACGTGACAGGACTACGCTCTGGTAGTGCTGCATTTCACCCTTGGCAGATCCACTCAAGGCGGCATCAGACCTCTTCTGCTCCTCTACTAGCATATTCTCCTGAATGCCTAGGACTGGGCCGGGCGTCACCAACACAGTAGGATGGGGTTCAACCACATAAATGGGGGTGGCAGAGGAGTAGTACAACGCAGGCTGCTGGACAAACAGAGTTGGGTTAGGAACCATCACCTTCTCATGGACATACACTCCAGTAGAGGACGTGCTGCTTGTCTGATGTGCTCCTGACGCATGAATGGTGGCGGAAGAGCTTGCTTTCTCCTGAGAGTGTAGCAGACTAGCCGCCCCGTGTACCTTGCCATCTTTGTGTGTGGTAGACAGGACCGGTTTGGAGGTCACATGGCTTGTTGTGCTAATTTCAGTCTCCATTGTAGAACCACTACAGATCTCAGCAAGGGTTTTGAACCTTATGTCAAGGTTATCAAGAAAAGCAAGGTCATCGTCTTCATGCAAGAGACTGCAGATGTCCTCAAATGAGCCCATGCAAGATTCCTGACCCTCGTAGTCATAGACCTTCAGACAGTCTCCCATATCTTGCTTCTTATCCACATAGCCTGATTTCTGTAATAACACAGAAATAATGTTGCATTTACTGACCCATTCATATACCAAGTTCTGTCATAACTACCTGGCGCAGCTGATTGGTTGCTGTTGCATCAGCGGCCAATGAGTTGCAGCTCAACATTCAAATACTGGTAGTGTTGCTATTAGCAGTATGCTACGCTTTAAGAAACCCTCCTACTTCCCCAGCTCCACCCTGTATAGATCTGCTATGGGGTTTCATTCATGTATGTTAACATGTACAGCACCAGCATGTCACAACAATGTCTGTAAATAGGGTTGGGAATCGAGGTCAGGAATCATATACTTGTTATAAAATTTACATTTAGATTCCTCTTATCGATTAATTTATGAGCATTTCAAAATTACTTTAAACAATTCAAGTGTGAGACTACTCCAAAGCGCACTTACAGAAAAAGTGACTTTAAACCGTTCAACCGCGAGACGACTCGCACGCTGTTTTCAGTGTTGTAGGCATGTGTAACTATATTGGGCAACTCTTAAAGTGACAGCATGAACAACATTCCTGCTGCAGTCTCTATAATAACACTAATCAAACAACAAAAGACAAAGAGAAAATTCTCTTGACTGAATAACTTTTGTGACTATATTTGTAATGTATAGCCTATTTTATTAATAAAGTGCAATGTTATTTTACATTTGATTACAGTTTCTGTACCTGAATACCTGAAAATCTTAAAACACTCTTTATTTCAATCGTATCTTTGTTCAGTTGTGTCTATTTGTTGCGATTTTTTTATTTGCCCATTTTAATTACTGAGTGTTTACTTGTCTTTAAAAATGCTTACAATTTATATTAGTTAGGCTAGATGTTTTTCTATGGTATTTTTAAAACCTAAACATAAAGTGTTCTTTAGCCTGTTGATTTATGTTCATGATATTAAGCTACAATTAAATGTTTTGCTAAAGACTTAATGTGAATGATATCCAAGTTGTTTTTTTACCTTATTGGAATCGAAATTAGGAATCGATTCGAATTGAAATCGTTAAAATTTAAACGATACCCAACCCTATCTGTGAATGTGTTTGCAGTGGCAAGTCTCAGTACTTGCTCTGCAGCAGTAGCAGTGTAGCAGATCTATTCTGCCAAGATCAAATACATTAACATTGCCATAACCATTACCATTCCAATCTCTATTACCATACCAGTCTCCCGAGAGTTGTCATGACAGAAATACACCAATGACCCAAAAATACACCGCAAAAAAAACATAGTTCTAACCGTACATACTATATTAAAGAATATTTTCATTTTTACAATTTTTCTAATTTTAAACTTGAAGTTTGAACTGTCACTCTTAAAAGCCTTGTTTTCGGGTGCAACTTCCTTCAATCTTTTATTATTATTATTATTACATCTTAATCTGTAAAGTATCATGTTTTATTACTTTCTCTGTGGTATTGCTTCCCTTAATAGTTTGATTTTATTGCTTATCATGGTATAATTTCAATAAGGTCTAAACTTAAAGTGGTTTCAAGCAAATTTGCATTGTATTACAAATGTCACAATCGCATAAATTGTGATTCAACACAATATCATAATTGAATTGGAGCTGAATTGTGCAAGAGACCACAGCATGTATGTGGAACAGCAAAAGAGAAATGCATGGATTTCCACAAGAGGACTTTTTGCATTTCTGTAGTATTTCTTACCTGAAAACTACTAATAGATAGACCTATCTGAAAAACTTAAAGCACATATTCTTTGATGTTTTATTGTTACAAAGACCTCTTGAGAAATCAAAATTTCCTTGATCTTTTGTGTCATGACCCCTTTAAACTCAATGCGGCATTGATATTTAATTTCTTAAGCTGTGTAAAACTCATACTTACTTGAGAATAGTAGTTGCCTAAGAAAGCGCCAGACAGTGCAAGGCCATCATAGGTGTCAAATCTGCTATATTCATCTTTCCTTTTTGTATACATGTAGTTCCCATCAGTCTGACTCTTGTGGTGATGATGTGCCTTATCATGCTGGTCATACTGGTAGAAAGAGGACCAACGTGAGTCTTCTGCTGTCACTCCACCATGTTTTACATCTTTTCCCTCACTCTTCTTATGAGCCCATTTTATACTGTTCACATTGATGATGTCATCATGCTCTTTTGGCATCTGTAAGAGAGCCATTTCCTGTAGGAAAGAGCACAACATATTTATATGCCTCTGTTAACATTGCCTGATATAATATTCACAAGTAAGCAAAATGCAGGGTCTTAAATTAACACTTGCTCAGTATCTTGATAAGAATGATAGTTTAACCCTTGCAGATGTAAGAGATGTGCATGATTCAAATGAAAGACTAAAAGAAAACTCTACTTTTCTTTCTACTAAAGAAAACATCAAAACTTTAGACCATCCAAAACTAAAACATACAACCAGACGTTTGCTCTAAATTTAATCTAAGACGTCTGACTTTTTTTCCTTCCTTACATGTGCAATATCCCTTACTCACAAAAATGGGACAAAATCTCCACATCAATAGATCATCTGTGGAGGAGAATTATGCTTCTTGAGCCTCTTTAGATTTAGATTCCCAAAAGAAACCGCGTTTTGTTAAAAAGACATTTGGGTTGACTGCAGCCGAAAAATACAATCTATTGCATATTTTTGTCAGGGCAAGTGCTATTCATGTGTAATTATTAGGTTTAACAATTTGTGTGGTTGACAGTGAAGAGCAAACATTTCTGCAGCAGCGCTCTTTACACACGTAAGTCAAGTCACATTTATTTGTATAGCGCTTATTACAATAGAGATTATTTCAAAGTAGCTTTACAGAAATAACAGGAAAATAATGCAACAAAGTTTGTTTCCAGAAAAAAAATTGCATCACAGTTCAGCTTAAGTAAGTTCAGTGATGTTTCATTTTGTTGTAAAAAAGTTATTAATTTAGTTAATTTATATATACAACCGCTCTGGTGTAAACCGTGATGTCCTCCTCCTGCTCAGTTCAGTTCTCATATTGCTGTCAATGCAGGCAGATCAATAATATTGTTGAATATTAAATTAAATGTTC
This sequence comes from Meda fulgida, assembly GCA_030578275.1. Taxonomy (NCBI): domain Eukaryota; kingdom Metazoa; phylum Chordata; class Actinopteri; order Cypriniformes; family Leuciscidae; genus Meda; species Meda fulgida. The sequence continues at coordinate 35,101,301 of CM060617.1, read as the reverse complement.
AATTTAATGTCCCCAACTAAGCAAGCCAAAATGGCAACAAAGGTGAAAAAGATGACAGTGGCAAGGAACCAAAACTCCATCAGTATGGAGCATCATGTAACACAAAACAGTATAATAATTATTGTAAAAACATAATAAAAAAAAATTAGCCACAGGTGGAAATTATTGGGGTCCACGCAATTTGTAAAATTACCAAAATTGTCAAAACTGCAAATGTCCTTACATTAATGGTAATGATCATTTGATTTTTGGGAAACACTGACTCGTTGAACTATGCTGATAACGACGGGACTTTCGACCATAGTCGACAGCTCTCGACCTGTGGTTAGAAGGATAGTTTCTTGTTTGCATGACATATGGAGTTAATAAATCCTTATCTTAAGCCAAATAAGCAAGCTGACATTCAGTGCAATCTATATCTTTTATTTAGAATACATACAAATGTAATTTATGTCTTTTAGTTTGTCAAGAGATTTATGTGTTCCTCAATGAAAAAGCCCTGAATATCTGGGTATTGTGTTAAAAGGTGCTCCACGCATTTTACTTTACAGAACTGTTATCAACAATTACCTCAGAGTTTGACTGTTTTACCATTGCTGGAGATTTTAACATTCACATAGATAATGCAGAAACCAATACGGCAAAAGAAATCTAAACTGTTTTAAAAACTTTTGATCTGACTCAGCATGTACATGGACCCACACACAATCGTGGACACACTCTAGATTTACTTATCAGTAAGGGTCTAAACATTTCATCGATTGTTATTAAGGACGTAACACTGTCTGATCATTTTTGTATTTTCTTTGATATATTGATCTCTCCTGCCATTGAAGCTAGATCTGTGTCTGTCAAGAAGAGATGCTTAAATGAGAACACTAGTGTACTATTTATGAAGGCTATATCTTTAACACCAAGCATATCTGCTGACTCTGTTGATTTTCTCCTTGATTCTTTTAACTCAAAAGTTAAGAGTGTAATTGATGATATTGCTCCTGTGAAAGTCAGGAAGAAGAATGGCAGACAGAAAGCACCTTGGAGAAACTCAACAGCAGTGCAAAATATGAAAAGACAATGCAGAAAAGCTGAGTGCATGTGGCGGAAGACAAAACTTGTAGTCCATTATAACATCTACAAAGACAACATCCATGCTTTCAGTATGGAACTAGGCAAAGCTAGACAGACTTTCTTCTCAAATATTATAAACAGCAACTTACACAACACACGCACTCTTTTTGCTACTGTAGAGAGACTGACAACCCCCCCAAGTCACATTCCCAAAGAAATTCTCTCAGACATCAAGTTCAATGAGTTTGCTTCCTTCTACTCTGAGAAAATCAATAATATCAGAAAGGTGATCAGCTCATCCTTGACTTGCGCTGGGGTCAGACCGATCAGACAACAGCCTAAGAAAGTAGTTACTCTGTTTGATTTTGAAGAAATTGATGGCAAAATTTTAGAAGAAACCGTACAGCACCTTAAAACATCAACCTTGACGCACTACCCACATCTTTTTTCAAAAGTGTGTTTGTGGAGAGCAGGAGGAGGCCGAGGGCCGTCAGAGAATGGCGCGAGGCCGGTGGCGTGATTACTAATGAGCGACACCTGTGCGGCGCACCGGTCTCGTGTCTCTCACAGAGGAGCGGAAACATAAAAGGAGGAGTGATGACAGTGGAGATCGAGAGAGGCCAGGCCTGGACTTTATTTGATGTTTTGTTTTATTGTGTTTGGCGGCAGTCGACCGTGAGGGACTGCCGTTTTTACTTTCGTTTTGAATTTGTTTATTATATTATTAAATTGTGTTGATTGTTCGCCTCCTCCTTCCCATAACATCTGAACCTTGTTGACAGTGTTAAACTGTTTAGAAGCAGATCTCCTAGAAGTGTTAAATCCCTCACTTCTCTCTGGGAGTTTTACAAACTCCCTGAAAACTGCAGTTGTCCCATAGACCGATCTCAAATCTTCCTTTCATAGGCAAGATCATTGAAAAAGTCTTCAATCAGCTGAACAAATTCTTAAGCTCGAATGGATACTTTGCAAATTATCAGTGCTGGTACTACTCGACCTCAGTGCTGCATTTGACACTGTCAATCACAACATACTTCTTGACAGGCTGGAAAACTGGCTGGGGCTTTCTGGGATAGTCCTAAAATGGTCGGAGTCTGAGTTCCCTGTCGTGAGACTAGCACAGACGAAGGACTCCTACTTAACAAAGGAATACCAAAGTACACTGGGAAGCATATCTCAGTGGAAATATGCAACACAATGCCTGCCCGAAAGGAGAACTTACAGAATACACATGAGTGCGCCAGTACATCCGTGCCGAGCGTGCTCTCGGTCAGGGAGTAAAACAAGCTGCAATGGGAAGAGTCATAAGAGAAAAACAGATCAACATGTGCATCGCCAAACTGTTCCCAAATCAGCTGAACCGACTGGGGTTGGAGTCTCTATTCCCCCGGGAGTGGCTGAAACAGTGAGAGCTTGTCGGCTGCACGGTTCAGTCATCCCAGAAAGTGAACGGCACGAAGCGTCTGAGGACGCTTCTGACTTCATATGAGGAGCCATCGCCGTCCACCGAGGGCTATCCAGCGGCACCGCCAGGCACTGCGGAGAAGATTGCCCAGCTGGTGGAGGACCAGATGGCAGTGCGTTGTGGGAACCAGACCAAGATTTATTTATTTTATTTTTCCCTCTCTTGTCTCTGTCGATCCTCATGGGAAGATGGGCAAGCTGCAATGGGAAGAGTCATGGGAGGCAAACAGATATACATATAATGGACTGAGGCGCCTGAGCCGGCGGCTGGGTGGCAGAAGCTGGCCGCGGGGTCAGAACATGTTTGATAGCCTCAGTCTGCTTCTGGGCGGCCGGGAACTGTTGGGCAGAGTCCTCGACCGTGCTGCCAAAGAGGCCAGCCTGGGATATGGGGGAGTTGAGGAAGCGGGTTCGCTCAGCCTCGTGCACATCAACCAGGTTAAGCCATAGGTCTTTTTCCTAGACCAGTGGTTCCCAAACCTGTCCTGGCGCCCCACCAACACTGCACGTTTTCTTTGTCTCCCTAATCAAACACACCTGATTCAACTCATCAGCTCATTAACCCATGTGATTATGAGCTAATGAGTTGAATCAGGTGTGTTTAATTAGGGAGACAAAGAAAACGTGCAGTGTTGGTGGGGCGCCAGGACAGGTTTGGGAAACACTGTCCTAGACACGCATGTGGACATCACCTGACCCAGGGAGCGTGCAGTCACCTTCGTCACCCGTAGAGCAAGGTCGGTGGCGGCATGCAGCTCCTCCACGAGCCCTGGATCAACCCTACCCTCGTGCATGTCAGTGAGCACCCTGGCCTGGTAGACCTGAAAGATGGCCATAGCATGCAGTGAGGCGGCAGCCTGCCCCGCAGTTCTATAGGTCTCTGCCACCAGAGTAGACAAAAACCTACAGGCTTTGGAGGGGTACTTAGGTCGCCACGCCAGGTGGAGGTGTTGTGGGGAGTCTGGGGACACAGTTGTGTTGCCACCAAACACTCCACGGGGGGAACTCCAGTGTACCCTTTGGCCGCGGCCTCAGCGAGGGCAGAGGAGGTGGAAGAGGCCGCTGAGCGGTCGCGAAAAGTCAAAGGAGACTTCCACAATCTCATGACCTCTTCATGCACTTCCGGGAAGAAAGGAATTGAGGGTGGGTACCGATGGGTGTCAGCACGCGCCGTCCCCAGAAATCAATCATCAAGCCTTGAGCGCTCGGGACATGGAGGATGGTTCCACACAAGCCCGATGCTCGCAGCTGCCCGGGAAAGCATGGCAGTCAGTTCTGGATCAGACTCTGGCAATGCTGGCACCCCCGAAGGAGGCAGCACAGCCGAGTCTTCATCTCCAGATGACTCAAGCCCACCTTGTGATGCGGCGAACCAAACCTGGTCAGCGACCTCATCCGGAAACCTCACGGGTTGCAATGTGGAAGAAGGGGGTGTGGCCCAATGAGAATTTGTCAGGTTGTTCCACACCAGCAACCTCAGATCACCCTGGCCACCAGCCAAAGTATCCCCTCTCGTGGAGAGAATAGATTGGGGTGTGGCAGAGGAGACTCTCCCTCTAAGGAGGTCATTGAGTCTCGATCGCAACACTGGTCATGATTTAAGCCCAAACACGCCAGGCAGAGTTCGTGCCCATCAGCAGAATGAATCTGTCTACTGCACCCAGAAATACACGGGCGAGACATCTTTAAAAAGACGCGACGCGTGCAGCTCTTTTAGAGAGGATAAAACTCAACAAGCGCCCAGGGAGAAACACACACTTGTTGGCAGATCACTACACGGACCAGCAGCAGGAATGAGATCTCGCTGGAACACGCCGTCACACCAACACTGCTGAAGAGTCGCTCGTCTCGTATCTAGAACTCATAGACCGCTTGCAGTGGAGAGGAATGAAGAGAACACTCGGCTCCGAAGCAAAAACATAATGCGAGATTGCCGCGCTACTTCCTTTATACTCAATTGCGCTATGCAAATCCCGCAAACCCATGGCATTGTTTTGCCAATGGCTCATTTTGTAAGAACTCGAAGGTGATAGGCTTCTAAGCGTCAGTCACTGACGTAACTCAGAGTGACTGAACGAAAGGGAACTCTCATTAACATGACAGAAATGCCTTTTATCACGTGTCTCTACTGCGCCACGACTGGTTAGGGCATGTGTAAGAGTAAAATTCTGCCTTGTACTGTACTGTCACATACCTTGTCCTCTCCCAGTCCTTCAGTGTTATATCGTATAATACGATCTGTAGGATCAAATGGGATGCTCTTGAAATCTGCTGCAGCTGCTGCACCACCACAAAGACAGAACAGCAGCAAAAGAGGAACCACTGCAAACAAAGACAACTCAGTGTTCATTCAGCTGTAATCATCTTTAAACACTCACAACCACACAGAATTATTATGTAACCCTTACATTTTACTAATATGTATTGTACGTAAAGGATGTTGGAAGACCAGATGTAATTAGTATTTTGTTTTTATTTCTTGAATAATTTTGGATAGAGTAGCTTTTAGTTTGACAGTGATGTACGGCTCCAAAAAATAGGTAACGATTTATTTTGATGGTCCACTTTAGACATTCTACTAATTATAAGTAACTTTGCAACTACATGTCAACTTATTCTCCTAACCCTAACCTTAACCTAATAGTCTACTAGTACTCTAATGATGCTAGTTGACATGTAGTTACACAGTAGTGTATCACAGTACAATGTGTAGAGTGGACCATCGAAATAAAGTGTAACGAAAAAATGTCATAATAATTGATAATAAAATAATTGATAAAGACAGACAGCTGATTGAGAGCCACTCATTTGCTGCTGATCGGACTTACTCGTATCCAAGGTAAATCATCACCTCTGTCACCCTATACATGTTGAACTAATGACGTTGTCATCGGGGAAAAATGCACGTTACTTCCTGAACAAGTGCGGACCCAAGTTCGAGTTTGCTTTCAACCGCGAACCACGCCACAGTTCAAGAGCAACCGAACTCTGACTACTTTCTACAGGTAGTCTCGGGTTCTGTACTGCGGTGCACTCCTGTGACAGCTTTAACATTAACAAATTTTCATGCAAATCGTGCTCTGTTTCAAACTAAACTATGGAAGCTTGTTTCCGCCAGAATAAAACATCTTAAAAGATAATTGCAAGCTTATCCCACAATTGCGAGTATACATCTCGCAATTCTGACTTTATTTCTCAGAATTGCGAGAAATAAACTTTATAACTCGCAATTGCGACTTTTTATCACGCAATTCTAAGATAAAAAGTCAGAATTGCGAGATGTAAACTCGAAATTGTTAGATAAAGAGTCACAATTACCTTTTTTTATTTTATTATTCTGTGGTGGGAAACCAGTGTCCATTCTAAACTGTCTGTGTGAAAGCAGTAAAAAAAAAAAAAAAATTCTAGGAAAACACATTTTACTTTTAAATCATGATGCAAGCATTTCTATGTTGGCAACGAGCGAATCCTTACAGAAAGAGAGAGGTTAAATGTTGCTACTCACACAGAAGGAGCAGCAGTCCCAGCAACGTTAGAAAAACACCAGATATTCCAAATCTAGAGACAGTTCTTCCTGGCAGGCAAACTTTCGATGAGTCACATGTGCAGACGTCTATGCTAAGCCTCTGACCAGCACAGATCTTCCCCTGCTGGTCCTTCACATCCACAAACACATTGTACACACCGGGCCATAGTGTTGTTTGAGATCTGAATATCGCTGTAGTATCTGAAAATATTATGGTAAACAAGAAGACAAAAATATTCCTATATGATTAAATGACCTGTTTGGAGGCAAACATTCTGTACTAAAATTAGTTTCTAACATTTTTACATTTACTTTACAGTCTAAGGGTATGTTTACACAACACCATTTTCAACTGAAAACCGAATTTTTTGTATGCATTTTGGCCATTCATTTACACGGCAACGGCATTTGGGGGGCCTGAAAACAAGCTTTTGAAAACGGGTTTCAAAGTGACGTCATGCGCATGCATACTACATGTTCACGCTGCACGCATGTGTATTACGTGTTCACGGGGTGTTTTTTAAGTTGCCACCTACTGGCCGGCATGCATAATACAGTCTTTTTGGTTAAATTTCACAGATCTGTGTGAACGGGGATCGTTTAGACCATGTTATTCTCTGTTTTTAGTATATCGTTGTCATGTAAACATACTTTTAAGCCCTATTTTGATATGATGTGGGGTAATGTGATAATTACCAGAGCTTCTCCAAGATCCCAGACAGCAACATAGTGTCGGCCGAAACTATGTTGCTGTCTGGGATTTTAATACTGTCCAAAATCAGACTTTTTCTGAACAGTGCATTCTTGTGCTTGTAAAGAAATGTCCTTGAAAATACCCTCAGGCTGCTGATCCACTAGACTGCATCCAGTTATTTATTCACTAATGTAAAATGTTCATTGTGCTTATCTTTTGCTGTGTGGATATTCAGTTTGTAGTCTGTTCTGTTTCTAATGTTTCTCCTCATTAGTCCTTCTTTCCAGGTGTGTCTTAGTCTATTATTTCTTGTGTATTTAAGCCCTTGTGTTTCAAGTGTTCATTGTCAGGTCTTGTTTATACATGGATGTTTAATCTGCATGCTCTGTTCTGTTCCCTGTGTTTCTCAGTTTCTTGCTTTTAATTACAATCAGTTACTTATTGATGGTTTCAATTTTAATGGAAAATCTAAATGCAATGCTTACATAACACTTCTGTCATGCATCTGCATCTACAGCATTATTCCCATGAAGGGGGTTTAAAGTGCTGTAAAAGAAATATAAGGCAAACCCTATTGCCCCTAATGCTGATTTCAAGTCAGTATTTCTCAGTCTTTCGCTTGGGGGTGATTCATGATGATAAATAACACCTCCTGGCTTTGAAGCTCCTAAGAATTACAGTGTATGTATATATACATATATACAGTTTCCAAAATGGAAACTCATGTATTGAGGTGGTGATGAAAAATTGACTACCAAGTCAAATTGCGTTTGTTACATTTTACTACCTTTCAAGGGCCTTAATTTTGGTAGATTATTTTTACTACCGCGCGGAGACCCTGTGTTGGGATGGGCTCCACTCCAATGAAGAATCTACAGTCAGAGAGCACTCCCTTGACAATGGAGATGCTGCGAGACTTTGGTGGCTTTATCTACTTTGGTAGTTTCCTGGTACATGGAGCAGTGGTGGTCAGAGTAGTGATGTCATCCATAAAGGCTCTGAGGGGAGGAAGGCGTGTGCCCAAGTTAAGCCGCTGCCCACCCACTACCCATTTTGACGTCTGGATGATGACCTCCATTGCCATTGTAAATGCCAAGGGTGAGATGGTGCATCCTGCCATGATGCCAACTTCCAAGGATTGCCAAGACATGGTAAAATCAGCTGTGGTAAAGCAGAACTAAAGGGCTTGGAAGTAGGATTTAAAATGGTGTCTGAAATGTGAAAGAATGTGAAGGCGGCCCACAGGAGTTCATGGGGCACTGACCCAAAGGCATTAGCAAGGTCCAAAAAGACGACGTGGGGGTCCTTTTTCCTCGCCTCAGCGGTCTAGATCTGGTGCCAGATCATGCTAGAGTGTTCCAAGCATCCAGAAAAGCCTGAGATTCCTGCTTTCTGTGCTGATGTATCAATGTACTTATTTCTTTGAAGGTATTCAGACATCCTTTTAGCAATGACACTGAAGAAGATTTTACCCCTCTACATTTAGTAAGTGTAGCGTCTGGACCAATCAGACACGCACTAACTATTCATTAAATTTAATGAATAATCCAGACAATTAACTCTCCCAGCAAAGGCCTATGAAACTCCCCCAAAACTAACATTACAAAGGACCCAACATTGGCATAACCCAGTGTCCTGTTACAGGACACCTTAAAACTGATTTGGGTTTACGACCCCACAAAGGAATGTGAAGAGGGCTGTTGCACTCAGTGTTAGTTCTTAAGGGGAAATAAATCCTGTTAATCCTCTATATTCCATATATATAACCATGTGGTAAATGTATTAACATGTATCTAATTTTCCATCTCATGATTTTCCTTTTATGTGGTTCGGCCTATGTCTTCATTCTCTCTTCTAAACTATTTTGGTCTGAAACATGACTTGCATACTATGGGTAACCAAAATCATATGTGTAGCATATGTTTAGTTTCTATAAACTCCAATCTTCATTCCCCATTTGTTAATTTACATTACATTTTGCTAACTTTGTGACGCATGGGTATTATAAGTGTTACGGTCTCAGGTTCTACAGCCTCTCTCGCCGGCCACCCGAGATCGCTTTCGCCTGAGTACTGATCTTCACCTCGCACTACATTTCCCAGGTTTTCCCCGATCACTCTCAGCTGCAGCCCAGATTACTCTTGTTACCTCGCCCGGCTGTTGTCAATCACCCACACTATTTAACCGCACTTCGAACTGCCTTCAGTGCGAAGTTTTGTTTTCACTTGTGAGCACTACCGAGCATTATATACCCCGGAAAGCCCGTCTGTTGACCAACCTGTTTGCCCCTGACCAAGCCTGTTTTCTGCCTGCCCCGATCCTTTGCCTGGAACTCCGACTCTGCCTGTAATCCGCCTGTCCTGACCTTTTGCCTGGAACTTCGACTCTGTCTGCTATCTGCCTGCCCCGACTCTCTGCCTGGTATCTGACTTCGTTAAAGCCCTTAAATTGTCTCAGTGTGTTGTTGACTGTACTATTAATAAACTTACGCTGCACATGGATCGATCTCCGACTGGTGATTCGCAACAATAAGAATCTTGAAGGTTCTTTCTCTTAAACACCCAATGAAATTACTGATAATAAAATAACTGAAATAACTGATTACATTTCCAACACAGTTTCCATCCAGTGAGTCAAAATTAACAAAATCTTCACTAGTAGGAGAAGCCACTGACTGTATATAATAATTTTCATATATAATTAATTACTTGTGTCTCAGAGTATGCAGACAAAATGCAATACACGTGCTAAAAAAACACAAAAAACACAATAATATTGCTTTCAGCGGCGAATGCTGCTGTTTGGGAACGCAGTCGTGTAAGTCAATTCTGGGACTTTGTTCAGGCATTTCAGAACGACCAAAACAGCATTTCAGATGCTGTGCTAAAAGATCGTCCGCTGGTTAGTCCAGTTATGCTGTCCCAAAGCGCATAGTCACATGATTTCTTTGATGCTCATCGAAGACTTTATTCTGTAAACGTGTTTCCATTATAGTTATACGTGTTTTCTTATCCGATAAAAAATGTATCCGACTCAAACGAGTGCATATAGTTTTTATGTTTATTTTTAGCATTTATGCGCATCTTGGCGTTTCCATCCAGCAGTTTTTGATGCGATATCCCAAAATGCGCATAAAATATGTGGACGGAAGGATAGCTAATGATTTCTACAGACACTACTTATTAAGTGTGAACGGATGATAAATATGGACGTTTATGACTGAAGAATTAAAATACAGCCTGTTTTCACATCAATCAGTTAATCAATCAATTACTTTCACATCACAGCGATTGAATAGATAGACAGTAGAAATAATGCACATGAATAATATGGACTACTTTTATGTGGTGTTTGATTTTGACAGCTACGATCACTATCTAATTATTGTTGAAACACGATTATGATTACAGTAGCTTGAGTGATCTTGGAAAGTATGGTTAATAAAGTATTTTAAAATCTTAAAATGTACACATAAGACAATACGTTTCAGTCCAAGTTTTTCATTACCGTTGAGATGTTCGACACGCCATGACTCCTTTGTTCTTTCGGTGTCCACTTTGAAACCAAAGGGTGCTCCATTGGGGAAATGATCTTCGTCCACAGCCGTGACATAAACCACGTGCTCTTCATGGCACAGTCTTTGAGACTGATGGATCAGCACAGGACAGTGGTCATTAAAGTCCTTTACTTGAATGGCAATGGTACCTGTAGCAGTTTTAGCTGGACGTTCTGTAACAGAAGTGATATATTCAACCCATGACTTTGAATGCAATTTAAATGATTGCAACATAACAACATATGTAACAATATATTGTAATACAAAAATGCAACAATATTGTGGATTGTGACAATATTTATCGTGGATAGTTCACCCAAAGAAAAAAAATGTTTAGTGTAAGTACTACATTAAACTACTATATATAATGTTGAATATAATGTGTAATAATGTAATGGGGGGAATATTTGTGGGTCCTGATAATGCCAAATGTCTTATATTTAAAATAATAAAGAGTACAAGCATATTCATCTAAAATAATTCTGTATTTTCAGCTTCAGAATCATGAATATTGTTATTCTGGTGTCACTATTGTCCTGTTCATTGGGTTTCCAGCACCAAAGTCCAAGCCTATTCATTTACACACACAATGTAATACCAAATTTAGCATTTTAATCAACAGAAAAAGTTTTGTTAACCTTTCATGTCTTGGAGTATCGCATTAATATTGTATTGTGAGTTCAGTATCGTGATATGTATCGAATCGTGACATGAGGGTATCGTTACACCCCTACAATTTATTGCTTCTTCTATTTTTTTTTTTAGTGCTTGCCAATGCTAAATGTCTTGCATACGTATAAGGAAATGTACACAGATTGACTTACCAGTGGTGATGCAGATTATGTGGGCATAATATGTGCGATTGACTAGAAACTTGGACTCATAATCTGGAATTTTATTGAGTCTTATATCAGCCGTCCTCTCATCTATAATTAGCCAGTTGTCAACGTCTTGTCCTTTTGCATACCTAAATTGAATGAAATGAGAACTTTTACTACAACATCTGAACAAAACCACATTCTTGAGTATGTTGTAAAGGCATGTTAATTTTCACAAAATGTTTGCAGTCTCACCTCACGTTAGTAGCAACTAATAGTGTGTCGCTGTCGATTGCTGCGTAGTTGGTTATGACTTTATTTAAAATAATACTGGTGCTTTCTTCAGATATGGTGATGACTTTGACTGCGGGTTTAAAGCGAGGGCCCTCGGGCTGGTTGACCACACTGACTTGGATGGTGTACGTCTCGCTCTGTGTTATGACTACTGACGAGTGATACGGTGCCTTATTAGAGACAGAAACCAGCAGCTTGATTTCCTTCAGCTCTTCATAGTCCAGTTCCTTCAAAACCAAACAAAGGGTGAAAAGCAGGAAATGGGGGATGCAAGGATGTAGGATGCTTCCGATCGAACTGCTTCCCATTTATTCCTGTTCCATGAGGTCCACTTATAATGCTGGTAAGATTTTTACATCAAAAGTAATCAGAAATAAAAAAAAAAATAATTGGCCAATTTCTTCCCCCCGGTTTTGAACACAGATGGTGAACAAGGGAAAACAAAGCACTGTTTGTAAAGGCAAAACAGAAATAAAGGACAGTTTGGTCAGTTTACCTTAGTGAGAATCAGGATGCCTTCATTGGTCTTGGTGTCTGTGGTTATGGAGAAATAACTGGCCTCGTTTCCAGACACGATTGTGAAGACAGCCAGCCAGTTCTCAGAATAGATCAGATCAGCATCAATCACTTGAATTCTCATCACTTCCACATTTTTAGTGTTTTCCTCCACCCTGCACTCATACTACAAACCAAACAAAATGATTACACATGTATTAATAATTAGGGTTAGTTCACCCTAAAAGTAAATAAAGTCATCGTTTACTCACCCTGGTGTTGTTCTAATGCTGTATGCCATTCTTTCTTTTTTGGACCACAAAAGTGGACAAAACTAAAAATGTCCCACTTTGTGCTCTTTCATATAATGGCAATGAATAGTAACCAGCATCAAGCTTTTTTAAAAATATGAAAAGCATCACCAAGTGGTCCGATGCTACACATGTCGTATATGCCAAGTGTTCTAGGCTTCACGACAGGGTTTGGCGAATCATTTTTTTTAAGTCCCCCTGTAGTAAATAATGTTATCACTTAAAACTCATCTTTGATCACCAAAATTAAATATCTAAAAGTTTTTTCCTTGAAAAAAAATTCTTCATGCCTTAAAATAGTTTGTATGTAACTCAACACCCTTGCCTCATTTAGTATACGCAGTTATATGAATATGTAAATGAGCCCCGTCTCCATTCACTCACTCACTCAGAGATCCACTGGTTGACGAGCACACGTTGATCTGATTGGTTAAAAGGTCGTTTGTGACGTCAGAAACACCAGCGATTTCACACCGTGTTTTTGAGACTGTCTTTGGTTCACTGCAGTTTTAAGCAGAAAATACTCAGCAATGCTGTCGACTTATGAACTTACACATGATTCGTCTTAAAGCATATTAAAAACACCCAATAGACATATAAACAATATTAAAAACTTGATTTTCACCACAAGGGGACTTTAAATGAAAATCCTGACCCTGGCCATTGATCTGTGCTCGACTGCGAGTTCATGAGACTCGGTTCACTCCGACTCACCCAGGAAAACAAGTGAGAAATCAAGATTAAGAAAAATGCGACATGAAATACAATCCATGTGCTTTCTTCTCTGGGGTGAATATGTCCGATGTGTTCGTCACAACACAAGTTATTACCGTGGCGTGTTCACATCTGTCAACTGTCATCCTGACTGTTCCGGTCCGGAGATACTCACCTTGGTGAAGAAAACTACACAGATACTTTTTTGGGATTTCTAGACATTGTGTTTCATGCAGTGTTTTGTGTGCTTTTTCTGGGCGAGTCGGAGCTAATAGAGTGTCATGAACATGTGCCATCCACAGAAGACCAACGGCCAAGGTCAGGTTTTTTGTTAAATAATACAATATATTTTTGTTAGTTTTTCACCAAACCCTATCGTGAACCCCAGAACACTTGGGATATATGGCATGTCGCATGGGATCATTCTGAGATGCTTTTGCGTCTTTTTGATGCTTGTCACTATTCACTGCCATTATATGTACAAGCGCGAGGGGGACATTTTTAAAAAGAAAGAGCTTAACATTAATTTTAGAGTGAACTTTCCCTTTAAATTTCAAAACATTTCATATCAATTAAATGCTCTGTCCTTTCAATGCTTGTGAAGTGTAATTTAAATATGTAATATAAAATATAATACATGCATTTTACAAGCTCACATCTGCATAAATCTATCATCACATCATGAACTAAAGATGTCATTTTAAGTCATTTGATATATGTTGCGGTGGCTCTAGCTGGACCTGAGATGTAGTGATACTCAATAAAAAATCTTACAAACTGTTTCTCCAAAGTAGGAATGTTGTCATTGACGTCAAGAATTTTGATGATGGCTGTCCCCATCCCTGTATTTCCGTTTGAAGCTCCATCCATATCGGTTCCTTTAATGGTCAACGTGTATGTGTCTTCTGTCTGCAGTGAGAAAAGCACAAACTTCAGTCTCATGAGGAAGACAAATATCAGCCATACAATTGGGATTCATTTTAACAGTTTTATTTAACTTCGAAAAACGTTGAATTCTGAAAACTTCATTTCAAAACCTTTAATTAATGTCTGTGGTAAAACGATCCAGAAAAGTAGAAGAAATTAATGTTCTGAATGTCAGTCAATGGGAAATTTGCAACCTTTAATCTAACATTTATTCAAGAATAATTTTGACTTAACACCTAATAGAGATGCACCGATTGATCGGCTGGTGACCGCAATTGGCCGATTTCCACGTGATCAGCCATGAACGGCGGCCGGTCAAATGCACTCGAGCGCGCATGATGAACCTTTGGAGCGGTACGGTCCCTTATATGGGATTTTTATTTCTGTGCCCCTGTGAATACGGTCCCACGTCCGGACGCGTTCAGCGCTGTCATATATCACAACTATGCAGTGTTTTCAACCACATGATGTTTTAGGTTTCAGACATTTAAATACATATAAACACGAGTAAGATATTTGGAGTTTGTAAAAATACACTCTGATGTCTGTGGAAGCATCAATAACAATCTATTCAAATATAATTTGCCGACGTGTGTCATTCATATCAGACAAACATAGTGGAAGTAACTATAAAGTTTACTCTGTTCTTCTCACAGTTCACCGGCCACTTTCTTACATGTATTTCAGGAGAAACTGATGAATTCACGTGCTGTATATCCGACTGACAGGACAACATGGCGGCGCCCGTTTTTAAACGACCAAACACACTCACTTACATGTATTTGAGAATCGGAATATCAGATAGTTGATGACATGGTAAGCAAGTTTGTGAATATTTTGAATAAAAAAAATGGAAAAACGAAATAAAAGCGACACATCTGTCATTTAGTGTTATTGTGGCCTCGGTGTACCGCGTGACGCGTCGCCATGGAAACATTAAACGGAACGTTCTAAAATAAACGTTGAAAAAACTCACTCTGGGGGGGTCAGTTAGAAAAAATAGAAAATAAACATTTGTGTGAGCTGTAAAGTGGTTAGAAAAAATAGAAAATAAACATTTGTGTGAGCTGTAAAGTGGTTAGAAAAATAGAAAATAAACATTTGTGTGAGCTGTAAAGTGGTTAGAAAAATAGAAAATAAACATTTGTGTGAGCTGTAAAGTGGTTAGAAAAAATAAAATCGGAATCGGCTAAAATCGGTATCAGCAGGTCAAACTCAATGAAAAATCAGAAATCGGAATGGCCTAGAAAATTGTAATCGGTGCATCTCTAACACCTAAATCTGAAATTAACTACAAAATCAGTTTTAAATGAGTCTGTATGCTGAGCGGTTCAATGATTTAAACTCATGTTAGTGACTGTATACCTCTCTGTCTAGCGTGTTGTGCATGACGTGGATCCAACCAGTCTCTCGATCAATGTAGAACATGTTAGCGTGATTCTCTTGAACAATGCTGTAGGAAATTTTCGAGTTCAGAGTTTCTGCTTCATCTGCGTCAGTTGCTGTGATTTTCATTACAGACGTGTCTGAAAAATGACATGCAGAAACAAGGGTAAATATAGCACAACTTAAATACAAATAAACAGTGTTCAAACAACCTGTACGAGCAGTGGGAAATGTATTTTGTTTGTTTGTTAGATTTATTTGTGTTTTAATTATTTTAATACCTCAAGTTAAACTAAACAAAAAATTTGAATTGTAAATGTTTTAGTTAACGATAACACAGGCCAGTATGCCACCCCTCTGACCGCTGTATGTGTCCTTGTGGTGCTATCAGCAACTCAATGCCATCTTGGCATATTTTCCTGCAGCTCCAAAGAGATAAGTCACATGGCATTTGCATCAAAACAGAACTGAGTGCATATGAGCTGAGTTTCCATGCTGTCTTTGGAACCGGCGAATGGTAAACATAACTTTAATGATAAAATAAATATAAACAACATGAAAGTTAACTGTTCGGTTCTTTCAGAATCTCCCCACCGAACAGGGCATCAGGAGAGGACACGTTGATATAACTCGTTGTGGTTTTTTATTTACTTTCATTTTTCACATACAGTTGATTAATCCACACATAACAGGTTATAAACCTGTAGACATAAAAAAGACAATGGTGTAAATGACAATATTGATAACCACATACGTAATATACCATAAATTCTGAATACATAAATAAATATAAATTCCAATATTATAAACATTATGGAACAATATACTATGGAATTTAATCAACATTCAATGCTATAAATATTACAATATACTTTGTGTGAAACTGTTGCATTTCGGTGTTTAAAATGTACATGCTTTGTTTAGTTATTCAGTTTAAACACTCACCAACCATACAACAATGTCAATGTTATACATTAAACCAGTCGCCCAAAACCACAAAAGATGTTCTCAGTGGGTTGGCCCAAAGTAAAACCAGTGAGTAGTTTTAAGTATTAATGCTGGGCATAGTAATCCATTATCAATGTAAACCGATTAACTACATTACCCATCCGGCACCGCAAACAGGAAGTAACTCGTGTGACAGTGAAACGCTCCAAATCCAAAACATTCACTTCAAATATAACCACGGATACTATAAAGCCGACAACGTTAAACATCAGGTCGCAAACAAGGTTTTATCAGCGCGACAGAACTAACGGTTATCAGGCACACAAGTCGCGCAGATATACAGCGGCAGTACAGCGGTAGCGCAAACAGACAAACTTAAACCCGCAGCTCAATAGATAGAAACAGCAGCTTACCGGTGGCGCATCTCTCCTGACGAGACAACATGCTAAAACTACCACTCGCTCCTTCTTATAGCCCGTACTCATTCATTACAACGTTTTGGGAATTTTTACTGGTCCACGTTTCAACTCCGGACTGGCCCGTCCTTCAATCAGGAAAGTGAATCAATCATTCATTCATTCAATTATTGCTGCTAAACACCCGTGACGTAGTGAACGCGACACCTCCCACTTGACCGACTAATCATGTGATCCAAGGCGGTCACAGACAAAGCGTTACATTACACAACATAATTTATTTATTTATTTATTTTTTTTTTGAAGAAGAAGAAGAAGAATAGAATGCCATTGTCACTGTTCAGACACGTACACTGACAGATGCGTGGTATTTTGTCAGGTTTGGTCATATGAGGTATGTTCTCTTCATTGTTCGTGAATGGTGCAAGAGGTAGCGAGGGCAGTATAGAGGTTTAGGAGTCACTGGTCTTCCACAGGGATGAGGACTACCAGTCTCCTCACGTCTCTCCGTAGGATGACTGACGTCAGCTGCTGAGGGTTCCTCTTAAGCTGCCCAACTATTAGGGAGGCAGGGGGGCCTGCACACGTTTTAACGTCTGCATCTCTCACAAGTCCTTTCTTGTCAGGGTACACGGCCTGGATCCGCCCGAGCCGG
The DNA here is from genome assembly GCA_030578275.1 of Meda fulgida. NCBI lineage: Eukaryota > Metazoa > Chordata > Actinopteri > Cypriniformes > Leuciscidae > Meda > Meda fulgida. Next base: position 35,084,029 of record CM060617.1, on the reverse strand, counting down.
AATTGCCCTCGCAGTGCGTTTTGATCAGCAATCCAAACAATGTCACCGATTGCTACATTTCTTTGGGTCCGGTGCCACTTTGGCCGAATGAATAAGTTAGGTCCGGCAAGTTCACTCCACTTCTTCCAGAACATATCCACACCAATCTGGATGGATCTGAGACGGCGCCATGGATGGGTACACAAGTCAATTCCTCTTGTATCTCCTCCTTGCCTGGTCCTCCCGAGAAGCAGAGTATTGGGGGTCAAATACTCTATAGAGTCTTCTTGTTCTTGTGCCCTGGCGTCAATCGGCCTTTCATTGGTGAGGTTAGCTGCCTGGTAGAAGAGGGTTTGGAGTTCGCCCCAAGTGAGTGAGCTTGTTGTCCCTCCAAGGTTAGTGAGAGCCCTTTTTATGAGCTTAACTGCAGCTTCCGCAGCCCCATTGCGATGCGGTGCGTCAGCCGGATGAAAGTTCCATGCCCACACTGTCCCATTCTTGGCAACTTTTTTTACTATCCTCCGACCTTGCACAATCCATGCTTTCCTCCTGGTGCGCAGAAGTGTGGCAGCAACACCTTCATGGTTCTCATTATGAGCTTCTCTTGACAGTAGTGTTGCGAGCCATGAACAAAATGGAATTAAAGGAACAGCTGTTCCATCTTCTTTCCAGCACTGGATTCGTCCTCCACAGAGAAGGATTCCTGTGCTCTCGTCCTTGTAGACCACCAAACGGTTCAGTGTTGAGTCCAGGAACTGACTGCCATCTTGGGATGCGAGGACCAGGTCTCTGAAGGCTTGCGCCCTCTCCTCAGTAGACAGGATAGAGTGGTTTGCCTCCCACTCTGATGAGTCTGGTGCCTGGCGTTTTCTCAACCAGGTTTCTGCAGCCCGTCGAGTCCAGGCTATGGAACCACACAGCTTGGACAGAGAACTGAAACGTTGAGGTTCCACAAGGCGCACCAGTCCAATTGCCCAGGGCCTTCTCAGTCTGTCTGCCACTGATGTAGCACCCGGGACAGCTGGTGATGTCGGTCTATGATTAACTTTTTTATGCCTGAGGTTCGCCTTGATGTCAGGCCCGTTGAGGCTAGTTTTCTCTCCTGATTGGGCCCTAGTGACCACTGCTGAGAAGGCTTTCCGCTGAAGTTTTCCCACATCTTCAGCAGCAGAGGGTATAATCTCACTGGCCATCTTCATAGGCCAGTCGGTCTTGGGCAATTTCAGAAACTCAGGGCCTTGCTGCCATTCTGACTCTTCGCCAAGTTCTTCAGGAGTTGCACCTCTGGTCAGTATGTCAGCAATATTTCGTCTGCCTTCAATCCACCTCCAATCTTCCGCATTTCCGGCTTTCTGAATCTCACCGATTCGATTTGCGAAAAAGGTCTGGAAGCCGTAGCTGTCCTTTTGGATGGCTGCCAGGATTGTTTGGCTATCCACGAAGTGAATCCATTGCTTGACCTCAATGTGGCAGTGTTTCTCAAAATATTTCTTTAGGCGGGTAGCAAAAACCGCACCACAAAGCTCCGATTTGATCACATCTCCCTTTTGGTCAAGAGGGGCGAGTTTAGCTTTGGATTCTACCAACTTCACTTCAACTTTATCTCGGGTTTCCCACCGCAGATAGAGTACGGCTCCATAGGAGGATTCACTTCCATCTGAGAATATGATCCCTGTTGGTGGGCCTATGGCTCCAGGCGGCGTGAGGCTTCTCTCAAACTTTACCTGGCCAAGTCTCACAAATTCTTCAAAGAGCGTTATTGCGGCTTCTCGAAGTTTTAGCGAGAGAGGGGCATCCCATGTGTCTTTAGATGGGTTGTCCTTGCCAGCTTCCTGGAATGATTCTCGTACCAACATCACTCCCTTCTGTTTGGCTGGTGAGGCAAGACCAACCGGGTCGTATAATGCGGCGATCTGGCTAAGTAGTATGCGTCGGGTAAGAGGATTTGGTGTTCCTTCCCTGACATCCTCCATGCTCAGATTAAATCCTGTCTTCATTTTCCCTCTTTTCTTGGAGAAGTTGATAGAAGCCAGCAACCGAAGCTTGTCAGTCTCAGGTTCATAGCCGACCCCAAGTGCTTTGTTCTCCCCATCATGCATTTGGTTGGGTAGTACTAGAGTCCTAGGTACAGTTGCTTCAGCAGAGGCTCCACTCCTCCCACTTTGGCGTGATAGAACCCACGGCTTGAGGAAGAAGCCTCCCGCTTTCAAAATCTCTTCCACCCCTTTGGTGATCCTTTCCAGCGTCTTGAGGTCATCGTGTGAGGTCAGGATATCATCCACATAGCTGTCCTCATTCAGAACTCGCCGTTCTTCAATCATATCAGCAAACTGAGGAAGGTTGGCCGTCTCTTTCATTGCAACTTGGGCGATACATCCTGCGGGTTTATCACCGATATTAACTCTGACGACCACAAACACCTCAATGTTGTCTTCAGGGTTGTCTCTCCAGAGAAAGCAGTGGAGGTGGACTTCATCATCTTTCAGCCATACTGAGTTGTACATCTTTTTTACATCACCCAGTGCGGCATGAAGTCCACTCCTGAACCTCAAAAGGACACCTCTGATGGGATTGAGTACATCGGGACCCTTGTGAAGGAGATCATTTAGACTTATGCCTCGGAACTCTTGGCTACTATTCCACACAATTCTCACTGGGGTTGAAGAGGAATGAGGGTTCGGTGCAACCAGATGGCTGATGTACCATTTAGGTCCTTCCCAGGTATTAATTTCCTCCCTTGTGAGTTTTGCAGCAGCCCCTCTTGCAACCATTTCATGTATTTGTTCTTTGTATGCAGCCTTCCACACAGGTTCCTTCTCCAGACGCTTCTCAGTGTTTCTGAAGGTTGCCTCCACAGCCTGCCGATTATCTGGCAGTGTTGTGAGGTCCGTCTTCCAGGGATAAGCTGCGTCCCAGTGGGGAGAGTTGCTGTGTTTGTCCGCCAGTACGTATGTTAGGCATTCTTTTATCTTTTCCAGGTCCCGCTCTTCCTTGAGGGTCATTTCTTTTCCTCCAGGGGGGCACCTACCACACTTGCAGCCGCCACATTGAGGACTGCACGCAGCTCCGATGCTGTCCCACCTGAACCACTCGAAGACCTCTTTGTTAGCGGTTGCGGTGCTTCGGACAAGCGCGTTCCTTCCTCTTTTTGAGGAATGATAGTTTCTTTATACGCCATCGAGGCTGATCTCATGGTCCTTGCAAGGTGAGTTTCAGAGTGGTATACTGCCAGATCGACTGTCTCAATAAGATCGGGATGGGATCCCCCAACAGTCTTCCCCAGCGGGCCGTCCCAGAGGACAAGGTCTCCCACAATTTTGATTGGCTGGGGAACAAGGCGACCTTCCCGATGACTGATAAGGAGGTCAATCTTTGTGGGACGAACCAGTTCATCTCTGGGTACATTGGGGAAGAACTTTTGCAGTTGCTTGGCAGTGACTGGCTGAGTCACCTCCGCGATGTCTTCCAGGCCATAGCAGAGAATCCTATGCTCTGCCACTTCTTCCTTGGGTGTTTTCACTTTCAACCGTAGGGAATATCTTTTGGTAAGGACAGTCTTCTTCATCCCCCCGACTCCATGGACTATAAGCCTGACATTCTCACCGCACAGTCCAAGGCGATCGGCTGTTTCATTGGTGATATAATAGGTGTCAGATGCGAGGTCGATTAGTGAGCCAATAAGGCAACCCGAGTTTGTCGTTACTTCCATCAGCATCATCACCACTGGATGTTCTTGCAGTCCATCTCCGGCCTTGGCACATACGGTTGATGTTATTTTGTTTGAGAACACATTCTTGTATCTCACTCTTTGTTCTGGAGTAAGCTCTGCCAGAAACTCTTCTTGCTTCTTGGTTAGGCCAAGTTTCTTTCCTCCAATTTTTATAGTGCTCTGCTCCTCACTGCTGCTGTCCTTCTTTGGAGTCGGTGGCTTAGGACACAGAAGGTAATTGTGGTCCGACACCCCTCCTTTCCGACAGTCTACTTTTGGGCAGAGGTATCTAGGTGTGCATCCTTTCCCATCCTTAGGGTGGGACCGCAAACACTTGGAGCACAACCCTAGTTTCTTCACATAGGCCCTTTTTCTTATAAGATCTTCCTCCCTGAAGACCTTGCACGCAAATAGCTTGCCAGCATGAGAGTCATCTTCACATATAGTACAGCTGGGATAGTCGTCCTTCTGACCTGCTGTGGATCTTGTGAAAGCCTTCCTCCCTCTCTTATCTGGATAGTCTGCAGCACCCTTTTCAACAGGGCCTTTATCTGCAGGACTTGGCTCCAACTGGTCCAACTCCTCAAGAATCTCCTCCTGCTTCTTCAAGAATCCTAGGAGGCAATCAAAATGATTCAGTGGAGAGAACCTGTTTGTCGGATCAGTTTTGTACATAATCCACTCCTTCTTGAGTGAACTGGGAAGCTTGCTTTCAAGAGATTGAGCAACAACACGGTTCTTCACGGCGTCCTCTTCACCAAGAATCAGGAGGTTGCACAGTGCCCTTTCAACAGCCTGGATCAATTCAATGGTTCTTCTTGGATTGTTTCCTTTGACAGGGGGAAGAGACTGGACCTCGTTGGTGATCATTAGGACTATTCTCGCTCTGTTCCCGTATTTGCTGTCCAGCAGCCTGAACATATCGTCAGCAGATCCACAGCTAGACAGGACGAGATCCTTCTTGACCTTTTCGTGGAGACTATTTAACAAGTGGAACTTTTTTATACATTCCACCCCTTGTGGGTTACCCAATTCTTGTAGGTCCTCCCACTCAGTCTTCCAGCTGTAATAGTCCCTCATGTCACCAGAGAAAGTGGGTAGCCTTGCTTTTTCAAGGCTGATTTGAGGCTTGAGATTAGAGTTTCCTTTGGTCCTTTCCGGGCTGCTTTGCTGTAAGAGGGGCCGGGTGTTCATGTTCAATGCCCCCGTGTACCTTTTGGGATTCGGCTTGCGATCGGAAGACATGTCAGGGAGAGAGAGGAAAGAAGCATCTTGCATCGGATCCCCCGCCGTGCTGCTATCATCTCCCAGGTTTCTTTCTCTCACCTTTACTTGGTCTGCTTCGTCCTCCTCCAGTTTGTCAGACAACGCCAGGACCCTCTTCTTTAGTGTCTTGTGGCGTGTCCTGAGATCTAATGCCTTCGGACCAGGAACCAATTCCTTCCACTCTACTAACATTTCTCCGAGTTCAACAACCTCTCTTTCAAGAGCTCTATTCCTTAACCTACGGTCCTTGACTGACTTCCGAGGGTTAACTTCCTCCTCCTCTGCCCGAGTGATGGCCGTCTCAGCTGTATTAACCTGTTTGAAAAACGCCTCCTCTGCGTAACTGGTCCAAAAGGTTTCCTGAGTGGCCACCTTTACTTCAAGGAACCTGTTTTCACACTCCGCTGTCTTCACATCAATTTGATCTGCCGATGCTTGCACCTCTTCATCCGTTGACTCTCTCAGGGCTTCAGCATACTCATGTCCCGCATCTATGACTTTAGAAAAATCCGTTCTGAAAATCTTCCATTCCTTGAGAATTTCAGTGGGTTCCAACAGCCCCGGTTTGGTAAGAATATGAGCCCTTTTTGTGAATGAAGCTTGCGCTCTGGATCGCACACTTTTAAGCTTCTCCAAGTCTGCCATTGTTACTCCCTTTGTGTTGACTAGAGAGCTGTCACACCCAATGTGTATTCACGCTCCTTTCTCCTTAATCAACGGGCAGTTTAACTAATGATAAACCTGGGGTTAATCACCAAATTGAGAATCCAGCTGATCCTGAGTTGATTGAACTTCCTTAATGAAGCAGTCCGAGGCTGTTTTTTACTGCACTTACTCCAGTGCAGTGGGCCGCGGTTTATAACTGTTCGGTTCTTTCAGAATCTCCCCACCGAACAGGGCATCAGGAGAGGACACGTTGATATAACTCGTTGTGGTTTTTTATTTACTTTCATTTTTCACATACAGTTGATTAATCCACACATAACAGGTTATAAACCTGTAGACATAAAAAAGACAATGGTGTAAATGACAATATTGATAACCACATACGTAATATACCATAAATTCTGAATACATAAATAAATATAAATTCCAATATTATAAACATTATGGAACAATATACTATGGAATTTTATCAACATTCAATACTATAAATATTACAATATACTTTGTGTGAAACTGTTGCATTTCGGTGTTTAAAATGTACATGCTTTGTTTAGTTATTCAGTTTAAACACTCACCAACCATACAACAATGTCAATGTTATACATTAAACCAGTCGCCCAAAACCACAAAAGATGTTCTCAGTGTGTTGGCCCAAAGTAAAACCAGTGAGTAGTTTTAAGTATTAATGCTGGGCATAGTAATCCATTATCAATGTAAACCGATTAACTACATTACCCATCCGGCACCGCAAACAGGAAGTAACTCGTGTGACAGTGAAACGCTCCAAATCCAAAACATTCACTTCAAATATAACCACGGATACTATAAAGCCGACAACGTTAAACATCAGGTCGCAAACAAGGTTTTATCAGCGCGACAGAACTAACGGTTATCAGGCACACAAGTCGCGCAGATATACAGCGGCAGTACAGCGGTAGCGCAAACAGACAAACTTAAACCCGCAGCTCAATAGATAGAAACAGCAGCTTACCGGTGGCGCATCTCTCCTGACGAGACAACATGCTAAAACTACCACTCGCTCCTTCTTATAGCCCGTACTCATTCATTACAACGTTTTGGGAATTTTTACTGGTCCACGTTTCAACTCCGGACTGGCCCGTCCTTCAATCAGGAAAGTGAATCAATCATTCATTCATTCAATTATTGCTGCTAAACACCCGTGACGTAGTGAACGCGACATTAACCCTATAGGCGCCACGGTCGAGTTTACTCGACAAGATGCGGCACTGAATAAATGGACGATTTTGTCAAATTGGGTGCCAAGTTTCGTTCGACCTCCCCGACCTCGTTCGATGGCAGACATGTCATACTTCATCCCCGAATAGAAAAAAACATCATGCTTCTATACAAAATGTTCGAGTTAGAGCGCATTGAATCAGTGTGATCAAAAGCGGAGCTAGTGTGTGAGCGAGCTATTTTATCAGAGCCTCTCCGCAATCGCGCGACAGTATTGTGGTGGAGACTTTGTCTAATGCCACTGGGTATATTAGACGAGGTTGAAGTATTAGTTAGGAGGCAATGTGGAGGCAGGGTGGGGAGTAGCAATGACAATGACAGTAGTCCGAGCTGTGCACACTCGAGGCAGATCTGGCCGCGCTGCTCGTATCATCTCACTCATGATCTGTGCCTTGTCGTGGCCAGTGAGCGTTTGAACTAAACAGGTCTTGTCTACTTGTGTTTGTATGCCATATGAATAATATATGTGCCCCATACATGGAATCAGAGTTCCTACTGTATTTAGTAAATGGAAAATCTCTACAGCAAAAGGCCAACCATTCGGTTTGTTTCTACCATTTATTAGTAACGATTTACACCGTTTGTTTACTACTTACTATATACCTGAGCATTCAGTATTGTGCAATATAGCATACAGAAGGTGATGGACATTTGGGGGGGAAAGAAGTGCTGCATTTTATCATTTAAACACGTGACTTTTCATGAAAATTCTATAATCCAAGATTGCTGCCACCATATGACGTCATAATATGCAAATTAGATGGGAAAATCCCTACATAAACTTTGGGTCATCCTTAGTATTTCTCTAATTTACAGAAAGTCTCCATCTTATCACTTTTAAGATATGGCCTTTTGAAATTAAGATGTCAAAATCGAATGTTTTAGGAAAAAACCTCTGGCGCCTAAAGGGTTAAAGCAATGTATTGGTGTTTCGCGTGTGTTCGGCCAGTCAGCGTACTCTAACGTAACTGGTAGTTGGTACCTTACTCTGAAGTAGGAGCTTATTTAGTTCCTCTAAAAGGCGTTTCTAGAAAAGCGAATAGTTCGCGTGCGAATAGTTCGCGTCAAAACCATTCACATCAGCCGCGACGCGAATTTGCGTCGTTCAGAGCTTCAACATTCCAAAACTTTCGCGCCGACAGCTGAGAAAACATGGACACTTCATCATCATCATCATCCAGTGAAGACAAGCTTTTCATTTTCTTTAAAAGACAGAAAAGAAGGTTTTGTGTGCACCCAATCTTAAAGAACAGAGAGTCTGAAGGGGAGTACGGCTGTGCTAATCTTGTAAAGAAGCTAAAACTTTACCACAAAGAACCGGCCAAAGTAAGGATTATGCATTAAACATTTGAATTGTTTATTAATAAACTAGTGTTTTCTGTCAGTTTTCGGTATGAGACGCGCTGCAGTTCACGCGCAGGCGCCTCGATTAGCCTATATTGTCTATATTTGCTTCTAATTTATTAATCTAGGCAATTTGTTGATGAAACATTGATTAAAATTAAGATACAATTTATACAAAACGAAATTCACTTTAAAAAAAGGCTTTCTACAAAACACAACTTAATAAACGGCCAAAATTATTTCTGACCCCATTCCAAATGTTTTCGATATATTGGGCATCTTATGATCCTCTTACTCATCTCATGCGGTTCCCTTTTCATATAGCTAATCAACATTGATGAAATAAAAAAAAAACATTATATTATTTAAACATAGGCTATATATGAAACGTAGCCTATGTTTAAGTTTTTTAACTTTTACGCACATGCTCTGGTGTGTGGCAAGCAAAAATAATATGAAACACACAATCATGAATGTTGAAAATATTCCAAATCAATTATTTCCCTCCAAGTCAAAAATATTATAAATCATCAGCACGCACTTCAACTCACCGGAGAGACACCAACTATCCCAGCTATTTTATCCCATGCCTCGTTCTTTTGTAACTGGTCCCTATAAGCAAACAACGTCATGTCATGCGTGCGTTGAGATGCGGAATAGGCAATATAAAAATGCTGTCATTATAAAAGGTTTCTAGTTTCAATGTATTGCTTGTTTTTATTTTACATTTCATGTTGTGCCACTTCTCTTCTCACGCACATAATGCTGCTACGTCAGAGTGGCCAAAGCGTCAACAGCTTCACCTTTGTTTCCTTGTATGTGATTGGCTGAAACCGTTTCTGTCGCCGCAAAAGTACAAAAAAATCGACATCGAAGCGAAAAAAATAAAAGTTGTTTTTTCGCCGCAGCACATTCGCGTTCGGTGTGGAAGCACTCATTACACAAACAGCTGATTAAAAAATAAAACCATCGCGCGAATTATTCGTGCGTCATAATCGCTTCCAGTGTGAAAGGACCTTAAGACACCTAACCTTAAAACCCAACATCTCACGCTGGTAGTCAGCAGTGGTATTACTTTTAGCGGGCACATGCTAGATGTTAAACTTATAAGGCTGCATAGGAAGGTACCAGCGGGTAATTCTAGCATTGGTCTCCCACATTCTGTCCATGCACTGTAATGGTGGATGATCAGTTTCAATGGAAAACTCTACCAAGAAGGTAGAACCTGAAGGTATCTAAGGCCCATTTCACTGCCAGGCTCTCCTTCTCAATGGTGGAATACCGTACCTCCCTTGGATACAGCTTTCTACTGATGTATGCCACTGGATGTCTACTGTCTGCAAGTAGGTATAACTGCAGACAGGGCTGGGTACCGAGTTCGATACTTTTTAGGTACTGACCGAATTGCCTCGATACTATGGAGTATCAAAAAATGACATGTTGTTCGGTTCCAGATTTCGATACCTAAGGAGTTAACTCGTCAACGTCAGTGCTCAAACAAATACATATGAAATGCACATACACGCATACTCTACACACACAAGACCTCATATTTGTGCACGCACAAATTCTCCACGCGCATACTTATATGAGACGCGAACACACACACAAACTCTCCGTGCACATATTCATATGAGACGCGAACACACACACAAACTCTCCGTGCACATATTCCTATGAGACGCGAACACACACACAAACTCTCCGTGCACATATTCATATGAGACGCGAACACACACACAAACTCTCCGTGCACATATTCATATGAGACGCGAACACACACACAAACTCTCCGTGCACATATTCATATGAGACGCGAACACACACACAAACTCTCCGTGCACATATTCATATGAGACGCGAACACACACACAAACTCTCCGTGCACATATTCATATGAGACGCGAACACACACACAAACTCTCCGTGCACATATTCATATGAGACGCGAACACACACACAAACTCTCCGTGCACATATTCATATGAGACGCGAACACACACACAAACTCTCCGTGCACATATTCATATGAGACGCGAGCACACACACAAACTCTCCGTGCACATATTCATATGAGACGCGAACACACACACAAACTCTCCGTGCACATATTCATATGAGACGCGAACACACACACAAACTCTCCGTGCACATATTCATATGAGACGCGAACACACACACAAACTCTCCGTGCACATATTCTTATACACACACATAATACATTAAAGATGTGGAAAAGTCGATCAAAAGTGTGGGTACATTTCTCCAGGCTCGATGCCAACAGCGCGCGATGCAGTTGCGGTAAAATAATTGCTGCAAAGACCGGTACGGTACCACAACAAATATGATGAAGACCTTGACAGTGTACGGAGTAAATGGTAAATGAAGAGATACCTTGTTGATCACTCTGACAGTGTTTATATTGCAATAAATAATAACCTACTGAATGTACACTAATTTTTTTTTCAGTAAGGATGCATTAAAGTTATCAAAGGTGACATTAAAACGTGTATTGTTACAAAATATTTCACTTTTAAATAAATGCTGTTCTTTTGAATTTTTCAAAGAATCGTGAAAAAAATGTATCATAGTTTCCAAAATATTAAGCAGCAAACTGTTTTCATATTTCTGTAGGGTCATGTGACACTGAAGTAATGATTTTGAAAATTCAGCTTTGAATTCAATTCATTTCAATAAATTACATTTTGAAATATATTCAAATAAGATTTTAAATTGTAATACTATTTCACAATATTACAAGTTTTACTGTATTTTTTATTTAAAAAAAATTCAGCTTTGGTGAGCATGAGCTCTTTATAAAACATTGTTTGTTCTTTTGTGCTTTTTCTGAGTTTTTCTGAGGTAATGTGTTATGTAATCTTGTTAAAATGGATTTCATAAAATTGGTATTGAAAAAAGTATTGTTAGGAACCGGTATCGAAACTGAGGTATCGAAATTGGCACCTGATCGAAAGATTTTGAACAATGCCCAGCCCTAGACCGCAGATCTCCAAAATGGGGTGGGGTGTCCACGCGCAGAGACTTTCACCATTGGCTCTGGCTTTTTTTTACAATTGTCACAGAGTTCATGGCCATTGGCAAAAGTTGAAAGTTTTTACTTTATCACTGTGTTCTAAGCAACGGGGGAGTCCCTGGGCTTGAGATTCGCAGAGAAGAAGGGGGTAGTGACACTGAGTGCAACTTAAAAGGTCCCATTGTCCGGTGAGGTCCAGTTGGGGAGTTACGGATCTGCGCAGCTCGACGATCTCATATGACATAATGTTATTAACTGCCATGCAGTCTATTTCACTGGCTATGGTTAGGGTCAGGTGTAGGGTAGGTTAAGGGGTTGGAATTTGTCATAATGAATGGATCCTATGTTGTCAGGTAGCATGTCGTGAATAAAAGTGATAAAAAATTAAATAAAAAAATTTCGGTTGTTTTTTTAAACCCGTCCCCTCTAAATGAAACTTAGACCACTAGCCTGACAAATCATGAATCTAAAATAATGCAACTCTTCATTTAGTCAGCTGTACAAACAATTTAACACTTGTGATCGAGGCAGTTTCATGAATGATCCCAGTACCTCTGGCGCTCAGCTCAGGAACAGATCCAGTTGTCAAGTTAAACACAGGAGTACAATCGTTCTCATCCTGCACCACGATTCTTAATTCAATATCCTTCTCAGCTTTACTTCCATTCAGAAACTCTGCCACCCCTCGAAGCTGGAATACAGGAAATCACCAAACATTTCAACATGATCAAACTGGTTTTTGGCATCTTAACTTTTAGCATCAGCCATTCCTTTTTCAGTAGAAATTATTATTTATTGACAGGCATTCATATTTCCCCACCCTTACTCTGTCATCATCCTCCCATAACACATATGCTTGAACTGTTCTCCAAAACTGCATTCAATGAGAACAATGCAACACTAATGACATGAAACACCCCTTCAAATAAACTAAAATATGATAGGCAGTCCTGATAGCTACACTATGATAAGCACAAACTCTCTATCCCTTCACATTAGCTAGCTACACTATGATAAGCACAAACTCTCTCTATCCCTTCACATTAGCTAGCTACACTATGATAAGCACAAACTCTCTATCCCTTCACATTAGCTAGCTACACTATGATAAGCACAAACTCTCTATCCCTTCACATTAGCTAGCCACACTATGATAAGCAGGTCATTTGTCACCTAGTGATGATCATGTTCATGTAAGCTGTGTAAATCAACTTATTTAACTCATGGCTTAAGCCCAAAGTATACTGTTTTTTTTATACCTTGTAATCTTTAATAAGAATATCTTCCCCTCCCTCTTGCAGTTAACCTGCCACTCAAATGAGATCCACCAATAGCAAACCACAACCATTCAATCAATTCCCCATGGACAAAATCAAGCCCCACATTTATTCGTTTCATTTTAACTTAAATTTGAACTTATTAACGTATCATGATTTCTTTGTGATAACAAACACATGCACACGCGGAGACTTTACAAGTTGTGTTTTTGAGCCGCACCTCATTTAGTAATCTTGTCATTCAGGCAGAATGCATGACATTCATTACTGCATGACAATGAAGCTCTCCTGTGAAATGTTGCTGCGAACTGCTATCTTTCATACTGAGTCATCAGTGCACTTTCATAGATTACTCAGGGAAGGACAGACACCCATGCAATAAACATTTATAGCCGTGCATTCAAGATGAAAGGGCTGCTTACGTAATAAACGGGAATTTTTTCTCGGTCTAACAATCCAGTGATCCTGACCAACCCGTACACACTGTCAACAATGAACAGGTTGACGGGGGGCTTGTCCGCTCCTGATCCTCTCAGTGAATATCGGATGCTTGTCCTGGTCTCCTCGTCTGAACGGATCTGAAATCAGATACATGTCTTTCTTTAATATGGGTTTAAAAAAGGAGCATCTTTTTTTGATCTGGAGAGATTCTCATTATTTCCTGTTGCTCTATTTAATTAAAAAAAACCCTGAAGTGTTCCCTAGTGAAAAAATAGTTAAGCACAATTTATTTGCATGTACTTTAGTATAACTAAATATATTTGTGGCATGCTATCAATTGGTATACTTAAAGTCTGCTAAATTGGAACAACTAATTTTGTATAAAATTAATTTTAGTTTGACAAAAGCAGGTACTGAAGTTCAACTAAAATATTTAAATATACTCTTGTTTTTAAGTTTTGAAATGTAGAATTCACTACATAAACTTCAAATATATTTTGGTGGGTAACACTTTATAATAACTGCACGCTATTAATCATTAGTTAAGCATTAGTAAACAGTTAATTCATAATTTAAAAATCATTAATAGACATTAATAAGCACTTTATAAATACAGCTATAAATGCTTTTTTCTTGATTTAAAAGTATATCTATAATGTGTTTAATAATTGTATTTTTATACTTTATTAATGATAAATGTATCATTTCTAAATGAAGTATTGCATTACTTTAACTATTCATTTCCTTCTGAGTCAGTTAAACTAGTGTAACAGTGTAAGCTTCTGTTGTTGTACATCACACGCATCACACACATGACCAGCGTCAGCCAATAGTGAGCCTACGTGTGACGCTACGCAAACATACTAGTTTAACTGACTAGAGGCCCACCAGAAGGAAATGAAGAGTTGAAATAAAGTCCTTATTTTTGTTTGTTTTTGCACACAAAAAGTATTCTCGTCGCTTGATAAACTTAAGATTGAGCCACTATAGTCACTTGGACTATTTTAACGATGTTTTTAATAACTTTTCGAGGCCGGCAAGTTTCAATCCTTGGAGAAGCCTATGGAGTAGTGTGGAGGAGTGATCCAGCTCTCAGATTTCATCAAAAATATCTTAATTTGTGTTGCGAAGATGAACGAAGGTCTTACGGGGTTGGAACAACATGAGGCTGAGTAAATACTGACAGAATATTCATTTTTGGGTGAACTATCCCTTTAAAATAGTTTTGAATGAAATGTTTGCTTTTGCAAGAGATGTCTGATGTTTTGCATGTTGTGTGTGTGTTTAGTTTCAAGAAATAGTTTAGATAAATAGAGCCATAGTTTCAGAAATTGAGTGTAAGCAATTTGAAAAAAAAAAATCAAAAAAAATAATAATATTAAGCCTTAGTGTTTAATATCACTATTAGTAAGGATAGTATGATCACTGTATAATTTAAATGCAAGATATTTAAAGTGTACTTAAAGTATCCTACCAATAGTTCAATTTTAGCACAATCAAATATACTTACGTAGCCTATGTCTTTAGTTGGACCTCAGCACAATTTCCAGATAACTAAAGTGCATTAAGCACAAAATTACTTGTTCCAATTTAGCAGACTTTACGTATACCAATTTAGTATACCAGCAGTACAATTGCAGGGTATTTATATTAAGTACATAAGCTATGTAATGCATTTGTAGTATACTTAGCATAAAATAAATGTATTTCAAATACATTTAAGTGTATTTATTTTTCACAAGGGTTTATTCCCCCAAAAAACACTGCAGAAAAAAACAATGAAGATCTTACTTTGGCTATGTATTCCTTACGCGTATAATCCTCATTTTCCTTCAGTTTGTGGGGTGGGATTATCCATTCTCTCTTCTGTCTGTTTTTCTTCTGCTGTCCTCCAGATGCTGAAGTGATCAGTATCTACACAAACAAAAAACCACATCAGTGTCTATTTTACCCAAATAATGTGATAAACTACACTGGATAAGCTTTTACGAGTAAAACAGATGTAAGAATCCAGCAATTAAATAATACTTTTACACTTTTTTGCATAATTTGACAGAATTACCGCTCGATTGGACATGATGCACATTGCACAATAAAAAAATATTCTGTTCAGGCTACATTGTTTGGAATGATGGAAACAAATTCACAACTATGGGACGACTGAAATGCTAAAGTAGCAAAGATAAATGATGAAAAAACTATTTTTTTTCTGTTAAGTTTTGAGCAAATGTATTGTGGTGCTGGCCGCTATACCAGTTCATACCGATTACCGGTGTTTATTTTTAGAGGTCGACCGATTCATCGGTTTTGCCGATATATCGGTACCGATATCGTTATCGGCAAAATAACACGCAGCACGGAGAGCGCTGACACTTCAGATGCACATTTAAAACACAGACAGCGAAACTGTGTGAATACAGAACACTAAAGTACAAATTGCCATATCATTATAAAGTAATTAATTTGTTGACGAGATGCTGCATCAGCAGAGAAAGAACAGATGTTTGCCGTCGAGTCTGAGAGGAATAACATTAGTAACGGCTATTAAAGCAATGTGACAAAAACACACGCAGACCTGACCCAAATGTTTTTTGTCACAATTGTTACCATCTATTTGCATTATATATGCATTTATATCCAGCTGGTCACTTTTATGCATTCATTAGCTGGCGAAGTTGCATATTTAAAGCTAGTTGCTCAACACTGATGTTCATCCAGCCGACAGAAACATTTACAAATCAGAAACGCATTCGATTTCAGTTATTTTTTATCACTACATTACATATAGTTATTTTGATTAGATAATCATCAAGTGTTCTACAAAAGAAGCAAATAAAGTGAGAGACTATACATGTAATATAGGCCTACATTTATGTAATTTTAATGCTCTGGCCTTTGCAGATGTTTAAATATTGCCATCTTTAAGCATGACTCTTTGGATTTATATGAAATGGTAACACTTTACAATAAGATTAAATTTTTAGCAGTAACTAAGGTTAATAATTGGGCCTAATGGGCCTAGGCCTAATGCATATAGTTCATGAAAGCTAGCTAATACATCCTTGTTAACAAATGGGACTTGTAAAGTGTTACCTATGAAATTAACGTATGTTTCTAGGTTATAGCTAATGAAACATGTAATATTTTAAAGTTTAAATTATTTTCTGTATAGAGTTCATTCTGTAGAACTTCTCATTTTAATTTATTCATATATATTTATTTAATTTAGCATATTTCAGCTCAGCACTGTTTTACTTGGAGCGTTATGTTTGTTTTTAATCCATTATCCATTTAAAAAAAAAATCAGTTGTTGAATCAGTTATTGGCATACAGTAAAACCTAAATATCTGTATCGGTAAAATCCCTTATCGGTTGACCTCTAATGAGCACTGCACGTTTCAAGGTCAAAACGCGTCACTTTTTTTTTTTAATGAATGTATCTAAAGTGAACTGACGTCTTTTGGAAAGTTTCGATGCTATGTTCTTTCTTTATCTTTCCTGATAAAGCCGCATATGAGCCCTGCGCTGCTTTGAGAACAGCTTTATTGGACATTCGGCTTTATTTAAAAATCAGTATGTGAGCACATTAGGCAGGCAGAAGGTAAGTACGACGTGATGGCGTCATGGATATGCTAATTGCATATGACGTATTCTAGGGGCATTTAAGGCTTGTTCGAATTCACACTGTTCCACAATAGGCCTATTTTACAAAATGGCGACAGAGACCGAAAGAAGGGTAGCGATACTTCCGGTCGGGCCGCCGCCCGCCACGATCCCCATTCATTCTCATAATGGACTGTGAACAGCTTGTTTTCTCTCTCAGTCATTCATATATCTGATAAGAGTGAGAATAGCAGATGTTGTCCGTTTAGTTTTCAGGGAGCTGTGAAAAGATCGAAATTGGACAAAGGTTACAAATTCTTTACGTTTGCTTACATAAAAAAAAGTTCCATTCATTTAAATGGCATGACACTTGATGACTAAGCTCACATTTAACGTTACTATATCTAAACAATAAATAAATTGAAATGATGTCTGATTGTAGGCTATGAGTGAAATCTAGTGGCTTTTTTAAAATTTTATGTCCTTGTGTTAGTTTGTCCAGGAGAGCAATCTTTCACTAGATTATGGCTAATTTTTCATGTTACCACCATGAATGAAACTAAAAATTGTACATTTTTTACAGTGAATTTGACCTAACGTTGCTAAGGCAAATGGTTAGACTAAAAACATGAATGAAGTGAGTGATATTACATGTTTAAAAAAAAGAATGATGTTACAAAATAACATTTTACTGCCTGGGGTCCCCTTATGAAAAGAAAATATATTTCTCTATATATGAATGATCAATATATTAAATGGTTTAACAGTATATTTGAAAATATACAGAATAATATATGGTGTTCATATACTACAATATACTGAATAATACATAAGAAATGTTCATATATTTAAAAATGTGAGACAATATATTTACTCATATATAATGTAGCCTATGTAATTTTATATTCAGTAATACACTTCATAATATATACAGGGATCAAAGTTCTCCGTCGCTATGAGAGTCTACGACGGATTTCCGTCAATATCAGGGTTCCCCCTTGTGCTTATGTCTTAAATTCACTTTTCATCATTTTAAGGCCATAAATATGCTTCAGGGTATATGCAGGAATCCTGAAGTTAATTTCAATACCTTTTTAAGACTTTTTGAAGACCTTCTCAAATATTTCAAGACCTTATCGCCACTTCAAGTTCTAATCAGCAACACACCTTTAACTTAATAAACAGTTGTTTGCAAATAAATCTATAGAGCACAACCATACGGTGGGCAGGCGATGGGGCAGAGGACGCTGTCGTAGCTGTTCTGACAAGTTCAGCTGCTGTCGTGTTGGGTAGTAATGTCGCTGGTGGAGCACAAAAACTGGCGATGGCCAGCTGGCCTTGTGGCTAGCACCGTGCATGTGGGACTTGACAGCATTGATGCCCATCGAGGCTACGCTAATTCTTTTACAGTTTGTACAGTAACCCTCGCGTTTTCAGCGACAGGCTTCAGCCATTCTCCAATAGT
Source organism: Meda fulgida (assembly GCA_030578275.1). Classification (NCBI taxonomy): domain Eukaryota; kingdom Metazoa; phylum Chordata; class Actinopteri; order Cypriniformes; family Leuciscidae; genus Meda; species Meda fulgida. Next base: position 35,065,988 of record CM060617.1, on the reverse strand, counting down.
GATGTTACGTTCGTGAACGAATCGTTCTTTTTGAACGAATCTTTTAGGTGAACGAATCATTCTCGTTCGCGTTATCCATTGACTCATATTTCTCGTTCACTGAAACTCCTCCCTCCACCACTGCGCGCCGCTATTGCGCGCATGCGCAGCTCAATGAACCGTGTAGCTCTGTGGACCGTTTCATCTGTCAAAGACAAAGAGTGACTAAACCTCGAGCCAATAGCCTTCGAGTATGATAGGAGGACGGAGCATGTGATTTGTTGAATCTAGTGAACGAATACGCCCTTTATTGAGTGTAATTTAAAAGATAGAAAGAGTGTAAAGACTTTGATCGCTTATTTAGACTTATTTTATTAATTTAATGAGTAGGGCACCATTTTTAATAAAGTCAAATCAGTTTTTATTTTGTAATAAGTAAATACGTTAGTTGAACAACACATTTTGCCGCACCTGCTGCTGACGTATTTTGTGTAATATGGAAAAAATTGAACGAATCAGTGAACGAATCTGAACGAATCATTTTGGTGAACGAACTAAAAATGAACGAGTCTCTGGAAAAAAACTAAATTTCCACCACTATTCTCCAACCAGGAGTCCGCAAATTTACATTTTCCCATTTCTGAGTCAGTTTCGTGACATTTGGAGGATGACGACACACCTAACCGCACATTTCGCAAAAAAAATAAGTTACGTCACCCGTACAAAATAAGTTACGCGCCCCGAGCCGATTTCACTGACCGACCACGCCGTTGTTTTTTTAATAGTAGCTAATGGTGAGAAAAATAAATATATTCATGCATACTTTTTGGAGTCAAACACTTTAGACAAAGCTTGAACAAAATTTAATACTTCATAAAATCAGGATTAAGACTTTTTAATACCTTTTAAGGGCCTTAATTTTCCCAAAATGGATTCATCAACTTTTAATACTTTTTAAGACCCCGCGGACAGCCTGCGCTTACATTTCTCAAATACTGTAATACTTAATTTTAGTTTGAATGGGTCTTAAAGCTGCAGTCGGCAAGTCTGGCAGATTGAGTGGACTTAAGGCAAAATTTTGAATGTTTACAACTCTCATGCCCCTCCCCCACTATCAACGAATACCCCCCCCCCACTATCAACGAACACCCCCAACAAATGTTGCCGACGGCAGCTTTAAATGAAGGAAGGACGAGGTGTTAGGGGATGTGATCAAAGCCCGGAGTGGAGCAAAAGCACGTTCTTCTCTGCACTCTAAGCGTTCTGTTATCACTCCGCTCCTGAACCATTCCGGGTTTTCCAGTCCCACTCACGGGAAAAACTGCTTCGTGTTCACTCAACAAGTTATTCTAATATGATTATTTTTTTTATATCACAAACGTCTGAATTTATAATATTATACGTAACGGTTTGGAAAGTATTCTACACGTTTAATAAATTTTCCAGCTGCCCTTTCTTGCACAAGTAAACAGCAGGCCTGGCAAAGCGCACCCGGGTAAAAAGAAAAAAGGGAAAGAAAGTCCGGCCGGATTCACCGCACGATCACTTGTGTTTCGTGTTTATTCGAACATCTTCAGTTCCACTAAAGTTCACAAATCAGTTTGTTTATAAGAGTCAAATCTATTTTCATGTAGGCGATGTTATATTGTGTCATGTTTATCAAAATAAAACTGATTAAAAAACATAGACCCCACTACATCATTTTTAGTATCTTATGTTGAACTTATTCTTGTACAAACCGATGCTGTATGCATGAAGTAGGCCTATTAAATGGAAACGTATCTGAAACGTGTGTGTTTGACAAATATTGCATTTATTTAACGACTTTCTGGGAAGGCATGAGCTAACGTTACTTAACTACTAAAATAGTTGGCATCACTGATCTTTGTAAACAGCATCACAAACTGTATTAATACTAGAGTGGATTTTTTCTACAATATTCATGACAGTAAAATAGGGCATATTTTTAGTTAATTTACTGCCTCTTTTTCCTCTCTCAATCAGACAGCCAGCCATGCTTGAATAAAAAAAATACCGTCATATTTCCTAAAACCGGTATAATTTAGAAAATTCCAAAGCCTAATTTTAAGACTGCCAACCTTTTGTTTCACTTCCTCAAACTTTGTAATTCCCACCCTGATTATGCTCTCTTCCTCTGGAAATCTGGTGATACAATACTTTTACCTAACGTTACCAATAATGTCTGTCTCCATAAAAACAGTAACTTAGGCTATGACTGTGACACATAGCCTGCACACGGTTCTTCAGTATATTTCTTTCCTAGAGTTCATTAATAAGATTCATATCCCCTCTCAGACTATCACACATCTGTGTAAGAATTACCAGCAGAGATAACAAACACCCCCCCCCACACACACACACACAGACACCACACACCACACACACACCACACACACACACACACTCACACAAGTTAATATTTAAACAGAAAACAACAATATTAAAACAATTCTCTTATTAGCACAGATTGATGAAATAGGCTAGTGTTGATATAGAGTGTTTAGAAAACAATCCAAATGAAACAAACGAAACTTTCAGGATACACACAACAGATTTAAGATTATATTCAGGTCAGCATTAACACTAGAAACAACTTTTGAATATTTTCGCTCACCGCCAGACTCAGGAGCACCAAGAAAAGTGAAATCCCGCAGAGCTTCGCCATTCTCCGGCCGCCGCTCCTGCCGTTACTCGCGGAACTCTCTCCGACACTGTCACGGACTGACTAACGGTCAGAGGGGGCGGGGCTTCGGGCGCGCGCTGAAGAATGCGGGGTATGCGCGAGAGGGAGACAGACAGTCCGCCGTCACAAAATAATTTTAATCAATCTTCTCACTTGACACTCAGATAATCTTCATTAATGTGAGAATGCTGTGTAATAACTCTTAGGAGGTTCATGTCAAACATTATCATCTTCCCACTTAAGGTGCGTTAACCTTTATTTTTTACAAAACTATTGCCTATAATAGCCCCGACTCAAAGAACAAGTCATGGGGGCGGTTGCATAAACCACTTTGATAGTCTTACAAGTTAGTCATCAATTTTTTTTTTCTTTAAGACTGTAAATAACATTTTAAGCCAGTTAGGCTACATAAAAACATACATTGGCCTAATTTGATACTGAAAAGTAAGACTAACTGTCCCTTGGCAAACTGCTAGTGGGTCATAGATCGTAAGACACTTAACTTAATAGAGTTTATGCAACTGGCCCCTGGTTTCTAGTTTGTATTATTTTTTATTTCTTAGTAGCTACACTGCAAATTGAAAAATGACAATTTAATACCCACATCATTAAATGAACATTGTCTCAGTGTATGGCTATATCAGAATCACCATTAACATGTTGAATAAATTCAGAATATTTTCTGTTGTCAACTATAAATGAACACAAGTGTTAACCACTCTGTAAAACTGCAAGAAATAGCACTTGAATTTTGTACATTTAGCACACACAAAAGGAAGTCATTAGAGACAGTCGGTTGTCTGGGAACGCCCCCGGGAACGCCCCGTCACGTGATGTGAATTTACCCCGTGGGGGAAAACATTGCCTTGGCGCTCATCGCGAAAATCATGCCGAAGAGTTGTTTTCTGTACTGCCAATATAAACAAAAATTATAAATTTAAGCTTTACATTCAACAAACCCGTTGGTAAAAAAGGTGTGAGCCTCCAGGGATTTGTAATTTTTGAGATTACTGTGTGAGTAGATATAGAGGGTATTAAACTCGTATTAGGCAGTGCCAGATTTGTCTACTTCTCTTACGAAAAATAATTATAGTAATCCTATAAGATTTGTATTATAATACTTAATAATTCCTATAAGATTTGTAATACTTCTGTGATGTTCTGTAATACTTCTACTTCTATAGTTTGTCCCAAAATACTATAGTATTCCTATAGGATTGCTATAATATTTTATCCTAAAATACTACAATCCAATGGTTGTTTTTGATAAGGGATGTCTCATTCACATTAGTGTTATCAGCTGAAGATGGGCTTGATAGGCCATTCGCTAATGACCATAGACAGTAAAAGAAATAATGTATTGGTAAGTGACAAGGTTTTATGGAGTTATAGTGTGCAACATTGAGTTATAGTGTGCAACATTGAGTTATAGTGTGCAACATTGAGTTATAGGCTAATGTTACCGGTAGCTACCGCGATGTCTTACCTGGAGATTCAACCAACAGAATAGGCTTGTTTGAGATGCGCCTTGCCTCGCCTGAAGTGTAGGTGAGAGTAGCGGCTGCAGGGAGAGGACGAGTGAGAAAAGCGCAGGCAAGCCGCACAGATCGCTCTTCTCCAGCGGATCTGACACCTGGAGATCAAGGCGGATATCGCGGGATTCACGGGATTCACACTCGTGCACGGTGTTGCTAATAAACTGGATGTAATTGCTTGAATATGAAAATAAATATAATGAACAAGACACCCAAAGTACTTATTTAATTCCATTTTAAATAGGCCTATATGTTTATGAATCATTTTCTCTTTAAGACAGATGTGTTTTTATTTTTAATTAAAAAAAAATTACATCACATAGATCACACTGTCAAAGAGTTTGGGGATATCCACACATAATTTATACACATAAAACATGATATCAGGGTTTTAAAATCAGACATTTTAAAAGAGAACAATACATCACGTTCAGAGCCGGTCCGAGCCTTTTGGGGGCCCTAAGCATAATTTGATTTGGGGGCCCCCTCCCACTACACGAAGTCACCTGTGCTTGACGATTATTGACACAAATGTCACGCAATAATGATACATTATAAATGAATACAGTGAGGTTATGTATTAATACAAAAAATACTTAATAAAAAATAGATGCCTTCTTAAATAAAAAAGTTTTAACTTTTACTTTACTCTTTTACTAACTCTTTGAAACTTCTTAAAACAAACTGTCTCAAAACATATAAAATAAATTATTTGCTAAAATAATGACAAAACTGAGAAATCAGAAACATAATAAGAGCAAGGGTTCAACAATGACAATTATAGTTGAAAACTGTAAAAATATTATTATTTCTCAACTGTCTCAATACAGTGTAACTGTCCTCAAAATCTTTTTTATTATTATTATAGTAACAGACTTTGTTGGATTGTACATGACAGAATCCAATAAAGTCTGTTACTGTAGTACCGGTGATGATGTACTGGCGCTCGTTGGATGTGTGTATGCACTGTCTTTTTCCCCTCGGGGCTTGCCGTAGATAGGAATGGGTCGTGCGCACTTGGTACTGGAGTGTCGCTGGTTTTTGGAGTGAGTGATCTGATGTGTGGTATAATAAAGTGGAGAAGAGTTCAAACTGTTGTTTATTATTTATTCAAACTGCTACCCTTACACCTAGAAGGTGAAGTTCCCCTGCGTCTATTTTCTCCAACTTAAACCGATACCGTGACTATGCGCAGTTGCGCACGGATTGTCTATGCACGCGCGAGGTGTCTAGATTATGCGCATGACTTAAACGCTGGCAGACACAGCTGCAGATGTAGGCAGGTATATTGATCATGAAGTCAGAATTTTCTTGTCTTGAATTATTAATTCAGTCAGTCATATTCATTCATTCATTTGTCACTTGTTTAAGTCATCTAAAAAAAAAAATTAAACTCGATTGGGCGCTTAGTTAGCTTATGCCTCGGCCGGCCCTTAATTCACGGTTGTTTAAACCAATGAGCATTAAGCTGTGCCGTCAGCAAGTCGTTTCCCATCATGCTTTTGATAAACGCAGTCTGTGGAGAGCAACTGCGCGCGACTGCAGAATCCGACACGTGCGCCTTGCGGTCGCGAGAGTTTTTTGACACACGTCAGAATGACATCAGAGCCAGGCGGACCGCACTCGGACACATCTCTAACCTGCATGCATCTCGCGCTGAGCACCGGTGATCGGTTCTGTGCAGATTTTGCTCATGTCAAACAAGCCTATTATCTCGAAATGACACCTCCGGCCATTTGGTCGGGTCATTGACCAAGTTTTTAATTAAATAAGGGCAATCACATCATATTGCAGTTAATTTTGCAATGTATCGTTGCCGGTCGGCAGGCGTCAATGCCGCACAATAAGACATTTTTGTCGTTCAAATACACACGATGCTCACGGCGTTTTCCCCCACGCCCCCAACTATGACGCGTTGCCGACTGTGTATATATGGACTCATTACCAGTGGCGGAGCTAGATTTTTAAAACAGGGGTGGCAAGGTATTATTTTGGGGGGTCAATATACAAAGTGTTCAATTACACTAAAAATAATTATTTTCCACAAAATGTATAGATTAAATTAAAGTTGTTTATTTTCCAAAATGTACACAATTATATATGTATTAAGTATACAGCAAAAATAGAACAACAAGTATTCAAAGTACTCCTTGGACTAATCAAGTCCAGTAGTAAACAAAAACTGAGGTAAACTTGGACCTGTCAAAACAAGGCAGGACAAGGCAGTTGTACACATTCAAATATGTACCACACAAGAATAATAATAGTACAACAATACAAAAACATAGAGCCCTTTAACAATGACTCTAATGATAAACTTCAAAAGTTGTACCAGGTATGACCTGCATCTACCTGGTGGTATGGCACCACCAAGTTCACAAAAACAAACATTCAGAACAGCAGGTTCTGCGGTTCTGGTGAGATGAAGCAAAATGTTTTACAAAGTCTTCCATATTAATGGAATATGCTCTCCTTGACTCAACACTGAGTATGCCCAGGTGACTTAATCTATCATCTGCCATTGTTGTCCTGAGGTGGGTTTTTATTAATTTAAGGGCAGAGAAACTTCTTTCGCAGGATGCAGTGCTAACTGGAATCACAACCGAAATTTTACTAAGCCTAAAAAGTTCATGGAAAACCTCTTTGTAAGGTTCCAAAAACCCCCCAAACTCAAGTAGAGAAGCTGGTCTCTCTCCACTTTTCTCCCTTCTTAAAAGAAGCCGTCTCGTTTGATGAAGCTCATGCTTAAGGTCTTCTAAATCTGACTCGAATGTTTTCCCCAAAGCAAGCAGGGGTTCCTCTTTTAAGAATGATGGGCTTTTGGGGTCAAGAGACTGCACTCCTTCCATTATCTCACAGTTCTTTTTGGAAAAGCGCCTATCTATTTCTGCTGTAAGACAGTCAAGTACCTGATAGAAAACACTTTTATTGAACTCTTCATTGTTTGCAAACTCAGAGTGCCTCTGTCCAACAGTGCTCATTACAAGTGAATTCAGAAATTTCAAATTGGTCTTTGGTCGTCTCTTGTTTTGTGGTTCTGTGCTAATGTTGCAGGGGTGCACAAGTTCTTCAATCTCCTTCCATAATTCACCAAATGTACAGTCACTTCTGTAGCTTTTTAATGTGTCTGTAAGGGAGCCAACTAGATCTACTGCTCTAACCAGATCAAGACTTCTGGATTGGAGCATGTCAGACAGGATTTTCACATCCCCAAACACTTTACAAAAAGTAACCAAAAGTCCTATAAACTGTAGGTCAATTTGAGCCAAAAGACCCTTTGCTTCTATTTTCCTATCTCCACTATTCTTCTCAAGTGAAATGTCTTGCAAGAGCCTCAAAACTGCTGGAAGCCTGTCTCTCATAGTCCTACATGCCATGTACCGGTAAGCCCACCTAACATCTGAAAGTCGCTGAAGTTCCTTAGGCTTTTCATGCGGGTACATTTCTTTTTGAACATCAAGCCACTTCATATGGACAGCAGAGCCAGATACAAACCTATAAATACTCTGCAAAAGAGCAAAAAACTCCTCACCTTCAGGCACTGACTTCACCGCATCTACAAGAACAAGGTTCAGACAATGAGCACTACAATGCACATAAAATGCAAACCTGGCATTGCTTTTAATCCGTGCAGACACACCAGAATGTTTCCCGCTCATTACTGCTGCACCGTCATAGCCTTGGCCAACAAGGTTGTTTCTGTAGTCAAGCCCATGCCTCTCCAAACAGCCAACTATCATTTTGGTTAGACCTTCTGCATCCAAGCTTTCTGCTGACTGAAAGTGCAAGAAGCTTTCGTGTACAGCACCGCTGTAATAGTATCGCAGCACTAAAAACATTTGTTCTTTTTTTTGCAAGTCTTTTGTTTCATCTGCCAATACACTAAAAACACTTCGCTTTCTTTTACTTCTGCAACAATTTGCTTCTGCACCATATCTGCTAAAACCTGAAGCATCTCATTTTGGATTTGGTGACTAGTGTACTTAGCATTGCCATGTGCAGCAAGTCTTTCATCAATAAAGGGGTCATGCTTTGCAACGAGATTCAAAATGGCTAAGAAATTGCCTTCATTCTCAGACTCACCACCCTCCCTGTGGCCCCTCTTTGCAATGTTTTGAGTAGCAGTTAAGAGTAAGACCTCGGCAATTGTCTTGATGTAGTTTTTATTTTTCTCAACTTGCTGTTTTCTATTCTCATTTAAGGCATCAAATATTGATTTCTCACTTTCCCTGCTTCTTTTGTATTCTGCCCAAGCATAAATTGTATTTGCATGTTGGTCTGATCTTGAGTGAAGTTTAAAACCAGAATCTTTAAATAATGCCTTTTTCCAGTTGGAAAATCCAAATTCAGATGTAAAGGCAGATTCCGTGGAACCTGGGAGGCAAAAGTGGTGGCAGGCAAAGCAGTAACTCGCATTTTGACTTACAGAGTACTCTAGCCATGGATTGTCCTTATACCAAAAGTCCTTGAATGACCTTGTAAATTTTCCAAATGGGGTTCGTGGAAACCTGGCGAGACAAGGCTGAACAGGTTCTTCATCCTTCGATCTTGAGATGTCTTTAAGTAAAAATGAAATGAAATAAATACCACAGACACTTTTTATTTTACTAGATCAAGAAGTGAACAACACTAGTCTAGATCATGGCTATTATACTGTTAATGTTTTTGTACATGGCTAATGTACCTACCACTTGGTCCTTTTGGTGCACACGTGATGCTTGAGCTGGGTGTGGGGAGTTCAGTGCATTGTTCTTCTTTTTCTATTAGGACTGGCTCGCCGTCTTCCTCATCACTGGTAGAAATAACCGTCTCACTCTGGTCTTCTTCAGAAATTGAATTAATTATAAAATTAGCATTGGATATTATACCATAATACTTTGCACAAAAATCATCACACAATCTGAATTTAAGACACAATTTACTGCCTCTGCTCACTGCTCTGACCTGCTGGTGATACACTGGGTTCTTGTGTGTCATCATCTTTCTCTTCTTGACTTCCCTGTCCACCACCTACATATGGTTCACCACGACAGCTGACACTGGGACTGGGATCTGTTTGGCCCTGATCTGATTCTGTACCTGACTTTTGCTTCTTTAGAAAGAAGTTGGTGATATCGCTTTTTCTCTTCATTCTGCTGTCCCTATTTGGAACAATTTGCTTGTTATTATTTACCATGAGTACAAGGTTACTAATACAAATACTAAAATAATACATTACGACAAAATCTGAGTATATTGAGGTCTAGCCTATTTTACAACACAAGGAAAATTGCTTAAAGACGTCTAGACATGTTATGTTAAGTGCTAATAAATTGTATGTCTACACAAACTTACTTCAGTATTTCAGTAAAAGTATTATTATCAAACTTAGTTCAGTACTTCTGTACATCTCTTTTTTACAGTCTATGATCTCCATAGTCACATCTAATATCTCCACAGTGGTTTTATTAAGATTAGTTCAATATGCTGCATTACACGTGCCAATATGAATAAGCCTACCTAATGTCTGTGATTGTTGCTGAACATTTACTAACTAAAACTTCAAATAATAGCCGAGTCCCGAATAGACGCCTGTCTCCTAACACGCCTGGTGTGGTGGCAGGGTCTGTTTTTTAGTTTCGGGTTGTATTTAATCTTCTAAAACCCGTCAGATCGTCCGCTTTTTGGCGCCGCCCAAGCAAATTTGTGTCCTGCCAAAGCCTTTTTTGATCGGTGAGTGATGTAGAATGGAATGACTGCCGCGTTGACAGAGAGAGAGAGAGAGAGAGAGAGGGGGGGAGGGGGAGAGATGGGGGGGAGGGGAGAGAGGGGGGGAGGGGGAGAGAGAGAGGGGGGGAGGGGGAGAGAGACCTGACCGGCTGCGCGCGCGCGCACTCACTCACATCTTTTTGTGAGAGAAGCTGTCTTGCTCTATCTCCCTCGCGCATATTAATCAAAATCAATGGACACGATAGTAAAAGGTCGGAAGACCGCAGTTTCACGTGAAGCATTTGGAGATTTTTAGACAGAGACTCTAGGAACATCATCTCAACACTAAATTATACAGGCCTGTCTCATATAGACGTAAGTCTCAAATACAAGCCGGTGCAGTTCGACGATTTGGGAAAATAAAAGCCTGGGCTATTATTTGAAGTTTTACGGTAAGTATTAATGCTAAGCACTACAGTGCAACGTCTCCCTTACTTCCCGTTAAAACAGTACTTCGTTTAATTTAATACCAATAAAAGCTGTTCATCGATCCTGTGTGTGCGCTCTTCATCGATCCTGTGTGTGCTGCCGCGTTATGTTTTGGAGCCGTTGGTTTGGAGCACGAAGGAGGAGCTGCGTGTCAGCTTAACCAATGAAAAGTGTAGCAGCAACAACACGCGCTGCACGCTTGTGCGTGCTGCGTAATGACGTCCGCTGGGAGATTTGGGAAATGTTCGTAAAAATCAAACAGTGTAATGTTTTCAGCGGGGTGGCAACAGGGGTGGCAAGGACTTTGTCTGGGGTGGCAATTGCCACCCCAACTAGCCCTCTGGCTCCGCCACTGCTCATTACATGCTCTTTTTGGCCAGAATGATTGGAAATGAAGGATTTGCAAGTATGTGGCAGGACAAGAGTCACCGCTACAATGTGAATAAATGGCATTCAACCATGACTGTAAAAAGAATGGACGTAGTGTGCGTGAGGTCACCCGTAGGTTTCTGAAGACCGTTTTTGAAGCCTAAAGTGGGTGTAGCCGATCGTCGCCATCTTGGCAGCGCGTCACTCCCGGATAACCGAAAATGGGCAAAAAGGCGGGACGTGGGTGGAGCTGAGGTGCTAATGCTACTGGCCTCGCGCTAAAGTGACAGCTGATTGAAATAAAGTTCATGTTTTTGCCCTTTGAAATACTATAATAGTTAAAAGACGTAACTAAAAGTGAGACTATGTGTATCGCGATGTATTATTATTCAGGTAGTTAAAAATGTATTATCATGCAGTCACTTTAACAATATTGCTCTGAGCTTGTGCGAGTGATTCATGCACATACATGTCAGTCAGCGCGACATCGCACGTCAAGTTCGTAAAGAGCTTTATTCACATATTCAGTCCATTTTGAAATCTGATTTTGTCCGCCTCTCAATTTCTCAAATGGACTAAACCAAAGATATTTCCTCAGAATTTCAAGTAAATGCACTAGAAATCCGCGCTCATTCAAGGCTGTGGATATATTGCATGGACGGAGAGAAATTAATAAATTAAATTATATTAGATTCACTCACCGGAAAAAGAGTCCAAGCTTCTTCTTGGACGGTCTGATAATACAAGTAACCCCAGAGCAAGACATTTTAATTGTGAAATAATCCCGAAAAATCACAAACACGGCAGCGATATCAATTCTGGAATTTATTTATTTTAACAGTCGGACAATTAGCTGAGGTAACGTGACGGCTAACAGACAGCAGACAAACGGCTAATGATGACCACGATGATGACTCATGATGACCTATTTTTTTACAGTCTATGCTCATGACGCAGCAGCGGGAATCCACCTGTCACTCAAAAGTGGACACACCCTTAATTATGCAGGAATTTCAGGCTTAATATAATTTAAACAGATGAGTTATAAAAAAAATTCACCCCCTTCACAGTTGTCATGAAGGGCGAAATTAGCTGTATAGACCAAAACAACTTAAGGCACCAGGCTGTAAACATATTTTTTTCAGCTGTAAAGTTGGGCATTTTAACATGGGAAAGATACAGATTTGGCTCACTTTTGCAGTCAGCCTCAAGCGGCCAGTCAATGAATTGCAGTTTAATTCACTTCCGTGTTGGTTTCAAGAGGGAGACAGGGAGGTTGCCGCTTGCATTCAACAGAACTACAGGGGGAGGGGGAGGGGGAGGGGGAGGGGGAGGGGGAGGGGGGATTTCTATAAAACCGAGTTCAGGTTAAAAAAAATGTGCTGCTGCCATCAGACCCAACAGCCTTTGAAACTGATTGACAGTGAGTGACTGGCCTAGCTTTAATCGGTTTACTGTTGACACGGTCAACTCAATGCGTGGAGGAGAGAGACATACTTGCATAGTGATCAAATCCCATACCACCCCTAGAAAAGTGGTTCTCTGAACTGGAGAAAGTACACTCTTTTTTTGACGTTTTCAATCCCAACCTTTCCATGTGCGCGAGAACGTCATCTTGATGCTAACTGATGCGACTGAGCTACAAGCAACCATTCGTCAATGTAGTTCAGAATGTGTCTGCCTTGTAGACGCAGCGGTGCATGTACTGCAACCACACATGTGGTTAAAAAGTGCGGTGTGATAAAGCTAGACCAAAAGGAAGAACCCGAAACTGGTAAGCTTTGCCCCTGAAAGCGAACCTGAGGAGCTTCCTGCTGTGGAAGGCTGGATACGTGGAAGCAGGGGCAGTATAGGGTGAGAGGATATCCGGGGCTTAGCCCAGAGACATCCATGTATATTGTCAGGATACAAGGAATAAACTTTAATTACAATTTTATTGTTTTTTTGTTTTTTAACAAGGTAGATCTTTCTGGCTTATTAAAATTAAAAGCCACCTCATCTACATTTCATGCTCTCTCTCAGTAACACCTAAAACTCACATAAGAATATATATATATATGGTTTAATGTGAATGATTATCATCGAGCATTGTGTTTAGTATCATTTAAACTGTTGCAGGGTGACTGGTACAAATGTCTCATTTCCAAATAAGTAAAACAAAAGGTAACAAGGTTTTTTAGAAGTATAGAGAAACTGGCACACAAAGGAAGATAGGCAAATGGTCTTCCTACTCTTCCTAAGAGGTGTAACCCCTGAGTGCAAATTACCATTGTTAGCATGTTTCCATGTGAAAGACATTCTGGCTATTCAATGGAATGCAGCAAGAGGCTCGGCGCCTTTTCTGTATCTCAGATCAGCCCATGAATGCTGAGGGTCGCCGATACTCAGCATTCATGTACTTCATAATGTCGGGTTAAGATTTTCCTCTTTGTTCTAGAACTTTTGATGGTTTGCATTGATTATCTTTGAATTGATTTTGAAATTGTAATGATACATTTACCTGACATAATAAATTGTTATATTTGATTATTCTAACTGACTTTGACATTATTTTCATTAGAATTAAAAGGAATAGTCAAACATTCGCTTATATTTAATGATGCACAGATATCATTAAAAACCTTTTTTCATTTTATGGAGTCAGATGAAATAACAAGAAAATACATATGAGAAAATGTATTGCATTTAATCAGAAATGTCTTTGCCATGAGAAAAGACGGAACATGCGTGAGACCTTCTCCACTAATCGAGTGCCGCCATTGGTTCGATTGAGACAGCCTTACATTCGTTAGCGTAATAGTTAACATTTGACATTAATTTCTATGTCCATATGGTCCAAAATGTTGTAATGAACAGTTGTATTTTGATTTTAAAAAATATTTAAAAAATTAATGAATGCAATGGGAAAAAAAAACAATTCTTAGTTTATTGGTAATGAAGTAACTAATGATAACAAAAAACTTTACTGTAAAGTGGTTTTATCTACCTCCCTCAATCCATTTTCTGTCTGAACATGGTTCTTTATTGCGTTGATGGTGGTAGTTTAAGACTGTATCGTCTTGATTTCATTTGGGCAAATCTGTCTATCACCATGTCATGGTCAACAGCAGTCAAGTTCTCCTTCTCTATGGACATCACTGCCAGGTGGATAAGCCGGTCTTGTTCCATTGTGTTTCTTAACCATGTATGCAGTCGACGCAAGGCACTAAAGGAACGTTCACAGCTGCAGCAACTAACTGGGATTGTCAGTGCTACTTGAAATACTGAATTCAGTGTGGGGAACATGTCAGTATTTCGCATCTTGAACACACTGACTATGTCTTCCTTCTGTTCAAGAAGTTTTTTGCCACCAGGAGCTCCTCTGACTGCAACTCTATTTTATAATGCATGGCAAGAATCCTGAGAGATTCTTCATCAAGAAAGCTGTCTGAGGCTGGATGGCAGGCTTGAATGCCCTTCATAAGCTCTACTCCTACTCCTGAGAAACGGTTGTCAATCTCTTGCATCATTCGATCAAGGCAAGGGTAGTACAATGTACACATTTGGTCATGTGAAGAACGTCTCGGGTTACGACTGTAATACTTGTTCCCTGAGAAAGGGAAGGAGAACTGTGTCGAATGACACTTTGGGGGAACGCCCTTAGCGTAGCGGCTCTGAAGCATGAATGAAACTAAGCCAATCTTGATTGGTGTTGCGTCATGACGTAATGTGTGACGGCATACACGGAAGCTATGAAGAGACGCCGGCACACAACAAAGTTAGCATCTGCAATGAAGCAAGTCGCTCCCTGGCAGGGTAAGGTGTGGCGAAGGGACGCAGTTCTCATTCCCTTTCTCAGGGAACAAGGGTTACAGTCGTAACCCGAGACGTTCCCTTTCGAAGGAACTCGAACTGCGTCGAATGACACTTTGGGGGAACGAGTACCCACTATGCCACAACGAGCCCTGCCTGTCCTAGTGTGAAGCTGCTCACAGGCACACTTAGGACGAGAGCACAAGGGTACCGGGTGTAGATGGAATGTCCAGACTATAAAACCTAATAAAGGTGTGAGGGGTGGCCCATCCTGCTGCATCGCAAACTTCCTGGATCGGGGCCCCCTAGAGGAGGGCTCTAGAGGACGCCATGCCTCTGGTTGAATGAGCCCTCACGGCCAAAGGTGAAGGCAAACTGCGCACCTGGTAGGCCATGGATATAGCTTGGACAATCCAGTTGCTGATGGTCTGCTTGGAAGCGGGAAGCCCCTTCTTGGGCGACCCGAAACTCACCAGCAACTGGTCTGACTTCCGCCATGAAGAGGACCTCTGGATATATAATTTAAGAGCTCTGACAGAGCAGAGCAGATGAAGTCTCTCCTCATCCGCCGTCACGTGAGGTGGAGGATGAAAAATCTGCAGAACCATAGGCCGTGCCACATTAGATGGCACCTTAGACAAAAAGCAAACTCCAGGCACCCATTGGATATAGAGAGCGCCTGAAGATCTCCTACCCTCCTCAGAGAAGTAATGGCCAACAAAAAAAAACACCTTTAGGGAAAGGTTCTTGGCCTCAGCCGACTCCAGCGGTTCGAAGGGGGCCTCAGCCAGCCCTTCGAGAACCACTGCCAGGTCCCATGTGGGAACCCTGGTATGAGCCGCAGGTCTCATCCTCCAAGCCCCACGGAGGAAACGTATGACCAACTGCTGCCTCCCTAGAGGTCCATCACCCAGAGGAGCGTGGAAAGCCACAATGGCAGCCACGTACACCTTGAGTGTGGACGGGGTAAGACCAGCCGAGAAGCGATCTTGGAGGAACTCCAGCACTGAAACCACTGGGAAGTTAACTGGGTCCACCTCACGCTCTTTACACCAAGTGGTGAAAACATTCCATACAGTTTCCTTGTGAAGGGGGCACTAGAGCTGAGTATGGTCTCCACTACTCCTGCTGACAGGCCAGCCTTTCGATTCTGTGCCCCCTCAGGGGCCAGACCCACAGTTTCCATAACTCCGGCCGAGGGTGAAATATTGAGCCCTGTGCCAGCAGGTCCCTCCTGATGGGAATCTCCCAGGGAGGACCACCCAGGAGCGATATTATGTCGGAGAACCATACTCGGGCCGGCCACAATGGGGGCTACCAGCAGAAGGCTGATCCCGTTGTGTCGGACCATCTCCAGAACTCAGACAGACGAAATGCATACAGACGCATCCTCGGCCACGTCTGCACCATGGCATCCAACCCCAGCGGGGCTGGATGTGAGAGGGAGAAGCACAGTGGACAGTGGGTCGTCTCTCGAGATGCAAATAGATCCATTTCCACTGGGCCGAAGCACTGACATATTGACTCCACCACCTCGGGGTGGAGTCTCCATTCCCCAGGCCTCGGCCCCTGTCTCGACAGGATGTCTGCTCCCTGATTCTGATTTCCCGGGATGTATGTTACTCTCAGAGACAACCGTTTCCCTTGGGACCACAGGAGGATCTGATGCACCAGTCTGCATAGAGGGCGAGACCTCAGACCCCCCTGATGTTTTATATAGGCCACCACTGACATATTGTCTGACCTCACAAGGACATGATGACCTTTGAGGTCCGGCAGGAAGCTCCTCAGAGATTGGGACACCGCCAACATTTCCAGGCAATTTATGTGCCAGGAGGAATGATGATCCTGCCATAGCCCTGTTATAAAGCGGCCGTCCATGACCGCGCCCCAGCCCGTGAGGGAGGCGTCTGTCGAAATGGTTTTCCGGCGACATGGTGCTCCAAACACAGGGCCTTGGGAGAGAAACCAAGCTTTCTTCCACATAGATAGGGAACAAAGGCATCTGCGCATAACCCTGATCATGTGGAACCCCTTGGTTTTCAACCACCACTGCAGGGCCCTCATGTGCAGCAGGCCGAATGGAATAATGTTGGACGCTGCTGCTATGAGCCCTTACACTCTCTGAAAATGTTTCACAGTGACGGCTTGGCCTAGCTTTATCCTGGACACTGTGGTCAGGATGGACTCGATCCGTGCAGGAGACAATTGTGCCCGCATCATGACTGAGTCCCACACCACTCCCAGGAAGGTGGTTCTCTGAGCTGGTGTCAACACGCTCCTTTTCGTGTTGAGTCTCAACCCTAGGCTCTGGCAAGCCTGTGGGGCAGACAGAGCAGCGTGCGTTCGCTGGAAACCGATGTGTCCCGAAGCGCACTTTACGGCGGGATACAGACATTGATTTCCTGAGGGCTCCCCAGATGGGAGGCTCTTTCGGTTTCGTTCTCGACACCCTGAAGCGGAGGACCGGCAGGGAATAATCGAAAACAGTTTCCGATGAGCGGACGCGAACACTGCCTGGCCGCAGACCTGTGGGGCGGAGAGTGCAGCATGCATTCGCTGGAAAACGATGCGTCCCGAAGTGCACTTGGCGGCGGGAAGTCGACATCGATTTCCTGAGGGCTCCCCAGAGGGGAGGCTCTTTCGGATTCGTTCTTGACACCCTGAAGCGGAGGACCGGCACCGAATAATCGAAAACAGTTTCCGATGAGCGCACGCGAACACTGCCTGGACGCAACCTTGTGGTGGACACTGAAGCGTGCATTCGCTGAAAACCGATGTATCCCGAAGCGCTCTTGACGTTGGATACAAACATCGATTTCCTGAGGGCTCTGCGGAGGAGCGATTCTTGCTCATCCCTCCACGGGGGGGACAGCCCTGCTATTTTCGTCTCTTTTTCGATACCCTGAAAGGTGAAAGACGGTCTGAATGGTAGGCTGAATTCAAATATCTTACTTCTTAAAGTCAGATATTTCATCATTTTAATTTCATAGAATTAAATGTAGCCTTATTCACCAAACAATACTGTCTCAATATTATTTATGGTCTCGTAATCTACACGCTGCCTCGGAAAACGCAAGATTCGAACTGTTACAATATATTTGGCTTTCATCCCTCGAGAAGAAAGTCAACAGGTGCAAGGCTGAAACATCCGACAGCGCACCGGTGTACGCGTCGATATATTTCTCAATGAAAACTGCCAGCACCCTCAGGAGCTGACTGTGAATGCCTCGCACCCAAACAGTATTACTTCACAGATCGTGTGTGTCCCTTTTATTGCAGACCCGTAATCTACATGCTGCCTTGGCAAATGCGAGATTCGAGTCGTTCACAATATATTTGTCTTTCATCTCTCGAGAAGAAAGTCAACGGGCGCGAGGCTGAAACACCCGAAACGCACGGCTGTGTGCGTCGAGATATTTCTCAATGAACACAGCCAGCACCCTCAGGAGCTGACTGTGCATGCCTTGCACCCACACAGAATCTTTATTGCAAAGTAGACCAGTAATCTACGCGCTGTCTCGGCAAACGCGAGATCCGAGCCACTAGATTCTATATTGCAGTGCAGCCTTTATTTGGGACAATTCTTATGGGACAAACAACACCAAATAGGACAGACAGTTTGACACAGACCGCTTGCTGAAGAGCAAAAAGCTAACTGTTGTGTGTCGGCGTCTCTTTATAGCTTCCGTGTATGCCGTCACACATTACGTCATGACGCAAGACCAATCAAGATTGGCTTAGTTTCATTCATGCTTCAGAGCCGCTGCGCTAAGGGCGTTCCCCCAAAGTGTCATTCGACGCAGTTCGAATTCCCTCGAAAGAGAAATGATTTCTGAGGTTGTCCTACATGGTGTTTCCACCACATAATCATCAAGCCTCTTCTGTTTCCGTCTTAAACCTGCAGAAGGTTCTGGAATGTTATTTACCTCACACAAGACCTTTGTTTTTGAAAATAACTCTGTAGCACTCTGAGTTGTGCGTTGTTCTTTGAGAGAGTCGAAGACTAATGTTTTGTATTGAACTGCTTGTCCCAGGTCTACGGTTCCCCCCTGCAGGAATTTTTGGAGGCCTTCAGTGATGAATAAAATTCTATGAAACATCAGCAGCATGTAGACAGTGTTAAAGTAGCTGAGTTTGGACTGGAGGCCTACAGCCATTGGTGTTGAAACTTTGTCAAGACATTGCAGAATAGCGCAGCAATTGTCAATTACAGCACTCACAGACTTCGGGCCCTATCTTGCACCCAGCGCAATTGACTTTGTACACCGACACATGTATCATTCGTATTTTGCACCAGCGCAAAGCGGACTTTTCCCTCCACAGACGCACGCCGGCAAACTAGGAAATGAACTTGCGCTCCCTGGGCGGTTCAGCGCAAAAAAGGAGGCGTGTTCCAGCGCAAACAATCCCTGGTGCTATTTTGCAGTTCCAGAAAACAATTGCGCCATTGACCAGAAAAAACCTAGTCTAAATAAGTCAGTGGCACGTTGCTCGTACATTCAGATGCTATTTTAAGCGCACATGCTTGGCCATAATACAGAGTGTGAACAACGTGCATACACTGTAGATAATTCTCTCATTTACACAGATGCATTTTCCTTTTTGCAAATGATACATTATTATAAGGAAAAATATTAAAACACAAGGGAAATCATTGTTATGTCCATGACGATGGGAAAAATAGGCATAAAGCTTACACATTTACCCAAATTATTGTATGCATGTTTAACCAAAGCTAATTTGGGTGGGTTTGTCCCATCCCCAATGTCACTTCTCTTTCTTTTACGGCCCTGACGAGAACATCAATCTCCTCGGCTGTGAACCGATTCTGAAGTGCGTCTGATAAATGCGCCGTTATAATAGTATTGCGCCATGGAACAAGCGCACCTCATTCATCATGCTCTTAAAGGGAATGTGATATGACGCTCTTATTGGTTTGTTTCCCGTTACGCCCAAACCACACCTATGAATAATGAAGCTACTTCAGACCAACCCCTTTTAGATTTGCGTCGAGCGCAAGAGTAATTTATCCCGCCGATTAAAAAGCAACAGCACTGAGATCTGCCCACAAAGTTACTTGCGCTTTGCGCTTGACACTTGCGTTTCAGATCGTAAAAATAGGGCCCTTCATCTGACATGCCCAACGTGTTGTTGACAGCTGTACCAGCTCAGATGATTGTAGTCCAAGCTGTTTTTGAACTAAAGTTTCTCATCCACACTGAAACGTCGCAAAACGCCTGAAAACGCTAGTGTGGACGGAGAGTGTTTTTAAACGAAAATGTCGTTTTCAAACATTACAATGTTCATGATAACTTTAGTTAACTCTTCAATAAGTAAATCCACTTCACCAGCTAATTACTCCTCGACAGTGATGCCATAGAAAAATACAGAGCGACCGCAAAAACGGAAGTTCAAAGACAATATTGGAACCGATGGTGGTGCCCTCGTTTCTCTGGTGCATAAGGTCTATAGAATGAACTCTTAATACGCATGTGCACGCCATCAGCGTTCTCACAGGTTCGCGTTTTTAAAGTTTGCGTAGAGAGAACTTAAGAGTTTTCTGTTAAAACGGTATCGTGTTAGCGGCCCCTAAGTTAATAACTAATGATCATTGCGACAGAAGTAAAATAACTTTATTAAAAACACGTTCTATTAGGTATTGCTATCAGGGGAGCTCCAGTAAGCACACATCTCCAAAGTTGCTGTACATAAACCATATACATCTTAAAGATGCTTATTTTAAATGTCTATTTACATCTGACAGGAAAATCTTCTATAAGTATTGCAGATGAGCACATCACAACATGAAATAGACATCTGACGTATGTGTGCTATTTTAGTATTTACTGTTGTGTCGACACTATTTACATTAGATAAATGTGCTGTAAGTAAGGTAAATAAACAATCTATAAAGTAACTAAACATAAGTTATCTATTTTATTTGTCCATTAGTACTGTTGATAAATTGAGGAACATTTGGGGGAGAGGAGAGTGGCTCATGAAGCTGAATGCTGCATCAAAGGCTTTGAATGAGTATACTATAGAAATGAATAACAAATCATTATCTATTTAAATCTTAAGTTGCAGTTTATTTTAATTATTGTTATTTCAAACAGAGTTATTACACCACTTTTCTGATTCGGATCTGAAATGTCTGCAGACTATTGTGAGCACTGAGGATGGAGAGCCCGGAGCTGAATCCTGGAAATGGTGCCATGGATGAGACCCTCCATCACTCCACCTGCCCGTATGAGACCCTCCATCTCTCCACCTGCCCGTATGAGACCCTCCATCTCTCCTCCTGCCCGTATGAGACCCTCCATCAATACACCTGCCCGTATGAGACCCTACATCTTTCCACCTGCCCGTATGAGACCCTCCATCACTCCTCCTGCCCGTGTGAGACCCTCCATCTCTCCTCTTGCCCGTGTGAGATCCTCCATCTCTCCTCCTGCCCTAATGAGTCCATCCATCTCTCCACCTGCCCGTATGAGACCCTCCATCTCTCCTCCTGCCCTAATGAGACTCTCCATCTCTCCACCTGCCCGGATGAGACCCTCCATCTCTCCACCGGCCCTTATGAGACCCTCTATCACTCCACCTTCCCTTATGAGTCCCTCCATCACTCCACCTGCCCTTATGAGTCCCTCCATCTCTCCACCTGCCCTTATGAGACCCTCCATCTCTCCTCCTGCCCTTATGAGACCCTCCATCACTCCACCTGCCCTTATGAGACCCTCCATCACTCCACCTGCCCGTATGAGACCATCCATCACTCCACCTGCCTTTATGACACCCTCCATCTCTCCACCTGCCCGAATGAGACCCTCCATCTCTCCTCCTTACCTTATGAGACCCTCTATCACTCCACCTGCCCTTATGAGACCCTCCATCTCTCCTCCTGCCCGTATGAGACCCTCCATCTCTCCTCCTGCCTTCATGAGACCCTCCATCTCTCCACCTGCCCTTATGAGACCCTCCATCTCTCCTCCTGCCCTTATGTGACCCTCCATCTCTCTAGCTGCCTTAGGAGACCCGCCATCTCTCCTGCCCGTATGAGACCCTCCATCTCTCCTCCTGCCCTTATGAGTCCATCCATCTCTCCACCTGCCCGTATGAGACCCTCCATCACTCCTTCTGTCCTTATGAGACCCTCCATCACTCCACCTGCCTTTATGAATCCCTCCATCACTCCAACTTCCCTTATGAGACCCTCCATCTCTCCACCTGCCCTTATGAGACCCTCCTTCTCTCCTCCTGCCCTTATGTGACCCTCCATCTCCCCACCTGCCCGGATGAGACCCTCCATCTCTCCACCGGCCCTTATTAGACCCTCCATCACTCCACCTTCCCTTATGAGTCCATCCATCACTCCACCTGCCCTTATGAGTCCCTCCATCTCTCCACCTGCCCTTATGAGACCCTCCATCCCTCCACCTGCCCTTCTGAGACCCTCCATCACTCCACCTGCCCTTATGAGACCCTCCATCACTCCACCTGCCCTTATGAGACCATCCATCACTCTATATGCCTTTATGACACCCTCCTTCTCTCCACCTGCACGTATGAGACCCTCCATCTCTCCACCTGCCCTTATGAGATCCTCCATCACTCCACCTGCCCTTATGAGACCCTCCATCTCTCCAACTGCCCTTATGAGACCCCCCATCTCTCCTCCTGCCCGTGTGAGACCCTCCATCACTCCACCTGCTCTTATTAGACCCTCCATCTCTCCACCTGCCCTTATGAGACCCTCCATCACTCCACCTGCCCTTATGAGACCCTCCATCCCTCCACCTGCCTTTATGAGACCCTCCAGCCCTCCATCTGCCTTTATGAGACCCTCCATCACTCCACTTGCCTTTATGAGACCCTCCATCACTCCACCTGCCCGTATGAGACCCTCCATCACTCCACCTGCCCTTATGAGACTATCCATCACTCCACATGCCTTTATGACACCCTCCATCTCTCCACATGCCAGTATGAGAACCTCCATCTCTCCTCCTGCCTGTGTGAGACCCTCCATCTCTCCTCTTGCCGTGTGAGACCCTCCATCTCTCCACCTGCTTGTGTGAGACCCTCCATCTCTCCACCTGCCCGTTTGAGACCCTCCATCTCTCCTCCTGCCCTTATGAGTCCCTCCATCTCTCCACTTGCCCTTATGAGACCCTCCATCCCTCCACCTGCCTTTTTGAGACCCTCCATCAATCCACCTGCCCTTATCAGTCCCTCCATCTCTCCACCTGACCTTATGAGACCATCCATCACTCCACATGCTTTTATGACACCCTCCATCTCTCCACATGCCAGTATGAGACCCTCCATCTCTCCTCCTGCCCGTGTGAGACCCTCCATCTCTCCTCTTGCCCGTGTGAGACCCTCCATCTCTCCACCTGCCTTTATGACACCCTCCATCTCTCCACATGCGAGTATGAGACCCTCCATCTCTCCACCTGCCCTTATGAGACCCTCCATCTCTCCTCTTGCCCGTGTGAGACCCTCAATCTCTCCACCTGCTTGTGTGAGACCCTCCATCACTCCACCTGCCCGTGTGAGACCCTCCATCTCTCCTCATGCCCTTATGAGTTCCTCCATCTCTCCACGTGCCCTTATGAGACCCTCCATCACTCCTCCTGCCCTTATGAGACCCTCCATCACTCCACCTGCCCTTCATGAGTTCCTCTATCACTCCTTCTTCCCTTATGAGACCCTCCATCTCTCCATCTACCCTTTTGAGACCCTCCATCTCTCCTCCTACCCTTATGAGACTCTCCATCTCTCCACCTGCCCGGATGAGACCCTCCATCTCTCCTCCTGCCCGTGTGAGACCCTCCATCTCTCCTCTTGCCCGTGTGAGACCCTCCATCTCTCCACCTGCTTGTGTGAGACCCTCCATCTCTCCACCTGCCCGTGTGAGACCCTCCATCTCTCCTCCTGCCCTTATGAGTCCATCCATCTCTCCACCTACCCGTATGAGACCCTCCATCACTCCACATGCCTTTATGACACCCTCCATCTCTCCACATGCGAGTATGAGACTCTCCATCTCTCCACCTGCCCTTATGAGACCCTCCATCTCTCCTCTTGCCCGTGTGAGACCCTCCATCTCTCCATCTGCTTGTGTGAGACCCTCCATCACTCCACCTGCCCGTGTGAGACCCTTCATCTCTCCTCATGCCCTTATGAGTTCCTCCATCTCTCCACGTGCCCTTATGAGACCCTCCATCACTCCTCCTGCCCTTATGAGACCCTCCATCACTCCACCTTTCCTTCAAGAGTCCCTCTATCACTCCATCTTCCATTATGAGACCCTCCATCTCTCCATCTACCCTTTTGAGACCCTCCATCTCTCCTCCTACCCTTATGAGACTCTCCATCTTTCCCCCTGCCCGGATGAGACCCTCCATCTCTCCACCGGCCCATTATGAAGGACCCTCTATCACTCCACCTTCCCTTATGAGTCCATCCATCACTCCACCTGCCCTTATGAGTCCCTCCATCTCTCCACCTGCCCTTTTGAGACCCTCCATCACTCCACCTGCCCTTATGAGACTCTCCATCACTCAACCTGCCCTTATAAGACCATCCATCACTCCACATGCCTTTATGACACCCTCAATCTCTCCACCTGCCCGTATGAGACCCTTCATCCCTCCATCTGCCTTTATGAGACCCTCCATCACTCCACCTGCCCTTATGAGAACCTCCATCTCTCCACCTTACTTTATGAGACCCTCCATCTCTCCTCCCTGCCCGTGTTGAGACCATCCATCACTCCACCTGCCCTTATGAGACCCTCCATCACTCCACCTGCCCTTATAAGACCATCTATCACCCCACATGCCTTTATGACACCCTCCATCTCTCCACCTGCCCGTATGAGACCCTCCATCTCTCCACCTGCTCTTATGAGACCCTCCATCTCTCCTCCTGGCCTTATGAGACCCTCCATCACTCCAGCTGCCCTTATGAAGCCTGCCATCTCTCCTCCTGCCCGTATGAGACCCTCCATCTCTCTTCCTGCTCTTATGAGTCCCATCCATCTCTCCACCTGCCCTCCATCAACCCTTCTGCCCTTATGAGTTCCTCCATGTCTCCACTTGCCCATTTCCATCCTCCACCTGCCTTTAAGAGGTCCCTCATCACTCCACCTGCCCTTATGAGACCTCATCACTCCTCCTGCTTATGAGACCATCCATCACTCATATGCCTTTAGTGACACCCTCCATCTCTCTCAAGCCTTGTATGAGAACCCCCATCTCTCTTCCTGCCCGTGTGAGACCATCCATCTCTCTCTTGCCCGTTGTGAGACCCTCCATTCTCCACCTGCTTGTGTGAGACCCACTTCATCACTCCACCTGCCCTTATGAGACCTCATCTCTCCTTCTACCTTTTGAGACCCTCCATCTCTCCTCCTACCCTTATGCAGACTCTCAATCTCTCCACCTGCCGGATGAGACCCTCCATTCTCTCCACCGGCCTTATGAGACCCTCTATCATCACCTTCCTTATGAGTCCAATCCATCACTCCTACTGCCCTTTATGGTCCCTCCATCTCTCCACCTGCGCTTATGAGACCCTCCATCACTCCACCTGCCCTATGAGGACCCTCCATCCACTCAACCTGCCCGTAAGAGACATCCCCATCACTCCACATGCCTTTATGACACCTCAATCTCTCACCTGACCGTATGGACCTTCATCCTACACCTGACCTCTATGAGACACTCCATCACTCACCTGGCCCTTATGAGAACCTCGCTCATCTCTCCACCTTACTTTATGAGTCCCTCATCTCTCCCTACCTGCCCTTATGGAGCCATCCATCACTCCACCTGCCATTAGAGACCTCCATCACTCCACCTGCCCTTTAAGGACCATCCATCACTCCAAGGGCCTTTATGACCCCTCCATCTCTCCACCTGCCCGTAAGAGACCCTCCATCTCTCCACTGCCACTTTTGAGACCCCTCCATCTCTCTCTCCTGGCCTTTGAGCCCTCCCTCACTCCAGATGCATTATGAGCCTGCCATCTCTCTTCTGCCTGTATGGACCCTCCATCTCCCTCCTGCTCATTATGGTCATCCATCTCTCCACCTGCCCTCATAACCTTTCTGCCCTATGAGTTCTCCATGTCTCCACTTGCCTTATGAGACCCTCCTTTTCCCTCCACTGCCTTTATGATGCCTCATCACTCCACCTGCCATTATGGACCCTCATCACTCCACCTGCCCTTATGAGGACCTTCCATCACTCATATGCCTTTTGACACCCTCCATCTTACCACACGCCAGTATGAGACCCCATCGCTCATCCTGTCCGTGTGTGACCTCCATCTCTCCTCTTGCCCGTGTGAGGACCCTCCATCTCTCCACCCGGCTTCTGTGTGAGACCCTCCATCTTCCACCTGCCGTGTGAGGACCCTCATCTCTCCTCCTGCCCTTATGAGTCCATCCATCTCCTCCACGACCCGTATGAGACCCTCATCACTCACATGCCTTTATGACACCCTCCATCTTACATGCGAGTAATGAGACTCATCCATCTCTCCATCCTGCTTATGGAGACCTCCATCTCTCTCTTGCCCGTGTAGACCCTCATCTCTCCATCTGCTTGTGTGAGACCCTCCATCCACTCAACTGCCCGTGTGAGACCCTTCATCTTCTCATGCCATTATGAGTTCCACCATCTCTCCACATCCTTATGAGACCCTCCATCACTCCTCTGCCCTTATGAGACCCTCCATCACTCCTCCTTTCCTTCTTGAGGCCCTCGATCACTTTCCCATCTTCCTTTTTGAGACCCTCCATCTCTCCATTCTACCCTGTTGAGACGTATCTCTCTTCCTACCCTTATGGAGACTCTCCATCATCTCCACCTGCCCCTTATGGACCCTCTATCCACTTCCTCCTTCCCTTTGAGTCCATCCATCACTCCACCGCCTTATGAGTCCTCATCTCTCACCTGCCTTTTGTGACCTCATCACTCCACCTGCCCTTATGAGACCTCCATCACTCAACCTGCCTATGAGACCATCCATCAATCCACATGGCCTGTATGACACCTCAATCTCTCCACTGCCCGTATGAGACCCTTCATCCCTCCATTGCCTTATGTGAACCGCCAGTCCACTCCAACTGTGCCTTAGGAGAACCTCATCTCTCCACCTTACTTTTATTGAGACCCTCCCTCTCTTCCTCTGCCGTAATGAGGACCATCCATCAACTCCACCTGCCCTTATGAGAACCATCCATCACTCCACCTGCCTTTTAGACCACTATTCACTCCACATGCACTTTATAGCACCCGCCATTCTCACAACCTGCCGTATGAGACCCTTCAATCTCTCCCCTGCCCTTATGAGACCTCATCTCTCCTCCTGGCCTTATGGCGACCCTACATCACTCCAGCCTGCCCTTATGAGACCATGCCTCTCATCCTCCTGCGTATGAGACCCTCATCTCTCCTTCTGCTTTATGTGGCCATCATCTCTCCTCCTTACCGTATGAGACCTCTATCACTCCAACCTAGCCCTTAGGAGACCCTCCATCTTGGCACCTGCCCTTATGAGACCCTCCATCTTCCTCCTGCCTACATGAGACCCTCCATCTCTCCACCTGCCTATGTGACCCTCATTCTCTCCTCTGCCCTATGTGACCTCCATCTTCCCACCTGCCCGGATGAGACCCTCCATCCTCTCCACGCGCCTTATTAGACCCCTCCATCACTCCACTTACTTATGAGTCTGCCATCACTCCACCGGACCCTATATGAGTTCCCTCCATCTCTCCACTGCCCTTATGTGACCCTCCATCTCTCTCCTGCCTTCATGAGACCTCCATCTCTCACTGCCCTTATGAGACCCATCCATCTTCCTCTGCCTTAGTGACCCTAAATCTCTCAACTGACCACGGATGAGACCCTCCATCTCTCCACCGGCCTTATTAGACCCTCCATCACTCCACCTTCTTATGAGGTCCATCATCACTCCACCTGACCCTATGAGTCCCTCCATCTCTCCTCCTGCCTTATAAGACCCTCCATCCCTCCACATGCCTTTATGAGACCTCCATCACTACCACTTCCTTTTGAAGATCCTCCATCACTTCCACCTGCCCCTTATGAGACCATCCATCACTTCCATATGCCTTTTTGACAACCCTACATCTCTCCACCTGCCGTATTATGAGGTCCCTCCAATCTCGCCACCTGCCTTATGAGTATACTCCATCCTCACCTACCCTTATGAAGACCCTCCATCTTGTCCTCCTGCTTTTTGTGCAACCTCCATCACTCCACCTGCCCTTATGGACTCTCCATCTGTCACCTGCCCTTATGAGATCTCCTCTCTTCACCTGCCCTTTGAGTCCTTCCATCACTCCTCCTGCCTATTATGAGTCCCTCCTATCTCCCTCCTGCCCTGATGAGACCCTCATCACTCACTGCCTTGTGAGACGCTCTCTTACTCCACCAGCCTTTAATGAGACCTCCATCTCTACACCTGCCCGTATGAGACCCCTCAATCTCTCCACCTTCCCTTTTGAGACCTCCATCACTCTCCTGCAAGTATGAGACCATCTCATTCTCTCCTCTGGCTTGTGAGTCCCTCCAGCCTCCCACCTGCACTTATGGTCCCTCCAGCTCTCCTCCGGCCCCTTTGAGACCCTCTAATCAAATCCCACGTGCCCTTCTGAGAAAACCTCAATCTCTCACCTGCCCATATGAGACCCTCCATCTCTCCACCTAGTGCCGTATGAGGACCCTCCATCTCTCCAGGCTTCCCGTATGTGACCCTCCATCTCTCCTCCTGCAAATATGAGACCTCATTTCTCCACCGGCCTTATGAGACCTTCCTACTCTCCTCTTGACCCGTATGAAACCTCTGTCATTCCACTGGCCCTGTTATGAGACCCTCCATCTTTCCTCCTGCCTGTATGAGACTTAATCTCTCACTTACACTGTCTATGAGATCTCCATCTCTGCATCTTGCCTTATGAGACCTCCATCACTCCACCTGCCCTATGAGTCCCTCCATCTTCTCCACCTGCCTTATGAGACCTCCATCTGTCCTCCTGCCCTTTGAGACCCTCCATGCTCTCCACTGGCCCTTTGCACCACTTCACCATCTTCCACCCGCCCCTATGGAATCTTATCTCTCCACCTGCCCGTATGAGAGCCTTCAATTCCACATTCCCGTATGAGACCCTCATCACTCACCTGCAACGTATGAGGACCCTCCATCTTTCACCCTGCCCGTATGAGTCCTTCATCACTCCACCTGCCCTTATGAGGTCCTCCATCTCTCGAGTGCTTATGCGACCCTCCATCTCTCACTGCCTTTATGTGACCCTCCATCTCTCCTCCTGCCCGTCATATGAGTCCTCGACATTTCTCCTCCTGCCCGAGTATTAAGGACCCTCCATCTCTCCTCCTGCCCTTATGAGTGGACCTCGATCTCTCCAGCTGCCGTTATTGAGACCCTCCATTCTCACCTGCCGTTTGCGACACTCTCTCTCCTACTAGCCCGGATGAGACCCCATCACTCCACCTGCCCGTATGAGACCCCAATCTTTCTCCTGCCAATATGACACCCTTCTCTCTCACCCTGCTTTATGAGGACCCTCCAACTCTCCTCTGCCGTATGAGTCCCTCCATTTCTCCTCCTGCCCGTATAAAGACCTCCCATCTCTGCATCTGCCGTATGAGCCCTCCATCACGCCCCTGACCTAGGAGACCATCCATCTCTGCACCTGCCTTATGAGACCCCTCCATCTCTCCTCCTGCTCTCATGAGACCCTCCATCTCTCACCTGCCCTTATTGAGACCCTCCATCTCTCCTCTGCCCTTTTGAGACCCTTCCCATCTCTCCCACCTGCTATGTATGCGACCCTCTCATCTCTCCACCCTTCCCGTATGGACCCTCCAATCTCTCACCGTCCCCGTATCGAGACCTCCAATCCAATCTCCTGCTCGTATGAGACCCTCCGTCTCTCCACCTGACCTTATGAGAAAACCTCCATTCTATCACTGCCCGTATGAGACTCCATCTCTCCACTGACCGTTATGGACCCTACATCACTCCTATGCCGTATGAGAACCTCCTTCTCTCTATTGCAGTAATGGACCCTCCCTCTCTCCTCCGGCCTGTATGAGACCCTCCATCACTACCACCTGCCTGTACAAGAACCCTCCATCTTTCCTCTGGCCGGTATAAGATTCCTCCATTCTCCACTGCAGAATGAGGACCCTCCATCACTCACCTGCTTCATGATGTCCCTCCATCTAATCTACCTGCCTTAGGAGTCCCATCCATCTCTCCACTGCCCCTTTTAGAAGACCAGACCCATCTCTCATCCTGCCCTTATGAGACCCTCTTATCACTCCACCTGCCCGAGAGACCCTCCGCTTGACCTGCCCTTTGGACCCTCCATCTCTCCTCCTTCCGTCAGAGCCCTTCATCTCTCAACCTGCCCTCATGAGACCCTCCATCTTTCCTCCTGCCCCTTTTGAGACTCCTCTCTCCACCTGCCTGTATGAGACCTCCATCTCTCCACCTGCCCGTATGAGACCTCATCACTCCACTGCCCTTATGAGAGCCTCCATCTTCACCTTCCCGTTGAGACCTCCATACTCTCCACTTCCGTATGAGACCTCCATCCCTCCTCCTGCTCGTTGAGACCTCCGGCTCTCCACTGCCCTTATGAGAACTCATCTCTCCAACTGCCCGTATAGAGACCCTCATCTCTCCACCGGCCCGTTATGAGGACCCTACATCACTCCTCTGCACTTATGAGACCCTCATCACTCTACTTGCCCGTATGAGACCCTCATCTCTCCTCCTGCCGTATGAGACCCTCCATCACTTCACCTGCCTGCTACGACGACCCCTCCTTCTTTCCTCCTGCCTGTATACAGATCTCCATCTCTCCACTTGGCCATGAATGAGACCCTCATCACTCACCTGCCTGTAGTGAGGAACCTCCATCTTTCCTCTGCCCTTTCATGGAGATCCTTCAGCTCTCCCTGCCGTTATGAGGCCTCCATCTCTCCTCCTGCACGTATGAGGACCCCTCCATCTCTTCACGCCCTTATGAGACCCCTCACTCTCCAGCTGCCCCTTATGAGGACCCTCCATCACTCACCTGCCCTTATGAGACCTCCATCTTCCTCCTGGTCTTATGAGGACCCTCCACTCTCCTCTGCCCTAGGTGGTCCCTCCTTATCTCCACCTGCCCTGATGAGTCCATCCATCTCTCCCCGTTCCCCCTATGAGTCCCTTTGTCTCTCACTCCTGACCGGGTGTGACCCTCCATTCTATAACCTGTTCCGTGTGCTGTAGACTCCTCATTTCTCCACCTGCCCGTGTGAGACCCTCCATCTCTTCATCCCTGCCCTTATGATACCCTCCATCTCTCCTTACTGCCGTATGAGCACTTCTCCATCTCCCCACCTGTCTTATTGAGGACCCTCTTCTCTTTCAACGGCCCGTATGTAGACCTCCATTCTCTCCACTGCCTTATGAGTCCCCTCCATCTCTCCACTGCCTTTATGAGACCCTCCATCTTCCTCTGCCATTATGAGACCCTTCATTCTCCAGTGCCCTTATGAGACCTTCCATCAATCCACCTGCCCTTATGAGACCCTCCATCTCTCCCCAACTGCTTTTTAAGACCTCCATCTCTCCTCCTGCCTTATGAGTCCTCTAACTCTTCACTGCCGTTATGAAGCATCAACTCTCCTACTTGCCCTTGTGAGACCTCCATCTCTCCTCCGCCCTTATGAGTCCCTCTCCATCAATCCACTGCCATTAATCAGTCCCTCCATCTCTTCCACATGCCTTTATGCACCTCTTCACTGCATCTCTTATGTCCTGCACCTCTCATGCACTCTCTTGCATGTCTCACGGCTCCTGCACCTCTCACTGTTCTATCACTGCTCCTGCACCTCTCCTAGCATTCTCTAACTGCTCCTGCACCTCTCACTGCTCTTGCACTCTCATGCAACTCTCATTAGCATTTCTCATGCTCCTGCACATGTCACTGCATCTCTCCACTGCATCTCTCACTGCTCCTGAACCTCTCACTGCACCTCTCATGCGTTTCTCACTGCTCCTATACCTCTCAATGCATCTTTCATCCTCCTGCACCTCTCACTGCACTCTCTCTGCTACCTCTCAACTGGCATCTCTCTCTGTCCTGCTCCTGCTCCTCTCATGCACCTCTCACTGCTTCTCTCACTGCTCATGCACCTCTTACTGCATCTCTCACCGCGCCGCTCCTCTTACACTGCACCTCTCACTGCACTCCGCATCTCTCACTACTTCTGACCTCTCACTGCATTCTTTCAATGCTCCTGCACTGTCATGCATCTCTCACTGCTCCTGGCACCTCTCAACTGCCACCTCTCACAGCATCTCTCCCACTGCGCTTTCACCTCTCACTGCATCTCTCACTGTTCTTGTTTCATCTCTCACTGCTTCTGCACCTCTCATTGCATTTCTCACCTGCGCCTGCACCCTCTAGCTGCATCTCTGACTGCTCCTGCACCTTCAACTGCACCTCTCAGTGATTCTCTCACTGTCTATACTCTCAATGCTTCTTTCAATCCTCCTGCACCTCTCACTGCACCTCTCTATGCACCTATCACTTGCATCTCTCCACTGCTCCTGGTCCTGCTCCTGATCCTCTCACTGCCTCTCTCACTGCATCTATCACTGCTCCTGCACCTCTTACTGCATCTCTCACCGCTCCTGCACCTCTCATGCACGCTAATGCACCTCGCATTCTCTCATACTTCTGCACCTCTCACTGCATCTCCATTGCTTCTGCACTGTCACTGCATCTCTCACTGCTCCTGCACCTTCATTGCATTTCTCACTCGCTCCTGCACCTTTGCTTTATCTCTGACTGCTCCTGCACCGCTCATGCAACTCTCGCTGCATCTCTCACTGCTCCTGAACCTCTCAACTGCGCACCTCTCATTGCATTCTCTCACTGCTCCTGCACCTCTCACTGCTCCTGCACCTCCAATGATCCTTCACCTCTCACTGCATCTTTACTGATCTTCACCTCTCATTGCAATCTTCACTACTCTTGCACCTCGCACTTGCATCTCTCACTGCTCCTGCACTCTAGCTGCATTACTCTCACTGCTCCTGCACGTCTCACTGCCACTCTCGTGCATCTCTCATTGCTCCTGCCACCTCTCCTGCATCTCTGACTGCTCTGCACCTCTCACTGATCCCTTCACCTCTAACTGCTCTTGCACCTCTCACTGATCCTTCCCCTCTTCTCTGCATTCTTACTGATCCTGCACCTCTCATTGCATCTCTCACTGCCTCCTGCCACCCTCTCACTGCATCTCTCATGCTCCTGCACTCTAGCTGCATCTCTCCACTGCCTCATGCACGTTCACTGCACCTCTCGGCTGGCATCTCTCACTGCTCCTGAACTCTCACTGCACACTCTTTCATTGAATCTCTCACTGCTCCTGGCACTCTCACTGCATCTCTCACTGCGCCTGCACCCTTCATTTGCATCTATTCAATGCTCCTGCACTCTCAATGCTCTCTCTCTGCTTTCTTGCACCTTCACTGCTTCTCTCACTGCTCTAGCACCTCTCACTGCACCTCTCATTGCATCTCTCACTGTTTCTGCACTCTCACTGCATTTCTCACTGACCCTGCACCTCTCACAGTTACCTCTCATGCATCTTTCACTGCTTCTTCAACCCTTCACTGCATCTCTCACTTGCTCTGCACTTCATGTCTCTCAACTGCATCTCTCACTGCTCTTGCATCTCTCACTGTACCTCTCACTGCTCTCTTGCACCGCTCATTGCATCTCTCAATGCTCCTGCACATTCAGTGCATCTCTCACTGCTCTGCACCTCCTCACCGCACCTCTCACTGCATCTCTCACTGCACTCACTGCTTCGGCATTGCTCTGACCTTACTGCACCTCTCACTGCACCTCTCAGTGGCATCTCTCATGCTCCGGCACCTCTCATGCATTCTCAGGCTCCTGCACCTTTCACTGCATCTCTCCATGCTCCTGCAAATCTTTTGCATTTCTCACTGCTCCTCTACCTCTCACTGCATCTCTCACTGGCATCTCTCACTGGCTCTGACACCTCTCACTGCATCTCTCACTGCTCCCTGCATCTCTCCCTGCTCCTGCAACTTCACTGCATCTCTCATGTTCCTGACACCTCTCATTGCATTTCACAGCGCATGACACCTCTCATTGTACATCGCACTGCCATTCTCTCAATGGTCCTGTACCTCTCACTGCTCTCTCACTACTCTTGCCACCTCTCACTGCACCCTCTCATTGCATCCTCAACTGCCCTCCTGCGCTCTCACTGCATTCTTACTGCTTCTGAAACTCCGCTGCATTTCTCACTGTGCTCCTGACCTCTTACGCATTTCTAACTCCCCTGGCACCTCTCACAGTACTTCTCCCTGCATCTTCCACGCTCCCCTGCATCTTCACTGTTCTCTCATGGATATCTCACTGCTCTGAACCTCTCTGTTGCATCTTCACTGATCCTTCACCTCTCATTGCATCTCTCCTGCTCCTGACCTCTCACTGCATCTCTCCATTGCTCCTGAACCTTTCACTGCACCTCTCACTGATATTTCACTGCATCTTTCACTGTCCTTGCACCTCTCACTGCTCCTGGACCTCTCAACTGCATTCTCACTGCTCCTGATCTCTCACTGCATCTCTTCATGCTCATGCACCTCTCATTGCTTATCTCACTGCTCCTGCCACCTCTCAACTGCATCTCTTATGCTCCTGCATCCTCTCATTGCATTTCTCCACTGCTCCTGCAACTCTCACTGCACCTCTCAATGCATCTCTCACTTGCTTCTTTCACTCTCACTGCACTCTCACTGCTCTAGAATCTCTCATGCTTCTTCACTCTTCATTGCACTCTATCTGCACCTCTCACTGCCATCCTATCACTGCTCCTGTCGCACTCTCACTGCACCTCTCATGCCACTCCGCATCTCTCTCTACTTCTGCACCTCTCACTGCATCTCTCAATGTGCATGCACCTCTTACTGGCATCTCTCTACGCTCCTGCACCTCTCATGCACCTCTCACTGCACCTCCGCATCTCTCACTAATTCTTATGCCACTTCACTTGCATCTCTCATGCTCTGCCACCAGTCACTGCATCTCTCACTGCTCCTGCACCTTCTCCTGCCCTCTAATGCATCTCTCACTGCTCTTTCACCCTCACTGCATCTCCTCCACTGCTCTTGCATCTCTCCTGCTCTGCACATTCTCTTTGCATTTTCAACTGTGCCTGCACCTCTAGCAGCATCTCTGACTGCTCCTGCACCTCTCACTGCACTTTGCTGCATCTCTACTGCCTCCGGAACCTCGCACGCCACCTCTCATTGCATCTCTCACTGTTTCTGCACCTCTCACTGCATTTCTCACTGCCCTGACCTCTCACAGTACCTCTCACTGCAATTCTTTCACTGACTTCTTACTCTCACTGCAGATTCTATGCTCCTGCACCTCTCATGTACCTCTCACTGATCTATCATGCCTTGCTTCTCTCACTTGCACCTCTCACTGTCCTGAACCTCTACACTGTTTACACCTTCTTGCATCTCTACTGCTTTCCTGCACCTCTCAGTGCACTCTCTCACTGTTATCTCTCTACTGCTTTCACTGCATCTCTCAATCTCCTGCACCCTCTACTGACACTCTCATGACCTCTCCTCTCTTATCTCTCATGCATCTGCACTCTCACTGGCATCTCTCATGTCTCCTGCACCTCTCACTGCATCTCTCTCTGCTCCTGCACATATCAGTGCATTTCTCACGGATCCTTACCCTCACTGTACCTCTCAATGCATCCTATCACTGCTCCTGCACCTCTCACTGCATCTCTCACTGCTCCTGCATTCTCTCTGCTCCTGCACCTCTCACTGCATCCTTCACGGCTCTGCCACCTTCATTGTACTCTCACTACATCTCTCAAGGGTCCTGTACCTACTCCAATGCATCTCTCACTACTCTTGGCACCTCTCACTGCACCTCTCATTGCATCTATCACTGCTCTGCACCTCTCAATGCATCTCTTACTGCTTTGCAAAACTCGCGCTGCATTTCTCCACTGCTCCTGCACCTCTTACTGCATTTCTAACTGCCCCTGCACCTCTCACAGTACTTCTCACTGAATCTCTCTGCTCCTGTACATCGTCAGTGCCATCTCTCACTGAGCTCACCTCTCATTGCACCTCTCCACTGCATTCTCACTGCTCCTGAACCTCTCACTAAACCTCTCACTGCATCTTTCACATGCATCTTGCATGCTCTGCACCTCTCACTGGACTCCTGCACCTCTCACTGCATCTCTCACATGCTCTGCACCTCTCACTGCTCCTCTTATGCTCCTGCACCTCTCATTGATACTCACTTGATCCTCTACCTCTCACTGCGGCTTCTCACAAGCTGCTGCAGTTCTCACTGTACCTCTCTACTGGCATCTCTCACTGCTCTGCACCTCTCACTGCATCTCTTACTGCATTCCTGCACCTTCACATGCACCTTCATGGCATCTTCACTGCTCCTTACCCCTCACTTGCGGCTCTCACTGCTCCTGCACTTCTCACTGTACTTCTCACTGCTTCTCTCACTTCTCCTGCACCTCTCACCTCATCTCTCACTGCTCTTGCACATCTCACTGTCATCTCACTGCTCGGACCTATCACTGCACTCTCATTGGCATCTCTCCACTGCTCCTGCACCCTCCTCAACGGCATTACTCATGCTCCTGCACCTCTCAATGCACTCTCATGCATCTCTCACTGCTCTGACTCTCTCCACTGCACCTCTCACTGCATCTCTACTGCTCCTGCACCTCTCACTGCACCTTCATTGCATCTCTCATTGCATTCTTTCAACTGCCTCCTGCACCTCTCACTGCATCTCTCACTATCCCTGACCTTCTCATGTCTCCTTCACTTTTACTGTGTCTCATGCATCTCTCACTGCATCTCTCACTGCATCTCTCATGCTCCTGCACCTCTCACTGCATCTCTCACTACTCCTGCACCTCTCATGCATTTTCACTGGGGCCTGACCTCTACTGCATCTCTCACGGAATCTCTCATGCTCACTGCACACCCTCACTGGGCCGCCTGCACCTCTCACGGCACTCTCTCACTGCTCCTGCACCTCTCACTGCATCTCTCAATGGGCCTTTGCACCTCTCACTGCACCTCGCATTGCATCTCTCACTGACTCCTCATCTCTCATTGCATCTTCTCACTGCTCTCCTGCACCTCTCACTGATCTATCGCTTTATCTCTCATGATCCTACACCTCTCGCTGATCTCTCATCTGCCTCCTGCACCTCTCACTAATTCTTCTCTCACTGCACCTCACATGCCTTCTCTCACTGCACCTCTCACAGCCATCTCTCCCATGCTCCTGCACTCTCGCTGCAATTTTTCCACTGCTCCTTCACCTCTCACTAGCATGTCTCACTTGCTCCTGCAACTCCTCACTGCACTCTCACTGCATCTTTCACTGCTCTGCACCTCTCACTGCATCTCTCACTGCTTCTGCAACTTCTCTATGACTATCACTGCATCTCTCATTGCTCCTGCACCTATCACTTCACCTCACTGCATCTATCACTGCTCCTGCACCTCTCACTGCATCTCTCACTGCTCCTGCACCTCTCACTACATCTCTCACTGCTCCTGCACCTCTCACTGCACCTCTCACTGCATCTCTCACTGCACCTCTCACTACATCTCTCACTGCTCCTGCACCTCTCACTGCACCTCTCATTGCATCTCTCACAGCTCCTGCACCTCTCACTGCATTACTTACTGCTCCTGCACCTCTCACAGTACCTCTCACTGATCCTGCACCTCTCACTGCACATCTCACTGCATCTCTCATTGCTCCTGCCCCTCTCACTGCACCTCTCACTGCATCTCTCACTGCTCCTGCACCTCTCACTGCACCTCTCATTGCATCTCTCACTGCTCCTGCACCTCTCACTGCATCTCTCACTGCTCCTGCACCTCTCACTGCTCCTGCACTCTCACTACTGCTCTCATTGCATCTCTCACTGCTCCTGGATCTCTCACTGCACCTCTCACTGCATCTCTCACTACTCCTGCACTTCTCACTGCATCTCTCACTGGGCCTGCACCTCTCACTGCATCTCTCACTGCATCTCTCACTCGTCCTGCATCTCTCACTGGGCCTGCACCTCTCTCTGCACCTCTCACTGCATCTCTCACTGCTCCTGCATCTCTCACTTGGCCTGCACCTCTCACTGCTCCTGCACCTCTCACTGGGCCTGCACCTCTCACTGCTCCTGCACCTCTCACGCACCTCTCATTGCATCTCTCACTGCTCCTGCACCTCTCACTGCATCTCTCACTGCTCCTGCACCTCTCACTGCATCTCTCACTACTCCTGCACCTCTCAGTGCATCTCTCACTGGGCCTGCACCTCTCACTGCATCTCTCACTGTATCTCTCACTGCTCCTGCACCTCTCACTGCATCTCTCACTGCACCTCTCACTGCTCCTGCACCTCTCACTGCAGTGAGCATCTCTCACTGCTCCTGCACCTCTCACTACTCCTCTCATTGCATCTCTCACTGCTCCTGCACCTCTCACTGCACCTCTCACTCTATCTCTCACTGCTTCTGCACCTCTCACTGCATCTCTCACTACTCCTGCACCTCTCACTGCATCTCTCACTGGGCCTGCACCTCTCACTGCATCTCTCACTGTATCTCTCACTGCTCCTGCACCTCTCACTGCATCTCTCCCTGGGCCTGCACCTCTCACTGCATCTCTCACTGCATCTCTCACTGCTCCTGCATCTCTCACTTGGCCTGCACCTCTCACTGCATCTCTCACTGCTCCTGCATCTCTCACTGCTCCTGCACCTCTCACTGCATCTCTCACTGGGCCTGCACCTCTCACTGCTCCTGCACCTCTCACTGCACCTCCCATTGCATCCCTCACTGCTCCTTCACCTCTCATTGCATCTCTCACTGCTCCTGCACCTCTCACTGCATCTCTCACTACATCTCTCACTGATCCTACACCTCTAGCTGCATCTCTCACTGCTCCTGCACCTCTCATTCTTCTATCACTGCACCTCTCATGCTTCTCTCACTGCACCTCTCACTGCATCTCTCCCTGCTCCTGCACCTCTCGCTGCATTTTTCACTGCTCCTTCACCTCTCACTGCATGTCTCACTGCTCCTGCATCTCTCACTGCACCTCTCACTGCATCTTTCACTGCTCCTGCACCTCTCACTGCATCTCTCACTGCTTCTGCACCTCTCACTGCACCTCTCACTGCATCTCTCACTGCTCCTGCACCTATCACTTCACCTCTCACTGCATCTATCACTGCTCCTGCACCTCTCACTGCATCTCTCACTGCTCCTGCACCTCTCACTGCATCTCTCACTGCTCCTGCACCTCTCACTGCACCTCTCACTGCACCTCTCACTACATCTCTCACTGCTCCTGCACCTCTCACTGCACCTCTCATTGCATCTCTCACTGCTCCTGCACCTCTCACTGCATTACTCACTGCTCCTGCACCTCTCACAGTACCTCTCACTGCATTACTCACTGCTCCTGCACCTCTCACAGTACCTCTCACTGCTCCTGCACCTCTCACTGCACATCTCACTGCAT
Organism: Meda fulgida; assembly: GCA_030578275.1. Classification (NCBI taxonomy): domain Eukaryota; kingdom Metazoa; phylum Chordata; class Actinopteri; order Cypriniformes; family Leuciscidae; genus Meda; species Meda fulgida. The sequence continues at coordinate 35,026,718 of CM060617.1, read as the reverse complement.
CTCTCATTGCTCCTGCCCCTCTCACTGCACCTCTCACTGCATCTCTCATTGCTCCTGCACTCTCACTGCTGCTCTCATTGCATCTCTCAATGCTCCTGCATCTCTCACTGCACCTCTCACTGCATCTCTCACTACTCCTGCACTTCTCACTGCATCTCTCACTGGGCCTGCACCTCTCACTGCATCTCTCACTGCATCTCTCACTGCATCTCTCACTGGTCCTGCACCTCTCACTGCATCTCTCACTGGGCCTGCACCTCTCACTGCACCTCTCACTGGGCCTGCACCTCTCACTGCATCTCTCACTGCTCCTGCATCTCTCACTTGGCCTGCACCTCTCACTGCTCCTGCACCTCTCACTGGGCCTGCACCTCTCACTGCTCCTGCACCTCTCACGCACCTCTCATTGCATCTCTCACTGGGCCTGCACCTCTCACTGCAGTGAGCATCTCTCACTGCTCCTGCACCTCTCACTGCTCCTCTCATTGCATCTCTCACTTCTCCTGCACCTCTCACTGAACCTCTCACTGCATCTCTCACTGCTCCTGCACCTCTCACTGCATCTCTCACTACTCCTGCACCTCTCACTGCATCTCCCACTGGGCCTGCACCTCTCACTGCATCTCTCACTGTATCTCTCACTGCTCCTGCACCTCTCACTGCATCTCTCACTGCATCTCTCACTGGGCCTGCACCTCTCACTGCATCTCTCACTGCTCCTGCATCTCTCACTTGGCCTGCACCTCTCACTGCATCTCTCACTGCTCCTGCACCTCTCACTGCATCTCTCACTGGGCCTGCACCTCTCACTGCTCCTGCACCTCTCACGCACCTCTCATTGCATCTCTCACTGCTCCTGCACCTCTCACTGCAGTGAGCATCTCTCACTGCTCCTGCACCTCTCACTGCTCCTCTCATTGCATCTCTCACTGCTCCTGCACCTCTCACTGCACCTCTCACTGTATCTGTCACTGCTCCTGCACCTCTCACTGCATCTCTCACTACTCCTGCACCTCTCACTGCATCTCTCACTGGGCCTGCACCTCTCACTAGATCTCTCACTGTATCTCTCACTGCTCCTGCACCTCTCACTGCATCTCTCACTGCATCTCTCACTGGGCCTGCACCTCTCACTGCATCTCTCACTGCTCCTGCATCTCTCACTTGGCCTGCACCTCTCACTGCATCTCTCACTGCTCCTGCACCTCTCACTGCATCTCTCACTGGGCCTGCACCTCTTACTGCACCTCTCATTGCATCTCTCACTGATCCTACACCTCTCGCTGCATCTCTCACTGCTCCTTTACCTCTCATGCTTCTCTCACTGCACCTCTCACTGCATCTCTCACTGCTCCTGCACCTTTCGCTGCATTTTCACTGCTCCTTCACCTCTCACAGCATGTCTCACTGCTCCTGCAACTCTCACTGCACCTCTCACTGCATCTTTCACTGCTCCTGCACCTCTCACTGCATCTCTCACTGCTTCTGCACCTCTCAATGCACCTCTCACTGCATCTCTCACTGTTCCTGCACCTCTCACTGCTCCTGCACCTCTCACTGCACCTCTCATTGCATCTCTCACTGCATCTCTCACTGCACCTCTCACTACATCTCTCACTGCTCCTGCACCTCTCGCTGCATCTCTCACTACATCTCTCACTGCTCCTGCACCTCTCGCTGCATCTCTCACTGCTCCTGCACCTCTCATGCTTTTCTCACTGCACCTCTCACTGCATCTCTCACTGCTCCTGCACCTCTCGCTGCATCTCTCACTGCTCCTGCACCTCTCACTGCATCTCTCACTGCTCCTGCAACTCTCACTGCACCTCTCACTGCATCTCTCACTGCTCCTGCACCTCTCACTGCATCTCTCACTGCTCCTGCACCTCTCACTGCACCTCTCACTGCATCTCTCACTGCTCTTGCACCTCTCAATGCATCTCTCACTGAACCTCTCACTGCATCACTCACTGCTCTTGCACCTCTCACTGCACCTCTCACTGAACCTCTCACTGCTCCTGCACCTCTCACTGCATCTCTCACTGGTCCTGCACCTCTCACTTTATCTCTCACTGCTCCTGCACTTCTCACTGCATCTCTCACTGCTTTTGGACCTCTCAATGCACCTCTCACTGCATCTCTCACTGCTCCTGCACCTATCACTTCACCTCTCACTGCATCTATCGTTGCTCCTGCACCTCTCACTGCATCTCTCACTGCATCTCTCACTGCTCCTGCACCTCTCACTGCACCTCTCACTGAACCTTTCACTGCTCTTGCATCTCTCACTGCATCTCTCACTGGTCCTGCACCTCTCACTGAACCTCTCACTGCATCTCTCAGTGCTCCTGCACCTCTCACTGCTCCTGCACCTCTCACTGCATCTCTCACTGCTCCTGCACCTCTCACTGCATCTCTCACTGCTCCTGCACCTCTCACTGCATCTCTCAGTGCTCCTGCACCTCTCACTGCTCCTGCACCTCTCACTGCATCTCTCACTGCTCCTGCACCTCTCACTGCATCTCTCACTGCTCCTGCACCTCTCACTGCATCTCTCACTGCTTTTGGACCTCTCAATGCACCTCTCACTGCATCTCTCACTGCTCCTGCACCTATCACTTCATCTCTCACTGCATCTATCACTGCTCCCGCACCTCTCACTGCATCTCTCACTGCATCTCTCACTGCTCCTGCACCTCTCACTGCACCTCTCACTGAACCTTTCACTGCTCTTGCATCTCTCACTGCATCTCTCACTGGTCCTGCACCTCTCACTGAACCTCTCACTGCATCTCTCAGTGCTCCTGCACCTCTCACTGCTCCTGCACCTCTCACTGCATCTCTCACTGCTCCTGCACCTCTCACTGCATCTCTCACTGCTCCTGCACCTCTCATTGCATTTCTCACTGCTCCTGCACCTATCAATTTCCCACTGAATTGCTTGATATTTTGTGTCATAGCCCGATGAACAAATAATAGCATATACATAAGATTTTTATAATCTTTCCCTTTAAACACCACTCAAAACCTGCTGAACCAAGAGTTTTCATTTCACTAATAAATGGTCTAAAAAATGTGGAGATGTTTGTTTTTTTCACACCAAACCATAGTCCTGTTAAAAACATGTTGTTTTTCCTTATATTAGGTGGGAGCTCATTTATGTAACACAGCAAGGGCCAGATCGAAAAAGAGGAGGATTTGAAGATAGGTACACCATCAGTTACAAGTGAAGCTAAAAGAGTAATCTTTTTTTTTTATTTGAGTTTTGCACATTTGTTCATACAATTTCCCCTCCATAATGTCTGAAAGTGTGTCAGAGTTCCTTGGCCTGGTCTTTCTGTAGTTCAATGACTCTCCAAAGTTTCAAAGTCTCTAGAACATGTTTCAGTTAGCCGAGAAGCGGCAATGTAAAAAAGAAGTTACCATTTTTCATTAGTTTGATTTTGTCAAAGAACTGATTGCACGTCTTGCATTCATTATTTTCCAAAACACAACAGCAGTTGGGGCAATAAATATGAAAATCATATTTCCATGTTTTGAAAAGTTTTTTTTAACAGGTATTTGGTGGCTGGCAAGCGGGAATCTTGTGGTAGAATGAGAATTAGCATTTAAGTGTTTGCAAACATGGCTATAGGCCCTACAGAATAACATGGTGCCGTTTTCTGTGGATTTACTTGATTGTTGATGGGTTTCAAATGAATTTCAATTGTGAATTTTATGTTTCACATGTGATCCTCTGGAGGGAATAATTTAAACGAGGAATATTGTGACGTGTTTTTTCCCGGAAGAAACTTGTTTCAGGGAGTTCAGTTCTTTGCACAAACATCATGCAGTCAGTATGTGTAATTCAATGCACAAATAAATGCATTCATTAATGTAGCCTTTTGTAACAATATAATCATATATTTTGAAATCTTGACGGATGCAATGGGCGACTCGTTATTTCTTACAAGAAAATGACAGAATTTTCTTTTGCTGCCACCATTACTGAAAGTCTTTCTCATCTTTATTGACTTTTCCTATGTTATTTAAAGGAGACATATAGAGGGGAAGTTAATGTTTCAAAGATTACGAGGGCATTGGTTTTGTTAATGTGCATGGACACATTTTGATTTCACAGACTTTATAAGATACACAAAAGAGAAATGAATGCTACCAGACTATGATCTTGTGAAGGAGTCTCTCATAAAAATTCACCATGTGTTTCTTATCTCTTTAAAAAACAAGTTAATCATTCACTCCAATCAACTAGTAAAGATAAGAGCTCCAGCAGGCTTTCAATAGAAGCACTGTTTCCCACTCATCTTGACATTCACTGACTTTGTTACAGTTGACAAGAGTGTTGTTTGTCATTGCACAAGTCCCACAACCAGAGTCAGATTGCATGGCGTATCATAATGAGAAGATGGTGTCTTGGTCATGAAGAGCTACGCCCTGTACCGTGGAAAAGCAGAGATGTGGGAACTCAGAGGTGTTATTTACCTCCCGCAATGAGTCAGTGAGGAGCTGCCTACGCCCAGTTCACTCCTATCAATGTAGTCATTTGTCAAGGTTATGAAAGCTGGTCATGTGGTTGTGTATTAGTTTAGTTTTGCATCTCTAGCGCCATCTCTGTTTGAAACATAAAATTGCAAGATACTTTTTTCTTTTTTTAACATGAGTGGTGTTTTTAATATGCTTTAAGACAAAGCATGTGTAAATTCATAAGTCGACACCAGTATTTTCTGCTTAAAACTGCCGCGTATACTAAATGATGCAAGGGTGTCGAGTTACATTCATACATTAAGATATTTTAATGCATGATGACTTTTTTTTTCAAGGAAAAAACTTTTAAATGTCATTTTTATGATCAAAGATCAGTTTTAAGGGACACAATGATTAACTACAGGGGGACTTTTAACCTATATTAAATGTATACATTGAAAACTATAGTGTTATTTTACATTTAATTATTACATTTCTGTACCTGAAATGAATACTCGTCAGGGTTGTGCAGGGGACTGAAGATGAGGACAGAATGAGCTCAATGAAAATGCTTTATTCATTAACTATCAAAAACCAAAAGATTAAACATTCCAGGACCTCAAGAAACACAACCATACAACGACGACGATCAACAAACACTGAGGGAAAACACAGGGCTAAAATTAACAGGGCCTAATGGGAAGATTAACTGAACACAGGTGAAGGGAATAGCTAATTAGACAGAGCGGGAAAACTAACAGGACTGAACCAAAATCACAAAGACAGGGGTAAACCAGAACACAAAACAGAATTAAACACACTGAAACGTGACAGTACCTCCCCCCTCCCCGAAGGTGCGTCCTCGCGCCGTATAACATCCAAAGGGGTGGGCGCCCGGGAGGATGAGCAGGAAGCCTCCAGGGCGGAGTGGGACGCGGGCGTGGCCAGGGCGGAGCAGCACATGGGCGTGGCCAGGGCGGAGCAGGACGTGGGCGTGGCCAGGGCGGAGCAGGACGTGGGCGTGGCCAGGGCGGAGAAGGACGTGGGCGTGGTCAGGGCGGAGCAGGACGTGGGCATGGCCAGGGCGGAGCAGGACGTGGGCGTGGCCAGGGCGGAGCAGAATATGGGCATGGCCAGGGCGGAGCAGGACGTGGGCGTGCCCCCCCCCCCCCAAAAAAAAATTCTCCTGGGAAGAAGGACAGGTCCGGGAACAGACACCGGCTCAGGAACGGGAACAGCAGACACCGGCTCCTGTCTGCTGTTCCTGAGCCGGAGAACAGCAATACTGACAGCAATACGTGACAATACTACAGTTAGACCTTACTTTATTTTTAACTTTGTAATATTGTAATTTATCTTGTAATTAGTGTATTTGTTCTTATTGTTTTACTGAATTTTTGACCTTTATTAGTTATGCAATTATGGTATCAGAGGACCTAAACAACTTGACCAAATGAAAACTAAATCACTCCAACACATTCCATGTTTATATCTATCGATTGCTCAGTCAGATCAGATCACATGTTGCATATTATCTAGCTTCATAATGAGCCACTGAAATATCTGTTCAGCAGGAAAAAAAGCCATCTCTCTGTATCAGTCTTCAGTCCCTTCAGATCGCAACAAAACCATATTTACTCTCGTTTTAACACCGGCTCTGTCGCTTTAATTCCTCTTTTTGACTGCAGGCTCTCTGCAGTGTGAGGTTTCTGGGTTTTGACAACAGGTGATTCCCCAGATGATAGACCTTTCTAGATTAAAAGTAGCCATCTAGAAGACGTTTAAACTCGAAGAAACTGCAAAATTTCATCTAAATGTCGTTATAAACATAACATTATCAATAGCAATTATATTATTTACAATACACGTTTTATTGATATTTTAGGGGGGACAACCCTCAGATAAGGGTTTTCCCGCGATTTCCGCCTATGGTTGGGTTACTCAAGAACTAATTTTTTGTTATTTTTTTTTCATCTAAAAAAAGTTACATACTGAATGACAACATGTCTGTGGATTTTAATTGTTAAACTGCATTTGTCATGATCTGATTCCACATATCCCGAGCTCTGCTCCCTCTGCTGGTGATCTTTCCCAATGTTGATGAGCATTATATTATGGGCATTATATTTAGTCAGTCTCTAAAAAATCTCTGAGTTTAGCCTTCGGAAGGGAATCAGAAAAGCTGGGGAAAAAACATGAATTTTCAGTTCCTGTATAAGTGAAACGCATTAAACCAGACAAAACACTTTTTTCTTATTTGGAAATGTAACATTTTTTTAATGCATTTAAATAAAATTTCTGCTTTTAGTCCAGCAAAAACTTTTTTTTAGCAGTCTAGGGTAAATTAACACCTTAATTTTTTTTCTCCTGATTGTAGATGACAAAATCTCATCTCAGCACTTTTGATGAATGGTTACACTTTTTAATTTTGTCATTTCATTTTAATATCAGCATTTGAGATATTTAGTCAACTGAAACAGTTTTGAGGTTAATTGATGGCCTCTATTAATAATTTGACATTTTGTTCTATAACAACTAAGTGAGCAAATGTTTCTATTTATTTCCTATTATAACACATTGGCTGATGCATCATCATCCTGCACATACTAAACATATGTTACACTTGAAAAGTAAATGCAAATAAATGCTTTAATTTAGCTTTTTACAATATATTCTGGTTGAATATAAATGTAATGCTAGTAAATGCTGGTGTAGGAAAATTACATAAATTAATTAGGCAATAATTTTCATCTTGCACCATGTGTTGCACAAGCTTGCACATACTCGTACGGGAAGTGTAAATTCGAGGAGTATATTCCAATTCCAATGTATTTTAAAAAGCACATAATAATACAACAATATTGACCACAGTGCTGCACAAACAGCGTAAAAAACGTATTATTGTACTTTACATATGACGCTGTTTTACACATTGCATTTTAACTTGAATTGACCAGCGAAACGTACGCCATTTGGAATTCCCCCTCTGTGACCCTCTGGAACAAACCATTATTATCGGAAACAGGTGTGATGCCGCTACTCTAGCACCTATATTTTGGTGTTGACCGGGATACCGTGTTTTACATACACACTGTTGGACAATATACCAGCCTATATACTTTTCCCAAACGCCTGGATTCGACACAGTCTTGCTAGTTGTTTGTTTGTGTGCGATGAGCGGATCGACGCCCCCCCCCGTCGATCACGTGAGCAGTGGATCGCTCCGGGCTCGCAGCTCAGAGCGTTTGCTCGCGTCGGTCAGTGTGTGTTTGATTCACCGTAGCGCTGATCTCAACCGACGGTAAACGAACATGTCTGTGGCTTTCGCACAGCACCGGCAGCGCGCCAAGGGCGATATAACGCCTGCCGGGATACAAAAGGTAATTTTCATGTAACGTTAATCATTTATCAAGTGGAGCGGAATTGCGCGTGCAGGGACGGTTAGTGGGCTCGGCTAGTTAGCCGTGACATCTCTCCCGCCAAACACTCCCACAACACCGTAAACAAAACATTCAGTGACATGTTTATCGTAGTATTTAACCGCTCATACGGGTATGACGCAGAGCTGAAAACCTCTGATATTAATACAATATATTAATAACTGCTCAGCTCTGCTGTGTCTTTGTTTGCCGCTACGCGCTCGACACTCGGATCATTCACAATAGAGTCTGTCGTTGTGTAACGTTAACGTTACTAGCATCGCAGAGGACACGTTCAATCGGGAAAAACTGTTCAGTCGACGTATTGTTGCTAATAACGTTACTTTACGCCTGATTTGGTTTTTAATCACATATCGTTTCACGCACGTATGCTAATAGCCGAGTTCTCCGTATCGATTACGCACGTCTGATTTGAACTGTCCACCTTTATTCTTCGGCTTTTCGTTATTCATGTCGGATTTGATCAGTGAAACCATTATGTTGTTGATGTATGTTTTGCGTTTTTTATTAAACACGTCTGAATTATCAATATTTGTGCTTCAGTTTTCATTAATCGGGTCTGACTTGGTCAGTGAAGAGTTGTTATTCGGTTTTCTATTACTCAAGTCTGATTTAAGATTATCTATTTTCCCTAGAGTATTTTTTTTTAATTATTTAAATAAATATGTTTAAATAATGTTTTATTACATTCGAAGTTGGTCTTACATAAAATTTTCACAACAGAACACCTGTATGATATATGTTTTATATAATAAAGCACACAATTACACAGAAAACGTAGGTAGCCATCCATGATTTTGCTTCTTATGGTCCTCCTATGATCTGCTCTCTCTAAATCAGTGGTTTTCAATCCTGAAGACTCATACACAGCATTCACATTCTCCATTATCAGAAATATGATGATCTGAATCCAGATGCAATAAATACACATGCATGCATAAACATTTGTTTGCCCTTTTTTTTGTCTTTTGATGTAAACTTAAATATTTTTTCATGTCATATTCATTAATGATGTTGTGAGCAGCTCTGAAAGCATCACACACACTAGGTGTTTTTCCTCCTGTCTCCTGAAGCTTTGTTTATTGTTCTCTCAGTGTAACACGTTGAATTAATGTTTAGAATTATACATGTCTCTTTTTTAGGCAGCAAAGTGTATTTAGGTGTCACCCAGCGGCTCATGTAGCACATTTATTGACCATTAAGTGACTTCTGGATTTGTTGTGCTGTATCCTTTGATTTAGTTATACTCGGATGTTATAGCAAACTATTATGTGCACGTTATAAATGCAGAATTTATTGCACAAATATTATAAACCATGATCGGTACGCTGATCATGTGTTGGCCTGTGAAGAATAGAAGTTGAAAGGTTTATGTGAAAAGTTATTTTTGCATTTCCAAATGCATGTTAAACACATGCAGAGATTGAATGTACCGTTCAGAGACGATCGCCTGAGCAAAGTGCGCATTTCGCTTTGAAACCGCGTGACGCTAACAGATACTGAAATCACAGCCTTTTGTGATTTGATGAGGTCACGAAGCGATACCGTGCTTCCGATTTTAGTTTGTTTGACAGATACTTCGCCAAAGCAATGGCGCACAACAAAAGTGATCAAACTGTATTATGAAAAATATTTAAACTCCCCCTGTAGTCAATCATTGTATCCCTTAAAACTCATCTTTGATCACCAAAAGAACATATTTAAACATTTTTCCACTGGTTGACGAGCACACGTTGATCTGATTGGTTACAAGGTCGTTTGTGACGTCAGAAACACCAGCGATTTCACACCGTGTCTTTGAGACTGTCTTTGGTTCACTGCAGTTTTAAGCAGAAAATACTCAGCAATGCTGTCGACTTATGAACTTACACATGTGTGTCTTAAAGCGTATTAAAAACACCACATAGACACACAAACAACATTAACAACTTCAGGGGACTTTAATGAATGGGAAACACTGTATAGAGGACCAGCTAATGTAACTCCTTAGTTTTGCTTTTGATGTGATGATCTGTTACTCAGATCTGATTTGATCAGCTATTATTAGGCTTTTACTCATTTATTTAGTTCTTTTTCTATCTTTAATAATGTTTCATTAACATTGTGATGTTTCAAATGCAGTTACTGGATGAAAACAATCAGCTGATTCAGTGCATCATGGACTTCCAGAGTAAAGGAAAAACAGCTGAATGTTCACAGTAAGTTCTCGTACATCAAAGATTCACAAGCACTTTATCTCTTTATATATGTATGTTTTATTTTTGTATGAGCCTCGGGTAAGTCTTACACCAGACGCGATGCTACGACGTGATAAAAGGGATATTTTCTGTGTAAATCAGAGTTAATATTTCATTGACATCATTCAAAGTATGACTATGATAATCTCGGGTTCTGATTATGTGGTTTATTCTGATTGGCTGTGGTTATAATGATGCACCAATCATGATTTTTTTCATGACTGATACCGATTTTTTACAAGCAAACTGGCTGTTGCCGATTTCTGTTTTTTCTTTCTTTCTTTAAACAAGAAATAATGAAAGCATGATTTGATTTGATGATTATTTGAAACCAGATGTTTATTTGGTATTTAACAGGCCAAACTGGCCTTTGGCTAATAAAACAATAACTGTAACCATCTGAAATTAACCGCAGTAACTGCGCATTACATTCAATGTAATTTAAGGTGAAATTAAAGTGACCATCCTTTAAGAACTGATGTTTGCGTCTAGCTTTTCAAAAGTGCATGCAAGTTATTCTTTACAAAAAGATCATCCAAGGTAACAACAACAACATATAGCTTTAATAATAGAGGCTCTCTAGATAATAACAGGCTATAATCTGTAATTTTTTGTTTGCCTGTTTTGCATTATCAACAGATTTGGATGTTTTCAGGTGATAAACTTTCAAATGTCTATCAAGTTTGTTGTGACGAATTTCTTCGCTGTTGTTCCTTCGCGATTAGCTTGTCCGTCGCAGACATTGCAGTTTGCAATATTCACGTCCTGCTCACAGATTTCAAAATAATTCCACGCAAAAGACATGTTCACAAATGATTTCAATGTAACCGGAAAAATACAAAAAACGATAGCGCGTTAAAAGCAAAAACCACCCGATTCCTATGGCCGGTGCAGTCCTAGTTTTGATTGATTTGTCTCGTCTGGTGTGTACAGACTAATTGCTTGTCGCTGGAATATTATCTCATCGCGTCTGGTTAGGACTCTGTGTTTGGTACAATAGTGTTCAAGCACTGATAATCTAGGATCCCGCGTAATTCTTTTGCTAATTCAGTCCGTGATCAAAGTGTTTTTCTCGTTTCTCTTTTGACAGTTACCAACAGATGTTGCACAGAAATCTGGTGTATCTGGCCACAATAGCAGACTCTAACCAGAACATGCAATCTCTGCTTCCCGCGGTGAGTATTTATTCTCCGGTTCCCACACGGTGGCCACAATTATAATGAAATGTTATTATATAAAATATTTCTGAAGTATATTAGCATTAATATATATATATATATTTTTTTTTAGCACACCAGGGTGAATAGGTCCAGCCATGACTTCTTGTTTTTACAGGAGTATAAATATGAGGAAACTCCCTTACAAATTCCCTTAATCACAATGAGTAAAACAACAGAATATAGTTCTGATGTGCAGAACTATACTTCTGAAATTCAACCATCAGGGCAATAATTAAGAAGTTCCAATCAACTAAAGATGTTAGGAATATGACTGGAGGAGGATGTGTGTCTATATTGTCTTAATGCACAGGGAGGAGGAGAGTTCGAGTGGCCAAAGACTCTCCAAGGATCACAGATGGAGAATTGCTGAGATTATTTGTGTTTTTGGGGTCAGAAAGCTTAAAAAAAAAAAAAAAAAGATCAAACAACCCCTGCCACCACATGGGAGGGTTTCAAGAACAAACCCTCCTCTCTCATCCAAAAACAAACTCCAGCATATTCAGTTGTCAGACACGACTGGAAATTTAAAAGGGACTGGATTCTGTGGTCAGATGGAACTAAAAAAAGAGCTTTTTGCAGCAAACCCACCAGATATGTTTTCTGCTAACAGGGATAAAAAGTACCCCATGCCCACGGTTAAATACACTGCTGGACCTTTAATGCTGTGGGCCTATTTTTATGCTGGAGGTCCTGAAAATCTTGTTCAGAGAGATGGGATCATGGATTCTAGCAAATACCAACAGATAAAAAGCAAAACCTGACGGCCTCTGCTAGAAATCTTATAATGGGCCATGGTTGAATCTTTCATCAGGACAACCATCCAAAACAAACATCAATGTCAACACAAACATGTTCACTGGCCTTGTCTCATTTTTTTCAACGCAATAACACATTCTGTGTGAACGGCTGCTTAAGAGTGGTTAATCAGGCGCGCCATCATGTGGGCGAATCATTTTCTTCTCTTGACTGTTGGAATTGACATATTGTCAACATGTCTAATTGTAATATTTGCTAACATTTTTATTCAAAACCGTTATTTCTCTATTTAAAAAAAAAAAAATTGTGGTCAAACATTAGTCAAATTAATCAGAAATAAAATCGCCCATCCTCAGGTGCATTAGGGGTATATGTGCTCCAGAGTGGACATCAGTGGTTGAGTAAGTGTCTTTCTGTGTTTCTCTATAGCCGCCCACTCAGAACATGCCCATGAATCAAAGTGGCGCGACTCCTCAGCTCCCCCATGGTCACAGTATGCCCCCCGAGGGGCCGCCCGCCGCACACATGCAGAGCCAGATGAACGGACAGATACCAGGTAAATTCAGACACCAAACCTTTCCAGTGCACTCACTGTCAAACTCTCAGAATGAGCCGTTTAATCAGCCTAAATTCAGAGAAGAACTGTGAACTTGTTTGGGAGTCTCTTGGGACAAACTACAGTTCTGTGAAACGTTTTAGACCGTTTTGAAAAATGCTATTTTATGCAAGTTTGTATGTTTTCAAAAGAAATGCCATGAATAGTTTTATTAAAAGTTTAATGAATAGTATCAATTAAATTCTGTTATCAAGGCTCAAGTTTTGGGATTTCAACTTACGGTTTTGATTTTCTAGCAATTTTAGAGTCCATATTATTAAGGGTGCTTAGATCAGGTTTTTTTTTTATTCCGATTTCTAATCACTGGAAGCAATATTGGCTAATAAGATTTCTGATACAGATCACCTAAATAATTACCGGTAAGCCAACTATTCTTGACAAAAATGTATCTTTAAGAATAAAAAAAGAGATGTAAACGTATCATGAATTGACAAATCAATATATATATTGGCAAGCATCATGTACAACATCTTCCATTCCCTCTCTTAGAAGAGATCAAGATAAGCTTAGAGCTTAATAAATATAGCATTCCTGTGAAATAAATAATGAAAATAAAAAACACTCCAGTCTTTATCAGCAAAAAATAATAAAATGTAAAACAACTGCAAAGACTTCACTTCACTCTTTTTATTATCAAGCTCGTCCGGCAGTTTAGTAACAGTAGACTGTATTTTACGACAATCACTGTTGCTAAACTGCCGGACGAGCTCGATAATAAAAAGAGTTATTAAAACTGAAAGAGATACTGTTCCTCAAGCGGCTTTCTTTATGAGACGGAGTGGGACATGTACAAAGAAAGTGAACTTTCAGCTTCGGTTTCACGCCTAAACAGTTAAAAACACAGAAATATGTCAAAATGCCCAAATTGGTGAGTGTTCGCTTAAACACCATTGGTTATGTGTACGAAACACTTGCATATTATTTTGTAAAATTTATGTTTTGGGTGAAAGTTAACAGGTTACATCAATATTTGGTATTATGACCACCCTTTGGACTTATTCCTAGATAGAAATGCGCATAGTTTGCAGGTAGGTTGTTTCAATCATATTGGATTTAGGGTGTCTCTGTTGCTTCTTTCTCTTCTAGAGGTGGAACGATACCTTCATGTCACGATTTAATACATACACTGAACAAAATTATACAATCAAGAACCTGATCATCTCTAAGCGAAGGAGATTTGTTGCACTGCGTGAGGCAAATGGTGTACGGTCACACCATACATTAAAACTGCACATTTTAGAGTGGCCTTTTATTGTGGCCAGCCTAAGGCACACCTGTGCAATAATCAAGCTGTCTAATCAGCATCTTGATATGCCACACCTGTGAGGTGGATGGATTATCTCGGCAAAGGAGAAGTGCTCACTAACACAGATTTATACAGATTTGTGAACAATATTTGAGAGAAATAGGCCTTTTGTGTACATAGAAAAAGTCTTAGATCTTTGAGTTCAGCTCATGAAAAAAGGGGGCAAAAACAAGTGTTGCATTTATAATTTTGTTCAGTATATCATGAAACTGAACTCACGATACGATATTGCGATACTCCAAGACATATGATAAAAGGTTAACAAAACATTAACTGTTGATTAAAATGCTAAATTTGGGTTACATTACAAATTACATTGTGGGTGTTAATGAATAGGCTTTGACATGGTGCTGGAAACCCAATGCATAGGACACCAGAGAGACACCAGAGTGAAAATATTCATGATTCTGAAGCTGAAAATACATAATTATAGTAGACGAATATGCTTGCGCTCTGTCACTGACGAGATATATTTAAAATAATGTAGGCCACTTTTTATTGGTAACATAAATTTTATTGGTACCCCCCCCCCCCCATTACATTATTACACATTATATTCAACATTATATATAGTAGTTTAATGTAGTACTTACACTAAATGTCTGAAAACTTGCATTTTTTCCTCCCACAGTAATTTTTATTTTGGGTGAACTATACACGATACATATTGTTGCATTTTTGTATTGAGATATATTGTGACACCCCTAGTCTCTTCATTACTTGGTGATGGTGAGATCAGAATGTTTGAAAATCTAAAATGTATATTTCTTACTGGAACACTAAAGCAAAAGATATAAATAACCATCTTAAAAACAAGGGTTTTTGTGAAGCATCTAATGTGTATGTATCTTCTTGTTGGTGGCTTTGAGTAATGTTTTTATGGGTTTTGGTTGTATTTTCACATTAAATGTTATTAATCTCTGTCTGCTTCTGCAGGTCCGAACCACATGTCCATACAGGGCCCCGGACCCAACCAGACGCCCAGCATACCCAGTGGCTCCATGAACATGCCGGCCAGCAGCCATGGCTCCATGGGGGCGTATAACCACGCAGTGCCCTCCTCGCAGGGCTTGCAGTCACAGGGGCAAATGAACATGAGCCAGGGGCAGCCCATGGGTAATTACGGCCCTCGGCCCAACATGAACATGCAGCCCAATCAGGGTACATCTGCTCTCTAGTCACTGTCTTATGTCAAAACAAAAAATATATATATAGATTTTAAATAATTATGTCAATCACATCATTAAAAAAAGTTTCACTTTTAAGTGTTTGGGCTTATTTTTTGCTTTAGGGCCCATAATGCACCAGCAGGCTCCTTCCCAACAGTACAACATGCCTCCTTCTGGTGGAGGTGGGCAGCATTACCAAGGGCAGCAGAACCCCATGGGCATGATGGGACAAGGCAATCATGTGATGGGGCAGAGGCCCATGCCCCCCTACAGGCCGCCACATCAAGGTATGCTCAACTTGTTTTGTTAAAGTATCATGTCAAGGAGGTATTACTCATCATCTTCGGTTGTCTTAAAGAGGACCTATTATGCTTTTGTCCATGTTCAACTTTCTTTAGAGTGTAATGTTGCTGTTTGACCATCAAAAAGCTCTGCAAAGTTCCAAAGCACAAAGTCCCTCCAGCGGGAGTTATATCAGTGTCACTGTTTCTGAACTCCCTGAAATGCCTTTATTGTAGTCTTGAGTTTTCTTTCGGTAACAAACCGTCTCAATATTCCTTGTTTAAATAATCAATACGCAGAATAAAGGGGCGGGGCCTGGTTGAGTTAGTTAGTAGTGTGTTGAAACTGGCGGTTATGGTAAGGGGTGGGACATTTCCCAAACACAAAGTGCTTGGCCAATCACAACACACTGATCCAGCCGACCAATCAGAGCACATTGTGCTTTTCAGAAGGAGGGGCTTCATAGAGACAGGAACTTAACAGAGCGTTACTGACAGACTCGGAAGAGAGGAGCCGCAACAATGGGGAAAATAAGGTGTTTTTTGAACATTCAAGCACGAAAATCTGGACTTTGTTTTTGGGCTCTACTAGAACAGACTTCATAAGAAGGGCACCATAGGTCCTCTTTAATGGTGTCTGTGTGTGTATTTTTAGGACCTCCTCAGCAATATGCTGGTCAAGAGGAATACTACACGGAGCAATACAGTCATGGAGGACAGGGAGCACCAGAGGGTAGGATGCATTGACTTGCAACCTGCTATTTTTTTACCCGTTTTAATGTTTGTCCTAATTTAGATCTGTAGTTAGTGCAGTAAATGTGTGTTTACACCTTAAAGGTGAACCTTGAAGTAGGGGTTGAATGACTTTGACCGATTTTTTAAGTCGACATTTATGTGATGAAAGTCGACTAGTCGCTGATGACGTCATTAATGAACAGATAAGCCTGAACCTCGAGCTGAGACTGAACTCGGGTTGTCTTGTGCACAGCTATTGTATATTGAAAGAGCGCTGCCTACAAGGTTATTGCTCCTACATAACATCTATTTTTATCAGTTATTTTGTCTACGGGTCGTTATATTTCCCACAGATTTCTGCTCGTTCTAAATCAGTCACAGACAAAGTTGCACAGTAAAGATTACATTTATATGATTGCATTAGTGAGACAGTGATGGCGTGTGAATTAATTCTTCCTGGCAGCGTCTCTCTACTAATAGTGCACCTCTGTGGGTTTTAGTTACTTATAAATATATGCTGGAACTGTTGTTTCTAAGCTATTTCATTGATAAATCCCAGAACATCATTGACAGTAAGTTTCTGCACTACTGAATATTTTTGTGCACGTGGTGTGTAAGCTACGGTCTGTGTGTGCGTTACAATGCAGCAGCGCATTAGTTTAGAACAGTGATTCACTTATGTGTACAATTAGCTGTTTAAATCGTGCATTCACCCGATCAGTTTTGAGCATCCAGACGGTTATCAAACATATCTTGTGGAGTGCTTGGAGTATCCATTTATGTGTCATTTTAACTGTTGGAAATGGTGTAAAAGTGGATGTCAAAGATTTCTTATCCTGTTGCACCCTCTATAGGCCATGATCAGCGACTAGTTGACATCAAGCTTAAAGCGTCATGGCAGAGCATTAAAGTCGACAAGTCTATGCAACCCCAACCTTGAAGCCCATCATCCTTGCTATTATAAAACCCGAGTTTTTCCACCCCAAAATCAAACAGAAGAAATAACAAATATATTTTGCTCAAAAGAAAGTTGAAATGTGCTTAAATATCATGAAAATCTATTGTATATATTAGGGCTGGGTTGACAAGATTGATGAACCGATATCGAATCTTACATCCCAAGATCAATCTTTGATCTTCAGTGAAGATGAATGCGTCTGCCATTCAATAATTACAATAAGCTTTGTGCTTTGTTGCTTTAAAACAAAACAAAAAACTCTTAGCTTTTTGTGTTTTGTGCCCTTCCCTCCGCCCTCCCAGGCTGAATGCAGTAGTGCAGGAGGGCGAACAGTTGTGCATGATGTGCTGGAGTTCCTCCAAACACAGTTCATATTACTTAGTGGATATTCTTGATAAAGTGTTTGTCAATTGCCTGTTTTTTTTTCTGTAGGAAACGCACAGTATGGTCAGCAGCAAGAGGCGTATCAGCAGGGTCCACCGCAGCAGCAGGGTTACCCGCCGCAGCAGCAGTACACCGGACAGCAGGGATACCCCGGACAACAGCAAGCCTATGGTAGGAATTATATCATCACATTGACAGATTAAGTCTGGGGTAGGGTCTTCATGCTGGGTCTTAAAAAATGTCCTGCTTTTTTTCACTCACACATTCACATCCCTGAATGAACAAATCAAACAAAAATAATTGTAATAGCTTACCACAAAAAATGTTTCAAGTGCTTTCCCAAAAACCAACTGAAAATGCAACTTGTAATGACTTCTACAGTCTCAAAATAAATAGAAGGGTCCATAAAGTTAAGAGAAGACCTTATCGCCCCTTACAAACAAGGAAACGGATTCAAAAAGATGGCGAAGGAACTAAATCTCCCTAGAGAAACCGTTGGAAGCATAGTTCGCAAGTTCAAAGTTAAAGGAACAGTGGTTACACTACCTGGACGGGGCAGAAAAAGGCAGCTATCAACGGCTGCATCCAGATTTCTGAGAAGGCAAGTTTGGAAAATCCCTCGAGTGACTGCAAAAGACCTGCAGTAACAGGTTTCAGCTCGCACAGTAAAGCTCGTACTAAACGCATGCCAAAACTCTTAAAATGTACACCACTACTGACCCAAAAGTACAAGAAAAGTCGGCTCCAATATGCTCATTCATATAAACAAGCCAAAAAAGATTTAGGATTCTGTTCTGTGGAGCGATAAAACAAAACTGGAACTTTTTAGCCCTATGGATCAGCGGTGTGTCTGGAGGAAGAAGAATGAAGCATTTGCTGAAAGGAACACTGTCTACAGTTTAGGGATGGGACGGTATGAAAATTTCATATCACGATTATAGTGACCAAAATTATCATGATTATCTATATTAGCACAGTTTTGTTAAAACGAGATGAAAGTGTTCAAAAAGAACTGATGCTCACACTGAAAATATTTCAACATTTTTATATTTGAAAATCAACAAACAACAAATAAAACAAGCAGCTCTATGCACTTTTTAAAGCAAGATTCTATTCTGTGGCATTTCCTTCCTTATAATGACCGTCGTCAACAGCAACGCATTAACACAGCGCAAATAATGGAACACAACAGACCGTCTTCGTCTCCGTTTTTGATTGTATTGAAAATTATAATGTTAATTTGTTTACAGCGTTTGATAATGTTGTGATCTTCTTGTCTGGACGATTGTTTTGTACACTATACAAAATGGAATTATAAACAGGTAAACTTTAAAACATTAATGCAAACTCTTCGCGAAGTGAGTGAGATGAAATTTCAACTCAAAACAACATTTTGTGCCCAATTATTTCCCAGACGTAGTTTTGGTATTGAGGTCAAAGTTAACTTGCCTTGTGTTCACTATACAACAGTGAGTGGGTGATGGTCACACATGATGACTCGGCAGATTTTAAGTGTATTGCAGCGACTTTTAGTGTGCATGTTCTGCAGACAGGGTGGCCATCCTCGATTAAGTTTCCCTCAGGACTTTTGTAAAAGCAAAAATATGACCACACCTCAATCTACCGAGCATGGTCACTGCCTTCCACCCTTCATTCTCAAAAAAAAACAAAAAAAACAATGCGCCTGCGTCAGACTGTTGCTGGCTGGACAGGATTTACAGTGAGCTATTAAAATCGCAATAATCAAACACAGTTTTAATGATAATTACATTTTAAACGATAATACTAACCGTCAGTGCGTTTTATCGTGGTTTATAGTGAAAGCGATAATCGTGCCATCCCTCGGTGATGCTCTGCGGCTGCTTTATATCATCTGGCACTGGAAACCTGCAGCGTGTGCAAGGCAAGATGAGTTCATTGAAGTATTAGGAGATCCTAGGAGAAAACGTTATGCCGTCAGTGAGGAAGCTGAAGCTTTGGACCTTCTAACAGGACAATGATCCCAAGCATACCTCAAATTACACCAAGTCAATCAAACTTTATTTCTATAGCACATTTAAAAGCAACAGACTTGCACCAAAGTGCTGTACAATAAAAACATTGAGCATACAAAGAAGAAACCCTAAAAAGAAATCATACAAAATTAACACATTAAACAAAATACAATGAAAAGTACAAATAAAACCTTTAACTGATCTAATCAAAACACAGAGAGGACAAATAATAAACTGGCTAATGAAGGAGCAGACCTCACATTTAAAGGGATAGTTTGCCCAAAAATGAAAATTAGCCCAGGATTTACTCACCCTGAAGCCATTCTAGGTGTATATTACATTCTTCTGTCAGACTAACACAATCGGAGTTATATTAAAAAATGTCCCAGCTCTTCCAAGCTTTATCATGGCAGTGAATGGTAGTTTCTGTTTTGAAGTAAAACTGGTAGATTAAAAAAAAGTAGATAAAAACTGTCAGTTTTAGCTGGTAGATAACAACATGCTACCAAGTTTCTTTTGCACCAAGGCTTGGTTGCAAGTCCTGGAAGATAGTGGCATCATGGTCACCTGACTTGAACCCCATCGATGATCTCTGGTGGGTTTTAAAGAAGGCGGTTGCAGCAGCAAACCCAAGTATATTACTGAACTGGAGGCCATTGCTCATGAGGAACGGGCTCAGATTCCTCAGAAACGCTGCCAGAAGCTGCTGTCTGGTTATACATCTCGTTTGCAGCAGGTCAAGTAGTACTTGAGTAATTAGTACTACTAATAAGTACTATAGATGCTTGCCATGAAGGGGGTTGAATGATTTTGAGACTGCAGAAGCCATTAAAATTACCATTTTAGTTGAATTTGGGGAAACAACTCGAAACATTTGTTGTTGAGCTATTTCAATTACTTTTGTTTGATTTGTTCATTGCAAACAGCTGAAAGTCTGTAAATTGTCAATAAACCTGATTTGCAATGGGGGTTGAATAATTTTGATTATAACTGTATATCTAGTAGAATGTCTAAAGTAGACCAATAAAATAAAGCGTTACCAATAACTAGTAAGTTGGACAAATCGTGAAGGTCAGCAATATGCTTAATATACATTGTCTACATTCCTGGTAAGAATACGGAGTATAAACTTCAACATTCATTTATTCCCATCAATGAATACACTTCCTTTTATACCAACAGGTCCGTCTCAGGGCGCTCCAAGTCAGTACCCAAACTACCCCCAGAGCCAAGGCCAGCAGTATTCAGCCTACAGACCACCACAGCCTGGACCACCACAGGGCCAGCCGCAGCGCCCCTATGCGTTTGACCAGGTGAGAAACCACAACGCTCATGTAGTCCTAGAAATATCCACTTGAGAGCAGCAGCACCAGTGCCATGAAGTTCTACAGATGGTGGCGCCAGCACCTGCTTTGCTAGCACTGGGGCAAAATTTAGCATAAAGTTGATTTAATCAAAATTACTATTGTTTTGTGTTAAAAAAAATGTAGTTACTAACAATATTACATTTTTTTTTTTGCAAGTTTAACAGTAAAGCAGTGAGCTTGAATTGATATGCAGATAGAATGAACTTTTTATTAACAACAGTAATGTGCAAAAACCAAATTTTTAGGAAAAGTTAAATATTCTGCTTTTATGTACCATTGTTGTTCTATAGTATCATAATAAAGTGACTGACAGATTCATTGATTATAAAATGAGTGCTCTTTAAAGGAACACTAAACTTATTTTAGAAATAGGCTCATTTTCCAGCTCCCCTAGATTTAAACAGTTTTACCGTTTTTGAATCCATTCAGCTGATCTCCAGGTCTGGCGGTAGCACTTTTAGCATAGCTTAGCATAGATCATTGAATCTGATTAGACCGTTAGCATTTCTCTAAAAAAAAATGACGAAAGTGGAGTGTTCCTTTTAATAGTTTTCTGTGAAGTTTTAGTTTTTCATGAGACTTTGTGACCCTACTTTTTTCTCTATGTTAAGGATGGGAAATGGCTAATAAGTGCTCCTCTGCTGCCATCTACTGGTTAGAGTGGGCATTTCATTTCTTTTATTTTTGTTTCTTTTGATTGCCAAAAAGTGTTAGTTTTCCTACATCTTTAAACTTTTTGTTTTAATATCACATGGATAGTTAGAGCTTTGAAGTGCTGGAAAAAGTGTGAAGCACTTGAAAGTCCTTAAAATGCTTGAATTTTACTCTCAAATGGTTGTACTGAGATGAATAACGAAAAAAAAAACTTTCGACTATTTCTGCCACAATACCACGGTTACAGTTAGGGTTGCTACATTAAATCCAGGGTGAATGTTGGTGATTTGTGGATTGAAAAGTCTTTAACTTGATTGTTCATGGCACGTAATGTGTCTCCTGTTTGATCTGATATCTGTGGTTTATAACAGAATTCTCTTTTGCGGCAAATTCAAACACTTTCTCACTGGATCTCGCAGCGCTGTGTAGTAACAGTTGTGTGATCGGGTAAACCTCTTCTAAGCTCAAACGAGTAGCGTGATTTTTCGTTCTGCTTTCATTTGCCATTTGATGTTTCTCATATGCAACCGAAATGGCAGCTCTCATCAGTCGGTAAACGTGGCGGTGGCACCAGTGCAACCTCTAACAAGATTTTGTAGCACCGGCAGGGCAAAAGGTAAAAAAATGTGACCATTTGGTCCCAGTCTGGAGCCCTGACTTGAGTTAGGCCTATATGTTTCAATTCAATTCAAACTTTATTGTCATATGCACAGGAAACAGTCGTCACACAGTACAATGAAATTCTTATTCTGCGAATCCTCCCAGCAACATCAGTCATCAATTAAACTCACATAAATAACAAGTGACTAGACATCAGAGAAACATAAAGTAAAGTGCGAAGTATGCAAAGGTAGTTGTCAGTAGTTCACTCCCATGTCCCTCTGTCTGTGTGCGTGTGTGTGTGTGTGTGCACGCATACATACAAGGTGGGATGGGTCATTTACACCTTTCAGGATCAGAGGGCAGTTTGCAGTGTTGGGATAAGGGGCAGTGGATAAGTACCATTCACAAGTCTGATGGCCTGTGGGTAAAAGCTGTTTTTCAGTCTTGTTGTCCTTGCTTTCACACTTCTGTAGCGTCTTCCGGATGGTAGAAGTGTTAATGTCATGCTGAGGGTGGCTACTGTCCTTGATGATGTTGTGGGCCCTCCTGTTGACCCTGATCTGGTAGATCTTCTCCAGCGTTGTTAAGGCTGTACCAGTGATGGTTTCGGCTGTTCTAACCACCTGTTGCAGAGCCCTGCGGTCGCGTGCTGTACAATTGCAGAACCAGACTGTTATGGAGCTGATGAGGATACTCTGTAGAAGCTGCTGAGGATTTTGCCTGACATACCAAATTTCCTCAGCTTTCTCAGGAAATGCAGCCGCTGTCGGGATTTCCTCACCAGATGTGTGATGTTGTGAGTCCAGGAGAGGTCCTCAGATATGTGAACACCAAGAAATTTAAATGTGCTCACTTTCTCCACCGCAGTCTCTCTGATATGCAGTGATGGGTGCTGCTTCCTCCTCCTCCGTGGGTCAACAACCATCTCCTTTGTTTTACTAACATTTAGGGAGAGATTGTTGTCCTGACACCACTTCACAAGGCCAGCCACCTCCCTTCTGTATGCTGACTCACCACCCCCAGATATCAGTCCAATGACTGTGGTATCATCAGCAAATTTAATGATGCTGGTTTTAATCTGGGAGGCCACACAGTCATGGGCATATAGCGTATAGAGCAGCGGTTTTCAATAGGTGAGGCGCGCCTCCCCTGGGGGGTGCCAGAGAGACACAGGGGAGGCGCGACACGCGAAGAAAAATTAACTCTTTATACAGCTCTATTAATATCGCAGGGCTTTGCATCGTACCGGATCTCCGGCGTGCGGCCGTGAGAAAAAAACAACAACAAAAAAATTGGGAACTTGCATGCGGTTTAATATTTTTGAGTCAATTGATTTCACCTACCAATCGAGGAACGCAGCTCTACACGTTACAAGCCTATCAGAAGCAGAGCAGAGAGGGTCCTGGCAACACTGTGATTGAGATCCGTACTTCCATGCATGCCCCCCCCCCACACACACACACACTTTTTTGTCCTCCCACTTTCAAATCCGTTTGTTATGATTTTTAACCGCACGCCGTCATTGCCACGGAAGAGCGGGACCGAGCCTGTGTAAAACCGCTTACTGAACGCTCTAATGAGCAGGTATAGTGGTTGCGGCACAGACAGCGATGAAATGCCAGAAACAACAACAGGTGACTTTAATGTCATCATGGATGAAAAGAGAAGGAGATGTGAGTTGGTTGATTCTACAAAAGCTCAGGTCAGGATAATCATACTTTGTCTACACCTTTTGATGTTAGCCTTACGTTGACTTACGTTACACTACTGCTAGTTAACTTCAGACTGTTAACATTAGCTATTTAATAGGAATAACATTCTGTGTACCTTACAAAAAACATTCTGTGTAGGCCTACCATGAAAACTAGTGCACTTTAAACCGCAGCATTTTCCGTTAGCAATGTATTACAAGTAGGGCTGAACGATTATGGAAAATAATCTAATTGGTTTTTTTTCTTTTTTACCAATATTGCGATTGCGATTTAATATGCAATTACTTTTTAAGTTCTTTACCTTCTGTATTAGTCGACAAAGACAAGCAATAAATCATTGTACAGTAGGGATGGGAATCTTTAGGCAGCTCATGATCCAATCTACTATTTTTCTTATTAATTAATCTTAATAACACTTAAAATATTTATTTAATTACATGTGGAAATATACATACTTAACAAAAAATATATTTATATGAACACATTTAATTAAACCAATTACATTTTAAGAATTTGAAATAGGCTATCAACTTATATAGCTTCAAAATATAAAAGCTAGTAAACATTACAAGCAATAAACAAAGAGTGCTTTCAGTATTTAAAAGTAGGCTGTCTGAACGTTTTCCATTCAAGAGCTGGAGTGATTTTTCCCCCTTAGTTTAGATACGATAAGCTGCATTCACACTAATGCATATATCATTTTTGAAATTGTAAATGTGGTTTGTCTTGTTGGGTTAAGATATAACTGACCGTGTTTACATTAATTTTGCGTCATAAAAGTATTTTGAGATGCAAGTACATTTAACCAATGAGTCGCTCACAGCCGCGTGCACGAGCGCTCTTCACACAACGCGCGTAAGTAGCCTATTTTAAAATGAAAGCAGCTTTCTCAGTGATTTTCATATTTTAAATATATAAGCCCAACTGCATTCCAAAAGACATAAATAATGCCTTTGTGGAGCATTTGTAAGGAAAATTCCGGCGGCCAAGACCCGCTCACTGCAAGAATAACATCCTTGTAATTCGCTTAAAACCTGAACTTTATGAAAGATTATTTTTCGGAAGGTTCGAGCGGTGTGTGTGTGTGTGTGAGAGAGAGAGTGAGAGAGAGAGAGAAATTAGAAGCAAGCAGAAAACGGTTGTATCTAAAGCACGCGCAGCGTCATCACACATCTGTGTTTAAAAACTAAGCTCAGACTCCATTCTGAAATTCTCTGAATCGATCCAGAATTGTTGGAGAGAGAATAACACAATATCACATACATTAAAAATAAACTGTTCTTTCCTGTATGCCAGGCCTATGCGTAGCGTGCCAGGTTGATGCTTGATCTGCAGACTGCTTTTCTCTCGCGTGTCACGTGACCAGTGTAATCGCAGCTTTTGCGGTTACAAAATCGTGTTTCATCATATCGCGATATTATCGCAAATGCAATTAATCGTTCAGCCCTAATTACAAGTGCTGTCAACGTGTTAAAATATTTAACGCAATTAACGCAGCATTCCTTTCTGTCATCCCTCAGCTAGGGTTATGATCATGCTCTTATTCACGCAAATGCTTTTATTTAAACCATTCATGCGAGACAAGACAAAAGACAACGCTGTCAGTGAATGTCCTCCTGACACACACCGCACAGAAAGACGTGCGCCAGTATCGAGTTCTCTTTTGCGCTTGAACGAACAACACACATTTATGCCAAAATGTCTGTTTGAGTTAAATAAAATCTTAAATGGAAGTAACGAGTAGTGAGAGAATGAGACGCGTGAGATCCTGTCAGCAGCGGCAGATCTTAAAGGGAAAGCAGCCACTAATTCTCTCTGTCAGTAAAGTTAATGAAAGAACAAAGGGAACAGAAAAAATTACCCACTGCTCTTGACTAAAGAATGCTAGTTGCTTTAAGTATTAATCTATATTTCATTTATTATTTATGCAATGCGACTGTTTTATAACCTTATTCGATTTCTGTACATTTCATACCTGTTAGACAGGAAAGGTACAGGTAAATATGACATTTATTGGGTTTAAGTGAGGATTGTTTTAAGTTAACTTTGAAGCCTAATGTTTAAGATTTGAGGGAAAATCATTTTCATGGAGACATCAGTAGCTATATTAATATCAGTGATACAGGCCTTAATTCATAAAAAGATTCCTTTAACATACAGCCATAATACTTGAAAAATAAATGGTTCCATTGAAGATAAGTCCATCTGTGCAGTTTCTCAACCCCCCCCAACCCAAAAAAAATAAATTTAGGGTAAGGAATTTTTTTTCACTTTAACCCCTGATATCGGTAATTGTGCGTGCATGAATTAGCTTTAAAATGCATCGTTTCCTTGTCCAAAGTCAACAAAAGTCAGCATTAAGGGAGGAGACAGGACCGAGCAAAAAACTTAGGAAATATGATCCTGAGTACTTAAAATTATATTTCACCTGGTCGGGGTCCGAGGCTGCACCTCTGCCGCAGTGTGCAGTCTGCAAGGAGGTGCTAGCAAATGATAGCATGAGACCATCCAAACTTCGGCGTCACATTGAAACTAAGGACATGAATTTAATGAACAAGCCAGTTGAGTTTTTCGAGAGGAAGCGTGATGATTTGCAGTCACAAAAAAGCATAATACAGTCGTTTGGCACTATTAACATGAAGGCGACAGAAGCATCTTATCGTGTCACGTATAGCGAAGGCAGGCAAACCCCATAACATCAGTGAAACATTGCTACTCATTGCATTACACATGTTAAGCGTGTTTTGTTGACTTGTGGTTAGGCCTACTGATGTTCAGTGATTTTAAAAGTAGCCTCAATGAGGCCTGCATGAAGTTGGAAATGATTTGCTGTTGCAAAGAATCGTTTATGAATGCACTTTTAAAAGGTTGTGGAAATAAAATGTCTTCAAATACAATATAAAAAAATAATATTTTTTTCAATTTTTATTGAAACTCATTGCCTGGAACACACAAAATATGGCATTTACTGCAGAGGTGTGTGTGGGTTAGGGCAGGCGGACGGGATTTTGGGGAAGGGGGGGCTTGGCTGTCCTTACCTACTCTAAGGGGAGGCTCACATTCACCCAATTTGAAACCCCTGGTATAGAGCATAGGACTCAGTACGCAACCCTGTGGAGTTCCTGTGTTTACAGTTATAGTCCTGGATATGTGGTTGCCCATTCTAACAGACTGGGGTCTGCCTGTCAAAAAGTTCAGGACCCAGTTACAGAGGGTGGATGGCACACCAAGGATGGAGAGCTTTTTGATGAGCTTGGATGGTATCACCGTGTTAAACGCTGAACTAAAATCAATGAACAGTAGTCGAACAAAGCTGTCCCTGCTCTCTAGGTGCGTGAGGGCTGTGTGTATTGTTGTGCTGACGGCATCCTCTGTAGACCTGTTCGGTCTGTACGCGAACTGGCAAGGGTCCAGCGTGTCCGGTACAATCGTCTTGATGTAGCTCATCAAGACAATTCTCTCGAAGCATTTCATAACTATAGGAGTCAATGCAATGGGCCGGTAGTCATTATGACAGGTTACTTTATCCTTTTTTGGCAGTGGTATGATAATAGTTGTCTTAAGACAGGTGGGAATTGAGGTTTGTTAGAGGGACAGGTTGAATATGTCCGCAAAGACATCTTCTAGCATCCATGCGCAGGTTTTAAGTGCTCATCCAGGAATAGTGTCCGGGCCGGCTACCTTCCGGGGATTTATTTTCCTCAGAGTCTTTATCACATCTGCAGAAGTGATTGTGAATGGTGGGTCCAGCATACTCCCAGTTGCCAACTCTCCCCCCAGTGGCTCGATGTTTAAGGCCTCAAAGCGGGCATAGAATTCATTAAAATCATCAGGTGTAATGTGACTGTCAATGATCTTACCCCTGCTTCTGCCTTTGTAGCCAGTGATACTTTCCAATCCCTGCCACATGCGTTGAGTATCCGCGGTGGTGTAATTACTCTCTAGTTTCAATCTGTATTGTCTTTTGGCATCCCTTATGGCTCTTCGTAGGTCATACCTGGCTTTCTTGTAGTCACTGGCATTACCTGAGAAAAATGCCTTGGAACGTGCATGCGGCGTGGATCGTACCTCACAGTTTATCCATGGTTTCTGGTCGGTATAAATACAGTGAGGTGTTTACAGTGTGACTAATCTGCTGGTGGCATCATGTTCACTAATTTAGTCATCATTTCTTTGTGTTCTCTTTTGAATCGTTGCGACAGTGTTTCTCACTGTCTTGGAATCCTTAAATATTTTCGATCAATTTAGTCCTCTCATATCTTCAAAAGAAAAAGAAATAGAAACTAATGTTTTCAAGTGTGACTCATGACTCTCTTCAGTTATACAATGTCAATTGTCTTGCTAGCTGTGTTTCACCTTGTGTCTTTCGTTACAGGGGCAGTATGGCAACTACCAGCAGTAGATGATGCGGATTTGACTTCCTGCCCTTGCGTCTCCCATTTGGAGCTGTGTGTGATCCGGTGAAGGGCTACTGCGCTCTCAAGATCTCCATAAATCACCTATGAAGAGATGAATCTTCCCCGCTAATGTAGACTGAACTCTTCATTCGGCCACAAGCATTTGAACAAACTGAACAATGATTGGCTCGATATCAGCACAGGTGATCTAATTGTGAAACGCCACAAAACTAAATTGACAAAAAAAGAGAAAACGTTCATATTTTAACAGTTTCCTGTCGACTCGTATGTGCATTTTTAGGTTTAAAAGAGAAGCAATTTCATAGCAGCAATGCCTTAAGTGAAACAGCTGCCTTATTTACAGCAACTTACAAAATCAGTGAAAATACATAAACATACACACACAGCAATGTTCATAAGCTATGGAACGTGTTTTGTTTTCATAATAAAATGTATTGTGTGTTGTTGTTGTTGTTTTCTTCTCCTCTCCCGCAAATGTCAGAGAAGCAATAACGCTGAGGTGCGAATGAAGGCTAGCGGAGAGGTGGGAATGGTTTTAAATTTCAGGTTCAAAACTATGCTATGATGTATAAATGTATTTTATGCTTTATCAAAT
The DNA here is from genome assembly GCA_030578275.1 of Meda fulgida. Classification (NCBI taxonomy): domain Eukaryota; kingdom Metazoa; phylum Chordata; class Actinopteri; order Cypriniformes; family Leuciscidae; genus Meda; species Meda fulgida. Next base: position 34,997,809 of record CM060617.1, on the reverse strand, counting down.
AGAGCTCAGATTGAGTCCAGGTGTTGAACAGTAGCTCAAAGTGTTGTCCCGTGTGCTTATTGACTGTATTGAATTTTATTTCTTGTTGTTTTGTTTTTGGAGGTGGGACGTTCCATTTAAAATATGTATGTCATGCTGAAATTTGATTAAAACGATCTGGTACTGTAGTGATTTGTATTTAAGTCATGTTTGAATTATGGTGCTGTTTTAAAAAAAAAAATTGAGTGGACCTAAGAGTCTCAATGAAATTGTCAATCTTGCTATAAAGCAGCAATTTGCCTTTTAAGGGTTTAGTATCTTGTAGGGTACCTGATTACAGGGGGTTACTAATGTTAGCCTATAATATGGATGTTTTTGCTTCTCCATTTCAGTTTTAGTGTGTGTGTGTGTAAGAGTGTGTGTGTGTGTGTGTGTAAGAGTGTGTGTGTAAGTGTGTGTAAACTAAATAAGACAATCAAGTATGGGCCACACACCAGTGAGATTTATGCTTAAAAAAAAAAAAAAAAAAAAAATATATATATATATATATACACTCCCTAAAGGATTATTAGGAACACCATACTAATACTGTGTTTGACCCCCTTTCGCCTTCAAAACTTCCTTAATTCTACGTGGCATTGATTCAACAAGGTGCTGAAAGCATTCTTTAGAAATGTCGGCCCATATTGATAGGATAGCTTCTTGCAGTTGATGGAGATTTGTGGGATGTACATCCAGGGCACGAAGCTCCCGTTCCACCACAGCCCAAAGATGCTCTATTGGGTTGAGATCTGGTGACTGTGGGGGCCATTTTAGTACAGTGAATTCATTGTCATGTTCAAGAAACCAATTTGAAATGATTCGAGCTTTGTGACATGGTGCATTATCCTGCTGGAAGTAGCCATCAGAGGATGGGTACATGGTGGCCACAAAGGGACGGACATGGTCAGAAACAATGCTCAGGTAGGCCGTGGCATTTAAACGATGCCCAATTGGCACTAAGGGGCCTAAAGTGTGCCAAGAAAACATCCCCCACACCATTACACCCCCAGCCTGCACAGTGGTAACAAGGCATGATGGATCCATGTTCTCATTCTGTTTACGCCAAATTCTGACTCTACCATCTGAATGTCTCAACAGAAATCGAGACTCATCAGACCAGGCAACATTTTTCCAGTCTTCAAATGTTCAATTTTGGTGAGCTCTTGCAAATTGTAGCCTCTTTTTCCTATTTGTAGTGGAGATGAGTGGTACCCGGTGGGGTCTTCTGCTGTTGTAGCCCATCCGCCTCAAGGTTGTGCGTGTTGTGGCTTCACAAATGCTTTGCTACATACCTCGGTTGTAACGAGTGGTTATTTCAGTCAAAGTTGCTCTTCTATCAGCTTGAATCAGTCGGCCCATTCTCCTCTGACCTCCAGCATCAACAAGGCATTTTCGCCCACAGGACTGCCGCATACTGGATGTTTTTCCCTTTTCACACCATTCTTTGTAAACCCTAGAAATGGTTGTGCGTGAAAATTAGTGATGTGTCCTCCCGTATCGAGGCTTTGAAGCGTGTGTCGAGTAATCCGGGATGATTTCTATGAAGCGCGTATTGAGGCTTGTGTCGGTGACGTATGTGGTGACGTTTGAAGCCTCGCGAGCCGGCTGTACCACATGACTGCTTCAGGAAGTGGTTCGCGGTTTGGCGGTCTATTTGAAATATAAGGGCCAGCAAAATGCAATGGATTCCCCCTTCACACTTTTTATTTTGACCCTGTCATTGTATCATAAAGACAGACATCATATAAAAGTTTATACTTTATGTATAAGCATCACAAACATCATTGATTAATTCATTCAATGTTTCAGACACCAAAGCCATAGTGTCATAATCACACTGCACGTTTTACATTTATTGTCCACTTGATGGCACAACAGAGCAAATGAAGCACCATGAAGCTTCGGCACATGAGTGAATCAATTGGATGGAACACTTCAATGCTTTATGAAGCTTCACCTCGCCATCACTAGTGAAAATCCCAGTAACAGCACATTGTGAAATATTCAGACTAGCTGGCACCAACAACCATGCCACGCCCAAAATTGCTTAAATCACCTTTTTTTTCCCATTCTGACATTCAGTTTGGAGTTCAGGAGATTGTCTAGACCAGGACCACACCCCTAAATGCATTGAAGCAACTGCCATGTGATTGGTTGATTAGATAATTGGCTTAATGAGAAATTGAACAGGTGTTCCTAATAATCCTTTAGGTGAGTGTATATAAAGGTATGCACATACAGCTTTCACCTTGTACAGTTATTCACTGCGGTTATGCAATTGTGTTATATATTTGATCATTTTGTTTTTCTACAGTCAAGTGTTTTTTTTGTTAATGAGTGAACAGCATGTCGTGGAAACATAGATAATGAATTAAATGCTGATATAATTGACATTCTCCCAATATAGCACTTAAGTCCAATGCAAACTGACATGCAAGTAAAACTAGAGAATAAGCGCTCTCCAGCCTGTAGCTCTTTTTGTTTCTTGAAGTAGATGTTGGTCAATGAGAAGACATCAGAAAATTAGACGTTTCATAAAATTTTCAGTAAAATAAATAATGTTGGCTGTTGTGTTTAGACCCAATTAAATCAAAATGAGAGCTTTATGGGTTTTAGCCTTGTGGTTATGTATATGGACTCCTAAACAATAACAAAATTTACATTTAGAAGATAAATGCGTAATTTGTTCAAAATGTAAACTTTTCCACAAGTAATTAAAAATTTTTGGACTCATTCTGAACTTTAAAATATCAGATTTTCTGTCCAACCAAATGCTCTCTAGAAGCTAAAGTGTCCCGTCCCCTACGTTGTAAAATCACCTTTCTGATGTTGCTGCCGAGTGAGAGAAACCAGCAAGCAATGTGTATTGGATGAGAAGAAAATGGCTTGATTAATCCTGCTAAATGACATATTCCACCTGCATCTGACTAAAGCTAGTCACTTCTTTACTACACTGCTCAAATAATTAAGGGATCACTTAAATCACACATTGGATCTTGTGTATGTTGTGTAATTCGTTGAGAACAAAATTATGTGACAATGGTCAATTGAATACAAAGACAAAATCAACACATTGGGGGGGGGGGGTTCAAAAATCACATCAAAAATCGAAGTAAAAAAATTTAAATTACAGGCTGGTCCACCTTGCATGAAGTCTCCTGGACAGCCTGTGGTGCTACTTGTGTAACGGCCTGTCTCCAGGTATCTCCTCAATGCTCTTGAAACTGGGAGACACACCAAACCTTCTTGCAACGGCACATATGGATGTGTCGTCCTGGATGAGCTAGACTACCTGTGCAACCTGTTTGGGTTGCAGGTACTACCTCATGCTACAAGTAGTGCAAGGACCCTAACAAACTAAAGACAAATCAGGATGCAGGCCCACAGCAGAGTCCAGGGAGGGATGAGCCATGGCAGAGACTTGGCAGTTGAAACCAGGGGGACAACTGACTGAGACAGAGCTGTAGACGACCCAGGTGGAGCTGAAGTGGCGATGAGACCGGGTGACACTGAAGGTCCTGGAGACCAAGGCAGAGCAGCAGGGACGAATGGCCGAGTTGAAACCAGGGGCCGGTTTCACAAAGCTATTTTAGACCGGTCTATAGTGTTAGAAAAGTCTAAAATTTGCTCATAGACTAGTCTAATGCAAGTTAGACAGTTTCACAAAAAGACTGACTTAATTTAGACCAAAAAAATTAGACACCTTACCCCCAGGCTAACTTAGGTCTAAGACTCTATGTTACCTTGGCAACCAACAGTAGCAATCAGTTACATTACAAACAGCCAAAAGAAAAGGGAAAATGGCTCATAATTTGTGGTTTGATGACGACGTTATGGAGAGAGCTATGAGAAGGGAAAGGGTTTTTAGGGACCGCAGTAACCTACTGGAAATATATAATAATGAGGACTTTATCGGTCGGTTTCGTTTGCCCAAGGAAGCTATACTGAGTCTGACAGATGAATTAGCTGAAGTACTGAGCCCTGCCACTTCAAGAAGCCACAGCATCCCAGCAGTGCTACAGGTTTGCACTGCGTTGAGATTTTATGCAACAGGAACGTTTCTGAATGCTGTTGGTGACACAGTGGGTCTCAGCAAAGCTTCTGTGTCACGGGTGGTATACAGGGTATCAAGGGCACTTTCAAATAAGCTCCCTCAGTTTCCAAACCAACTGGCTGAGCTGAACAGAGTCAAAAGAGGGTTCTTCAGCATAGCAAGATTTCCCAATGTTGTTGGAGCAATTGATGGGACACATGTCAGAATCCAGGCTCCAACAGCTCATGAACATTTGTTTGTGAATAGAAAAGGATATCACAGCCTAAACATTCAGGCTGTTTGTGATTCTGATCTCTGGTTCCTCAACTGTGTGGCGCGCTGGCCTGGATCAATTCATGACTCTCGAATTCTCCAAAATTCTCAACTTTTCCGTGCATTTGAGCAAGGCATTATCGATGGGGTCCTGTTGGGGGACTCTGGCTACCCTCTAAAACCTTGGCTCCTAACTCCTTTCCTGAATCCTACTACACCTGCACAGAGAAACTACAACGCAGCACACTGTTCAACTCGTAACACTGTAGAGCGGGCATTTGGTGTACTGAAGAGGCGTTTCCATTGTCTACATGGGGAATTGCGAATGGCACCTGACAGAGTGTGTAACATCATCTGTGCGACTGTTGTGCGGCATAACATAGCGAGGTAGGCCTACCTGAAAACAAACAATTTAAATTGCTAGCCATTTTCAATAGGCCTAATTGAATAACTATTTACCACATTCTACAACTATAATCATAATTGTTTACCTCTTAATGATTAGGGATCTCCGGCTACCTGACCCTCAAGGAGAGGATATCAGAGATGACAATCACAATGAACTGGAGGACAGAGAAGATTTAGAGGAGCAGAGTGGAACCGGTCGATATGTGCGTCAGATGTATGTTGACAGGATTTTCAATGTCTGAAACAACAACAAAAATCACATCAAAGTGGGCCACCATGTTGTCTGTCTTTACCTAGTAGGCTTAAATGAGTAGCAACCAACTTAATAAATATATATTTATTTTTTGAAGTTTTCTCAAGTGACATACTGTTCATTCAATAAATTAGTACAATAAATTATACAGCGTTTGTGTCTCATTTCATTCATATCAAAATCATCAAGGTTATTAAAAGTACAACATATCTACCGTTCAAACTCTTAACCTGTGTAAAACTAATAAGGCAGATTAGAAGTAGGCCTACTCAACATATTAACTTTTAAAACTGCTTTTAAAAACACAGAAAAGAATTAGCCTAAAATACCTCATTGTCTTATTGGAAGTATTCAAGATATTTACAACTCCAGTGACTGTTTGTGCAAGTCTAATTTAAATTTATCTCTCTGAAGCTGTAAAACTTCAATCTCGAGCAGCAATTTCCTCTCTTCCAGTTCAAGATTTCTGTATTGTTTGTCTAGCACCATTGACATAGTTGTTCCTCTCGACACTGATGTGCAAACCACGGGACCAGCAGCTGTAGCTGATGCTGATCCTGACGCTGACTCAGACTCTTATCTCCCGTCCCCTCCCGTCTCTCACCCGGCTCCTCCTCCACTGCCTCGCTTCGGTCCCAAGTCAAAGACAGGGTCACTAAAAATAAGTACAGACATAATATTACCTTACTTGTAGGCGTGGCGATATATCGCATGACATTGTTATGCGCATCTCGTCAGTAAAGCCGGTTCCTTAATCTATTTGCATGCGTTTTTTTCTATTTGCACATGTTTTTTTTCTATTTGCACGCGTTTTCTTTTATTTGCATGTGTTTTCTTTTATCTGCAGCGCGTTGAGCTTTCTCGGCCACCGTAAAAAATCACAAATTGTAAGCCACCGTTATGGCGGTCAGTGTTTGCTTTAGTTGGACTCTTGACCCTTATACTTTAATTAAAATTTTGTTTGTCTGCTGTTATTGATTTATAACAGTCAAATGAACAAAGAAAGTATGATCTGATGGTGTTGGTTATGTTTTAGCATAATCATGCTGTGATCTGAAAAATGAAACTTAATGAGATAGTTTGGTTTAACTTGTTAGCAACAGCTTTGTGATTCTACAACGTATGATTATCAGTATTTTTCTTATAACCCAAAATTATTTAATAATCATGGTTCTGTTCAAAACACTTTCAATTTAATTAATTTAGAAACACAGAGATCAATAATCAGCCTGTGAATCTCAACAATGGTGACAATAATAATGCATGTTGCAGTGGCTACCACCAATCACAACTCATTAATGGCTCCCTTCATGCATTGCAGTATGAATAAATTATAATCAGAATTGTCTATGTAATGTTCTTTTCCTAATTGAATATTCTGCTCGTCACCATTGTTGAGATGCATTGACTGAATCTTGATGTCTGTGTGTGCCTAAAAGAATGTTTTTTTTTTTCTTTCTTCAAACAACTTTTAAGAAATCCTTTATATTATATCCAAAATTCTGGATATTTATGCAGAATCACAGTTATACTGTAACCAACAGCATAAATCACAAACATAAAGTTCAAATGATGCTTGTCATAATATAACCAACACCATTAGATCACTTTTTGCAGCTCCATCTGAAAGCAGGTGAAGGTGATTTACTACTAATCAATGAACCGGCTTTACTGACGAGATGCGCATATCAATGTGATGCGATATATCGCCCAGCCCTACTAACTTGCTTCATGAATCGGATTCCTACATTATATAAACTGCAGACTTAGAACATACGTTGTTCACGTTTATTTGCTGGCTAGCAAGCTTACCGGTTCACATTAGCATACATCAACTTGACTTTATTAGCATCAAATCGACGGCAATGAAGCAAAAGTATAAAACAAACTGATTTCTTTAAAACAATCACCCGTAGTTACCTGTATTCTCCTCTTGACTGTCTGGCTCTTCCTCTTGACAAGGCGGGGTGCTGCTGTCAGTGGCTGAGGGAACTCCGCCGGTGACGTCGATGTTGACGCCACACACTCCACTTTCCCGTCCTCCGCTTATCCTCCAGAACATAGGCGACTGTCCACCATAAATAGCCATCACCATTTCAGTGGTGTCCTTAAGTTTCTCTTGGGGTCCTCCTCCCGTTTTTGGATACTTTCTCCTGAATATTTCTTTTTTGGCATCTTGTACCATATTTTTGTACCTTTTCTGTACGTCTTTAACGCTCCGCTCAACGGTCGGATTAACGCTGTTTACTGTCGTCGCAATCTTTTTCCAAATTAAACACTTTTTTTTATTGCTACATTCTCCGTTAAATTTTCCAAATAAAATGTCATTGTAAATATTATACTCCTCCAACAAACACATATTTTCCGCTGGTGTAAACTGCACTGAGCGGTTGAATGCACTTACTCGATCCGCCATGTTTTTTGTTTTGAAAAGTGTCTTATTTTACCCAGAATGCATTGCAGTGTAGTCCTACTTAAGATAGTCAGAGTCTTAAATGCTTTGTGCAACGGTCTAATTTAGAAGTCTATCTGAAGTCTGACTATCTACTATATCTAAGCCATAGTCAAAGTCTATCTTTGTGAAACCGGCCCCAGGGTGCAGGAGGACTGAGGTGAAGCCGGGGTAAAGCGGAGCCCGATGGAACCAAAGGGGTGAAGGGACGAGTTGCAGACGAAGGCCCTGAAGTCCATGGCGAAGGCAAAGAGACAATTGACCAAGGCAGCGCAAAGGGATGAGGAAGCCAGGTGGAGCTAGAGGGTCGACATTCCAGGGCTGAGCTGACGCACAAGAAGTCCAAGGGGGATCCACGATGCTCTGAACAGGCAGCGTAGGAGGACACAAAGGACTGATATGAGACAGGGCTGAAGGACCGCAGTGCGGACAGAGGGCTCAAAATGGCCTACCTTGCCAATACTGGACAAATACACAGTCTAATAAACAGCCTCCTTGGTCGATGCAGGACAGACAGATAAAACAGGAACAGCCTCTCTGGCCGACATGGGACAGGTAGATGAAGTGAGAGTGGGAGGCAGGGCGGGAACATTAAAGACATCAGTGAACTGTTGGTGGCTGACAAAACAGGCAGTGTGCTAACACTTGCACTCTACCAATTGTATCAGGGGTGCTGAGTTCGGTGCACTTACATCCGCTTTGGCAGAAGGGTCAGGGCTCCACTCCATCCCCACGTATTCCACCAGTACGCCCATGGAGACGGATGATGTTGCAGGCTCACGCACCTGGACAGAATTTTCACTGGGCTCGGGCTCCGGCTCCAGGACGATCATTGACTCAGACATCGGCTCTGGTGCTGGCATCGTGGCATGCTCAGGCTCCTTGTCTGCCGTGGGCTCTGGCTTTACGTCCACTGGGGTGCTGGCAGCGGGTGCTGTGTGGACTGCAGTCGTGGGTATGCTGGACTCCTCCTCTCTCGCGAAGATGGTAAAGGGGGATCCATTTTGAACTCCAAAAGCATGCCTCAAGGACCGTCTTGTGATGGATTTTTTTAATTAATCATAACATTTCTTTTTCTTTTAGGATTCACAATTATGTTCTTTTGAAACCTAAATGTCCCCAAATATTGGGCCAAAGTCAGTGTGTGTCTGAAATATATCTGAATATAACAAAAGGGGAAATAAAACTTGACAGATGTCTAAATATAAACTCATGAATTTGAATAACAAGGGGAAGGAATCAAGAAATCAGGATTTACTTTTACCTAGTAACAGAAGGGTTTGTTGAATTATACATACGAAGAACCAATCATATTCTATAAAAACGGTTGTATTCTTTTTGTTGGTGGGATTCTCTCTGAAATTGGTCTGAGATCCTCCGCCGAATGAAGCATATTCGAAGTCATTGTCTGGAGTCTGTTTGATTATTGCTGCGGAGCAGGCTAGATACTAGAGATCTTCTATTCTCAAGTTATAGTGTTTAGTGGAACAAGTTAGTGGAACACTAAAGACCTTATTCTCAAGTGATATTGTTCAAAAAGGTCGAGGCGTTGACTGACTCGAGGCCAGCTGTCGACTAGACGCAGAACTAGAGTATAAATATTATTAAGTGTCGACTGTAGACGCTTGGGTGTCGGCTGGAGACTCCCCAGATAAACTTAAGTCAGGTGCGTAGAGGAAAATTACTACAGTCTCTAAAACACACACAGGCTGTCTTCATCAAAATAGACACTGGAAGAGGTGTTAGTGAGGCCAGCAGGGGGCGCTCACCATGTGGTTTGTGTGGGTCCTAACTCCCCAGTATAGTGACGGGGACACTATACTGTCAAAGAGCACCGTCCTTCGGATGAAACGTTAAACCGAGGCCCTGACTCTCTGTGGTCATTAAAGGGATGATCATCAGACATCTCTTGCAAAAGCAAACATTTCATTCAAAACTATTTTAAAGGGATAGTTCACCCAAAAATGAAAATTCTGTCAGTATTTACTCACCCTCATGTTGTTCCAACCCCGTAAGACCTTCGTTCATCTTCGGAACACGAATTAAGATATTTTTGATGAATAGTTGAAATAAAGTTGTTATTTTTGTTTGTTTTGCGCACAAAAAGTATTCTCGTCGCTTGATAAACTTAAGATTGAGCCACTATAGTCACTTGGACTATTTTAACAATGTTTTCAATAACTTTTCGAGTTTTCGAGGCCGGCAAGTTTCAATCCTTGAAGAAGCCTATGGACTAGTATGGAGGAGTGTCACGGTGGTTGAATTCATCGTGTCCTTCTTGTCTCGTGTCATTGTTGTTGTGTGTGTGAGTAGGGGCGTGTCACTCTCCCGGATCGCTGATCAGTAGCGCCAGCTGGATTCAATCCCAGCACCAGCTGATCCTGATCAGCGATGTCTATTTATACTCACTGTTTTCGTCTCATCCTTGTCAGATCGTTGTGATGTGTTCCCGGTGTTCGTTCCTGTTCCTGTCTGGCTGTTCCCCGTACCTGCGTTCCTGTCCTGGATGTCTACGTGTTTATCGTCACTGATTCACTTCACTCTCTGGACTAGTTATCAACGCTTCACCCACTTCTCATCACTTCACCGGCATCCATCGAGGTCCCTGCATCGCTTGCCCGTTCCTGTGTGTCGTCCCCTGTGATCGTGATTCCTTGTCTCGGACGCTGTGACTGTTCTATATATATATCTGTTAATAAACCTTACTTACCCGCTATTGTCTCCACTCTCCATCCATTTCCTGACAAGGAGTGATCCAGCTCTCAGATTTCATCAAAAATATCTTAATTCGTGTTCCGGAGATGAACGAAGGTCTTACGGGGTTGGAACAACATGAGGGTGAGTAAATACTGACAGAATATTCATTTTTGGGTGAACTATCTCTTTAAGAATCCCATGGCACTTCTCGTAAAGAGTAGTGGTATAACTCCGGTGTCCTGGCCACATTTCCTCCAATGGCCCTTGCCAATCATGGCCTCCTAATAATCTGCATCCATTGAATTGGCTCCATCACTCTCTCTCCTCTCTCCACCTATAGCTGGTGTGTGGTGAGCGCACTGGCGCCGTTGTACTGTGGCTGCCATCGCATCATCCAAGTGGATGCTGCACACTGGTTGTGGTTGAGGAGAGATCCCCTGACATGATTGTAAAGAGCTTTGGGTGTACAGTAGTACACAGGGGCGTCGCCAGCCGATTTTGCCAGGGCTTCAGCCCCGAATGTTTTGAGTCAAGCCCCGAATGTAATGATGACTGTCACTGAGCAAATATGAAACTGGACAAACAATAGCCTATGTAAACGCCCGAAATCATAAGTTGCTTTATTTCATTGCGCTTTGGCTCTGCATGCATACAGCCTGTAAAAAATAGATCTTAAAAATAATCTAGCCTATAGAATACATTTCTTTGCTGTCGGTAGCCTATGGGCTACTCCGTTTCTTCCTCTCTGTTAAATATGCAGCAGCAGCAGGTAGGGGAGGAGCTAGCACAGTCAACCGCAAGAGCGTGAGTTAACAACTGAGAAAGTCAGCGAGCGGGAAAGAAAAAATTAAAGAAAAATGAAGCAAACGAGACTTTGGGGATTTTTCGGAAAGAAGTCAGTGGGTAAGAATTCAGTTTTTTTTTATCCTTTAAGTCTGAAGATAGATCATCATCTGGCTGGCTTTCACTGTAGGCCTATTTGTTTAACTAGCTAGTTATTACCATAGGCTAACATTATAACGTTAGCACTTAGGCCTACTGGCATTTTCTAGTACAGAATCTCTTCCGGATAAAAACACAGGAGAAGAAGCTGAAACAAGTGATAGAAGATTGCTCACTCTCTCAAATATAAAATAACATGATCATCATCAAACATTAAACGTAAATCAAAAATCCGCTTAATAGTATCAAAGGGGGACCACCTGTCCTGCATTTTTTGAAGCTGTGAAGAAAGTGAAGCTTTGTTGTCCCGCGTCACGCAAGTCATAAGCAGTGTGCCTCATTTTAATTTTGTCTGCATCATTTTTATTTAATCCTTTAAATTCCAATTCTAATGTTGCCTTTCTTTATGAAACGTACCAGCATTCAAGTGTTGATAAAAAAGAATGCATGAAGCTAATGAAATGTCTTTAAAATTAAAGTACAGTTAAAGGTATTTTTTAATAAAAAAAATATCTACATTTGAACATAATAGTATAATGCAAGTGCAAAAATAATACATAAATACTGAACTATAACAAGTATAAGTTTGTTCACTTTAAGAAAACCTGCAAGTATACTTGCAGTATAAACTAGTAGTTTACTGACAGTACACTTCAGTGTGTACTTTCATAAACTAAAAAAATACTAATTGTATTAAAATAGTAAACTACTACTAGTATACTTATAAGTTCACTTGTAGTACAGATGCATTACAAATGAGAAACCTAGTTGTGCACTTAAAGTTTACTACTCTTACACTTATAATACATTTAAACGAATAATACTTCTTCATAAAATGAACTTGAAGTATACTTCTTTTTCGTAAGGGTAGCCAGAAACATTAGTTTTATCCCACTGCACTGAATACTTTCCTTGTTTATCAGGTGTTGTTTTCTCTAAGGATAACCAATAAGCATTAACATAAAATGTATGTGTGACTTGTTTTGTGTTTGTAGTTTGTAGTAAATATACACTTTGATTTGATTAAATGGTTTTGTAGAGGGTAGCAAAGATGAGCTGCAGACTGGGGAGGAGCCAGCAGCATCAGTAGCAGCTGTGCCAGGATCAGACATGGAAACTGGTAACAATTAATCAGTCATTTTACTTTGGAGAAAGATAAAAGTGAAACATTGTTTATCCCAATGCTCCTTATGAAAAGTTTTTGACAGATGTACATTGAGAATTATATACAGTTCGATGCCATGGTGTGTCAATGAACGTAGACTAAAGTCATCCATGTATAGAGGGAATGCATATGAGTGATCCCTGTATTTACACAAAATGGTCTGGGCTAAGCCCCGGATGACCTTCAATGCTGGAAACGCCCCTGGTAGTACATATAAAATGCGCTATATAAATGCCTCATTCATTCATTCATTCATTCATTCATCAAAATAGACACAATGGTACAGATCCAAGAAGTCCTGTGTGTGCTCCTTGAGAGAGCGATCCCCCTGCGAGAGGCTACTGCCGCTAGATCCATATGTTAGGTCTGTTCTTCTGTCATGTACGGTTGAGGCGAAGATCTAATTGCTGTCAGTAATTATTTAATTAATTTCACACTCAAAAACAAAACACTCAGGGAAAAACATGAACTGAACAACCGGTAAAATGCAAAGAGAACGAACAATGATTTGAACAAATTCAGGATTTAAATACAAAACAAAAAAGATCAATCAAATGAACTACAGGTGCAAATCATAATCAAATAAAAGAGAAACCATGGAAATTAATACACACACAGGAAATAGAACTAAAACGTGCAAACCTACCCAAAACAATCACACAAATAGAACCCATCTTTACATGTATGTTGTAAAACTGTGTAAAGTTGTAAAGTTGTGTATGTACAATATACACTTATGTGAATTTTGAGACAGAGACAGCAGCACAGAACAAAGCCAAGCATACAAGTCTCCTCATAAGACAGTAGTCCAGTGTCAAGGTTACACATGGTCATGTTGTAAGACAACATCTGTATTGCAAACTCCTCCATGTTGCTGTTGTTTTTTCATTGTTTTTTTTTTGTTTGTTTTTTTGCTTTTTTGGTGTAGGATTTCCAATGCAATGTGATTACCATAGAAACCATTGCAGATATTCCAGGAAACGAAAGAGTGCCACAGGACACACAAATTGAATCTGAACAGTTGAGATACAGTGTGGACAGTCAATCATTTAGATCAGATTTCAATGAGATACACAAGATTTGGACCAACAGTGTCTAATTTAAAGGATATTTAATGTCTGCATTGTGAGAGGGTTAGAAACAACAAAAACAAGACAGCAACCAAAAATAAATCTCTGTTCATGAACTGTGCTGTCATAAAGATCAACACAGCTTCCGTTCCTCTCACTCAATATTCAGACAATTATAATTCACAGCACCTCTCAGGGCAAGACTCAGTGGGAATGACTGCAATCATTGCTGGAAGGCAGAGTATTCCCCCTCTCTCTCTCTTCTTTGTGTGTCTGTCTTTCTCCCTTTATGACAGAGGGATTGTGAGAGGAGTGAGGGAGAAATGCAGTTCTCTGCACACTTTAATTGGAGATATGTCACACTAAATAAATAGTGTGAAGGCAACCAGCAACCAGAGGCTTGAACCGGTGGCCCAGGGGAAGCCAGCAGCTTTATTGGGCCGCAGCCACAGTGCCACGGGCCACAGACGTGAGGCTACCTTTACAGACTATTTGCCAGTGCTTTGCATATCTGCAATTGCCATTGCAATTGCCTTTTTTAACATTTACTTATTATTCTAACTATACATTTACATGGATAAAGTTATTATTTGCCAATGTGGGAGAAATGGGCTTGAATATCTACTCAAAAATAACATTATTATTGTATTCTAATCTGTTCCGTTTGCAATTTTTAAAAGTACATTGGTTTGTGTAACTGTATTTCAGTAATAGTGACTGATCAGTGGCATCACATCTGGATCTGATATCACTGCTTTTGGTTTGTAACCAACATGTCCATATTAAAGTAAATGATCTAATCAATACTTTGAAATGTTTCTCTACCCTGACTTGACTGTATCATTACATTTACATTTTCTATTTATGCAATATAAATATGTAAATAAATATTTTAACGTACATCAATGTTTTTCAATAACAAGGCCTTCACCTCGAATCTTCTGTAACACAAGAATGGAGTTCCTCTTTATTGAATTGAGTCAGTGTGTCCTGTAGGGGGAGTTAGAGAACTTCAAACGAACCTTTCATGGGTTTCACAAACCCGATTACAGCTCTGGAAAAATCTGTGACAATGACGGCTATCATATCTTATAACTATAAACACAAATGGGAAAGTTAACAATGATTTTGTCATCAAGTTGATAAAAATGCAAAATCAGCAATACGAAACATAGTGCACAGCCAAAGACGTTTTGGCAAGTGTAGACTGACACACTTGATTGCTAAATTGAATGTGAACTGCACACCAGTGATAGAGGGGTGCAAAGAAGACATTGTTTTAACTTTTGCTGGGTGCATGTTCGTTAAGGCTTAGTACATTTACTATGATACATTATATACATGATGTAGATTTTATGTACGGTAGTGTGGACTCTCAATGTTGATAGCAGCATTTTTGGTGCTTGATTAAAAATGAATATTAAAAATCAATGCTTTTTAAACATTTAAACTTCTCAATGTTTATATAAGTTTGTTTGCTGTGAGTGTTTGATGGAGAGACAGAGCGTGAGATTGAGTATTAGTTACAGTGTAGTGAAGATGGTGTCCTTGATGTGAATCTCTGAGCCAGAGAATGATGGGATGCGTTACTCTGGTATTATGTCAGGATCTGATGTGTTGTGTGTAAAAGAGAGTAGGATTTTACAACACCTATATGCATAGACATAAGCTGCAATAAGTCTATTTAATACACTGCACAGAACTTATAATAGATTATGTTGATCAACTTGTAGCCAACATAGCATGACATTTTTGCAAAAAAAAAAAAAATATATATATATTTTTTTAAAAATCTTTTATGAATCATCATTAGTCTGTTTCATTCAGTATAGAGCTTCACTGAGTGCAAGTTGTGTTCAACACAGTATATCCTATTTTTATCACAGATGTTTTTTTACCAATGCCATTTATTTACATCAAAAAACAATTTATATAAAAAAAAAACAAAAAAAAACATTTGAACAGAGGAAACATTTTTAATAACTCTGGTCTCATTTTACATTCATATTTTATTCAGTGGCAGCCATGTGTGTATGTTTGCTATAATAAGTATGGATATTGGCCAAGAGCAAAGTAAAATATCCGTTTGAGATGCTTTTGTCCTTGAATGGTGCAGTGAGGGAACTCAGCGTGGAGTGTTGGTGAATCCTTTAAATAGCCCTCGGCAAAAGAAAGCCTGATTAACATGCCAAGAACCACTCCAGCTTTCACTTACCAACTGTTTGTATTTATAGTTTCTGTCTGTGTGTGTGTTTGTGTGAAAGAGAGCTTGAGATTTTTTTGGCTTTTGATAGTGTGTTGTCCTGTTGTGTGTGTTACTGTGGCTCAGTCCTCAGCTCCCAGCGGACAGGAGGTGTATGTTTGTTCTAGAAAGAGCATCTCTGTTCTACATCTGACTCAAGGTCAAACAGTAATAAAGGTCAGGATTAAAGAAGAATGCTATCGACTGTTTGGATATCCCAAATGTAAAATGTTTGAATATTAGATAAACTTTCCTTTTTTTATGTGAATACATAAGTATTTAAAAAAAATCACAGCTTGCAGTTAAAAACAAACAAAGAAAAAAACACATTGAATCCAAAATGGCTGACTTCTGTTGGTGAGTAAAACTGAATCACCACTTTAGTAAGGGAACTACAGAGTTATGCCTAATGGCTAACAACTGATGTCTGTGCCAATTTTTTTTTTTTTTTGCTAAGTTCAGCATGTTAAGTGCCTCAAAAAACATGAAAGGTAATATAGTTATAATAATATATGCTTATATATACGAACAACAGCAGTGCCCTTCTCACTTTAAATGTCTGGGCCCTAATAAAAAAAAATGTTTACTAAGGTTATCCCATTGTCCTTCCAAGAGTCTTTCATATCCACATTGATATTAAATTAGAACTATAGAGTATATGAGAAATATTGAGTAAACTTTATTCTTGCAAAGCACCTCCTTTTATTGTCCCTATGTGAAGAACATTTACTGTGACTGGCTGTAAACAAAGTTTATTTCACATAAGCAGAAAAATCACCAAGAAACGTCCCCCATTATGTAAACACTTCATATAGAACCCATTTACTCCAGCAATTTTGAACAGGTTCATGCAAATTTGATATACTGAAGGTTGCAAGTTTCACCCCGACCCTAATTGGATTGTGGATACAACAACTCTGGCTTATAGTTCGCAGAATGGGGAGTGTCCTGAAGGTGCTCGAGCCTACTCTATCAGGGGTAGGGATTCCTCATGGGCATGGGATGGATATGGAGGACATTTTCTCAGCAGCAGGATGGGCTTCCCCAAACACTTTTGCCAGATTCAAAAATCTGGACGTTTCTTCACTAGGTTCTCATATACTCTCCGTGCAATAGAGCTAGTTTTACGTTGTGTATCCCATATAAACTGCTTGTAATCTACAGTTATCTGTTTTCTTCTTAAGTGTTCTTATTGCCTTATAACAGGGGTCTCCAAACTTGTTCCCGGAGTGCCACTGCCCTGCATAGTTTAGCTCCAACCCCAACTAAACACACCTGAACCAGCTAATCAGTGTAGTAAGACTAATGCTGCTTCTCAATTCGCCTAAGCCCTAATAGTATATCTTTTTGTGACGAAAAAGTATATACTTTTGAGTGTGTAGCAGAAGAGTAGACAAGCTTGGGACATACTATCACATCACACAATGGCATCTTAAAGGTTGCTCTCTGTCGCTTATACATCCTTTCACAAAAACTGACCTGTCAATCATCTTGTCACTGATAAAATCCTCCACATTTAATTTAATTTAATTTTCTATCGTATCGGAGAGAAATGCAGAAGCACGTTGATCTGCCATGTTTTGTAGTTTTTTTTAACACTTTTTACTCGTGTTTGTAGTTCCTCCACCAAAGCTGCAATGGGTTGTGGGCAATATCAGCCGTTATAGTGAGAGCGGAACCACACTTCGAAAATCTACCGGAACTAGTAGACCATCCGGGGACTTTTGACATACTATTTTCAACATACTATGCTTTGGGACACACTGAGTATGGACATTGAGACGTAGGGACTGTTTAGCTGGTTCAGGTGTGTTTGAACCAATAAGAACCCCTCCACCGCCCCATTCCGCTGCCACCACCTAGCTAGTCTCGCGTAGCCAGAGCTTCAGACTGACAGCAGAAGGTCTGGACTATATCGCAGCTTTTCTTGGCCAAGGACCACCCAAAAGGAAGTTTGACTTACATGGAACGAAACCAATCACAGTTTGTTTTATTCCGCGTCATGTTTAGGGACGTGACAATATAATGTCGATGTCCCTACAATAACAGACCAGCGTGCATCTAATAAATTATACATTCAAGAACGTTGTGCGAGTTAACTGCAACAATGGAGCCGCGAATTTCACATACTTTTGAAAATCCAGCATTTAGTAGATCCTGGTAAGCGTTTATTGTCATGGTTGTAAACACAACGGCTTTCTTCTTTCACAAGGGGTTTTGGCGTCACAGCATTTGTTTCCAGGCCAATCAGACCAATCGGATCGCGACTTTGAAACTCCTGAAGTGTTTCCAGAAAAGTGTGCTATATGCATCAGACATTCAGCCAACGGTCTGTGAGCGTGACGTCTGAGGCTGAGACTACCACCTAGCCTGCTCTGTTACTGTGGACTGCTCTGCTGGTGACATGTTTTTGCCGCTCTTTTCTATTGCTGTTGCGGCAGTTGTTAGGCCCCTGAGATAGCATTGTTCATCTACGGTTGATATTGTGTTTGTGAACCAGGATTTACTGCTTCGTTTTCACTGTGACTGTGAAACTGGGATTGTAGAGGCGCTGCTTGAGCAGTTTAATCAGATAACTTCAGATAAGTTAGATTAAGTTGCTGGGTGCGGCATTTATTAATCAGGTCCAATGGTGCGTAACAAGGGGCACCGGTGCTGCAGTGCTTAGCCAAAACATTGAACACTGGTGTTCATTTAGGTCTGGTAGACATCACTGCTGTGTGTGTAGCACTGGAGAGATACTGTCATTAGATATGTGATGTTATGCAACTTGTTACAATAGTTGTATCATTAGCGTGTTATTTCTTACTGTAAGACACCTTGCTTAGGGCCATTAGCTCCACTTTTGCTGTAGCATCCTTCACAGTAACACGCTGGGATTTGACACATTCCCCATAGCATCAGCTCTGATGCAACATCGAGAGACCAATATTGAAAGGGAATGTCTCCAGTTACTGACGATAGGCAAAACATTATCTTTGTGTTTCAGGGACCAGTCTCCAAGCTGAAAGAATTTTCTCCACAGCTGGAGACATTGTTACAGCTCAAAGAAGTTGCCCTCTGCAAACAAATTACAGATTCCAATGAGTTACTTTGAGCCTGCTGTTAGTCCAGTGTTAAGCCAGCATTAGTTTCCCTAAACTGTTTATAGACTTGCAGCCTCCATCTTACAGCTAAAGTTTTGAGATTTAAAATGTATGTTTTATCTTAAGTATAAAACAAACAAACCCTGTTTGAACAAGGTATGCGAATGTTCAGACTTTTAATCAAAATTATGGCTACTTATGGTACGAGTTTGAAGGAGTGAATCGTGCTGATGCTTCTAAATAACAAAAACATCAACTGGTCTAATTCTAAATTGGCCAATTATATGCACTGATACATACTTAAGGACAAACTAACTTTATATCATTGATAAGATTCCCTTACATGAGAGGACCTCTCCCTTTCTGTCAGCAAGCTAAATTTCATCAATGAGGTAGTAACCAACATGTTGAGTAAACGCATTATATAACTTTCTGTTTCCTCTTGGGCAGCGCCAGTAGTCCTTGTACCAAAAAGTATGGCAGTACCCGTTTCTATGTAGACTACTGAGCACTGAACTCCAAAACTCCTCTCAACAATTTCCAATGCCACAGGATATTCTAGAGTCCTTGTACGGAGCAACTATCTTCAGCACTCTAGACCCTGAGTTTACATACTTGCAGGATGGAGTGGATGAAGACAGCTTCATTTGTCACCAGAAACGCTCAATTTGGATTTGTTCACCTTAATAGTAATTAATAATACAGAACCTTAAATACAACCTTGAATACATGCAAAAATGATATTACTTATATCAACGTTCATTTTCTTTTTGGCATCAAAAACACAGCTGGATTTAGTACAGTGTTTTTAATGCCAAAAAGAAGATGAATGCTAGTACTATTATTGGTAGTCATATTTGTATATACTCAAGTTTGTAAATATGGTTTATTAGCAGGTTAGCACCAAGCACATGTTGATTATCTATTTGTTTGAGTGCAAAGTTTTTCATGTGTGTAAGGAAACATCACAACTATTAGCAGGATCAAGACCAAAAGGATTAATTATCTTCATTCGTCAATCCTTTTTCATCTATTATTCATCTCCTAAGCTACCATCGTCACCATTACGAATGACCGCATTGTGGATTGTTCATGGACATCATTACCATACTGAAGTACTGGTGCCCGGACTCCTTTTGCTTCGAACTGCAAATTCCCCAGAAGTGGTGTGAGTTATTTTAGGTGAACTTGGAACTGACTTGCCCTGGTTCAGACCCTCTCTTAGTCATTTGGGAAGAGGATGAGGCTCAAGCAGCTGAATGAAATGCAAAGATGACACTGTCAACACTTGCGCTGCCTTGATCCGAACAGGGTGAGCCTTCTGAGGAAGATCTCAATGAGTCAGAGAAGGGTAGGGAAAACCACTCTTCCGAGCACACCGCCAGAAGCCACCCCGGTGGCATTCTGCACAGCAGGTGGTTTGTTTATTGCCGTCTGTCGTCGGGCTACTGCTCGTCTTGGGATTCAATGGCTGGTAGACAGACCGTGTCAAACATCTATCCGACTGGATGTTAATTTTTTTGCCCAAACATCCTCTTTGCCAAATGTGGTGATTCCAGCATTTCAGGATTGCAACGTGACAAAGACCTGGGAAAGACCTGGTATTGGTGGAACCTGGCAAGGTGGAACAGTCTTTGGCTGCATTCCTGGCCCCAAAGATGGATGTGATCTCGAGTCTCAAGGTGGTGACCACAGACATGTCACTATCAGGATGGGGTGGCATACTGTAGGTACAAGCATAATGGGATGACTCTCAAGAGCCACCAGCATATAAATTTACTAGAACTTTTAGCTGTGTTCCAAGCTCCAAAGCAGTTTCCTACATCAATTTGAAATAAGCACGTTTATTGAGATCGGACAACACCGCAGTGGTATCCTATATAAACAGTTAGGTAGAGACTGCGCTCTGACAAGCCTACATGATCTTAATGTGGCCAGGCACTCGCTGCGTTCACTAAGATTAACACATGTCCCAGGACATTTAAAGGAGGGGATAGATCTGCTGTGTCGAACTGCAATCTCCAATCAAGAGTGGAGAGTGCATTCCCAGGTAATTCAGTTGATCTGTGCACGGTTTGCAGGGCACTGCAGGCAGTTTTTCTTGATCCGGGACTGAGATGTGCCCAGTGGCCAAGCAGTCTTCTCAACACCTTCCCTCCTATCCACCTCATCCCGCATGTCCTGGTAAGAGTAAGGGAGGAAGTTTTGATAATGATTTTAGTGGCTAGACCTTTACTCCACAAAAAAAGACATCATGGAGCATCCATGTCCCAACACCAGAACCGATACTGAACAAGACAGAAGCGTCAGGACAGACCCCATGCTCCAAACACACCTCACCTGTACAAATGACAGCTCTACCAGACACATTGAATGAGTTCTATGCACAATCTGAAGCAACTAACCCTAGGAAGGTGGTCATAGTGCAGCAGATTAGTAAAAAAAAAATGTTCACTTGAGTATACAAGCATGAAATTTGGCACAGACACCCTCTAAGGGCCACTATTTTGGAAAAAGGCATTGGCCACTCAAATTCTATATGGCGGCCAATTTTCATGATGACCGCCATTTCTATTCAATGCTTATTATATCAATTATTCAAACAATGATCCAAGCATACAATCTGATACAAATACTCTCTAAAGAACATGTTAATGGAAAAAGATGCTTGTCCCTCAAAAATTAAAGATGGCCACCATTTTTAAAGATGGCCACCGTTCCTGTCGAATATTAATTATTTCAATTTTTCAAATGGTGATGCAAGCATAAAATTAGGCAGAAATACTCTTCAAGGAACACTCTTTTGGAAAAAGGTATGTGCCACTCAAAAATTCAGGATGGTGACCATTTTCAAGATGGCCACCATTTCTGTTAAATAGTCATAATGTCTGCTTTGTCTGCCTCCTCTCCTTTGACCTGTCTGGCTTAGTTAAACTTGCCAGGGATTTAAAATTCCCGCCGGCATAGCTCTCAGGTAAGGTTCATTGGAGTACACAAGCCTTTCCTCCACGGCAAGGTGAAGTCCACAGAGAGGAAGGGCCACTGTTAGAAAAAGGAAGTGGCCGGTGAAAATTCAGGATGGAAACCATTTTTCAAGATGGCTGCCATTCCTGTCCTAGGTTCATTGCCACTGTTTCCAAAATAGTGATACGGAAAATATGCCACAAATACTTGGTTAAGGCCACTTTTTGGAAAAATTAGATGGCCAATAAAAAATTCAAGATGGAGACCTTTTCCAAGATGGCCATCATTTCGGTAGTATGTACACTGATGCACACATGCATGTTAGCAAAAATACTCTAACGGCCACACTTTTAGAAAAAGGCAATCGCAAAAAATTAAGATTCATTTTTGAAGGTGGGTAGTGTTTTAATATATAATCTTAAATATATAATGTACTTAAAAATAATGTACTCTGTTGGGACTGAGTTAAAAGGCAGGATTGAAAAAAAATAGTTGTGTATTTTTTTATTGTTTTTTTTATTTATTTATTAATATTTATATTCATATTTTTACCAGCTCAAAGGCCTTGTGATTAGAGTGTCCAACCTGAGATTGAGAGGTTGTGCCCTGCCGAGTCATAATAAAGACTGTTAAAAATGGTAGCCAATGCCTCCCTACTTGGCAGGAAGCAAGTGTTGTATTGGGGGCAACATATCCAGGAAGGTGTACATATGCATCACGGTCCAGAATCAGGCTTTCGGCCCACCGCAAGGCAACTTACTTTTTTATTCATATTTGCAATTGCACAGTTCTGTGCAGTTCTGTGCAAGTGAACCCCAATCTAAAACATTTGCATCTTCCACGGCACTCTGATTTGCAGCCATACTTAGCTAGTTGTTCACAACTTTGTGCAACTGGTGCATTTGCTGTCCAGAAGCCCCTCCATTGTTCACCAAGCTTTTTCCATCCCCAGTCAGCAGGACTCTCTGCTTCTGGCTGACATTGGGTTACTTGACCCCATATGCAGCTTGCCTGGTATGCAGCACGTTTAGTGTGTTGAAGCAGAGCTGCTCTTGGTGGAGGAATGGCTTCATATGGCCTCTGCTTTTGGGCAAACATGTCAAGTCTAGCCTCATCTACACTAACAGCTGTGCTTGATCGATCATACAGCAGAACCACAAACTTCTCAAGGATCTCCATGTCACTATCAGTCAGAACAGGAGGGTATTTACTTAGTTTGCTGAAGATGAGAGAGGCCTCAGGGAAAATGTCCCAGGTTTGCCAGGCAGTCTTTTTGCCTTTGTTGTGAAAGGCTGATACAGTATCACAACCTGTAAAAGCGTGAAAGAATAGAATGCCTGTGGTCTTAACCGGCCCAATAACATGGTACAGGTCATGAACACCAATCCACCGTAGGCTCACACCATGCCCAAATGCAATCCACAGCTGCTGGAGACCAAGATCCTGGAGGGATGGGAAGATGCTCCGTGCTATAACAGGAATATCAGTGACATTGGCTTTGATCATTATAGATTTGCTGCCCTCCTCTGTGGCATGTTTGGCATGTACAAAGATGTGGCTATCAGCTTCCTCATGGAAACATTTGTCTAGACGATCGAGACAAGTTTCAGATGTACTCAAGACATCAGGTCCCTTGGTTACAACAACTATGTTTGGCACAGTCATTTGAGCAATCTTGTCAGCCAGAGAGTGGAAGAGGTCTGTTTTGTTATTATTATGTCTCAAGAAATTGCGCCAATTTGATGGAACGTTATTCTTGTTTGTCACTTGGTGTCGACCTCCCTGGCCTCATTTAGATCTTGTTTCCATTTTGAGGCTTGATGGATTGTACACATCAAACACACTGTGTGCTCTTGTACTTCATGGCATAAGCATGTATACTGGGTAGAACATCCAGTGCTGCATAGTCCTCAAATGTCTTTGACTTTTTTGGTGGTAGTGTATGGACCAAAGCTGAACCATCTATGATGATGACTTCAGTGTCTGGTTCTTTTTCTTGGGATGTGATGTAGGTTTCAAGGGTGGAGGCTAGCTGCGATTTCTGGCAAGCATAAAGTTTTCCACCATCACTCAGTGCAGCGGGGTAGGGCTGATTCTCATGTTGGAAGAACTCCTGCAGGTCACATTCTCTGCTCTGACAGGAGATAAAGAGTTTGGAGAATAGTTGGCAATCCTCCTTCACCAACTTCTGCTTTGATTGCTCAACAGCAGTGGTTTTTTGGCTGAAGAAAATGACTCTATTTCTCTTGATTGGATCATAGAAAGTGGTTGGGTTCTCTTGCAGACCTTGTGCTAAGTCCTGGGCTTTTGTCTGTCCCTTCTTAAGGTGTGTCTGTAGGAGTTCAGCAGTGCTGGGATTTACAATATCTCTTGTGTCTATAGAATACAGATCACGACTCTCTTCTTCAAATGGACTGCCTAGGTCTTGCAGACAGTTAGACAGTTTCTTTACCCTCTCCAGGAATGTCTTTTGAGCGTGAGGAGTTTGCTCATGGTGGAATGTTTGCTCTTGTGCTTCTTTGGTTTGTACTTCAGTTTCATATAGTGACACCAGATGGCTCACCTCAGGGCCAGCGACCATCCATCTCCTCAGGGCAGATGGATTCTCTGTGAGACCAATAGCTCCACCGTCGGCCTTGATGATGGCATTTGCTTGCTCATGGGCTTGATCAAGGGCAAGTGCAGAGAAATTGCAATGGGTTTTGTGGACAACAAAGTTGCCACGCCTGAACTCCTGAGCCAGTTCAGGGTGTTTTTTGTCCAGAGATAACATGTCCCTGAGGTGGATGGGAAGCCAGCAAGCATAGTTGGTGTTGTTGTTGGCAAAGAAGTATGGAATCAGCTCACTCAGTGCCTCACAGTAAAGACTAAAATTAGCCTCACAGAATGACCTAATGAGCAAGAAGATCACCAGTTCCATGGAAAGAATCAAGTGCCAGTATTGAAACTCCGGACTTTCATCTTTGCGTCTTTCACACCACTCTTCAAAGCCCAACCTTTCTTCACTGTAAACAGTAAACAGTGTATGCTGCCTTCAAGTGCTTGTAGAGACTACATGCTGTCATCTGACGCATTTGACATGTTCTGGTGACACTGGCAACTGACAGAAATTAATCTGCAGAGCCAGATGGGGCCACTCCAGCTTCAACTAAGGCACCTGTCCATCCACTACCCTGAAGAAGAAAACCAATGGATTTGAGTGCTGCCATTTCAATATGTAGACCCCCAAACATGACAAGATACTTGTCTTCTCCATATTGCTCTGGCCAGGGTCATTAGCATTTTGTTCATCTTGTGAAAGAGTGGAATGTTGGTGGCAATCATTTTATAGCCATCATGTTGAGAAACATGATGGGTAAGTGGTGATTGGTTGCTATAACTACATTGTGTGGTGAAGGTTGTTATGGCGTTGTCACAATGTTGACATTGAACCACTGTTCAGGGCCATTGTTTAAGGTTGTGCCTTGGGTGTCCGGACAAACACTGGACAACATATGTACTCATCACCGCCCTGAAGCGCGAAAATCAGCCTTTTTTCAACCAACCGCTGGGCCGTCTCATTCATCATCAAGCAAGAATACGTGAGCATTGCATTTAATTTACCTCAGCGAAATAAGATATGGAATTATACAAACACAACCTTCAACTTCCTTGTCTAATGTGACATTTATTTGAATATCTTCTGGTCAGGTATGACAAATATTTAACTTTATGCTATTGATTTCAGCACGACTTAAGCGTGTACTTGTTGCACGTTAATGTTGTTTCCTTTTTTGGAAACGCACAGAGGAAGAAAAAAAATGTTTATAACTGCTCGCACACCTGTTTATTTTTCTTTGATTTGTTGTCTCATTCGTTTCTTTGCTAGATTTTCTCATGTCTGCTCATGCTAGTTAACGTTAGTCACTCCCTGTATATATGTTTTTTTTCCTCACAAATGTATGACTTTTGGAAGTGCAATTTGATTACCATATGCTTAATAGCCTTCCTGATATTGTTCGAGACTCAGACTCCCTGTCCCAGTTTAAAACTAGATTAAAGACGCATCTCTTTAACCGAGCATTCACTTAATGCTTACCTTTTATACTACTGCTGAATCAGTTTGAATGCATTAACATTATGAACATCAGCTATGCTAATTATTTCCCATCTGCCTTTCTGCTGTAATCTCGGGACGTAAATAGCGTTCATCAGCTCCAGTTTCTATCCAGCCTCTCACGGAGACTTCAGATGCCCCAACACCTGTGATGAGACGACTCGACGCCTGTGAAGAGACGACTCAACGCCGGCGATATGTTATGCCCTAAATTAATACATGATTAACTGACTGTATTTTTCTATGTACATTTCCGAAATGCACTTTCTGTAAAGCTGCTTTGAAACAATGTGTATTATGAAAAGCGCTATAGAAATAAATTTGAATTGAATTGAATTAATAAAGTTGAATTAGCTAACCTTCTGTGTCATTTTTACTCTTCAAAGTGTACACTTGCAAGTGTTGATTTTAATTAATTTACTGTTAGGCCCATAAATAATAATAAGGAATAATAAACAATATTTAAAAAGTATATAATTATCTAACATATGACTAATTAAAAATGAACCATAAAACATAACATGCTAAATGGGGGATATCTGTATCTTGCATATCAAAAAATGTAATTGTCAGAACGTCTCTCAGTTGCTGAATGTTGCGCAACAACGTTGCTATAGCCCTGTCGCGTCTTACAATTCTACGTTGTTACAATGTTGCAAGCACGTAGACAGCGACGTTGCCATAGCAGAAACGCAACATGCCACAGACGTGGCCACAACGTAAATGTGTTTGCTGGGATCATGATACTTTCTTTTTTTAGAGTGTTTTTTAGAAATGTTCCAGTCTGGTTTTAAACACTGCACACCATAACAGACACTGCAGACAATAATATATTGATTTCTCATTTGGAGCATATGGCAATTAAACACAGGTCAGGAACCTAACTCAAAGAACCAAAACAAAACAATATAGTGTCACATATTCTCAGTTTTAATTTATTATTTACTGAATCCTATTTTCTCACACAAGCGATGCCCCACGTCATCTTCCTCCCACATAGTTCAAGTTAAGTAGCATGGATGTAGCCCATGGGCTATTGAGACCCCCAACCCCCCCTAAAAGTCTATATTTTATGTTTTTGATATATTTTTTATTCACATATTTTTGTGATTGACACATAAACCGGCACTATCCAGAGCTTAGTACAATTCAGAGGATCAAAATAATTTAGTTAACAAAATATTGTCATACTAACATACTGTACAATTTTTCCACATAACATTTATCTGTTCCTGAGTCTTACTTATATCTGCCGGGTGTCCTTTTTTCTTTATGCTCATCATGCTATAACATAATAATGTAACTGACAATGACCTGTAAGTTGGGACAAGTAAGCATGGATTCAAATAATCATCCTTGAAAATCCACCAATTGCACCTTGAGCACTGATACCAAAAAATCATACATGTCTTTGCATGAAATTGGGACCAGGATTTAGATACATCCAACATCATAAGTGATTTCTGTTTGCAATGTGTCAAATTATGCTTTGACTGACAACAAACCGAACTTGAATAAAGTCTAAAATGTTGTATTTTAATATCCATGTATCTGCTTTACTTTGCATGTTGTTTTTTCCATCTTCTCATACTTTTATTTTACATTCACTCACTATTAGACCATTTGTTTCTGATGGTGAGTTCCACCCACATCCATTTGGTGTAGAGAAGGGTTCCTCAAATCTTGCCCTGGAGGGCCAATGGCCTGCAGAGTTTAGCTCCAACCCTGATCAAACACACCTGAGCAAGCTAATCAAGGTCTTCAGGATCACTAGAAAATCACAGGTAGATGAATTTGATTGTGTTTGGAGCTAAACTCCGCAGGGCAGTGGCCCTCCGGGACCGAATTTGAGGAACCCTGGTGTAGAGGGTTTAAAGTGTTAGCTAGGCTTTGCTTTGTTGATTTCCTTCCACCGGCACAGTTTAAAAATACCTCTTGTATATGGGTGGCTGTCCCTCTCTAGAAATCTAAGAGGCAGAGAGGGAGAGCTAAAAGAAGAGAGACGAGGGCTGTATGTATGTCATTTAGTGAGAGGAGTTCCATTTTGGAAAAGGAAACTATGGGGATGTAACTTTGCTGTCCGCTGGAGCCATTGGTCCCTGGGTCTCTTATGTCAGACATACTGACAGCAGAGATGAGACCAGTGCAGAGATCATCCCTCACCAGTGAGGAATATTCCAGTGAGACTATTTGACAGCACTGCTGAACTAGTTTCTAGAAAGCAGGTCAAGGGATCTGGGACCGTCTCCATCTCCATCTCCAGCTGCTTTAAACATGAGTCCTCAAGATAACCAGCACTCCTTTACAGATGAAAGCCCAACCCACTAGTAACCAGGTCCTAAGTATTATATCTGTCATAACTAAGTTTTTCTTTTCCACTTTATTTTTGAGAGCTCAGTCTGTACATTATCATACAGCATAAAGTACAAACCTCACCTTTCCAAGCCATCATTATATTCTCTCCCAATCTGATGGCTCCAAAAATGTTCTTTACTATTGTGAGCTTATATACACCTTTTCTTTTCAAGTTAGTACACTTCTGAACATTCAGAATCATTGACCAAGTTTGTCTTGTGCTATACTAGTTTAATATATAGTTTAGACAAACAACTAACTTAGCAAACAAATACCTTATCAGCAAATTACCCAAAGCACTGCACATCATGTCTTCCTTTTTAAAAACACCAGATTATCATAAGCTTATTACCAGAGAGCTCCATGAACTGAACCGAGTGTGTCAAATAAGAGAGACATTATCCATTTATCAATATGCATTCTTGTCTATACTTGTGTTATTGTGGACTTGTGAAATGCCATCAGTTACTGCACAAGTACGGTTCCAATTCAAAGTTTACGTCTAGCCAAATACAATTTAAATCCCTAGATGTGTACTTGCTCTGCCCCTTGTATCGAGGATGCATCAGGAAGTGACTAATGCCTGCAACAGAAGATTTCGGCAACCCTATAAGAACATGGGTCTAATAAACTAGGGTATGACATGTATTTAGACTGAATGATGATGACACCTATTGAATCGTAGGCTACAACCCAAGTTAGTATAGAAGAATAAAACGTCATCAGAATGTGCTAGTTGTTAAAAAATAGAGCAAGATGAAACGCACTTTGGCAATTGTGTTTATGTGCGCTGAAAAAAAAGAGGAGGAAGCAAAAGAGGAGAATATGGACTCAGTCATGGTTAGGGAAAAGAGGACAACTTGGCATGCCAATCTTGCAAATGGAGCTTGAGGTAAGTTGTTTTAAGTTTTAGTGCCATGTCGCGTTGATCAATACGCCTTTTCATGTTACATTTTTATTGGCTAGTCAGTAGACTTAGATCGTAGCAGCAAACACACTGAGAGATGACACTGTCAGCGGCAAGACCGTGACAACAGCCGTCTTTGAACCTCTCTCTCTGTACGATGTAGGACCACCGTTTAGGAGCCCTGAACACAGAAATCACCATGATTGGCCATGTTTCGTCTGGGACAGATCAAAATTGTACAATATTTATCAGGCATTATGCTGGATTAAGTGTCCCAAAATGCGTTTCTAGAGGAAAAACGTACATAATTTTCAAAATACTAAAATGCAGCTTTAAGAGTTTTTTAGGTCATAATGTTGTTGTTTAATCTTCAACTGCGCAGTCGATTTATAAAGATTGTGCCTATTTTAAAATTTGCTTAGTTTTTGGAGACGTGAGGTCCAGTGATTAGCCAGCATTATCTCACAGGTCCTTCTGACGTTTGCTGCTGGTTCTGATGTCACAAGATCACGTGAGATATAATTTTCAGTAAACGGAAAATCTTTGACCTTGGTAATCTTTTTGACTATAGGCCTACTATTTTATGAATACTGCACGATTTCAACTGAGGGGGGCCATATTTTTTTTAAATGACGGGGATGCTCAACCACCTACAGCAAGCCAACCTCCCACTGGAGCGTGATTTCAACAAAGGAGAGACCACAGCAACAACCTACACTGGGGCCCCGGGTACCCTAGCTATTGGCCTGACTATAGTACTTATTTCAGATTCTTCAGGGGTGTTCAATCTTGCTCCTGGAAGAGTTCAGCTCCAATCCCAACTAAACACACCTGAACAAGCTAATCAACGTCTTACTAGGTATACTAGAAACTTCCAGGAAGGTGTATTGAGGCAAGTTGGAGCTAAACTCTGCAGGACAGCGGCCCTTCAGGAGCCCAGAAATAGTGATTCTATTAAAATAGTCTCAAATGAGCTGACAATAGATTATTTGATAATCACACTATTTAAAAACTAACAAAATAACAGCAATCACAAAAACATGACTATGTCCTTTTACTCACTGGAAATGTGCAAAACAAAACTTCCACAGAAACACTGCTGAGGTGAATGGCTGAACATGTGTTGTGATGAAACAGGATATGAATGAGACGCTGCCAGACGCTGCTGTCATGCTCTGCCAAAAACCGCGATCAAGGGCACAATGTCCCACCATCCCCCCCAATCCACAGACCCGAGCTGATCCGTGCTGATGAGCCGGTGTCGGCCTCGCTCCACGGGACGCCTCAGCCTGCACTGATCCAAACTGGAAGGTTACAAAAATTAGCGGTCAGTCTTAACCAACACATTGGCAACATGGTGAAGGTGACAAATCATGTGCATTTCAAAAGAATGCATTCCAATGAATAAATCACTGGCCTGTTTTTTGTGACAAAGAGCACCAAAGTATGCTAAACAGTGCTGTAGAATGAGAGTAATAGCATGAGGAGTTTGGCAGCATTGAGCTCTTTTCATGGCACAAACCCAATACAGAGCCGCTGTGGGTGGTGGCATCACATGTGTATATATATATATATATATATATATATATATATACATTTGCACATGTATAGCAAAAATTAGGTAAGTGCAATTTGTTAAAGGGGTCCTATTATGCCCTTTTACGAAGTCTTGATTTTATTTTGGGAGTGTGCTAGAATTTGCTTTCATGTTTGATTGTTCAAAAAACACATTATTTTCCACATATTTTACAGTATTACAGCTCCTCTCTCCCCAGTCTGGTTAAACCACGTGTTTGGGAAATGTCAAGTCCTTTATCATAACCACAAGTTTCATCTGTTCAGGTGTACATATTAAGGATGATGTGAATTACAAACCAATTCAAGCCTGATTCAGACTTAAGAATGTTAACAAACAAGAGGATTGTGCAGAACGGATTTCATGCACGGACTTTGCAAGCACAGATTTCACAGGACGTTTCAGAGTGGTATATTTTTTATTGTAATTTTCTTTTAAGATACATTTGTTCTGAAGGAAATGAGCCAGTAGAGGGCTATACTGACTGTTCCTTTAAATATCTGTCACCACACTTCCTCGTTGAGCACATGGACATGGTGGAAGCCATTTGAATGGAGGTTGAGGCCTAAGGGCAGTGATGGCCTTGACTGGGTTTTGATACGTGGACTGTGTGTGTGCTAGGGCTGGGCAAATGAAGCCTCATGAAGCACTGAGGCTTTCCCCGATTGTTCCGGGAAAAGATTCGAAGCATCAAGAGTGTCGAACAAGGTTCCATCAGTTCCAGGGTAAATCCATCAGCCGGAAACTGAAGCCTCCTGGGGGCCGCCACTGTAGCAGAGCTTCTCCTGCTGTTAGCATTTCATTGAATCCCATTCATTTTGGCGTCACTTTGACAGCGAATAACTTTACATCTGAGGCGTTTAAAGAATCCATTTGTCCATTATTTATTTCTAAAGAAACACGACAATGTATAAAAGGCTCCATTACCTTTGTAACAACATTTAGTTTTACATTAAATTAGCTCAAATTATATATAGGGAATTTTAATAATTAATCATGAATATGATTAATATATTGGATATTACAGTTAAATTATCGAAGTTGAAAATAGATTGATTGTACACACGAATGATCAATCACAACGAATTATAATTCCTCATTCATATGTCAATGGTCCATTTTCAGATCGATTATATGAGATAACCTTTAAGGGAGTTAATTTAGCTATCGAAGTGTTTGTCCAGCAAACGGCCGTAAGATTAACTTATCAACTTCTCAACAAAGTTATCCCTTCTTATAAACTCCAAGAAATATCAATTTTCTGGCCGTGAACATTAATTTTCCTGTGTTTATAAAATTAGACTACGCAACGTAGTCAATAATGAAAGCTTTGTAGCTATGATCGAGATTTCATTGACTTTGTAAAATGAGCATTTTAGACAGAAGGCAATCAAGAATATAATGGTTTTAATAGTTGGACTAATAATACATCGAACTACAATTCACACAGAATATATGTATATACACCCGAAACAAACAAATCGAAAAACATTACAAACACGAATTAAAATAGGATGAGAGAGGAAGATAAAAATGAGAGGGAGAGAGAGTTGGGAAGAGAGAGAGAGAGAGAGAGAGAGAGAGAGAGAGAGAGAGAGAGAGAGAGAGAGAGAGAGAGAGAGAGAGAGAGAGAGAGAGATCCGTAGGATCACAGTTTGGCAAAATTCACCTGGACATTTAAACCTTTAAGAGACAACACGGAAAAACAGTCTTAATGCTCTAAAATCTTGGTAACTCAAATATACTTGCATATAGTTCTCATGTGTCTGAGCCCTGCGGCGTGTGTGAGCGGCTGGTCTTTGTGTGTTCCGTTGGAGCGTCACGTGGTTTGCTGCGGTCTGGAGCGCGCAGTTTCAAAGAAGGCTTAAAGGTCTTTGACGTAAATTACCAAATAAATAATTCAGACTAAGTTCATTTCTGGTGAAACGAACAAAGGAAAAACAAACTTAAACAAAAGAAAAGAAGAGGAAAGATCCCCCAGGGCGGGGATCACGAGTATGATGGTTACATCGGATCGAAGGAGAGGGAAGAGTCCAGACCGAAGTCGAAGTTCCCTCGAAGAAGCAGTTCTTTCTCCCCCCTCCTTACTTCTCATTTC
This sequence comes from Meda fulgida, assembly GCA_030578275.1. NCBI lineage: Eukaryota > Metazoa > Chordata > Actinopteri > Cypriniformes > Leuciscidae > Meda > Meda fulgida. Next base: position 34,965,171 of record CM060617.1, on the reverse strand, counting down.
ACTTCTCTAAGATCCCAAAACTAAAGATGAGGTGCTTGGTGGTCTTCTTTAAAGACACTTCTGTTTACGCCTCCTCTGGCGTGAATGCACCAATCAGCTGGGAGGAAAGTGTGCAGATAAGTGTTCCTTTGTTCCCTCGAGATGGACTTTGCATGCTTCATGACCATGATGTAAAAATGCGTTCAATTTTACTCCAGAGATGATAAAACATAGTAACATACATTTTACGGTTTGCACCTATATATATATGGTTTGGTCAGATCAAGAGGATTCTAAAGGTGTGAAGAACGACACACAAACATTATAGGAAAACACAGTTACATTAAAAATGCATCTAAAAGCACCTCTGTTCATTTAGAATTATAATACGATCACATCTAACCCCAATGGAACATGGGCAAACATAAAAACATATCGAATATATCATAGTACAAGTCTCTCAATTGAGGAGATTGGAGAAAAAGTCCTTGTGTGTGTGTGTGTGTGTACTGTGAACGTGGCTGGGTCATTCGTTGGTGAAGATGTGGTGAACTTTTGCTCACCCCCCTCCCGGGCAATGATATGTGTGTGCGTATTCTTTGAATTGATGAGTTTTAAGTCTGGTTACAATGACCAGTGTGGTTCATCACACAAGGTTGTCTGTGTTTGTGAGGTGTCCTGAAGAGGGGACACCACGGGATCTCCGGCCAGAGAGGCGCTCCTGTTGGGTCACGTGTGGTAAGACAGAGGACCCTGTGATTACTTATCAGCGAAAAACGCCGCGGGGGCACTTCTGGCATCGGTCATTTAATTAAGTCCCATCGCCATTTGCTTGTGTGTGAATCAGTAACTTAAAAAGTCTCATGACATCTCCATTCTTCAGATTGTGAAAGAAACAGGAGTGTTTACTTAATTGGAGACTTAGTTGATTAAAACCACATGATTGCGCTGATCATCTGATTATTGCTACACCTTGTATCTTACGTTATGGCCCCGTAGAAGCAGTTTTTGTCAAAATAGGCTAACGATTGCGTCATAACCACTCGACTCTCTGTCACACAGTCGAGAAATTACCGTATAGACAGGCGGAGAAGCTCACAGGCAATCGGGGGAGGCATAAAGTCCGATAAAGTCAAGGGAGAAGCCCATAGAGAGTCATAAAGTTGCTCCTGCTGCTAGCTCATGAACAGCTAATACTCACGCTCTCCGTCTCTGCGAGATTCGGAAGGGAATTATGCAGATTTCTCTCGGCACAGCTACTAGAAGACTTACAACTGTCAAACAGGTTGCTCACGTGACATCTACGTCATCAAGCTCAGTACGCTCAGCCATCAGGAAGTGAGTGCTTCTAATTGGCTTCACTTTTCTCCGTTGAAATCTATGGGGTCACTGTGTCCATTTCTTTTACTGTCTATGGTATCGAAAACAGCGCCATCTTGTGGCAGGTAAAATTTATAGCAGCCATAAATCCGAGTGCGCAGCGCCATTGTTTTATCTAAGCACAAATAAAACGATAAATGTTCAGTTCCCTTTCGAGGGAACTCTAAACTGCGTCGAGAATCGACACTTTGGGGACGCTCCCTTAGCGTGCGCCCCTGAAGTATGAATGAAACTAATCCAATCCTGATTGGTGTTGCGTCGTGACGTAACATGTGACGGCATACCCGGAAGTATAAAAGTGACGCTGTCACAACACACACTAGCTTTCGCTCTTCAGCAAGCGCTCTCTGTGAAACTGTCTGTCTTATTTGGTGTTGTTTGTCTGTGACAAAGCTCTACATATGGCGAGTGTGTGTACCCCTGCCCTGTATATCTCACGGGCGGGGACACGCATCAGTTGTGTGTGTGTATAGTTATAGGAGCGCAGCACACACAGGCAACTCTCGAGAGGGCTGCCTGTGAACACTGTGAAGCACTTCCTAATAGAGTGCTGAGCTCCCGCTCGGCCATAGTATTTTCTTATGATGGCCAGGCTCGCGATCCCTGCGATTCGGCTCCCGCGTCCGCTGAGGCGGCGCGGCGGCTTGGATCGTGGGGATCGCAGAAGGATCTCGCGGACGAGAAACGAGACTGCTGAGGCACTTTTTCGTTCATCATCTGCTGATTCTATAACACTCGTTCATGACGCAGAAGCCCGCGATGCGGTTTCTTCTCCCCTGACGAGTGCCTGTTGCTCGAGCTATCTGTTTCTGAGGAAATAGATTATGCTCAGCATCGGGAACGAGCAACATGAGTCACACTCGCCGGCTCATGTTTCTGCTTATGTAGAGCTTGTGGAGGTTGTGATGCATACTGTGGAGTCCAGTCTTAAAATAAATAATTAAATATATATATGTGTATATATATTAGCTGGCCACAAAATAAGCAGGATGATCCTTGTCAAAGCAAGAAGAGCTAGACGAGAGATTCCTGTAGCACTATTCACAACCTCAGCGCCGGGCTAACTGTGTTTTTCCCCAAATCTAAGAGACATCAGTGGCTAAATTTGTCTGGTACAAAAAAAGGGAAAGACAAATATTTTCTGCTGAACGCCCCGCTATCACCTTCTGGCCTGTTCTCCGACGCTGTAACTTCAATCGTCGACAGCTTTATAAATAAATAAAAAAATAACTAAAAAAAAAAAAAAAAAAAAAAAATATATATATATATATATATATATATATAAACGAAATAAATAAATATATATATATATATCAAAATATATATGTTGTCCCGCTGTTTTGAACGTTTCGGGCTACATCGATTTCCAGCGAACGCACACCGTGGCGTTCACCCCAAGAGCTTGCAACCGGGCACCGACTATGGTAAAAAAAAAAAAAAATTCTAGACTTTCCTTCTAGAATAGTGCTCGAGAAACACCCGAGGCCGGTCTCAAGGGGCTGGTTCCCTTAATAGATTTTGTAGAATGGCAGCGCCTTCCAATTATCTATATGGGTCCTGAATATTTTTAAATATGGGTACAGACTGCAGTTCGGTTACCGACCTCCCAGGTTTGTTGGGGTCGTACCGACCGCAGTGGTTCCAGAACAGGCTCGGGTTATGGAACAAGAGGTACAGACTCTACTGGAGTTAAGGGGCCATAGAGAGTGTTCCCCTACCAGACAGGAAGTCCAGGTTTTACAGCCGGTACTTTTTAGTTCCAAAGGAGGATGGTGGACTGAGGCCAATTTTAGATCTAAGGCTATTGACTTGTTCTTTGAGGAGATCCAGGTTCAAAATGCTTACAATTTCCATTATCGGAAACCAAATCAGATCCGAGGACTGGTTTGGCATGGTAGATCTAAAAGTTGGGGCTGTCCACTCAGTTGCAGGGCAACCAATGTTGTTCTTGCGGCGGGGCCCGGAAACGATGTGTATTGCCCGCCGTCTATGACGCTTCGGGCCGCATCATTTTCCAGCGAACGCACTCTGCGTCGTTTTTCCTCCAAAAATAAAAAAACGAATATCAGTTATGGTGACGAAAACCGTATCGACTACAGCCTGCCGGTATTCCGCTTCAGGGAGTCGAGAAAGATGCTCGAAAAACACCAGAGGCCAGTCTCGAGAGGCTGGTACCCCTAGTAGATTTTGTAGAGGCATGGTATCATCTTCCCAACATATCTGCGTGGGTCCTGCATATAATAAAATCAGGGTACAGACTGCAGTTCGCGCACCGCCACCCCCAAGTTTTCTGGGGTGGTGCAAACTACAGTGGTTCCAGGGCAGGCTCAGGTGATGGAACAAGAAGTACAGACTCTGCTGCTAAAGGAAGCCATAGAACATGTTCATCCTTTAGACAGGGGGTCCGGGTTTTACAGCCGGTACTTTATAGTTCCAAAGAAGGATGGGGGGTTAAGGCCAATTCTAGATCTCAGGGTTTTGAACCGATCTCTGAGGAGGTTCAGGTTCAAAATGTTAACCATTCCTGCAATCGTGAGTCAGATCAGATCCGAGGAGTGGTTTGTCACGATAGATCTAAAAGACGCCTATTTTCACATCTCCATCCTTCCATGTCACAGGAGATACCTGAGGTTTGCTTTCGGGGACGAAGCTTACCAATATCAGGTTCTTCCGTTCGGCCTAGCACTCTCTCCCCGCACATTCACCAAATGTATGGATGTAGCCCTTGCTCCACTGAGACTTCAAGGCATTCGTATATTGAATTATCTCGACGACTGGCTCATTCTGGCTCAGTCTCGAGAAATGGCAGTTCGGCATCGAGATGTCGTCCTTGGCCACATTCAGAAATTGGGGTTGAGACTCAATACAAAGAAGAGTGTGCTAGAACCATCCCAGTGCACGATATTTTTGGGAGTCGTGTGGAACTCGATTACGATGCAGGCACGAATGTCTCCCGCACGTATCGAGTCAATTCTGGCGATGGTATCCGGGTTAAGACTGGGCCAGGCCATCACTGTAAAACAATTTCAAAGAATGCTGGGCCTCATGGCAGCGGCATCCAACATCATTCCTTTGGGCCTTCTACACATGAGGCCCCTTCAGTGGTGGTTAAAAACCAAGGGGTTTTCTCCCAAGGGGAATCCGTTTCGTATAATCAGAGTAACACGCAGATGCCTTTGTTCTCTGCAAATATGGAAGAAACCTTGGTTCCTATCCCAAGGGCCAGTGTTGGGAGTGTCATGTCGCCGGAAATCCATTTCGACGGACGCTTCCCTCACTGGCTGGGGCGCGGTCATGGACGGCCGCTTTGCCAGGGGTCTGTGGCAGGACCATCATCATTCTTGGCATATAAACTGCCTAGAGATGATGGCTGTGTTCAGGGCTTTGAGGAGGTTCCTCCCAGACATCAAGGGTTACCATGTCTTAGTACGATCAGACAATACGTCGGTGGTAGCCTATCTGAACCGACAAGGGGGACTCAGATCGCGCCCTCTGTGCAGACTGGCGCATCAGATTATTCTTTGGTCCCAGGGGAAAATACTGTCTATCAGGGCAATGTATATTCCGGGGGTTCAGAATCAGAGAGCAGACATCCTTTCGAGGCAGGGGCTGAGGCCCGGGGAATGGAGACTTCACCCAGAGGTGGTGAAGTTAATATGGGAGAGGTTTGGACCAATGGAAGTGGATCTATTTGCGTCTCGAGAGACGTCCCACTGTCCACTTTGGTTCTCCCTCTCACTTCCAGCCCCACTGGGGTTGGATGCCATGGTACAGGCCTGGCCGAGGCTTCGCCTGTATGCATTTCCCCCGATCGCTCTGCTCCCGGGAGTTCTGGAGGGGGTCCGTCAGGAGGGCATCAGTCTACTTCTGGTTGCCCCAATGTGGCCGACCCGAGTGTGGTTTTCAGACATAATATCACTCCTGATAGCTCCGCCATGGCAGATTCCTCTGAGAAGGGATCTGTTGTCTCAGGCGGAGGGCACAATCTTCCACCCTCAGCCAGAGCTGTGGAAGCTGTGGGTCTGGCCTCTGAGGGGGTTCAGTACCTAAATGCTGGTCTATCAGCTGGAGTGGTTGAAACCATACTTAGCTCTAGAGCTCCATCTACTAGGAGAGTATATGGCCTCAAGTGGAATGTGTTTGTCACTTGGTGTAGAGAACATGAGTTAGATCCAGTAAACTGCCCGGTGGCTTCAGTTCTGGAATTTCTTCAAAATCGTTTCTCTGCGGGTCTCTCCCCTTCCACGCTTACGGTGTACGTGGCAGCCATTGCGGCTTTCCACGCACCATTAGGTGATGGGCCTCTGGGGAGGCACCAGTTGGTCATTCGGTTTCTCCGCGGTACTTGGAGGATGAGGCCGGCAACCAGGTCTAGGGTTCCTGCCTGGGACCTGGCGATAGTTCTGGAAGGGTTATCTCTGGCCCCCTTCGAACCTCTAGAGTCGGCTTCGCCTAAGGATTTAACGCTGAAAATGTTTTTTCTCTTGGCTATTACCTCACTTAAGAGGGTGGGAGATCTCCAAGCCCTGGCAGTAACACCAGCTTGCTTGGAGTTTGCCCCTGACAGAGTAAAAGCTTTTTTGCACCCGAGTCCGGGCTACGTGCCTAAAGTTCCATCGAATACGGCTCGGTCTACAGTCCTTCAGGCATTCCATCCTCCACCTCATGTGTCGGCAGAAGAAGAGAAGCTTCATTTGCTCTGCCCCGTCAGAGCTTTAAGCGTGTACCTTGAGAGGTCCTCTTCTTGGAGAAGGTCGGACCAGTTATTAGTATGTTTTGGGTCACCTAAAAAGGGGCTCCTGGCATCCAAGCAAACTGTTAGTAATTGGATTGTTCAGGCTATTACTGAGGCTTACAAGGTGCGCGATTTGCCTTCACCTTTAGCCGTAAGGGCTCACTCAACTAGAAGCATGGCTTCTTCTAGGGCCCTTCTTTCGGGAGTACCTCTACAGGAGATCTGTAAGGCAGCCGGTTGGGCTACTCCACATACTTTTATTAGGTTCTACAGTCTCCACCTTCCTAGTACGCCTGGCGCACACGTGCTCAGTCCTTGCTGAGTGCCTAGACAGTTTCACTCCGGGACAGGCCTATTCAGCGCGTGGCCTAGTGGGCACTCGTTCCCCAAAGTGTCGATTCTCGACGCAGTGTAGAGTTCCCTCGAAAGGGAACGTCTCGGGTTATGACTATAACCCTTGTTCCCTGAGAAGGGAACGAGACACTGCGTTGTTCTGCCACGCCCCCTGAGGCCTTGGAGCGTCTTGCTTCATCGCGAGGCTAGTGTGTGTTGTGACAGCGTCACTTTTATACTTCCGGGTATGCCGTCACATGTTACGTCACGACGCAACACCAATCAGGATTGGATTAGTTTCATTCATACTTCAGAGGCGCACGCTAAGGGAGCGTCCCCAAAGTGTCGATTCTCGACGCAGTGTTTCGTTCCCTTCTCAGGGAACAAGGGTTATAGTCATAACCCGAGACGTTTTCTAATAATATAATTCACATATTAAAGTGTGGCAATAAATTAAATGTAACAATTATATAAAAACTAATTATAAAAATACCAAAAGTGTTGCTTATGCAAGTAAATGGTGGTCCAATTATTTTATGGTTTCTATGCTGTTTATAAGATTTTATGATCATGAAACATAGGCTATAATACGGTGGCTGAGAGAGCTCAACGCGCTGCAACTGAAGAAAACACATGAAAACAGAAAAAAAACATGCAAATAGAAAAAAATACATGCAAATAGAAAAAATACATGCAAATAGAAAAAACACCCGCAAATTAAGAAAACATCTTCATCAGTTTCACAACACACGTGTGCTCCAAATACTCACAACACAACCAAATACAGAAACGCGCTGCAAATAAAATGCATACGTGTGTATTGTGTATTGAGTATTTGGAGCACACGCGTGTTGTAAAACTGATGAAGATGTTTTCTTAATTTGCGGGTGTTTTTTTCTATATGCATTTGTTTTTTTCTATATGCATTTGTTTTCTTTAGTTGCAGCGCGTTGAGCGCTCTCGGCCACCGTACTATAGGCTTATTTATAAATAAATAAAAATAGTACATGGACTTCCAAAAACCTGTAGAGTTGTGGTCTGGGTTCAAACATTTCGACACGCAAAGTGAAGCATTCACGTGACTGGAAAGAAAGTGAGGCTTCGTTTTTCGTTGATCACGTGTTTCTCTGAAAACAATACACGCTCAGAGACGAGCTTCATGAGAAATTTCGCTGTGAACTTGATACGCGCTTTGAAGCTTCAGTGTCATTTGCAACATCACTAGTGCGTGCATAAAGTGTAAGTTGATAGTTGTATTTTCATATATACACTCACCTAAAGGATTATTAGGAACACCATACGAATACTGTTCGACCCCCTTTCGCCTTCAGAACTGCCTTGATTCTACTTGGCATTGATTCAACAAGGTTCTGAAAGCATTCTTTAGAAATGTTGGCCCATATTGATAGGATAGCATCTTGCAGTTGATGGAGATTTGTCGGATGTACATCCAGGGCACGAAGCTCCCGTTCCACCACAGCCCAAAGATGCTCTATTGGGTTGAGATCTGGTGACTGTGGGGGCCATTTTAGTACAGTGAACTCATTGTCATGTTCAAGAAACCAATTTGAAATGATTCGAGCTTTGTGACATGGTGCATTATCCTGCTGGAAGTAGCCATCAGAGGATGGGTACATGGTGGCCACAAAGGGACGGACATGGTCAGAAACAATGCTCAGGTAGGCCGTGGCATTTAAACAATGCCTAATTGGCACTAAGGGGCCTAAAGTGTGCCAAGAAACCCCCCCCCACACCATTACACCACCACCCCCAGCCTGCACAGTGGTAACAAGGCATGATGGATCCATGTTCTCATTCTGTTTACGCCAAATTCTGACTCTACTATCTGAATGTCTCAATAGAAATCGAGACTCATCAGACCAAGCAACATTTTTCCAGTCTTCAACTGTCCAAATTTGGTGAGCTCTTGCAAATTTTAGCCTCTTTTTCCTATTTGTAGTGGATATGAGTGGTACCCGGTGGGGTCTTCTGCTGTTGTAGGCCATCCGCCTCAAGGTTGTGCGTGTTGTGGCTTCACAAATGCTTTGCTGCATACCTCGGTTATAACGAGTGGTTATTTCAGTCAAAGTTGCTCTTCTATCAGCTTGAATCAGTCGGCCCATTCTCCTCTGACCTCCAGCATCAACAAGGCATTTTCGCCCACAGGACTGCCGCATACTGGATGTTTTTCCCTTTTCACACCATTCTTTGTAAGCCTAGAAATGGTTGTGCGTGAAAATCCCAGTAACTGAGCAGATTGTGAAATACTCAGACCGGCCCGTCTGGCACCAACGACCATGCCACGCTCAAAATTGCTTAAATCACCTTTCTTTCCCATTCTGACATTCAGTTTGGAGTTCAGGAGATTGTCTTGACCAGGACCACACCCCTAAATGCATTGAAGCAACTGCCATGTGATTGCTTGATTAGATAATTGCATTAATGAGAAATTGAACAGGTGTTCCTAATAATCCTTTAGGTGAGTGTATATTGTTGTTTGTGTAGGATTATGTGAACAGATTGTTTGGTGGGTACCTTTTATCTTTATCCATGGATAATATTGTTTGCTGTATGTATATGAATGTTGATGTCGTATATTGCTTGCAATTGGTCACTTGACGATTTATATCTGTTGTTTAACTCTTTTAAACCTGGTGAAACCTGCTTGTCATATGCATCAATGTGTTCATGTTTGTCATACTTGTAACCGATGGCATCCTTATTTTTTTATAGTAACCACACACCTTGATCCACATGTTGAGCTATCAAATAAAAGCAAATAAAGAAAGGCATTCTCATCGATGCCCCACAGTGATTATTATTTAACCAGTTCTTAAGAAACTTCAAAACAACATTTTTAACCATTTAATCATGATATTTATCAGAAAACTATGATAATACAGACAGTAATCAAACAGAAAATCATGGTTATTAATTTACCTAAGGGGCGGTGAACAGTCTTACAAAAGCGAGAGCTTACAAAAGTTACAGTAAGCACTATATCAACACTAATTGTCAGGTTTTGAGTCGGCGAAATGACTCAAGTGCAGGACAATAGGTATTTAATGATAATACAACAAAAACTACACCGAGGGGGAAAACAAGACTTGGCCACACAGCAAGGAAACATACAATGTACATGACAATGAACCAGCACAGGACTGCAAACATAGGGAGAATAAATAGGGAGCAACAAGAGAGGACAGGTGGGGCAAATGAATAAAAAATCAGGTAACAAGATGGGAGGGGTTAGACAATCGACAGGAGAGCACATGGCACAAGGAAACATACATGACAAGCCATGTGCTCACACCAAACATGACTAGAACACAAGCACATGGCCAGTTAAATAAATCACAAGCCATGTGCTCACACAAAACGAGATGTGAACTACCAGCTAATGAGAACTCATAAGCCACTTATTCACACAAAACATGACAACATGAAAGCACACAGCCAGTGTAAAACACGAGCTGTGCGCTACACAGAACACGACAATACTCACGGACAGAAGAGTGTACTGCCCGAGCGAACTTGAAACCACATGCTCGCACGTCAAAACACGCGGAGCATGAATGTCCAAATCCCGACAGAACTGAAGCCAAACTAGACCGAAGTGCCGGGATCCAAACACCACGCACCGCACATGTAACAAGGTACAGACAAGAGAGCGCACGGCTCGCGCACACTCGAAACCGCGTGCTCAGACAAAGACAAGACAAAAGCAGGAGTGTTGGAGCTCTGTCACAAAACCAAGAAATGAACTAGACAGAAGTGACAGAACCCTGACACTAATGTTGGCTGCAGGCGAGCGCAGCAACAACATATAATTGGAACTGTTAATAGAAAACACAACTATGAATAAGACATACTTACAAGTTGTGATCCATTAACAACAGATTGTCCCAACAAAGTAGGAACTGTTTCAGGAGAATCGTTTGTGTGTAGACTGCATTTACTCTCTTAGGTTCTGGAAGCTGTTCTATGTGAAATGTACAGTGCACAGATAAACGTTGGGGTTATTATGTTCAGGAACAGTTTCAAATAAATTTTAACCACTCTAAGTTTGTCAGCCTTAGGAAGGTCAAACAAAGGAGTTTTGGAAACATGGACAAAACAGCGTCTCTTTGACAGCGACAACACTAGCCGTGTTTCCATAACCCTTTAAATTGCGCAAATTGAAATTGCGAATTGAAATTACGCCCAATGGAAACACGTCCATTTCGCAAAAACTCCCATTTATCGCAAAAAAGTTTTTACGCTCGCATGAGGAGGTTTTTCAGGCAATTCGAAAAAGGAATATTATCGCAAAACTCCAATGGAAACAGTTTTTGCGCATTTACAGTCACCTGATGTAGATGAGGTGGTGTGTTTGGACAGAAGACGAGACAGAGTTCTTCATTAAACTAAAAAAAGATAAAAGTATTACAGAAATACTGGATTCTAAACAACAAAGAAAGAGCTCGAAGCAGAAATTAGTGAGAAACACCAGAAACTCCTTTGTCATCTCTAATGCAGCTCATCCAGGCCTCGTCCGCTTTTTCTGCGCATTCTGTGGGCAAAGATTGTTTAAATGAGTAACATTATGATTTCACAAAGCCTGGAAAAAAATGTGTTGTAGTTCTTGAAAAGCGGATACTGTTAAATAAAATATCTCCCTTTGGAGGGGACTTTGAGCTTTGTTACCTTGCAGGTGTTTTTATGTTCAAACAGCAACATTAAACACTTGATTATGGTAACACTTTACAAAATGGTTTAATTTGCAAACATTAGTTACTTAAATTAGCTAACATGAACTAACAATGAACAATACTTCTAACTTGAACATTAATTTTTATAAACTAACATTAACAAAGATAAATAAAATGCTGGGAAATATATTGCTTGTCTATAGCTCATGTTAGATAATGCATTAAATAATGTTAACAAAAGAGACCTTATTATAAAGTGTTACCATGATTACATCCGAACATCCGTGACAAGACTTGCCAGTTTCAGGCCATTAAAGTAAGTTTTCACATTTCACATAATAAACATGACAATAAAAAAAGTTTCTATGCTGCTAACTACACCAAACTATGTGGAAGAATACAAGTGTTGTTCCTAATGAAAGTTGGAGAAGCCTGTGAGGGTTTGGAGCACTGTTTGTTTGTGCTTGTGAGAAACGGCTGGGGGCTGCAGGTAAAAAAGAGTCTCAGATTCGGGGAGAGAGTTTGACAGCGTGTTGGGACCATGCACACAGCTCACATTCAATTGAAAGACAACAGAGACCTCTTGACAGAACGAAACCACAAACAAAAAATGTTTACATCCTGCAAACACTATGATTGCAACAAAAAAGCAAATCCTATCAATCTTGCGTCTTTTGATCACACTTTGCTTGTGCTTTTGTCAGATGGTAAGTGGGGAATTTACTTGGGGGTGATTCTAAATATTAAGAGAGAATTCTCAACGTGTAAAGGCTTTATAAATATAGTGAACATGATAAATAATACAAAGTCCCAGTGCACTAGAACACAATATCTAGTCTAGTTCCAATAAATATCCTAAAGGATAAACCAGTTTGGGCGCTGTGTTCTGTGCTGAAGAGTTGTGGGGCACGATTCAAGCATTGTTTTGTTCATGAACTGAGCTATCTTTCTTTGTGGTCTTGGGGACCCAAACCATTGCTAAACCTAAACCAAACCCTAACCCTAACCCATTTTTATGTATATATGCCAGTTATGTAAAAAAAAAAAAAAAAAAAAAAAATTAATTAAAAATATAGCAGCAAGCTGAAATTAACAGGGTTCAAGCACTTTAAGGCTTTTAAACTCAAGCTTAAAAAGCCATTTTATTTAGCAAGACACACACTGGTTGTCCTAGAGGCAAAGTTACTCAGCATGAGGAGTTCTACCATGCGGTATGAATGTCGTGGGCGTGTGCGAAAAATTGCGTGATATACAATCGTTTAAGCACGCGAAAAATGCGAAAGTGCTCCCCCTAGCTGGCCGATTGCTTTCTAATTTCTCACAGGCGTCTAAGGCCATGCGTCAAACAGGCCCAGAGAGTTTCATTCCGATCGGCCTCCGGTAACCTTGTCGGACCACCACTCCAACGCCATTGGCCAACGACGGCCGTGTTTTTTCGAAATATTCAAATGTCCTTGAAGACAATCAATGGCACCTTGGAAAAAGACACTGCGTGGCAGTTTTCGCAGCTATTTTTTGTGTTTTTATTTTTATTTTATAGCGCCACCAAGTGGCCAGTCGCTGCGTCCTTTAACACAGACCGAGCTGTACATACTAACGCAGGCCTAGCTGTAACACTTGTTTTAAATACTTCCACATGCCAGCATGACAAAATTTAGTGTATTTATACTAGTTACCATATCAACACTACATAGAGAAATTACACCGAAAATCTGAAATCTTTGGAAGATATCACTGAACATTTAACCATAGCAAAAGTAAATTTCTTAAGTACATTTTTCTCTTCTGTTTTTTGTTTTTATTTAAAATAAGACAAATATGATATTTTAATCCTATATCTGTTATTTACCAGTTGAGATAGTTCTTTAATGCTTCGTAGAAAGTCTATCTAGTAGAAGACACTAACCAAATGTGGTCTTCAGGAACTACTATCAGGCTCTTTACAGCTCTGAATATTTTGAGAGGGCCGCAGAGAAACTAACAGTTTTCCTGGATGCTCTGGACTTTGGGTCATGGATTTGGGGTTCATGGTATCCCTTGAAGATGACCTAAAGTCTGAGGAGATGTCTGAGGCCATTATATGAAAGGGGGGATGACCCCAGGGCCAGATGGCATACCAATAGAGTTATATAAAATTTTCCATCATAAAATAATTCCTCATCTCTTGGAAATGTACCAGGAATCACTTGAACATGGGGCTTTGCCTCCCTCTTTGAAAACTGTGGTGATCACTCTGTTGGTAAAACCTGGCAAGTCACCAACTGATTGTTGTTCATACAGACCCATTTCTCTCCTGAATAATTACTTAAAGATTCTTTGCAAAGCGCTAGCAAAGAGACTAGAAATACATTTGCCCAAGCTTGTTCATATTGATCAAAACGGCTTTGTTTGGGGGAGGCATGGATTCCATAATATTCGTAGAGTACTTAATGTATTACATGAAAAATGTAATACTAGCGATAATGCACTTCTGTCATTAGACGCTGAAAAAGTGTTTGACAGAATTGAGTGTTAGTACCTGTTCAGAACTATGGAAAGAATGGGGTTTGGGGATACGTTTATGAAAGGGGTCCGGATACTGTATGCTAAGCCTTTAGCTGAGGTATTAACATCTGCCCCTTTGAGACTCTACAGGGGTACACGCCGGGGCTGCCTGCTCTCTCCCTTGCTTTTCACTACAGCAATTAAACCACTGGCTATGGCAATTCGCAATCATGCACATATTTCAGAAATTACAATTGGACCCCTAAGAACATTGTATTTCATTATATGCGTATGGTATGATATAATTATACTATCTTCCAATCTAAAAAAAGTCTATCCCAGCATAGCTAAATTAGATTGAAACATTTGGAGAATTCTCGGAGTATAAAATTAATAATTCTAAACCTGTGTTGCTGTTCCTCCACAAAGCAGAACGACGCCCCCCCCCCCACACACACACACACGTTTAATCACTTTTTACATTGGGATCAAAATTACACCAACTATTAATGAGATTTTATCAGCTAATCATAAGTCCTCATCAGATTCGGCAAATTACCCGTTGAACAGATGGACAAAACTTCATATTTCCTTGATTGGCCGTGTTAATATATAAAAAAATGTCAATCTTAGTCAAATTGTTATATCTTTTCTAATCTATCCCCCTCCACATTCTTCGTTTTTTGTCCTAATGAAAAAGACTTTTATAAACTTCATTTGGAACCAGCTCGTCTCAGGCTCTCCTTGCTTGACTTCTTGTGATAGAGGGAGGTTAAACCTACCAAAACTAAAATGGTACTACCTGGCAGCTCAAATTAGAGCAGCAATGTTTGATCTTCAGAAGGATTATCCTCCGACCTGGGTATCTATAAAGGCATACTCTATCCCAATTCCTTTGAATTTATATTTGTATTCAACAGATGCTAAAAAGTTAAGTAATCATACTAAAAACCTGTACAGTAGAAATACTATAGCAGTTTGCACTTACTCACCTAGAATTATCACATCTCTCACCCCTCTCACCAGTTTTTGCTAATAAAAATTTTTCATCTTGGTAGAGCTAATCCAGGCTTTAATATCTGGTCAATTCAAGGTATTAGTAAGGTGTCTGATCTTTATAACGAGGGGGAATGTATCGAGTATCGAGACAAGGCCAAATTCTGGTTGAGGCTACTCTTTCTACTGTGGAGAATATCACACTTAACTGTTTGAAAGGTAGAGGTCAGATTTCTGTGCTATATTAACAGTCTGTAGCCAAATCTAAAGAAACGTGTAATGATAGCCTGAAAGCATGACCTGCAGGCTGATGTAACTGAGGAAGACTGGCAAATAGCATGCTTGAAAGCCCAAACTCAGACAATGATTCTCCAGTTAAGTTATATCACTTCAGCCCGAATATTCCTGATATATGTTACAAATGTAAACAAGAAAAGGGAACTTTATTCCACTGTATGTGGGAATGCACTAAAGTTACTTTTTTGGGGGTTAAAATGCTGAATATTACAAGCCAAATCCTTAGTAAAGCAATTCCTCTTGATCCAAAGCTGTTTGTCCTCTGAATTCTAAAATCACCAAACATGAAAGATTATTGTTAATTCTCGGTTTGCTAGAAGCTAAACGTGTAATAGCATGTGCTTGGAAAAATGAAGAAAGGCCTGGCATGTCTCAATGGATAAAGGGGATAACCTCGTATCTTGCCTTAGAAAAGATTACATTTTGAAAAACACACTTTCATACCTTTTGGTCCATCTGGAAAGTGTTCTGTTTTTGGAGAGTCTATGGTGACTCCTGTGGAATTGATGGACATTGAGAGTATATAGACAAGTATGTTATTGCTGTATGTTTTTTTTTTTCAGTTATGATGAAAAATTTAAATGCTGTTTAAACATTTTAAAAAAGAATTTTGATAAATAAAATTCCTGTTCAAAAACAAAAGAAGACACTAACCAGGTTTAAATCCCAGTTGCGCAGAAGGAGAACGTTCTAACACTGCGCTAAAACATGCGCCGCTATTAGAAACTATGCTATTCCAGACAGTTACAAATTCATTTGGCATAATTCACTTGGAAAAAAGTTGGAAAAAATTATTGAACAAATACAATAAGCATATGCTAAGTATAAAACAACAGCATAAAATAAAATAAAATGTGTTTATGTTAATTAACCGGGAACCTTGGAAAGCACAAGAAAACAAATTCTAGGAATTTGTGTAAAACCAGCCAATCAGATTAGATCTTATACTAAATAGAGAAAGTGCTTTCAAGTTTTGTGTAAAATATGCATCAGATGTTATAGGCAGTCAGTGGGCATAACAGCGTTTCAGTTTAATGTCTTTGCATGCTGAAAATTCCTAACACAAATTTGTTCCATAAAACTGTGTTTGGTAACCCAATGGAGTAGTAGTAGTAGTAGTAGTAGTAGTAGTAGTAGTAGTAGTAGTAGTCGGGAAATTAACTGGGATCAATAAGCTACTGTACTACTACTACACCATTGGGAGGAGGCCCATATTCGATTTGAAATGTAATATTCAGCTGAAATATGTAAAATGGTTATGTATTTGAATGGCTATAATGTACTTTTCTCACAGAGCCACGTCTATTGAACCTTGTCTACCAGAAGGGGGACCAATCCGCCTTCATAAGACGCGACAGAAGTCCAGGGCTCCGGATCCAGTGACTCCGGGATCCAGACGCCAGATCTTGCCGACTTCCCGCGGATTTTAATCATGCCTCTCTGTCAGTGTTTGAGAGCAGCAGGCTGACAATGATTTCCTCCGTGATTACGCACAGGGCGCGTCCCCGCGGGGATGGGGCCCCCTCTGGAGCCGTCCTCATGGCTTTGGGGGCCTCGCTTCCATTTTCCATTATTATGTGGACTACCGGAGCGACAGCGCAGAGCGAGACCTCGCAGGTTGGTGATGAGGAGGGAGCTCGCATGTTCCTCTCTGACTCTCTCTCTCTCTCTTTTTTATTTAAAAAAAAAAGACTCAGTTCTGATTCTCAGATGAAATGAGAAATTTGACAGCATCAATTAGTCTTTAGTTCGTGCCATTGTGAGGAAATAATTCTTTATTTTACTCGTTTTTTCGCTTTATTAGTTTTTTCCCCCGATCATTTACAGCGCGTTTGGGGTCTGTCGTGTGCACTTATAACAGATAAAATAAAGCATGTGTATGATATTAGTAGATGGATATGACATTTTAACTCTTCAGCTGTTTAAACAGATAGGCTACAGCAGGAATTGACCAACTGCACTGTGGTTTTTACCTCAGTGTGCAGTAATCTGGTGTTAGACTGAATGAGCTTTATGATCATATTGGAGATATAGATCTAGATGTGTGATCTTCAGCGGGTTTCTGTAGGATGTCGCGTCGCAAACAAGCCAAGCCAAGAGCTCTGAAAGGTAAGTGATCCTCCTCCTGTATAGCGGGCTTTCAAGAAAGGAAAATAGGATGTCAAACATCTTCCCACGGTATACATGTTATACAACGCCGTTATTGCCACAGGCAGCGCGCGTGAACGCAAACGATTCAATGCGCGAGATTCATGAACAACTAGCAAAAGCCAAAGGTTTGCGTTATGAACTTGGCTACTTTATGTATCTGAGTGGCTATTTACAAAGGTCAGAATGAATTGGCAACGGAAAGAAGAATGCCATTCTGCTCTGTGTTTTATGTCAGTGGGTTTCATTGCATATGTGATGTAGCCTAAGTGATGAGATACGATATAAGATATGGATGTTAAATTGGCAAGTTTGTAGTGACGCATCACGTGACTGGAGCTTACCATGAAAGTGGGCGATTACCAGTAGCATAAATATTACAATACATCGTTTGACCGTTACAACATGGACTTGATTATTACTAAGCCAGATACTTTACCAATGATGATATTCTTCTTATGTCGCAATGGATTTAATAACTTATGCTTGCAAACAAAATCACACACAATGGGGTGAATCATAATTTTTTTTTATAAATGAATTTATTCATATTATTTATTTTTTTAATTTTATAAATAGTTATGTCATATATTTCTCTGTTATTTCAGACAGGTATTGTGTTTTATTTTGACATTTTTAATGAGCACTATAAAGTAATGCTGTCTAAATTATGATTCCGCAAATGAGTCAAAAACAAACTTGCTGGTACAATATGCAGAAACCACTTTATACCAAGTGTCTTTAACTGCTAGGGTAAGATGAGGTACCATAACATAGTCTCTGGGAAATGCTGATCTAAGTTGAATATCAAAGTTTAGTGTCTATTTGTTAATGAGGGATTTGTGGAGTCTTTTTTTTTTTTTTTACTATTATTGGCAAAACTGCACAGAAGGCCCTGAGTTACTTCTTGTTACTAGAGTTATTATATTTAATTGTAAACTAATTGTAATACATGGGGTTATTATTGAATAATTCCATGATTTAGATGCACATTTCATCTTCTTTATTCATTAAAATCTATAGGCTCATCGAGTGAAATCAATCAATTTGAATTAACAGTGATGCTATTATGACATATCTCTTTAATTCACGTATGGGCAAGTAAACGTATATATTCACAGCTTTGTATACAAGCCATAGAATAAATGTACCTTTTAAGATGAATGTCTTTGACCTGTATTCTGCTTTTTCTGTCACCGGTTAGGTTCAGTTTTTCAACTGAATTGCCAAAACAATTTAAATGTAATTTAATTAGTCGATATAAAAGTAAAGGCACATTGTTCTTAAGGGGGGATTCTTCCCTCATCTGACCCGCTAACAGTTAATGATAATTGATACACTTTATTTTAATGTGTATTTATACATTTAAGTACTGAGTAATAATATTTAACTACATGTACTTAGGGTTAGGCTAGGGTTTGGTTTAGGGTAAGTTGCATGTTGTCGTTATTATTACAGTAACTACATGTAACGTGTATCAATGACACTGTAAAATAAAGTGTTACCTAATCATTTTATACAAAACTTGTTTACATGTTTTTTTAGGCTGTAAATGCATCTACTTCTGTAACTACAGCTGTAATTAATTTCTGTAATGACATCTATAATTACAGTGAATCCTGCTAGCCCTTAACTGTCCTCATCCCACTATACACCGGTCCTAACCTGACCGAATCCTCCTCCACAAGTGTTTTCAACACAAGTTCACTGTACTCTATATTTTTATGTAACTAGTTAAAGACACCTAATATTAAGTGGGGCCTTCTATATGGGATTGTTTTAACAGTTAGTATGTCTGTGTAAAGTACGTATTGTTGTAATTTACAATTTTTTTAAGTCATAAACATGAATTAGATACTGAACTGAATAAAAAACTATTGGTCAACAGTTGGTTAGGTGTCTTTAATTAATACATACATCGAATAAAAATAATAACCGTTAGGTACAATGTACTTGTTGACGTATTGTGTGCTGTTATTGATGAGGATACGGGTCAGGTTAGGACAGGTTTAAGGGGGGGTTAAGGGGTACAACAACAGTGTAATTATAGATGTAATTACATGCTGGTTTTTTTAATAGTACCATGTAAAAACATGTATGTACACAAGAAGTGCATTGTATCAAAAGATTAATTTAAATGTTAGTGCATACTAGTAGGTAAAGACACATAATATAAAGTGATGAATTCTGATGAATATTAGCTACTTGATTTTTTTTTTTTTTTGACTTTTTGCAACTATACACACACATTTAGCATTTTATCCAAAAACAACTTTGCGGTCAAGATCTACATTTTATCAATACATTAATTCCTTGGTGATTTCAGGCGTGTTGGTGTTGCTAGTAAGGATGTTAACCGATGACCGTTTGACCGATGTTTGACCGTATCAATGTTAACCGATCAAAGTTGTCGGTAGTCGGTTAAAAAAAAAAAGTGATCTCGAAATTAGGCTATTATAGACAGTGGACTAAACGCTACTACAGCTATCTCATTCCAAGATATGTTTGTGTGAAGTGAACAAATCCCTCACACTCAATTTTTCATAACTCGCCTGTTTGTTCTTAATAAACCAATAAAAACATTTGGCGCGAGGTCACAGCGTTTGGGTTCGCGCGCTCAAGGTTTGCGAAAAGTAAAGGCTACAGGCTAAAACACGTGATGTTAGGGCCAGGGCAGACGACAGGATTAAGCGTGCAAAGAAAAGTAGTGTGTGGGACCATTTCACCAAAAAGAATGACACAGATGTAAGATTGCAACTTGTGTGATACAGTGCTTAAATACAGTAGTAGCACATCATCTATGATGTATCACCTGAAAACGCGACACCCGCAAGCCTCTTCGGGTGAGAAAGGTAGCCAAAGCCAACCTACTGTGTCATCTATGCTAGCTGGTAGGAAATGTGACAAACAGCGCTCAGAGACTATTACCCAAAAGAAATTACCGGAATGATTGAAAAAGAAATGCTGCCCCTTGACTTTGTAAGCGGTGAGGGCTTTCTAGAGCTAATGGCCAAACCGTTGTGTTATGTTTTAATAATTGGGCGGCGGCCTAACCCTTAACACCTGTCTGAGAGCTGTTTGTTGGCAACAGTATTCTCGTTCATAGATAAAAATCATTTTTCGTTTATTTAATGTTATTATTAAGGATAGCTGTAGGCCATGTTGGCCATTGTCTGTTATGATTTAGGAGATGTTGCCCTTAACAGAAGTTGACACTTGTCTTTTTGAAAATTAAAAAATAATATTAATTATACAAAAGAGTTGTTCTGTCCGTTATTAGAAGGCACACAGTGAATTAGACCTGCCTTGGCCGGTGGGTCTTTTACGCATTCTGAAGGTGCCTGTTTTATCCATTGGTTTTATCATGTTGCAGTCTATTAGGCAACATTCCGCATAAGATGGGCTTAGATTGGGAAATACATTACATCTACATTTCAGTAGTAACAGATAAAGTGATGATGATCATCATCTTTCTTTATTATTGTTAGCAGAGTTGCGAAATTGCAGGCGCGACTCGAAATGGCTGTTCAAATAGCGTAGCATATTTTAAACTAGTCGGTTAACCGGTTTCAACCGGCTAGTGAGGCTAGGTGGTCGGTCAAGAAAATTTTTAGTTTTCGCCATCCCTAGTTGCTAGTGCCATGCATAAAGAAACACTGTGTGTGTGTGTGTGTGTGTGTGTGTGTGTGTGTGTGTGTGTGTGTGTGTGTGTGTGTGTGTGCGTGTGTGATGAAGGAGAATATGTAGGCTTATAAGAGTGGGACCAGCACTGGAGGTGATGGAGGTCAGTGGGCACTGAGTGTGAAATCTTCTGTCATGGAGACTGAAGGTAGATTAAATGCGAATGAGTTGTTTCATCTTGGGGAAGAGAATTCATATATACACTTTTTTTTTTTTGCAAAAGGCCATTTTAATATATAATGTGCTGAACAAGGGTGACAGCGTTATTGCTTAAGGGAATACATGTCCACAGGCCAAAGACATACATCATCCGCTCGTATGCAAACACTTTCTCCTCTCATGCTGACATTTACTCAGAGCTGCCCATCTGCATTGCACACACACACACACACACACACACACCGACACACAGTCTTCCGCTGTGTTTTGCAGTATTCTGTGATCTACTGTAGATTTTCTGTGTCTTTGAGACAGGTCTCCTGATGGCCATGAACGAGAGTGCCTTTATTTCTGTACACTAGTTGGATGCTTGTTAAGGAGCATTTTATATAAAATACTAGCTCTACAATTTTTCAGTAATCATGCAAATATTTTGACTGTTTTAGATTACTGATCAATAGCTTTCTGGCTGATAAATGGACATAATTTGTTATCTTTTCAGAAATCTCTGAACATCTTAAGTGTTCGGCTGTTGTACATGGCCATGTCTTACTAATAAATAATTTTATGCATGCTGTTACAGACGGCTCAGTGGTCAGAGAGAATAATTTTAAACAAGCTGGACAGAGGTTCAGTGGATCCCCAAAAGGTGGTTTATTTGATGAAAAAATAAATATTTACATGGTCACATACTGAAATAGAAAAAAATCAAAATTGCAACAATGTGCAAAGAAAGGTTACACCAAATAATTTGGTCCAATCTGCAACAGGGTCTCACATTTGGCTTTAAAAAACCAAGACTAATCTTATAAGAGATCTATAGCTCCCTATTTATTAGGGCTAACTCCACCCTCGGCCTGTACCAAGTGAACAGGCAGGGTCCAAACATACAATACATTATACACAAAAGTAAAAATAATAAAACACTAAAAATATACACTAATAACACTCTGTTTGGGGGGAATTCTTATAAGAAATAAAAGGTAATTCTGACTGCAATGAAACTGGGTTGTGAAGTTTTTTTTCAGACTCGCTTCAAATAGGGAAAACAATTACGCAACACCATTCTGATTAAAAAGTTTCTAAATGCCGGCATATTCAGGTAGTGATGTGTGCATGTGTGTCAAGTCCATGTCATAAATTTTCTGTCACCAAGCTTAGCTTGTGACACATGCATTGTATACACAAGGGATAATCCACGGCTAGGTGTGCATTGCGTCAGGTGGTTCCTTCTAAAACCGTGTAAAGTGCATTCAAGTTGTGTAATGCACAGCTAGCCGTGGATTTTCCTGTTTAAACCTTGATTACTGGCCAACACTGACAAGTTAAAGCTGACATTGATGTTTGCAGTGCAAAATGTGACTTTTATATTGGGTTATTTTTCTCAGCTTTGACTCATAAGATCCTAACATTCTGTGCCCTTTAAATCTGGCACAGAGACAAGTATAGTGCGCTAAGATTACTTTTATTTGAGTTATAAAGTTTATTTAAATTGTTTATCGAGAGAGAGCGAGGTGCATGTGTGAATTACCTGCGTCTGTGCAGCGTCTCTTGTTTGTGTGATATGCAATAAACAACCAAGAGCTGAGTCAGTGTGCATCTTTATTTTCCATACTCCATCATGAACTGCCCGCGAACTGGGACCAACAACGTCACAACAGGGTACATTCCATATGTCATTTCACCGTAACATCTCTCTCTACTAACATTGAAGCTGTGAGTTTAATTACTTCAAAAACAGCCGTTGCCACCTCTTTGCTAAGAAATACAATGCAGGAATTCAGTAGCTAAGATAATTTATTAATATGTTTTTGTGTATGCACTTCACCATCTCCCATCTCTGTGTGCATGTGTGTGTGTGTGTGTGTGTGTGTGTACGCTTCAATAAAAGCAGCACATTAATATAGAACAGTGATTAAACTGACTAGAACTACCTGTGCATTACATGGTTTTAACGTACCCCTTCCAGCCAATCAGAATCGAGTATTCAGACAGACAACAGTATAAAAAATCAGGTTATAGATTAAGCAAACACTTTTTTTCTTCTATTGAGCATAAAAAGGTGTGTAGATGATCAGAACGCAGATGCATCTTTCTGATTTATTTATTGGCAATGTCTAACTTACATTCTTCAATTTTGTATTGTGTGTACATTTCTTTGCCAATTGGATAATACAACAGCCAATGGTAATCGAAGGCATTCCAGTTGACAAATATAGCGGAAGTTCATAGATGTAATTTACTGTTAGTGGTCCGTGATGAAGTGCTCATTAACTTTTGATGTTACATTAAAATATGATGATTATCATTATCATTAGGAAGCATAAAAAGTCATTAAACAGTGGTATCACTATCCTTGTGTCTTATGAATAATTTCTGCTTAACTTCACTGGTCTTTTGCAGAAAATAATATGGAAAATATGATCACATTTTACTTAATAACTTTAAACGATGATGGTCTCGCTTTATAGCTGTGTTGTGCTGTTGTGACCCTCTTCACACATCTATAAACCTAAAAAATGTATACTATGAGATTAAGATATTGAAGAATTTTTTTTCTCTCTTCAATGAAAATAAATCACACACATTTATGGATCATATATATTTTAAGAACAGTACTTTGTCAAGAAGACTCTTTTAATTTCATGCAAATGCTCATTTTATTTCCTTTATCAAAAGAAGTCACCCCACAGTCTTATAGAAGTACGTTGTAAGTATAAAGTTTATTTTAGAAGCAGTTGTGTCAGTATTTCTTTGGGTCAGTATCTCCTAATATTTTCAGAAATACAGTAAAAGTGCAATTCACACATACAATGTCTTGAATACATCACATCAAAAATATCTGTCCTAAAATATGTCCTAAATGTGACACTGCTTTCTTTAAAAGCTAGATTAAGGAAGACACTTACAAGTAGGCTATGCAATTTTCAGAGAGGCTAGCAATAGCAAGCTAGCTTTGA
The DNA here is from genome assembly GCA_030578275.1 of Meda fulgida. Lineage (NCBI taxonomy): Eukaryota > Metazoa > Chordata > Actinopteri > Cypriniformes > Leuciscidae > Meda > Meda fulgida. The sequence continues at coordinate 34,941,328 of CM060617.1, read as the reverse complement.
CAGCATAAGATCCCACCATCTCTTCAGAGCGTCTCCAAAACACATGAACGTCTACAGTAGAGTCTGCAAAGAGTCACGAGATGCGTTAAACTACCTCATGTCTCAAAGCACATAACATTACAATAATAATGAACAAACAACTTAAAGAGCAGTGACCTGTACCACCTGACTGCTGCAGATTCATTTCAGCCATGATCATGTGGACATAGAAATAGAAATGTATAGATTCGAGTCACAAACCGCTCTGAGTATAACGTCACGGGTCCCCATCTCTTCCTGATAACAGTAGTTATGTCATGAAAGCAGCATAAGCTGGTTGTTTTGGGTGGAGGAACTGTAAAAGGCGGCTGCTGTTTCGTTTGCGGTACTCAGTGACTAACGTCTGTCTAGTTCATAGCATGAAACCCACTCGTATCGTATCGTTATAAAGGCATAGTATCGTTGCATTCGTATGCAATGACTGGATGAACATTTTATGGTCCTACGCCTTCCACAGACAATATATATACAGTGAGGAAAATAAGTATTTGAACACCCTGCTATTTTGCAAGTTCTCCCACTTAGAAATCATGTAGGGGTCTGAAATTGTCATCGTAGGTGCATGTCCACTGTGAGAGACATAATCTAAAAAAAAAAAATTCAGAAATCACAATGTATGATTTTTTAACTATTTATTTGTATTATACAGCTGCAAATAAGTATTTGAACACCTGAGAAAATCAATGTTAATATTTGGTACAGTAGCCTTTGTTTGCAATTACAGAGGTCAAACGTTTCCTGTAGTTTTTCACCAGGTTTGCACACACTGCAGGAGGGATTTTGGCCCACTCCTCCACACAGATCTTCTCTAGATCAGTCAGGTTTCTGGGCTGTCGCTGAGAAACACAGAGTTTGAGTTCCCTCCAAAGATTCTCAAGTGGGTTTAGGTCTAACGCCAGAACCTTGAAATGCTTCTTACAGAGCCACTCCTTGGTTATCTTGGCTGTGTGCTTCGGGTCATTGTCATATTGGAAAACCCAGCCTCGACCCATCTTCAATGCTCTAACTGAGGGAAGGAGGTTGTTCCCCAAAATCTCGCAATACATGGCCCCGGTCATCCTCTCCTTAATATAGTGCAGTCGCCCTGTCCCATGTGCAGAAAAACACCCCCAAAGCATGATGCCACCACCCCCATGCTCCACAGTAGGGATGGTGTTCTATTTTGGTCTCATCTGACCACATGACTTTCTCCCATGACTCCTCTGGATCATCCAAATGGTCATTGGCAAACTTAAGACGGGACTTGACGTGCTGGTTTAAGCAGGGGAACCTTCCGTGCCATGCATGATTTCAAACCATGACGTCTTAGTGTATTACCAACAGTAACCTTGGAAACGGTGGTCCCAGCTCTTTTCAGGTCATTGACCAGCTCCTCCCGTGTAGTTCTGGGCTGATTTCTCACCTTTCTTAGGATCATTGAGACCCCACGAGGTGAGATCTTGCATGGAGCCCCAGTCCGAGAGAGATTGACAGTCATGTTTAGCTTCTTCCATTTTCTAATGATTGCTCCAACAGTGGACCTTTTTCACCAAGCTGCTTGGCAATTTCCCCGTAGCCCTTTCCAGCCTTGTGGAGGTGTACAATTTTGTTTCTAGTGTCTTTAGACAGCTCTTTGGTCTTGGCCATGTTAGTAGTTGGATTCTTACTGATTGTGGACAGGTGACCTCAACGACCTCAAACAGTTGCATCTAATTTAGGATAATAAATGGAGTGGAGGTGGACATTTTAAAGGCAGACTAACAGGTCTTTGAGGGTCAGAATTCTAGCTGATAGACAAATACTTATTTGCAGCTGCATCATACAAATAAATAGTTAAAAAATCATATACTGTGATTTCTGGATATTTTTTTTTTTTTAGATTATGTCTCTCACAGTGGACATGCACCTACGATAACAATTTCAGACCCCTCCATGATTTCTAAGTGGGAGAACTTGCAAAATAGCAGGGTGTTCAAATACTTATTTTCCTCACTGTAAATACTTTTAGACCATTAACTTAGTGATTGATCTCAGGGTGTGAAGAGACTTTGAACCAGCATAACAAAACAATTTCTGGAACAAATCGCCTACCCTGCCTTTAAAACTTGATCTGGGATGCAAAGGTAGTTTGAAATAAAACTGAGCCAAAGAGCATGAATATAATTGCAACAGCTCCCAGTCTGTCAGTCTGAAATACACTGCCAGACTCTTCAGTATAACTCCACAGGAAGACCGACTGGTGTTGCTTTTCATCGATATCTGCTAAATGGCAAGCAACTCCGTTAAATTATATTTTTGCATTTAGATGATCTTGGTTTTGGATCATTTGGCTGATGTTCGATGCATCTTTGTGCTTGACCAGAAAGCCTTACTTTTGATTTCTATTGTGTGTAATGGAGGACTTTTTGTTCTGCACTGTCAGTCAGTGCCAGCGAGCAGCGGGAGGTCCCGTCAGGCGTCCCGTTCCTCTGTGCCAGGGAATGAAAGTGCAGATAGTGGAGGTATAATGGAGACCGCAGGGGTAGAGCTGAAGTCTTCTCGCAGAAAGCTTCATTTCTCATGAAGCAGGTGGGAGTCTTTGTTCTCCTTGTGCTCATAAAATCCATTTAGTTCTGTACACCTGGCATACAGGAGGAACATTTTCTGTTTAATGGGTAGAAAATGAGGCTGTAATGAAGTGGCAGACACATTTTGCAGCACACACTCTGTGGATGGAAGACATTGGTACCTGTAAAAAGCACTTATTGGCATTTAAAGAAGTTGTTTTAGGTCTTATAGAGTAGGTTAAATATTCGCTGCAAAGTTGAAAAATGGAAGGATTTGTTTTTAGAAGTCATATCAAACCAAAATGCTGTAACCATTATAGACATTTAGGAAGCACCAGAGGGGGTTGTGTCCTCATCAATATTAATGTTCAACAAATATGGATTTTTCTGCTTTCTGCTATGGGCTTTAAAGGACATCAGCTAATAGTCAAATTCTCGTTCTCGGTGACAGAAGAGCAACAGAGCCACAGGCAGTCTGCTATTTTTAACGGTAATGCTTTATTCTGTTCTTTCAGCATTGAAAACTGTGTATTTGTACAATATATGTAGTGAGTGATTAACATACAGATGGTGGTTTGATATTAAAGTAGAAAAGTAGAATAAAAGTGAAGTTTAAAAAAGCTGATGTAAAGGTAAGCGGCGTGTTTAACTTTTGTTAAACACGGCGTTTGTCGGAGAACTTAGGTAACACTTCTAAGCAATATAAGAAGCAATATAAGGAAGGTCAGTAACCCAATTGCTGGTTAAAAAAAAATCAATGTGTAAGAATTGTTCTGTTTTAAACGCTAATAATGCAGATAACACACACTCCATTGTTGCTGTATATTTGTTGAAACGTGACATTTTTAATTGCCATGATGAAAAAACATTTTTATAACATTTCTCTCACAAAGCTGTCATATTCTAGGTCATGGGTGTCCAAACCCGGTCCTGTAGGAAAGATAAGCAATAAATAGCAATAAATAAATGTTCCAATGTCGCTTTATGTTTTTTCCCTTTTTAGGCTCAAACAAACTCCGAACAGAGAAGAGTCTAATGGTGAAAAGAGAAATGTAAGAGAGCTCGTAATAAAACAAGAATCAACATTGGCTTGGCTATTTTAGAGATGGCGAGAACAGAGATCTGAAATGTTGTATAAGTGGTTATAAGTGGTTAGCTGAGTGTGGAGTAAGTTCATTTATTCCTCAAAGATCTCTCTTTATCCCAGTTTGCATATTATTTATCTTAAACAGAATGCAAGATTAGAGTGAATGTGTTCCATATAGTCGTCTACCAAATTTCAGTAGTCTGTACCAATCACAGTGACATTTCATAATACCTATTCAAATAAAAAAAAGACAAGTAAACCGTAAATAAGAAAATGAAGAAGAAAACAAAAAAATAATCGGAAGCAATAGACAAAAGCACAGTAATGTTCTAAGTACATTTACTTTAGATTAAATTAGATAGATTAAAGCTACAAGAACAATGAGTGTTTTTTCCTTTCTTATTAGTTCTGTTTGATTATTTTTAACAACTTAACTGACATTTACCCTTCAAGAGTTTTTTTGAAGTGTGTATCCGCTTGTTCCCTTTCGTTCGGGAACTCCTACGTCTCGTCGGAGGAGTTTCCAATGAATTGGGATCACGCTAGGGAGACCAATCGACTTCGAGTGAACTAAAACGAGCCAATAAACATTGGCATGCAAGATTTGCATTCCGCGACCCGCCTACCAGTGCGGGTATAAAGGTGGAATCAAGCGCATACACAAACGCTTTTTGCTTCGGAGCCGACCAGTTGTGTCCTCTAAGTGTATGAGCTTTAGAATTGTGTTTTCTTCACGCTCAATAAGCTGCTTTTTTCCTGAGATCTCTCTGTGCTGGTGTGACGGCGCTTCAGCGATCTTCGCAACCTCCCGAGTGCCGGCTGTTGCTGCATGCAATCTGTTTATTTCAAGAGCTGTTTTAACAGCTGGTAATCGGTTGAGTGCACACAGCGGGCTTGCAGTTTCCCCGCTGTGTTGTCGCGTTGGTCCCTGTGTGCTTCAGCACAATAAAGAGAGCATTTCTCTGAAAGAGCAACACGGGTGAAGATCGTGTCCTTTTCAGGAGGACGTTTCACCCGTGCGTTTCTGGGTGCGGTCAGACTCTGCCTCCTGTTGATGGTCATAATCGTTGCCTCTCGTGCTTGGGCCTCGCGCACGCTGAGGCAGCGTTCATGAATGAGTCATGTTCTCACTGTGGGAACATGACCATCGCGGTGCTAAGATCGAGACTAAGAACCCTCAAGCGAGGGGGAGTCCCTTTGTAGATTCCCCGATCTAGTTCTTCTTCTGGTTCATTTCAGAAGAAGGCTACTTCGGTTAATCCCATTGGTGGTCTGAGGGTTACAGTAAGGAATGACCCGCCGGGTGAAAGACCCCCACAGAGTATGTGACTGTTGCTCTTCAGGAGGGTGCCTCTGCACACCTCCTTCCCCTGGAGGAGGGCCAGGTGGAGAATTTTCTTTTTCCTTTTGTTTCTGTTCCGCCGCTGACCAGCTGGTTAGCGGTACCCAAATTGTCAATAAAAGAGCAATTTCTACTTCCTCTGGGTCACTCACGGTCGAGACTGACAGTCAAGGTCGACGCTCCATTGCCTCGCCGCTACCAGTCTCCGCCGTCCAAGAGGGCCAGAATGACAGTGTGCCCCGCCACGTTGCCTCGCCGCTCTCATTCCCCTCACCCCAGCGCTCAGATGTCAGTGACGCCGCCATGGCCTCGTCACTCTCGTCTCCCGCTGGGCAAGGAGGCGCGGAAACCTGGACCCAACGCTCCCAGGCCTCGCTCCTCGTTTCCCCTCCTTCCTTCGCCTCGGGACAGCCAGCAGTCGAACGCCTCCGGGCCTTTCCTACCGTCTGCCCCTCGGTGGAAGCAGGTAGGTGTTGCCCCGCACACCCAGACCTCTCTCTCGGCCGCAGTAATGCCTCCGGAGTCCGGTCCCTGCCTTCCACTTCGCTGCCCCTCCGCGGGTGCGCCGGTAGTCCGGGTGGGCTTGTTGGTACGGTCTCTCGAAGCCTGGTTAGCGCTTCCGAGGCCGTCCCGCTGACTCATCCGTACCATCCGGCTCAGCTATGCAATTCAGTTTGCTCGCCGGCCTCCCAAGTACAGGGGTATCCGCTTCACTTGGGTGCGGAGCATCGATGCCCCTGTCTTGAGGAAAGAGATCGACGTCCTGCTGGCGAAGGACGCGATCGAGCCGGTCCCTCCAGCCGAGATGAGGTCTGGGTTCTACAGCCCCTACTTCATTGTACCCAAGAAAGGCGGTGGGTTACGACCGATCCTGGACCTGCGAGTTTTAAATCAGGCCCTGCACAAGCTCCCATTCAAAATGCTCACGCAGAAGCGTATCTTCGAATGCATCCGTCCCCGGGATTGGTTTGCAGCGATCGACCTGAAGGACGCGTACTTTCATGTCTCGATTCTTCCTCGACACAGACCTCTTCTTCGGTTTGCGTTCGAGGGTCGAGCATTTCAGTACAAAGTCCTACCCTTCGGCCCGGCCCTGTCGCCCCGTGTCTTCACAAAAGTCGTGGAGGCGGCCATTGTTCCCATGAGAGAACATGGCGTTCGCATTCTCAACTATCTCGACGACTGGGCTCATACTAGCTTCCAGGTTTGAAACCTCGCAAATGTTGATCTGAAAACTGGTGTGCGAATGAGTGAAAAAAACAGGTTTGTAACTCTGAAAACTGAGGGTCGACAGGGCGAAACTTATTACATTACATTTGCACTCATTTGCAGACTATTTTTTCAGAGTTGAGTTTACACAACACTCACTTCGCGGAGATACGCCTCACAGTTGCGAGCTTGCGACTCACGTGATTTGTGGCATCGTTGTCACGCAGCTCTGCTCTAAAACTCAAAATTCAGACTGAGCGCAAGTGAAGCATCGCAACCTCGAAACTTAAAAAAAAAAAAAAACGGACGTTAGATCCACCAACAGTTCTTAGAAACTTAGATGTCTCTTTTTTTCGTACAACAGCAGCACTCATCTTGTGTGTTTATTAGTGGATGCGGATGACCAGTCGTAGACCGGAAACTATATGCCGACTTCTGACAAAAGCGGAAGTTCGAAACTACGGCTGTGCACATAGCCTATAGGAGTATTTACCTGGGGGCTGCAGATCACTTCTTTTTCACATGGGAAGACAGCTTCAGCCACATCTCTTCTTTCTGACAGTATTGACCACACTCCTGTTTCTTTTAAGCCCTTTCTCATCTGTCTGATCTGAGAAGCGGTTCTTCCCAGAATCTGCAATAATCGTAACACACAGATACAAACAAGATAGTTATTGGTGGCTGAAGAGGACAATATAACCAATTGTTTTATAAATCTGAGTGCATTTGATAGTTGTCTAAAATGTAGACAACTCAGGTGATAGGAATGACAATGACCTATGTTTGCATTTTAATCTGGGTCTCAGTAAGGTATTCAAATATTGCTTTGATTCATAACCACTGATTAGAGCTCACTTTCACCTCTGGGAGTATAACACATGAGAAGAAAATAGGGAGTGAGAGCATAACATTATTCACCAAAAATAATTCCATTGCAATACTGAAGAAGAGAAGATATTTTGAAGAAACAGTTAACTGGAAACCATTGACTTCCATGGTATTTTTTTTCCAACTATGGAAGTCAATGGTTTCCAGTTAACTGTTTGATTACTGACATTCTTCAAAATATCTCCCTTGTGTTCAGCAGAAGAAAGAAATTCATACAGGTTTGAAACAACTTGAGGGTGAGTAAAGGATTACAGAATTTTCATTTTAAAGTGAACTATCCTTTTAACATAGTGCCTATGGAGATGCTGGGGTCACGACTTTTGCTTCAGTTTGAAAACCCCCGGAATGTTCTCCTTAATAGAGCGTCTTGCATCCTGTGTCTTGTTTCCCTTTTCTGCGGTCGTTTCGGTTTTCGATTTCTCTAACCTACAATGTAAAACTCGGCGCTTAGCGTCTACGTCACGGCTCTCAGCCCGCCCTCTGAGTCGTGTATCCTGATTGAGTATCCTGTGCGCTTTCGTGATTGGCGGAGCAGTCGGTCAATCCCATGTTTCCAGTAAATACGACTTGTGATTGGACTGTACGTCAGCAGACAACGAAGCATTGGCCAAGAGCAGAAGGCCCGCCCTCCAGGCTTTTTTTTTTTTTTTTTTTTTTTTTTAAGTTTCAAGGTTGCGATGCTTCATTTGCGCTCAGTCTGAATTTTAGAGTTTTAGAGCAGAGCTGCGTGACAACGCTGCCACAAATCACGTGAGTCGCAAGCTCGCAACTGTGAGGCGTTTCACCGCGAAGTGAGTGTCGTGTAAACATATGGCAGCCGCAGTAACGCCGCTCAGCTTGCTTCATATGAGACCGCTTCAGCGCTGGCTTCACGATCGAGTCCCGAGATGGGCGTGGCAGAGCGGCATGTTCCGGGTCAACATTACCCCGCACTGTCGCCAAACCTTCAGTCCCTGGTCGGACCCTGCATTTTTACGGGCCGGAGTACCCTTAGTCCAGGTGTCCAGGCATGCTGTGGTTTTCACAGATGCCTCTGCCAACGGATGGGGGCCACGTACAACGGGCATGCAGTTTCAGGTCTGTGGACGGGGCCTCAACTGCATTGGCACATCAACTGCCTAGAGTTGCAAGCAGTATGCTTAGCCCTGTGCCGCTTCAGGGGGCTGCTTCTGCACAGGCACGTACTGGTCCCTACGGACAGCACTGCGACCGTTGCGTACATCAACCGTCAAGGTGGTCTGCGCTCCCGTCGTATGTCGCGACTCGCCCGCCATCTCCTCCTATGGAGTCAGAAGCATCTGAGGTCACTTCGGGCCATTCACATCCCTGGTGTGCTCAACCGTGCGGCCGACGAGCTCTCATGGCAGCCGCCTCTTCCGGGAGAATGGCGACTCCAACCCCAGGTGGTCCAGCTGATTTGGGGAATCTTCGGAGCCACTCAGATAGATCTGTTTGCCTCTCCGGACACGACCCATTGCCAGTGGTTTTATTCTCTGACCGAAGGATCTCTCGGTACAGATGCGCTGGCGCACAGCTGGCCCCAGGGCCTTCGCAAATATGCGTTTCCCCCAGTGAACCTTCTTGCACAGACTTTGTGCAAGGTCAAGGAGGACGAGCAGGTCCTGCTCGTTGCGCCGTATTGGCCCAACCGGACTTGGTTCGCGGAACTCGTGCTCCTCGCGACAGCTCCTCCGTGGCCGATTCCTCTGAGGAAGGACCTCCTTTCCCAGAGACAGGGCACCCTGTGGCACCCGCGTCTAGACCTCTGGAGACTCCATGTCTGGTCCCTGGACGGGACGCGGGGGTTCTAGGTGGCCTACCACAGGCTGTGGTAGACACCATCACTTCCGCTAGAGCCCCCTCTACGAGCCGCCTCTATGCGTTGAAGTGGAACCTTTTCGTCGATTTGTGTTCTTCCCGCCGGGAAGACCCCCGAACTTGCCCGGTCAGAGTCGTGCTTTCCTTCCTGCAAGATGGGTTGGAGCGAAGGCTGTCTCCCTCCACCCTCAAACTGTATGTCGCCGCAATACATGCGTTCTACACAATGTAGTAGAAGGTAAGTCATTGGGGAAGCACGACCTGGTCATCAGATTCCTTAAGGGTGCCAGGAGGCTAAATCCTCCTCGTAATTTGCACCCCGTACCCTCTTGGGACTTATCTCTGGTGCTCAGAGCGCTCCAGAGTCCCCCTTTTGAACCCTTACCTGCGGTGGAGTTAAATATCCTGTCTATGAAGACAGCTCTCCTGTTGGCTTTGGCTTCTTTTAAGAGGGTAGGAGATCTGCAGGCTTTTTTGGTCGACGAATCGTGCCTAGAGTTCGGTCCGGGCCTTTCTCATGTTATTTTGAGACCCCGGCTCGGATATGTGCCCAAGGTTCCTACCACTCCGTTTGTGGACCGGGTAGTGAACCTGCAAGCGCTGCCCCTGGAGGAGGCAGACCCAGCCCTAGCTTTTCTCTGTCCCGTCCGCTCTTTGCGGGTTTATGTGGACAGAACGCAAAGCTTCAGGACCTCAGATCAGCTCTTTGTTTGTTACGGAGGCCAGCAGAAGGGGAAGGCTGTCTCCAAGCAGAGGTTAGCCCACTGTTTAGTGGATGCTATCGTCCGGGCTTATGAGTCCCAGGACATGCCTTGCCCACCTAGGTTGATGGCACACTCTACTCGGAGTGTTGCCTCCTCCTGGGTTTTGGCGCAAGGCGCCTCGCTAACAGACATCTGTAGAGCTGCGGGCTGGGCGACACCTAACACGTTTGCTAGGTTTTATAGCCTCCGTGTTGAACCTGTTTCCTCCCGTGTACTCGCTACGGCCAGTAGCGCGAGGAATTAGATTATGTCGGTTTGCTACGCCATTCCCGCCCCATGGGCCGTATACGTGCGTCTTTTTGCTCCGTTGGTTCCCCAATAAACGGTTCCTCCATCACCCCTCCGGCACCAGGCGAGGCGGATCGCCCGGCGCCAGGTCTCTTACCTCTCGTAGGAGTTGTAATTAGACTGGGTGGCCTTAACAGTGGTCCCTACGGTGACCCATTTCTTCCACGTTCCAGTTACCCTCCGGGTTAACACCGTGTCTTCCCCTCGACAGACCCGTTCTGTCGTCCTTGCTGAGTACGCTCCCACCCCTCGGGCTGGGACTACCTCAAGGACTGCCGTATGTTTCACTACCCTACGGGTTAGTACATACGTGTATTCCAGTGCCTCCCTTTGGGCGGGCAGGGTCTCCGCAGCGTTCCCTCCTACGGGTTGGGCACACTTTCCCAGTGTTATCCAATCCACTGAGCGGGTCTTGCGGAACAGCATTGTGATTCTTCCTAGCTAGCTCCCTTCATATAAGTAAGAAACTGCTATGCGGAGAGCTAAGCTGGGCGCTAGAAGGGGTCAGCACCATGGCGTTTTGTTAGGGATCCCAATTCGTTGGAAACTCCTCCAACGAGACGTAGGAGTTCCCGAACGAAAGGGAACGTCTCGGTTAAGTAAGGTAACCCTCGTTCCCTGAGGAGGGAACGGAGACGTCTCGTCCCGTCGCCATGCTTGCTGTACCTTCGCGGAGGACTGGACACCGTTCGGCTCCTCAGCGAAAAACGTTTGTGTATGCACTTGACTCCGCCTTTATACCCGCACTGGTAGGTGGGTCGCGGAATGCAAATCTTGCATGCCAATGTTTATTGGCTCGTTTTAGTTCACTCGAAGTCGATTGGTCTCCCTAGCGTGATCCTAATTCATTGGAAACTCCTCCGACGAGACGTCTCCGTTCCCTCCTCAGGGAACGGGGGTTACCATACGTGACCGAGACGGTTTTTCAGCTAATTGACCTTTACAGTTGAAAATGCGAGAATGAAGCTAGCAGCAGCAGTTGTTAAATGTATCAGCATTTTACTGAATTTTAATGCAATGAATTGAACTAGCTCATAAAGTTTTAACTTTTATAAACATCTCCCAGAGATCACCATCAATTTTCAAATATCCATTATGAGGACGTGTTATGGTTTAATGTGTCCCTGCTCTTATTTTTTCTTTGGATATGTGTGTTATGAAGGCCAAGCCAGATGAATAATGTATTTGTGAATCTGATTTGCACATGGTAGTGCAGCAGAGCTCTTTGTGCTGGCATATGGATGTGAGGTGTGGTGCTTGAGTAGATGAATGCCTTCTGTCATGTGTGTGGCGTTCAGCAGTATTCAGGTCATGACTGAGTCCAGCGGCTCTGCTGCTTCATTTGTCTCATGTAAAGGTCAGCTCTCATGTGTTTTTATTTTAAAGCTCATATGGATGATGGTACCTGGAGCCCGTCAACCGTTAGCGAGCCATGTAGTGCTGGTGTGAAGCGATAAATACAGTAAAACGGATGATGAAGGCATCTGATATTTCAGGCCAAAAATGGCTGAACTGATATTTCATGTTTGAGAGTTCTTTCAAATATTCACTCTCATCTGAGAGACTTTAGAAAACAGTTCTGACGTTTACATGCCTAGCTCTGATAATTTTAACGAAATATGAGGGATCATAAAAATGTCATGCTATTTTGTTTAGTACTGTCCTGAATAAGCTGTTTCACAGATGTTTACATACTGTGTTGTCCACAAGACACAATAATAACTGAATTTACACAAATCAACAAATGTTGCAAAAGTTTACCCCCCCAGCTCTTAATGCATTGTGTTGCCATTATGATCCCTGTGATTTTGTTAAAATTATTAAGGCAAGGTACATATATAAACTTATGAGCAGAACTGTTAAGTGTCAACAAAAAACTTAAAAGAAGAAATTTACATAAATAAATATATTTACCCTTAAGCTATTAGAATTGTAGATTAATTATATTTTAAGGTTAAGGTTAAGGTTACTTTATTGGTTTTTGGTTTATGAAACACTATGCAGTTTCAGGAAAAAATGTAATCAAAGTTTCCCTACATGACATGCTTTTTAATGTGTTGTCCTCTCTGGAGATTTGTATATAAAGTATGTATGTTAGTTCAGTTTAAAAATGGATAGTGTGCACATACTTGCGTACACGTAAGTTTAAAGTCACCATGAAATCAAATTGGACAATTCTTGATTTTATGAAATATTCCACAAATATTTTGTTAAATTCATGTTCCTGGTAATCTTGAATCAGAATAACCATTGAATAAAAGAATAACCGCCCTACATTTTACTCAGATATACTGTACGTCACAATAGGGAAGAAAAGACTATCACAACTTTCATGCTGACTTTTAAAATAGTTATGTTATTATTGCTGCCCTGGTGTGTGAAACTTTTTGTAATGCCATGTTTCCCAGCATCATTAACTGGCTCTAATGGATAGAAAAGTAAAGTATGCCATTCTTCTCACAAAAAGTATTCATTAATGTTTAGTTCCTGTGCAATATCGTAATCCATGACCTGATTCTGCTCCATCAAGTCACATGCTTTATTTTATACGGGACAGTCGAGCAATGGATTGTTTTTCATGTCATCTGTGGAAACTTATATTTAAAAAATATAGTGTGAAAAGTAATTTCCTCTAGTCATCCTAGCATTGGGAGAGCAAGTCCTCTGGTGCTGAACCAGATGCTATTGAGCTGACTGAGGAAAAATGCAAAGCGTACATGGAGTTTGGTGATAATGTGCAATTACGCTACAGTATATGAGTGAATCGTCTCTAAAGCAAAGCTGCTGTATGTTGTGTTGCTGGGATCAGTGTCTCATTACAACCATTTCTCTCGCTGTCTATCTATCTTACTCTTATAAAACTGTATTTTTTACTGCTCTGGCCCTTGATATTCTTTGGACGAGAATATGAGTCGAGGGGTGCATTAGACTGAGTGTGTGTGTGTGTTAGAGAGCTACGACAGTTCAGAGAAAGAAGATCGATATATAGAATGAACTTGTGCTGCTGGAGGAATTAGAGAAAGGAGGGAAGAGAGAAATCACTTCTATTCATGGCATTTGCTGTATTGATAAAGCTGCTTGCACTTTTCAAGATCTGTCTGTTCACACATTGGCTATTTCTTAGGAATATATATTTGCATTTTATATTTTCTTGGAAAGATGTCATGCTCTGCTTTGGAGTCCCTTGTTTATTAGACTGTATGACAGTAGAATAAATGGCATTCCCAGTGACTCCTATCGTCAGGACAGTGTCAGGTGACACAGTGCTGTGCTTCAGAAACAATTCAAAGTGAGACTTTTTGGCATGCTATACAAACCCGATTCCAAAAAAGTTGGGACACTGTACAAATTGTGAGTAAAAAAGGAATGGAATAATTTAGAAATCTCATAAACTTATATTTTATTCACAATAGAATATAGATGACATATCAAATGTTGAAAGTGAGACATTTTGAAATGCCATGCCAAATATTGGCTTCTTTTGTATTTCATGAGAGCTACACATTCCAAAAAAGTTGGGACAGGTAGCAATAAGAGGACAGAAAAGTTAAATGTACATAAAAGGAACAGCTGGAGGACCAATTTGCAACTTATTAGGTCAATTGGCAACATGATTGTGTATAAAAAGAGCCTGTCAGAGTGGCAGTGTCTCTCAGAAGTCAAGATGGGCAGAGGATCACCAATTCCCCCAATGCTCCGGCGAAAAATAGTGGAGCAATATCAGAAAGGAATTTCTCTGAGAAAAAAATGCAAAGAGTTTGAAGTTATCATCATCTACAGTGCATAATATCATCCAAAGATTCTGAGAATCTGGAACTGTGCGTAAGGGTCAAGGCCGGAAAACCATACTGAATGCCCATGATCTTCGGGCCCTTAGATGGCACTGCATCACATACAGGAATGCTACTGTAATGGAAATCACAACGTGGGCTCAAGAATACTTCCAGAAAACATTGTCAGTGAACACAATCCACCGTGCCATTCGCCGTTGCCGGCTAAAACTCTATAGGTCAAAAAAGAAGCCATATCTAAACGGGAACCAGAAGCGCAGGCGTTTTCTCTGGGCCAAGGCTAATTTAAAATGGACTGTGGCAAAGTGGAAAACTGTTCTGTGGTCAGACGAATCAAAATTTGAAGTTCTTTTTGGAAAACTGGGACGCCATGTCATCCGGACTAGGACAAACCAAGTTGTCATCAGCGCTCAGTTCAGAAGCCAGCATCTCTGATGGTATGGGGTTGCATGAGTGCGTGTGGCATGGGCAGCTTACACATCTGGAAAGGCACCATCAATGCTGAAAGGTATATCCAAGCTCTAGAACAACATATGCTCCCATTCAGACGTCGTCTCTTTCAGGGAAGACCTTGCATTTTCCAACAAGACAATGCCAAACCACATACTGCATCAATTTCAACATCATGGCTGCGTAGAAGGATCCGGGTACTGAAATGGCCAGCCTGCAGTCCAGATCTTTCACCCATAGAAAACATTTGGCGCATCATAAAGAGGAAGATGCAACAAAGAAGACCTAAGACAGTTGAGCAGCTAGAAGCCTGTATTAGACAAGAATGGGACAACATTCCTATTCCTAAACTTGAGCAACTTGTCTCCTCAGTCCCCAGACGTTTGCAGACTGTTATAAAAAGAAGAGGGGATGCCACACAGTGGTAAAAATGGCCTTGTCCCAACTTTTTTGAGATGTGTTGATGCCATGAAATTTAAAATCAACTTATTTTCCCCTTAAAATTATGCATTTTCTCAGTTTAAACATTTGATATGTCATCTATGTTGTATTCTAAATAAAATATTGAAATTTGAAACTTTCACATCATTGCATTCAGTTTTTATTCACAATTTGTACAGTGTCCCAACTTTTTTGGAATCGGGTTCGTACAAGGAGAACCAAGGAGATTGTCTAAATACTTTATGATGTTTTCCTGAGCTGTTCAGTAATGCTCTCTGTCTACAGTGCTTTGTGTGGCGGCTCGTGTGCATTCCGGGAGAGCGGTCAAATCCTCCAGCACTGGGTTATTGATCGGTGTCACTGCAGTGCACATCCATGGCAGCTTCTCTGGGGAATTCACTTGCACAAGGATTGTTAATGATCAATCTTAAAATAATAGCTATAGGTGCAGCTCATCTCTCAGCGGGTTCATTCACGGATCGCGTATGCGTGAAACCAACTGTTATGTAGTATAAACTTAGTCTGATGATGCAACGTGATCACATGAGCATTTGTATGTATTTTACATAAAATATGGTTCCACTTCATGCACATTTACTTGAATATACTTGCACACTAAAACGTACTATATTGATGTATGACACCATCTAAAATGTAAATAATTTACAAATGAAAAACTTTACAGATGCAGAAATGTTTACAAATCTGACTATTTTATTCATGGGACTAATCGGTTGACTTCTTGTGCCACGTTGTTTCAAAGCATTACATAATTTGAAAACCCTTTAAAATCTTTAAATGAATCGAATTTCTGTAATCATTATTTATCATGTATTTTGTTTGTTGTGAAACACAGCAGTTTTCTGAAAGCTGTAACTAAAAAAAGACCATAAAATACACCTCAAATGCAGCGTAAAATGACAATAAAAGTAATCTAATCTATTCTTGTGCTGTAATCCAAATTTTGCAGAATCCAAACGATTGCTTTATGTAATAAACAAACCCAAATACCGGTCTTTATTTAGTGATTGTAATCTTCAAATCTCACACTAATATATATATATATATATTATAACTATATAAATATGTATATAAATTAAACAGTTTGCAAAGAAAATACTTGTCTTTCCTCTTTCTGGATGTTGGGTTAGAGTAGGTAACCGCTGTCATATGAGAAAATAAATGCAGAATTAAACACCATCTCTCAAGAAGTCTTTAGTTGAAATCACACCACATGTTACTTCATTGTTCTTTAAGATCCATTAGATCATGCCACATATTTGGAGAATAGACTGGTTTGATCAGGTCTGGTGGAGAATGTGACATCTGGGAACCGATAGTAGAAAATAACCATTGAATCTCATGAAGATCAGGCCTTAGAAAGAAGCAATAGTTTTTTTTTTTTTTTTTTTTTTTTTAAGCTGAATCAGTATTTTACTAACCGGACTCCGCCAGATGGATTTGCTCCGCATATCCATCTGGAAACCTTCCGTTGAAGTAGTTTTGGTAAGGGGCGAAAATACTGGTTAGCTGATTGGCCTATGTTGGTGATAGACGGGCCAAATCAACCAATAAGATCAACGAAGCAAACTCTTGCCGAAACCAGTCGGGAGAAGAGCAAAAACATCTTTTCCTCTGAGAAAAGCCTCCAGAGCAGTGTTTTGCTCTTCTTTCAGTGAAGAAATACTCTGTAATTCCGATAAAACTTGCTCGATAGCCACGCTGATGCTAGTTTCATCCGCTGAAGCCGCCATGTTCTTTAGACTGAACTGTCGCGCTTCTCGTTGCGTCACACCTCAACCCGCCTCAAAGCCAACGCTGATTGGACGTTCGTTTGGTGAACTGGTTTTCCCAAGTTTTCTTTAACGGAAAGTATCCAGACTGATCTGCGAGTGAAACCTTGACAGCTCGCGAGATCAGGATGGTCTCACGAGGCTAGTATTTTACTTTTACCATTATGAAAACTTGTTTTTGTTATACTGTTATACTTTACACAAGAACTTAAACAGAACTTTATACTAAGACTTTGTGACTAAACCTTGTGATTCCAGCGGATCCTCAAACTGAGGAAACTCAAACTGTTTGCCATTTTGGTTTGCAGTGCAAGGGTAAATAATGAACTGGGTGTTTGAATAAATAGTGTTTTCTTCACTCAAAAAACACAATGTTTGTAACGGCTAATGTTTTATGTGTTTGAGAAGAGATTCTAGTATAAGTCTGGTATTTGCCGTCTACAATTAGCCAATACATCCTGCACTTCATCTTTCATGAGTTATACGATTATAAAAGACTGAAAAAACTGAGGAGCCACATAGCAACCGTTAATGACTGATAAAACACAAATCTCCGACATTCACTGGTGAAAAACCTCTTTACTCATTTTGAGCTTGATTTTGTTAAATTGTTAAAAATATAATGATACATGCGTCCATACATAAAGCCACAGTACTAACTTTGACCACATGGTGTTTAATCATTTTAAAAAATACAAGTTTTTTTTTTTTCAATTTCCTAAATAGTTGTGGTTTTTCATTAACCTCCAATTTTCACTGGTTTCAAAACACACACCACGCTGGATATTATCTGCAATTTTCCCTTAAATGTAAAAAGCATAACGGTTGGTCACATATCCTCGGAAAAAATCCTGAGATCCAAAAGCTAATGCAGCGACATAACTTTACAGCGACAAAACAGCGACGGGGATAACTTTATATTCTCCTTTGCGCTAGTGCATACATAAAGCCTACAAGGGAAAAGTAACCATAAAGATGTTGAATTAAGCGTAAACACAGCTTTTCCGCATATATCCTGGCGATTATAATCATAGCATATACTTACCGCTTTTCACTCAATTGCTGCAAATCAGTTTTTGTGAATGAATGACTGTCTCCAACTGTTGGTCTGGTCTTCATCTGCTGGTGAGGCCGGCTTACAGCAGGGGCAGATGATGAATCCATACTCGGCTGCTAGTCCTGCTTTTCCCAGATGTGCAATGTTGAATTTTCTGTCGAACCCCTGAATTTGTGGAAGTGAATTTGCAAAGCAAAATAAAATGGACCGAAAAATTTAAAATTATAGGTGGTATTTTTAGGAAGTGAAGTCTGGAAGGCGAATAAGGATTATTGAATTTCTTATAATGAAAGTGTGTGTGAAATCATGTTTTGAATTGAAATATTCACAGCTTAAATATACAACCATATTGAATTTCAGCCCCCAAAATGCAAGCACTGATAATACAATGCATTTTGATGGAATGGATTTTTTTATTTATTATTATTTTATTAGTGCTGTTCAACAAGCTTTTTTTGTTTGTTTCAAATACATTTGTCATTATTTTCCTTCTTGAAGTACTTGAAATAGGTACGTACATTTAAGTTCCTTGAGTACATTAAGTAATCACAGAATAATGTCGAGGAACGGGATATGCGCATCAGGGTCCTGATCACCTCTTTTTGGTTATTTTGCAGCTGCTAGTACATTATGTCTTAAGTAATTGATATGGTCTATTCAATAGGGGGCCACGTCCTGCAGTCTATTTCCAACCATGCTCTTAGAGCTTAAATCTAATGGCAGCCAATCAAACGCCAGCTTTGTGAACACCTCTTCCTCAATACATTACGTCCATTACTTTAACAAGAATGCATTGTTGTTGTCAAAGGCCAATCCATGACAATTTGTCTGCCACAGTGTTTCTGGTAGATAAAATTACCTTCAATTGCCTGGCGGCAAGTGTTAATTTCCCACCCTGGTCCTACTGAAAAAGAAATCAATGAGTTTTTTTTGGATAATAAAAAGTAATGCAAGTTATCAATACAATTACTGCTTGAGCAAAAAGATCTCTATTATCTCTGAGAATCTCTGCTTGTCTTCTGAAATAATGTGAGAACAGATGTTAAGCTAGGGGTCACCATTGATGGCCATCTCTGGTGTGCTTGATCTCTCAGATCCAGGCGCTGTTGCTGAGATTGAGTCGAAGGATGAAGGAGATGGCCATCTGAGGAGCCAGATCTGTCCCGAGGACGAGGAAGAGGAGGAGGAAGAGCAGGCGTTTGAGCCCCTGAGCACTCTCGCGCCACACAAGACTCTTCAGTGCCACCTCACAGGTAAATCAGGACCACAGTACATCTTTACATTAGACACACACCATCACTTTAGGCTCTTTACAATTGCTAATGATAGCTAATGATAAGAGAAAGGGATAACAGACAAAAATGCACAAAAGTACAAATTAATTGCACGAGCTCCTTCAGAATGTGCATTATAAGTGAACCACACTCAGATCATCTCTAGTTTGCTTTAAAATGGTTCTTTGAAACATTGACTTTGCTAGCTAATAGCTAATAGTGTTGTGTGTAGCTAAACATACAAATATCTTTCTGTTTTATAATTTGAATGCAGATTGGTTGAGAAATACCTTGACATTTGTGCATTGAGCCCATGTGTAGGCATTAGTTGTAGATCCATTCAAAATAAAACATGAAAGTGTAGATGATTGAGTTAAACAGTATGTTGTAGATGATCAGGTCGCACTCATGTCTGCCATGTTGCTTTTTCTCTTGGTTGGAGATTAGGTTTCTATAAGTCAGTACTTCTACATAACTGATTTGGCTGTATTTGATCAGCGACTTCAGAGCAGCCCCTCATTAAAAATCCCTGTGTCTCTGACAAATACGTCGTAATTGTTCAGTATTGAGATGGTGGTTTAAATGAGTTCCCTGTGGAGGCCAAAAAGAAGAATGTAGTGGTCATTTGTGAATGTTGCGTATCTGAAGAAGTGCATAGAAGTGTACAATTGAAAACCGGTTTAGAACTAACTCAGTGTGAACGATTAAATACGTTTTTACTTCAGATGGGTCTGTTATTACAGTCGTGCCACAATGAGGAGCTTCCATTCACAACGTTTTTTTTTTTGTGGTGATTTTTGCCGATATTGTGATAGGATAGTATAGAGTGGACAGGAAGTGAGGTGGGAGAGAGATGGGGGACGGGATCGGGAAAGATCCACGAGCCGGGATACGAACTCGGGTCACCTGAAGAACAACGGCGCTATATGTTGGTGCGCTGATCACGAGGCTATTGGTGCCGACGCATTCACTATTTTTATAACATTTTCACAGATTAAATTCAGCAGAAAAGGCTTGAACACAGTCACTAAGCTTCATAATTAGCCTGATTTACTGTAGGCCATGCAAACCTTAAAGTGTACCTTCACCGATTTTCAACCCACTTTGTGTTGTTACAGTGTCGGTAGTATACAGTGCGTGCAGAATTATTAGGCACATTGATTTTCTGATCATATTTTTTTTTTTCCAGGCACATTTTACCAATTCCAAACCTCAGTAATCTTAATAACTACTATTGATTGTATTTAATAATTTAACTTTAGTCAGACAGAGCTTGCTACATGCAAACCTCCTATATATGGGACTCATATGTCAGAACTGGCACAGTGTAATTGAATTAATTATTATGTGCTAAACAACTAATATTTTTCCTAGCAAGAGGTTTCATCAAGAGGTCAATGTTTAGCTGGTTAGCTTGGTGTAGTTAGCCCAGCTAGCACAATACATGCAGTGGCTAGATTAAATTCTAAATTGCTAATGTTTTCTTAAGTGTTTTTTCTTGTGACTACGCCATTCAGTCGTGGGCAAAAAGCATCTGTGCTCGTTCTGGTGCTTCTATCAGCCAATCGGCACTATCATGATGTCATTTAGCTGCGGCTGTTGGCTATCAGACACATGGCGTTAGTGGCTCAGGTGATTGGCTCAAACCTGATCGCCCATGAGAGCAGATGGAAGCAAGCAGGTTGTGTATTTCTGGGAAGGCCTGAGCCAGATGAGATGATTACAAATGCTAACGAACAGCTTTCTTCAGGTATTACAGACCCGGAAAAAATACAAACTGAAATATTTGTTGCATTCCTCATGGTAGTATATACAGTCAAACCTCAAATTATTCAGACACCAGATATAGTTTTTGATATTTTTTTACTAGTGTGTGCAGGACGCTATAGTTTATTTATGTAAGTGAGGAGAGCAAAATAAAGTAAACTGTGACACATCACACCCAAAATTCTTCATTCAGTGACTACCAGTAAAAAACCCAAAAACTATTCAGACACTTTGACCTGACCATGTTTTCTGAAGTGTTTTTTCTTTTTCTAATGGAACCTTTTTACACACAGACTGAACAACATGAAGCATTGCTTGGTAACTGGTTGAGCTAAACTGGTATTATCTAATTGTGTAGTTAAATTTAACAGCTGACAGATATTCAACATAATTCATTAATGAGACAGTCTAACAGAAGGATGGACAAAACCAGTGAAATATCAACTGATCTGATAACTCTTAATTTCTTGTCATATTTTATTACCGTTTTCTAAACTATAGCGAATAAACTGTGATACTGTGAGAAGTGTTGAAGGTGTCTGAATTAATGTTGGTTTGACTGTACAGTGGTGCAGGGAACACTGACTAAGGGTGTGAATCGAAACGATTTTCCAACATAAACGGAGTAACACACAACGAGAGAGAGTCTGTAAGAGATGTCACGTGTCACCTGGATCAATGGCTGCCGTCGTCTCGGCCCGGTCCAGAGCAGCTTTAACACCTCTCTGTGCACTTAAGCCATGACCACTGCAGTGCGTTATGGGAATGGGCCGATGGATCCACCCGTGTCCCTGATGTGATTGGACTATTGATCGTGCTAATGCAGAACTGCAGAGAGAGAGACAGCTATAGGAATGTCTCCCACAGGACCTGCTGTCTTCCACAGGAACAGGAAAGGAAGAATATCCGCACCCACCCAGCGTTCCTCATACTAACCCCCAACCCAAGCGCTGCGTCCCCCAGGAGTGTCTTTCTGCCCGGGTAGAGTGGTATAACGCTCCCCTGAGGGGGATGGGGAGCAGTGTTTACCTCTCAGCGTCGGTGGCTCCGGCCCGGCTGAGGATTGAGTTTCTGCGGATGGTTTCTGCATCCTGACGGTTCAGTCCACAGGGACGCTGGAAATGCAACAGCTGTCCATCTCCTCATAAACGCTCAGTGATACAGCTCCTCAAGGTCAACATCATAGGCGTTTGACAGATAGACACACGTATCCAGTTAAACAAAGAATGTTTTTTATTCATTTATACAGCATATATAACTGGATTGATCATATGCTGTTCACGCCATGTTGTAATTGACGGTTCGCAAAGACCCGCCCCCTTTAGTTACTGTTGCTATGTCCGACAAGCAGTGATGCCGGTAACGCGTTACTCTAATCTGAACACTTTTTTCAGTAACGAGTAATCTAACGCGTTACTATTTCCAAACCAGTAATCAGATTAAAGTTACTTATCCAAGTTACTGTGCGTTACTATTTTTGTC
The DNA here is from genome assembly GCA_030578275.1 of Meda fulgida. Lineage (NCBI taxonomy): Eukaryota > Metazoa > Chordata > Actinopteri > Cypriniformes > Leuciscidae > Meda > Meda fulgida. The sequence goes on along the minus strand of CM060617.1, from coordinate 34,919,313 downwards.
ATTTTCTTTAGTAGAAATGATGGCTGATGTGCGATATGAAATTGAAATGTGTGTGAGAAGGCAGAATCACGACACACCCCTTCCAACTCCCAGAGTTAGCTATCCTTCCCGTCCAGATCCAATGCTACCACATCTTTAAATTACTATTCGTATTATTTTAAGTTATCATTATAAAATACGTAGACCTACACCGCAAAACTAGTTGAGGATAAATTCTTTAAAATTGGGCAATTCCAGTGTTATGGACGTGACATCTGAGGTAAAAACTTGAAATGTAAATTCTCAGAAAATGCATTTACTACTAATATATTGAAGCGTCTGTTTCATACTCCCTTAATAAAGGAGTCCAGACATTATAAAAAATATCAGTCTACACATGCGTTTTATATTTAATATGAGGGAAATACACATCCGTACACGGACGTGACACAAAAAACTTTAACTAATTTATTTGGCAAAAGTACAAAAAGTAATACTACCCACCGGATGAAGAAGGGTTGGCTCTCCACATAACATAAAATATTCATTTTGTCTTATTTTTCGTGTACGCATTTATGAGGGAAAAACAATGTTACGTGACAGTTCCCCGTGATCTGGAGCTCGTCTCATGAGTCATAAATGAACCGAAACACAGCGTATAAGGTAGGCCTATACTTGCCTCACACACCTGAGAAATATATCTATAGAAAGCTTGAAATGTGTACTTTTAAACAGAACAATTCAAAAAGAAAGAAAAAAGACTGTTCTCTGCTTATGTAATCCGAATGAAATGTGCATTTCTCTCTGGCGCGTTCACTAGTGATCGCGAGTCAGGTCAAGAAAGACTGTCTTTTGTTTTGTTTTAGAAAAACAAGTATTTATGTTAAGTCAAGTAAAGAAAGACTATCTTAATTTAAATTTTTATTTAAAAAAACAAGTAGGCCTATTTATGTTAAGTTAATTCAAGAAAGACTGTCATTATTTTAATTTTTTATAAAAACATGTGAAGCCAAGAAAGACTGTCTATATTTTATTTTTTATAAAAACATGTATTTTTTCAGGAAATAGTTTTTAAGTTCAACTTAAAATGTCAGGAGATACATTGTTGATGTTACTGTTAAAAAGGGATGTTTTCGGCAGCTGCTGAATGTAACTAAAAAAGTAACGTGTAAAGTAACTAAGTTACTTTTAAAATCAAGTAATCTGTAAAGTAAGTAAGTTACTTTTTCAATGTAACTGTGGCAACACTGCCGACAAGCCACGCTGCTCACGTTCTCACGCAGTGGAAAAGTCTCAACTTTCAAATTTGGCAATTTTTTTTAAGAAATTTAAACAATAAATACTGTTTTGTGGCTCTTTAATCTGTCTGACAGATCTCTGTAGAGCCTCAGTTAAAGCTTCTCATTCACCGATCATCTCTTCCTTCTAGTTCATTTATAGCATCAGATAAACATGAATGAACATCTGAAAGAATGTTGTTTTAACCGCGGAAAGATGTCAGTACACTCTGTTTTTCAAGTACAAATCCACTGACGTTAATCTACTAACTCTCCTGACCACTTTGTCGGACAAAAATGGTGGATTTGACGGATAGTGGATTTTGATTCGTCAGATCGCCTGTCAATCAAACTCCCTGCGAAGGGTGAATTACTGTATACAAGATGACAACGTGACGTTCTTCTCAGAACTGTTCATGATCTCAGAGTTATGTGTGTCTATGGCAGCGCTATCAACACCAATATGAATCTGCAGTGGTCACATTGTACAAGTCGGAGCTCTCCGAAAATTCAGAGTTTAATTACGAGTTTTACGAGGATGTGAGCACTTTCTACATGTCAGAATCTTTTAATTACGATAATTATGACCGGATATAGCATTATAAGCTGCTAGCTGGCAGTGAAGCCACCAGAAGTTTTCGAGCGGCCATATTGCTATTCCCAACTGACGGAGGGCATCATTGTTTGACAGCAAAATCCATGACAATGTTTATGGTCTTTTCAAGAGGATAAGAAATATATAAAAATCATTAAGATGCGTGTGTCTACTGCACACTGATGACACATAATATTTATTTATGTACACAATAATGCAATCTTTAAAAAAATATTAAACATGAACTTATCTGGGATTATTGGCAGTGATTGATTTGATTTTACAAGCCTCTGTTACTATATTACACTATATTCTTTTAAAATTCAAGGTTTACCATGCATCATCTTGCTCAGGAGCGACCGTATAAATGCTTGGCAATCATTTCCGAAATCCATACGAAGTTGTGAAGCATGTATTTTATTTTCTGATGTGTTTTTATTGACCAGCATCCTCTTCAGTCTCGATCTTGAAACAGTGACCATTAAAACATTACAGGACAGAGCAAATCCAATGGTGTTTTAGTAGTTTGCATAGGAATTAAGTGTTATATGTACTTAATGTTAAATAATTTTTTATTTAACCAATGTTTAAATCGTTATCTTAACTGCTGCAAAATACACTCTGTTAACAAACTCATTTTTAAATCAATGAATATGTTCCTGACTTAAAACAAATAACCATTTACATGCTTAATTTGCATTTTAAGAATGTACAGGGAAACTTAAAATACAAAAATAGTGACTCGTTAGGTAATGTTTAGTCATTAAAACTAGATGATTTTATATTAATTCAATAAAATTAGTGAGAATATGACATCTTGAGCAATCCAGTTGTCTTACAGATCAGTGGATTAGACCTAGATTAAACTAAGGTTATTCTTCCATTCTACATTCTTTTATAAAAAAAAAATCGGAGATTCATTTCAAAAATGTAAATAAACTGCCTTAAAGTCTCACTGAAGTGCCTTGAAATGCGCAGCTTTATTCAGTGTGTTGATGTCATTTCCACTGAAACAGGAAGACAGGGCGGGGCTTATTGAGCAGCTCCTCCCCTTTTTTAAAATAGCCAATAGCGTTTGATTTAGATCATAGCGCCTTTGAGCTTTGAGATTCCCCTTTTAGATTTAATATGAAACTGTTACTAAAGGCAAACAATCATGCAAAGGATATGTAGTTTGAAATGTGTAATTTATGTTGGCGCACGACACTTGTGTTCTCTTCTACTCAACTGTGCTGTTTCTAATGCAGAATCTGTCTAACCGTATCTCCTAATCTCATCCATTGCCATAAAATACAGAATTCTGTGCAGAATTCAAATGGGTCCGACACGTTTTGTGGTCTACGCCGAGTCGCGCTTCTGATCGGCGCTGTGTGGTCGTGTCTCTGGACCAGAGCTTCGGCGGTGCGTGTGAAACTAATGCTGCGTTACAGATGAGGTTGGAATAATAAAATGTCAGTCAGACGTCACATACACATGTTGACCACATGGTGTCGCTGGCACAACGAGACATCTTGTTTTCCGACAATTATGGCAGAAACAGAATAAAAATTACATAAAATCGATTAGAAAACAGATGACGAAAAACAAAAACTAAGGTATTATTATATTAATTAATGTCTAATATTAAAGTTTGTTTTACGTTTTTGCTCATTGGAAGCAGCCGATATCTTGGAAGTGAAATGACGCGTCTCGCTGAGGTTCGGGTTGATCGATGTAACCCGAGTTCATAGGCCGAAAGTGGCATTCCAGATGTTATTTCCAAGAACGAGGTGGGAAAATGTAGCATTAAGTCTTGTGACGTAGTTATCATCATCAGGAGGGATGTGCGTGCGACCCAATTTTTGCGCAATGCGCATGTGCGAGTGACTTCAGCGCTTAAAAACAAAGTCCACTCTTTTCTATACTCGAAGTATACTTCTTTGGCCATAAACGTGTCTTTCTGCACGAGACGGAGAGGAATGTGGAAAATGAAGTACACCCGGAGCTTAACGCAAAACCAGACTTCATTCGCCCTGTTGGAAAGCATATTTACACTGAATCATTTGTCTGAATCATTCCCTCTCCCCTATATAGTGCATTGTAATATACATTATTGTGAAGACGCCGGGGCTTCAGATTCTAGAGAGCATTTGATTGGACAGAAAATCTGATGAGAAGCTGAAGTGCAGAGTGATCTCATCAAAATAATTGATATCCATATTGGTGGAAGTGAGAGACTATAATTTTTAGAATGCTTTTATCTTCTAAATGCAAATTTTGTCATTGTTTTGGAGCACACTAGCTCAGAGACAACAGTATAAGGTGAACATATTCATACTAAAAGCCAAAAAAACTAAAAAATGTATTTCACAGGGACTTTAAGCCTGTCCGCGTGCCGTAATTTTCGTTGGTTGAGGGATGGTGCACGTTCAACTGCGATGAACAAAGCTGAACGTTGAGACAGAAGAGTCCACTGACGATACACAGTTGTGATCCAGCGGCAACCTTCCCGTCTCTCTCTTGAATCAACACTGAAGTGACTTAAACTGCAAATCATCGACTCGCCACTAGATCAGGCTCCAAAAGAGAGTCAATCCCAAAGACCCCCATTTTAAAATGCCCAACTTTACAGCAGAATTTTATTTTTTTACAGCGTGCTACAAAAAGTGGTTTTGTTTTGGTCCATATAGCAAATTTTGCCCTTTATTACAACTGTGAGGGGGTGAATTTTTTTTTTTATAACTCATCCGTTTAAATTATAAAGCCTTAAAGTTGTACATAATTAAGGGCGTGGCCACTTGAGTGACAGGTGGATTGCCGCTGATGTCACTACCATAGACATAATAAATACATAGACGCCCTATTGGCCGCTTTGGAGCGTTGCTGCGATACGTCAACGTGTCCGCCATTTTGCGGAGGGCAAGACTGCGCTGTGAACAAATGCAAGTAAACGGGTTTTTTCTGGATAAAAACAATAATAACGTTTACACTTATCAGCCGATTTCAGTGGTTTGCACGTGGTGTACGTTACTATTACTAATTATATAATTACCAAATACAACCAGAAAAAAATGTTCAGTCTTGTTTGTGAAAGGTAATTCCCTGAGACCGGTTTTCAATTGTGTGGCGACTTGTACAGCCCCAAGCAGCGCACGAAGCAGGCATTTTTTTCAATTCCCATAATGAGAGGTATGGGCAAGTTGCCCTCCTTGATATGGCGGCGCCGTTGACGTACGCTCCAGCAGCCAATAGGGTGTCTATGTATTTATTATGGCTATGGTCACTACTAGCCATTTGTCTGTTAGCGTCACGTGATCTCAGCTAATCCGCCTCTTTGCCCATTTTCGTTTATCCGGGAGTGACGCTGCCAAGATGGCGACGGCCGGCTCCCCCCACTTTGGGCTTCAAAAATGCTCTTCAGAAACATACAGGTAACGTCACGGACACTACGTCCATATTTTTATACAGTCTATGGTTGTGATATACTCCGCAGTAATCAAAAAAGAGTGCGGAAAGAGTGATACAAAACAACTCAAAGCAGCAGATCATTCTCCATCATTTTTGTTCCAGTTCTTTTTGTAAACTTTGCATGCAATGGCGGATCTTTTGTTGTTCTATCTTTGTGAGCAAATGTCCTGTAAATGACGTGCCTCAGTGATGCCCTCTGACGTCTGGTAGAGTATAGAAAAGAAATTGTATTGCACACACGTTGAACTCGTCCGTCCGCGGTTGAGTATATTTTTTTAAAAAGCTGTGCGGACACAACAGTGTGTGTGACGGAGATGAAGTATACATGTGCCTTTAGTAAGCACTATTCACTCTTCACTGCTCTCTTTACATTGTCTTTAGAGAGGGAAAACAAGCATTTCAAGTCTAATACAGAGAAAGTAAGGTTTGGGAGTCTGATAAACCCACAACTGATCTTTAAGGGCTATACTTTGTTTCAATCAGTTGATATACTCTTTCCTAGTGCTTGAAATGTCTGTTTAAGAAGAGCGGAGTCTAATGTCACAGACAGACAGAGTTTAATAGATGAGAGCTCAGTCTGACATTACGAGTCATCAGATAGCCAGCAGAAAGGCAGATCTGTGGATGTGTGCATTAAATATGCATGATTGCAATGGCAAATATTTTGTTAGCAAAATATTTCATCTTTTGTTAAGAGATTTTTATATCAAATCCATTAAAGTGTACATGCATGTTGATGACAATATACTGAATAAAAAGTGTTAAAATGTATAAGACTAAGAATAAATTAAAACGTTTTATTTCACTTTAAAACTGCCACGGCAGCAAAGAAGCACTAAGCACGCATTTGTTTGCTTATTAGTGAGCTTTTTATTATTATTATTATTATTATTATTATTATAATGCAGTAGTGCAGCAGCAAGCGTGTAAAGTTGTCATTGCAACCAGACACATTGCACACAGATTTCCTAAATGGATTACACTAAAAGCTAGCTAGAAGCGTAGAAATATGTTATAGAATCCTCATTCCTTAAGAGTTATATTAGTACTTTCTCAGCATTACTCATGCGGAAGTGATTGTACTGTGTCATTAGACAATAAACCAGCCCACCGTTTGATTAATGGACAAGTCTGGCACAATTATATTTAATGTTTTACATGTATTAATTAAATTATGAAGAACGAGGGATTGGAGATGCTTTTCTCAGTGTTGTGCATTGATTCCTCATGCTTTTCTTTTTCCAGTGGCTTTCAAAATCCCGACATTTCTTATAAACAAATTAATAATTAATCAAAAGACATATTTGTCATATGTCATATTGTTATATGTTAAAGTCCCCCTGTGGTGAAATCAAGTTTTAATGTTGTTTATATGTCTATGAGGTGTTTTTAATATGCTTTAAGACAAACCATGTGTAAATTCATAAGTCGACGGCATTGCTGAGTATTTTCTGCTTAAAACTGCAGTGAACCAAAGACAGTCTCAAAAACACGGTGTGAAATCGCTGGTGTTTCTGACGTCACAAACGACCTTGTAACCAATCAGATAAACGTGTGATCGTCAACCAGTGGATCTCTGAGTGAGTGAGTGAGTGGAGGCGGGGCTCATTTACATATTCATAGAACTGTGTATACTAAATGAGGCAAGGGTGTCGAGTTACATTCAAGATATTTTAAGGTATGAAGAAATGTATTTTCATGGAAAATACGTTTAAATAAGTAATTTTGGGGATCAAAGATGAGTTTTAAGGATAATTAACTACAGGGGGACTTTAACTTCTCAATGTTAACTGCTCAAATCCGAATACAAATATTTTTTATATCGCAACAGATACAGATACAGTATTTGTTTTCTTGATGCATCTATTACAGATCCTGGCAATGCATATGCATCGATCCTGAAACTTGGATTTTTGAATCATGAACCATTTGTTAAAAAAATGGAATGAATTGGGATTCAAATGCTTAAATTAAAATTATCGGTCAAACTTATAAAGCTACTCATTTGATTGCGTTTTTTGAAACACTATTTCATGCATCATTGCCTTTCGAAAAACCACCGTTCGTAATAATTTCAGAAACATAATTTCTGTCATGCCAGGTTGAGGAATGCCATCGCCACTGCTAGTGTTTTAACAGTGCCACTAGTTAATGAACTAATCACTTATAAATTCACCAGTTCAACATTTCCAAAGTACTGCAGTTATCTTGTGTATTTGGCAGTGTTAGTGAAGGAATCTGTAGCGTGTGCCACAGTCTCAGTGTTCAGTGCAGCCCATGTTAAAGCCAAAGTGTCATTAGATATTCAAAGCAGCTCCAGTCTCAGGAGACATATCTATTCCTCTTCCCCTCTCTCCTGAGCTTCACACGGCACATCCCATCCTGCTCCATATAAACTATTCATTGAGCTTTATCTACCATCCATAGCTCTTCTCTGATAAACAATAAAGAATAGAATAAAGAGAAATGGGTGAGCTATCTTTCTATCGGTCTTTCTGGACTTCCGGTCTTTATCGGTCTTTCTGAACGAGTTCCTACTCTGCTTTCCATTGGCTGCAACATAGATGGATTGAACATTCAGACAAAATTCAGAAATAACATCAGCAAAATGTTCTTTGAACAATTTATTTACTTGTGTCATCTGGGATATTATTAAATTCATGTGGAAAAGCAGATCCCAAGACAATGTCAGTTATTATTATTTTTTTACACTGCGAGAGGAGAATTAAAACAAAAACACAAACAATGAGAGAACTTGCCAAAGAGGTTCTTGTGAAATAAATGGAACATTATCACACATTATCACCACATTATCAAATGTTAATTTATGTCCCAAACAGAGATCCCGAGCTTTAGGTACTAAAGGTTTTTGAGACTCAACTCAGACTGATTGTTCACATTATAATCATCTGGATTGAATTACTTTCAAAGTACTACATTTGATGAAGAACGTATTAAGCATTAATAAAGTATGTTCTGTAAATATGCTAATGTGTTGCACTATGAATACTACTGTATATATATTTTTTTACCATTAAACTATTTTTTTGTTACGATAATAAAAACCCTGACTGAATGCTCATCAGATCAGAGTTTACCGTTTAATAGTTTATACAGCAGATCTTAATTATTTAATTAGTGACACGAATTACCAAGCAAGGTCATGAATTGGGAAAGACAGTAATAAAAAAAGAAAGAAATCATCCTGGCCTTCATTGAAAACATTCAGGTCTTAAGCCTTATGCAACCCATTCTTTCTAGTAGGCATTTATTGCTCAGCTAAAGCAACATGTTCTTGAACCAGAAACCTTCACGCATGCCTGCTAACTCAACATTGTTGTGGAATAATTCCTCGTCCCAGATTTTTGTGCTCTCTCTGTGTTTGCTTGCACGGTTGGAAGCCGTATTAAGTATTAAATGTTTATAAGTCTGTGTCTAGTCAAGAGGAGGCTGGTTTGCTCTGTCTCCCCGTTTGGCACGCGACTGTATGTAGAAAAATCCAGGCTAATGTAAAAGATTGATGCCATGGAAAAAGTGGGATGAACATTCACAAGCGGAAGTCATCATAGTTGAATAAACTTCTACTATAGTGAATGAGAGACGACAAGCAAATAGAATTGTTGTATTCCCATTTACTCCAATATCAAAATAAAAAAAATCTGCATTTTTTTCACGACTTTCCAAAAGATGTAAAAAAAAAACATTGAGAGATTGAATACGTTGTATTAGAAAAACCCTTGCAGCAGTTCTAATAATTATTTTTGTAATTTACTGACAATGTAATATAACACAGTATAGTGTTATAACAAGTAAAGTGATATAAATGTATATTAAATGTTTTTTAAAAAAATGTGATGTTGATAACTGTGGAAAGGCATCATTGAAGTCTGTGAAAAGGGTCCATAGAGAATCATCTACACCAGATTTTAGACTGTAAAATGTAATATTGATTCAGCTGAGATATCTAGGTAAGGTAAGCATTTAGCTAGCTAGCAGGAGTTATTTGGCTGCATAAGAAAAAGGAACAACAAGATCCTGCAGCTTGTCTGGGTGCTTATAACCCTGCCTGGGATTATTCGGCAGTAATGTTTGTCTAACTATGTATTCTGCCGTACTTACATTTTATCGGCTATATTTTCTTGTGCAAATATGCTAATGCAGTTTCCTAATTAATTATAACACACACACACACATGCACAAATTATACGTAGTAATTATAAATGTAAAAAGCCCATGCTATATTGTGCTGTGCAGATTGTGCCTAGCGATGGCCTTTAGCCATGACTATATTTAAAATGTAGCATGACTTCTCATGCACTTCTCACTGACATTACTGCTTAAACTGTCCAACATGTATCCTGGCCTCTTTGACTAAAAGGCAAAAGTGCATAATGATGGCCAACTTTCCAAATCTCAATTGTCATCATATACTTTCTTGGGACCTTGTTCAAAAACATTGCTGACAAAATTAAGCTGATTGCTTCAGTGATCCCATAGTTTTTTAATCTTCATTTCTTTTCTGTGTGAGTGCATAAAAATAATTGATGACAGGCATTGTGGATTTGTCAAATTTCATAATGATGAGTTTTTCATATATTAAGGTTGGGTTACACTTTATTTCGATGGTTCTCTTTAGACATTCAACATTCAATAAGTAACTTTGCTACTACACGTCAACTTATTCTACTAACCTTAACCTAACAGTCTACTAAAGGCTGGAATACACTACACGACTTTTGCCCCGATTTGCAATCTGTGTGAGTCTACAGTAGTTGCCGAATGTCTGCGCCGGTCTGCAGATTTTCTGCAGAGTTCGGAGTTGACAGAATTCACAGAAAATCACGTAGTGTATGATGGGCACAGACAAATTTTTTACGAGACTGGGTAAAGACAAAAAAGAAGGAAACATGTACCATCCAGATCACGGGTGGTACGTTTTTCACTTCTGCCGTTGAGCTTTGCTCTTGATAAGTGATTGTGTTGAGATATTAGGATATGGCTACTAGATTAACCCTGGAACAACGGAGAAGAACATTTTAAAACCTTTGCAAAGCCATATACAGAGGGAAAAATCTGACCAAACTGCTTGTTTCTTGACATTTAGTCTCTGTAATGATGGATAAAGTAACCTGAAGGAAGCATCGCACTGCAGTCATTTGGGCCCAGAAAACCCACGTAAACCCTTGGCCTGAGGATGGCCAGAGGTCAACTCCACACGAGAGCTCACTGCCACACCTCTACCTCTCCCGATATACTGTCTGTTTAAATTCAGCCTGTGTCTCTCATCGGACGCTGGAGGAATGACTGATGCTGCAGATCTCCAGAGAGTATTGACCGGAGAGTGATTGTAAGGGACACTTTAGTTTAGATTGGCTACTCATGACTGTTTTAGGCCAGTTGTGTTCGATTTATAATGACATAAGAAACAATTAAAAAGAGCAGTGAAATGCAAAAACATTTCTTTTGACTCACACACCACTGGATGAATTTTTATGTCTGTTTCCATTATCTGAGTATTGCTGCTGCTGTTTCCCCATTTGTTAACACGCATCTGTCACAGTTTCGGCCTCTCTCTACACTGGCCTGTTCAGTATTCCAATCTCGTCCTCCTTGAGTGATTTTGCTCAGACACGTCGAGCTCTAGGTAAAGGGTCCCTAGAGAGCGCGCTCTCAACCCCTGGGTCGCCGCATCATGAATACATTATAATCCCCCCCCTTTCCATTCGGTTGCCACGACAGCACTTTCTGAGCCAGCGGCCTATGAAGATGGCGTCACTGCCGCCGTCTCACTTCTGATCATTTTAACCAGCGTTTGCACGTCGTCTTCTGGTCAGTAAAGGAAACGCTGTGCTGCTTTTCCCATTTGCCATCTCCGTTACTTTCTTCAAAAGACCTGCTTTGTTTACAATCTGCTCTTCATTGTCCTTTCTTCAGCATATGTATAAAACATGGCACCTCAGGTAGAGGAGGTTGTCCTGTAAATGGCCAGCATGTGCACGCTCCGAACACTTCACTGAGCAATCTGTCAGCATGTCAGCAACACATGTTTTGTAAAAAGCTTCCAGTGGGAGCCAGGGGAAAAGATCGCTCCTGCCAGACCAGAGAGGAAATGCTCCCCCCCCCCCCGCCTCCCTCCCTCCCTCATTGTGGTGGGTTTTCTAATGCTCGTATGTTCAGCCCAGAGCCGTCTCTCTCCTCCTCCCCTGAACTTCAGAAATTTGAACTGCCAGACCCTTGGGGGACTTCCAGCTCTTTTCTTTTTCTTCTTTTTCTGCTACTTCTTCCTCTCTCGCTCAGATGAAATGGTGGAGCTATATTGTAGCCGGTCCCCAAGCGGTCTTCTCTAATACCTGAGTTTCTATAGAAACTGGAAATTACCGGCAGGATCCTTCGGGGACTGTTTTATCCGCAGCAGGATGAGGGAGGCCAGACCGGCGGGGAGGAGAACACACGGCTGAAATGAAGGAACGTCTGAATGACGGGGGCCGCGGGGCTTCGTCTCGTCTGTGGGTGGGTTGGGAGTCTTCACGTGAAGGGCTCTTGTTTAATAAACTTTCAGCACGGCATCATGGGGGTAGACAGCTCCACAAATACCCATGTGTGTTTCCTTTTGTCTGAGCGTCAGCTTTATGTGTGTTTTTGCAAATTTGATTTTTCATACTGCCTTTTTTCCACTGCGACTGCCTTCTCCACCCCCTCTCCCATGTCCTCTGCCTCTTAGTATGCTGTTGTTTTTTTCAATCTGTTTACTTCCCTGTTCTTTTCCTCTCTCACCTCAGCGATGTTGTTTTGTGGCATTGCATGACTGGATCAACACTCCCGCTGCTGTATTTAACAAAAGTGGTTGTATTAGGCTGTTCTGGTTCATGCACAGAGGCTTTACACTTTTGTCAGAACATTAAGTTTATTTTTCATATCATAGCTGCGGGATACACATATCAAATCATCTAAAACAGAAATGAAACAAAGACCTACAGTGGACCAGGGATGGGTAACTTCGGTCATGGATGGCCACTGTCCTGCAGAGTTTAGTTCCATCCCAAATCTAACACACCTGCCTGTAATTTTCAAGCAATCCTGAAGACAAAGGTTCGATTTTTCAGGGGTGATTAATTCGGGATGGAGCTGAACTCTGCAGGACAGTTGCCCTCCAGGAACCGAAGCTGGCCATCCCGAACCTAGACCGATTTCTAAGACGGGATTCCTCAAATCAAGCCCTGGAAGGCCAGTACTCTACAGATTTCAGTTCAACCCCTATTCAAACGCACCTACCTGTAATTTCCGAGTTACTCTGAAGACCTTGATTAGCTTGTTCAGATGTCATTGACTAGGGTGTGGAGCTAAACTCTGCAGGACATTTGTCCAAAATCCAGACCGAGGGCTGGTAGTCGAGGAACTAGTCTATTTTAATTGTTTGATTACATGCTTCACTTAATGTGGTTTGTAATGGTGAAGATAATGTGTCGACCTATGGATGAGGTTGTGTGTATATCATTTTTAGGAAAGTCTTGTCTGAGACGTAGATCCAAAAGGTTTTAAGAGCAAGACCATAAGTCCTCTGGTGGAAAATTGGATTCAGTTGGGTCCAACTCTAATCTTCTCTCATTCCATAAAGAGGATACTAATGTCCTGCAAAACTATTTGGGGTTTGTAAATAAGAAGATGGCAAACAGATCTATACATTCTAATCTTCCATTATTGAGTACTCTACTTGAGTCCACTCACTCATGAATATTGCTTTAGACTTGAATCCTCAGATTTAGTGAAAATAATTTTCTTTTCAACTGTATCAGCTTTCTGGAACGATCAGTCTTGGTCATTGTGAGTTTTTAGAGTATGATCTAGACCTCACTTCAGGTCCAACATATATTAAATCTTTTCTATTGCAGCCAACAACCTCATTCAGTGTAAGTCCTGCTTTATGCAAAGCATATATGAAAATCTTAAGTTAGCATCACACATGGGTTCAAGGACTGGAAAGTTTGAAGAATGTAGCTACTAGTGTTTTTCCCCCTCATGCAGTTATAAAGAATAGGGACTCTAGCATTCGCAGAACCTGATTTCGCCAAGTGCAACATATTCATGGATCAACATCTTTGTTGATCCTGGATCAACATGTAATTCAACCAATCTGATTTGAGGGACAAGTTTACAGTTTATGTCAAGTTTCGGCTTTAAACCAGGGTTTGGTGCTTCTGCACCAGTGTTATTCTCCTATCATTTCCCTCTGATTCTAGGGATAAGTTATGGGTAGGGTTAGGTTTAGGGGTAGGGATACGTTTAGGATTAAATTTTCCTGGAAACTGGAATGTTTTCCAGGATAAAAAAACAAACAAAAAAACACATTTTGATCCAGGAACGCGCCTAACTCGGCAAAATCAGTGCCTAGCATTACATCTTTTAAAATCTTCTGAAGTTATACGTTAGCTTTGTGTAAAGAAGAAATAACTTCTAATTGCCATTACCAGATCATTTAACTGGACAATTTTTGGCTGGTTTTGTGAACTAGATCAAACAATTCATTAAAAGAATTTAGGCACAAATCTAGCTTTTTTACATCTCTCATGAACATATTTCAAGGTTCCAAAAAATGTGATATACATTTTTGTCAACTAAGTATATTAAACATTAAAAGAAGCACGCACCTGATTGCTAACAGGAAGGATTTAAAATACCATTTCAGCATATACTTTTTTTATTGCCACACATGTACATCTTTCAGGCTACCGTTAATGACTCAATGATCAAAATGCATGTCCTTCATTACTTAAAAATATGTTAAAAGCTGTAAAATAATTCTGTAGTTGTGATAGGGCATAAACAAGTGTGGCACAGAACTAGAGATGGAACTGGGATCAAAATGGGAAACAGTAATTAAACCCTGAAGAATAGATGGAGTTAGAGTCACTTTATACCATGGGTATGTGTAGACGCCATTTCTTGCATATTAATGAAGCACTGCAGATATCTCACAGTAGTACACACACTTAACTGTATATGTGCCTTTGAATAGTGGTCATGGATGTAAATAAGGTCAATATGCACCATAGGTTTTGTTTTCATTGTTCTATCTCTGTCTGTACTCGTGTCTCTCTTCTGTAGTGAGGAATAAGGGAGGGTGAGATGAATATGACTGTGGAGAAACAGAGATGTTTGTTCATCTGGAGCGGATTAGAGTATGTGCAGTTAAAAAGACCAAAGCAGAACGACAGTGTGTGTGAGTTGAGGGACTGAATGTCCTCGCAAGGATAATAAAACCTGAAATCAGCTCCGTTATTGGGAGCAGCCAATGGTCCCCTAGAACAAAACGGCTTAAAAAACATACTAAATAATGTCTTGATGAAAATGTAAGAATACAGCAAGATTTTTGTAAGACTTGGGTTTTGTGTGTAGAGTTAGGTCAGAGGACATCAAATATCATTAGCTTACTATCCAAACAAAAGTCAATGGACATTCCCCACCATGTTTTGAAGGAAAAAAAAGATAAAAGAAAAAAGTGTGAGAGAAAAAGAAACTAAAAGTGTGACTTTGCCAGTTTTCAACCCGCTTTGTTTTGTTACAATGTTGATACAGTAGTATGTGTAAATTAACAATGATTACTTATTTTCCATGTTATCGGGACCATGAAATTAAGGTTTATTTGTCAGCATAATCCGCAGGATGACATAATATTTCTATAGCATATCTTTGTTTTAAATTACCTGAAAATATTATGACGTTAACTTGAGAAAGACAACATACTGTTATTTGTTTTAAACTAGCTGAATTTGATATAAAAAGTGGACAAAACAGTCCTTCGCTGTTTGTCGTCCACCCATGGATGAGGTGTCAAAACCTTCAAACTACCGCTAACTTTCCAATCAGTCTTTCTCAGGCCAGCATTAAAGATTGTTCACAAACTTTACTCATGTATGTACTTTTAGGATTTCAATTATACAATCAACACACATACAAAAACTTTCAACAGGCAACAAATAAACTGATAAAATAATAGTTTCTGCTTTTTAAAAATTTTTACATTTCTTGACATATTATTACAAAACAACTGCAATAATAATATATATAATAAATACAGTAGCATTATTTAGTGTATGTTTTATTTAACTGTTACTCCACTATTATTCAACTAATTTATTATTTTTAATAATCACAGATCATTAGTCATCAAATGCTCAGTAAACGAGGCGTGTGTCATTATGGTCAGCTTGGACGAGGAGTTTTGCCCACCTTTATCCAAATCGAATCATTAATGTGTGTGTGTGTGTGTGTGTGTGTGTGTGTGTGTGTGTGTGTGTGTGTGTGTGTGTGTGTGTTCAGGATTGGCAGTATGTCAGTGCATCTTCACACTGATGGGGAATTCATCCTGACATTTCAGACAGGAGTGCATGAAAAACAAGCTTTTCACTTGGCACTTTTTTTTCTTCTTCTCTTCCTCCTCTCCACATGTTTTTTTCTTGCGTTCAGACATGTTCTGCTGTTGTTGCCCCTGTGACGGGTGAAACTGGGACGAGTATGAAGTATTCATTAAGGGTGAAGGGTCAGCCTACTGTACTGAATTGTATTTGTTTTATTGTTTTGTTTTTTAAACTACTTTCCCAGATTAGCCATGATGTCACATGCCTCCTGATACTATTTGTCTTTCCATTTTTGCAGTTCTGTGCATTATGCACTTGACATTTATTTTCGGCACTACTGTGTCCAGTGTCCTGTTACATGTAGTTACTATAGTAATTACTATAAAACATGCATAATTACAAGCAACTAACTCTAAACCAAACCCTATTCCTGTATTAAGTTAATTATTCTTACTCAGTACTTAAATGTATATTTACACTGTAAAAAGGACAAAGTGTAGCCCTCTTTTCTTTCTCATCTTATGAAAGAGTTCTTGGTAAAATGTAAGCAGCTATTATTATTAATATTTGACAACCGTTGTGTGATATAAATATTGAAAAACCTACAGTAATATCCTGTGATGCAAAGTACTTTTTTTTTGTGCAGATTTTGCCATTTTGAATAAGGTTACACTTTATTTTAAGGTGACATACTTACATTGTACATACTCAAATACGTACTGAGTAATGTTAATGAACTACATGTACTATACAGTTACGGTTAGGATCTGGTTTAGGGTTAGTTATCTGTAATTATGCATAATTGACTGTTATTACTAAGAAGGTTGGGAATGTAGTAACTAGGGTTGGGAATTGTAATAAATGTTCCTGTTCCGGTTCCATCTACCGATTCTGGTTGTGATTCTGGTTCCATTGAAATTATTAAACAACTATTAAAAAAAATGATGGTAAGGAATAGGGTTGGGTATCGTTTCAATTTTAATGATTCAAGTCTTATCGATTCCTAATTTCGATTCCAAAAAGGTAAAAAAAAAAAAAAAAAAAACGTATCATTCACATTTACTTTAAGTCTTATTGGAAAATATTTAATTGTAGCTGAATATGATGAACATAAATCCACAGGCTAAAGAACACTTACACAAGGAGCGTTTGCTGTGGCTTAAAAATACCATAGAAAAACATCTAATATAAATTTCAAGCATTATTAAAGACAAGTAAACACTCAGTAATTAAAAAAGAACAAATAAATTAGCATTCGTAACAAATAAATACACCTGAACAAATATTCGATTGAAATAAAGTGTTTAAAGTGAATAAAGATTTTCAGGTATTCAGGTTCAGCAACTAATCAAATGTAACATTGCACAAAATAACATTGCACATTATAAATAAAATTTACATTACAAATATAGTTACAAAGTTATTCAGTCAAGAACGAGTGCATTTTCTCTTCATCTTCTGTTGTGTGATTAGTGTTATTATATAGACGGCAGCAGGAATATTAGTGCTGTCACTTTAAGAGCTGCACGGATCCATTCAAGCACAGCGCAGCGCAGAAAATGAATGGTTTAAATCACAATAAAATGCACACAGAAACCGATAGCAGAATTGAAATGCGCGTTTCTTATCGAGTCACCGGTTCTTGGAAATTTGAAACCGGTTCTAAAATGTACCCAGTTATCAATACCCATCCCTAGTAGTAACAAATGTCACCTTAAAATAAAATAATTTTTTCCAAAAAACATAGGCTATCATTTACATGACTATCTATTTGCAAATAGATATATAGAATATATTAGTTAACAATCTTAAGGTCTTTTTTTTCTTCCTATAAAACCAAGTGGAAGAAGAAGAATAAATGTGGGCGGGGCTTGGTTTTGTCTGTGGGAATTGATTGGATGGTTGTGGTTTGCTATTGGCTGATCTCATGTGAGTGACAGGTTGCCCCGCCCTCATCATCAGAGAAGAGAAGAGGGAGGGGAAGTTATTCTGGTTCAAGATTACTAGGGACATGAATTTAAAAAAAAATTATGTGCACGGATAAATCATTTATTGTATATACTGTAATATTCCATACCATATCCCTTTAAAATATTAATTTATATCCAAGGCCGTTTTTTCAAAACAAGCATGCAAATTGTTGAATATTAGGTGGAACGTAAGTATTTGTCTTTCCAAAAAAACAAAAAACAATGTATGGACACTGGGACAACGAACCCCTTTAGAGCTACTCCTGATACCAATAAATGTTGTCACACACTGTTTGCCATTTTGAAGTTGTGGAAACAAGACATGCCGGGAAATGTGTTTGGTGTGAAACAGACATATGAACTGCTATGAGCAGTTGGAGTTTGTTTGGCTCATCCATCTGCTTTTTCTTGGCCGCCTGTATTGGTTGTAGCCGAGCACACACTGGTGTATACGGCACTCACTGTCTCAGGGTGGGGAACCAGTGAAGCGGGCCGGGCTGGGCTCTGCTGGGGGACAGATTGCCCTCCCCCCGGTGGGCCGCGGGGGACAGAGACCCAGCCAAGGCCCCGGGCAGAGCCTTCCTGTTTGCTCACTCATACCTGACCTGCTCAGCAGCACTTCACTCCCTGAGCGCTTCACGCTGAGATGAGCCCGAGGACCAGCTGAATAACGGAGCGAAGAGCTGATACAAAACCCTGATCAACCTGGCTAAAGCCAGTATTAAGATGAAACTATCCGCTTTCCAATCATGATTGTCCCATGATCGATCATCAGTGAAAATCTCTGCAATCAGCTTTTTAAAAAAATATGTGTCCTTTATTGAAGGAATCCAGACGCTTTCTGATCAATATCGGGTCTCGGCAGTCTGCGGTTCTTAGTCTCGATCGATGTTTTCTCGCACAGTAAATCTGGAGAACAGAAGGAGAGGCTGTCCTAGTTTTCATGTCCCAATCTTTCATTTGTCTCCGTCTTTCTGGGTGTCCACCTGTGCTGTGTGATTTCTGGGACACTGACCAAGTGTTAGTGCGGGTAAATGTGGACAAACCCGTTGACCCACGGCTGCTCTCCTGTGGTGGACAGAAGCTGTGTGTGTCAGACGCGTGCTCCGATCTCACAGGGCCCTCGTGAACAAGGAGAGCGCTCAACTGTATTGACCGTGCACTTACGTAAAGTGTACTTCAAATCTTAAAAGTATATATATATTTTTTTAAACGTATTTGCAGATAATATTATAATAATGACACAAGAGGCTACTTAAAGGATTAGGTCACCCAAAAATGAAAACAAATTAAATTAACTGTGATGTAATTCTTGCATATGAGTCATACTGGATCTTATATGCAGATATCAATACTGAATGAGTGTAATCTTGTAAAATAAAATTACTGAAGATTATTCCGTATTGTCATGCCAATTCGTATCTGTGTGTGCATATAATATGAACTATGGCTACAGTGCTTTACAATGACCCGAAGCCTCCAACACGTCATCCCTGCTATCATATTCAGGTCTCGTAACAACGGTAGAAAATATATGCAAAACTACATTTTTACTGATATTTGGCTAGATTATGTTTTTCTCAGCGGTCCGGGAATTTAGGTCAGCATGATGCAATCACAGCTGAAGAGTCAGTAACTGGCCTCCTGAACAAGATTAAACATCTTAGCCATCGCCTGTTTGAGATTATGATGGATGAAGACTCTAGCTGATCTACAAGTGAAATTCATCAATGCATTCCTATATTACGCAAGGAAAGGAGCCTTTGAATGTTGAAACGTCAGGTAGAAAGTAATATTCCAGCTTAAATACAGTTTAAAGAACTACGGCACTGGCGAACTCAGTGTGAAGCACACACTCATTCAAATGAGCCATAACCAAACTTCATTGGTATCAGTATTATAAACAACAACAATAAGAAGAAGAAATGTACATTTTTGGAAGTTCTTATAGTTTTTCTCACTTAACTTTAAATGTTAATATCATGTGAAAGACTGCTAATAGCATGCACTTTCAGGGTGTGTTCACACTTGGCATGGTTGTTTGGATTAAAGCGAACTCTGGTGCGATTGCTCTGTTAGTGCGGTTCATTTGAATAAGTGTGAACGCTGCCATCTGAACCCTGGTGCACCAAACAAGAGGACCGAGACGCTGAAAATATGGGTCTCAGTCCGCTTCAAACATACCCTGGAGCGGTTCGACTGAAATATGAAAACAACACGGACCAAAGACATGTAAACGAACCAAAAACGGGACATGATGTCACAAGATGTGACCCTAAAAAAGACAGAAGGCTCAAGCATACCTGTTTTTTCTCGTCATAGTCGCGATGTTTATGGAAGTAAAAGGCCCCCAAACCCCCCTAGTACGATCATTTTTGGGAACTTTTTTTTAAATAAAAATCTGCGTACGGCCCTGCGTGTCAGTGTGATTAGCCTAAATCAAACAACATTTTCTTGTTTCAAAACATGTTGTACATATTTGCCAACCAATATTTTCAAATATGAAGGGTGAAATCCGATGCCTACCTGTTAACATTAAAGGTAAAAAATAATAATGAAGTAAGTGAATTGTAAAGTATTTCTCTTTGTTTGAATAACTACTCAACTCTACCTTACACTTTAATACTGGAAAAAGAGCCCCTTTGGTGTAAAAACACATTAAGTCATTTTACGGCATGATTTTGAATGATGACCATTCACCATAAATAAGGGCTCCCCCTCCTTATAAAAGCCAATTTAACCACTGGTCACCTCACCAGCAGGGGGTGCAAGCGCGTGTTGTTGACGAAGACCGAGCAACAGTTAGAGCAAGCCATTTATTCATAAAAACTCATTTATAGAAATGCAAGTGTATTTGTGATTATTATGAGGGCTGTTTTTATGTTTAATTCGGTGTCTTCACGGTCCCTATGTAGCCAACATGCATCGTTCCCTACCGTGAACGAGATTATAATGTTATTCCCCTGATGCTGATGAGCAGTTCAAATTTTAGGCCTACATTTGAGGTATACGTATTTCTCTTGGTTATTTAGTTGCCTTAATTTTATATCGCGGCGATGTGCTGCAGTACTAGGGTTTCCCTCAATACTTCAGGATTGCTGGACATATAAAACGCGTAACGTAGCTTAACTAATACAGTGATATAAAAGACTAAACTCTATAGGCAAGCAGATGGACTTAGAATATGAACTTAACGCGTAAGTTTCACACTAAGCGTTTCCCAGTGATATACTGGCATAAAGTTGGCTTGACATTGGACATTTGCAGATTTAGGGACCGTCTCTAAAGTTACACATTTCTAACGTCAATAGCATTGGGAGAGAATGACTGGTTGGACTGGAAAAGTGTTAGGTGTCAGGCACGATGCACACCTTTTATATTTTTGATATGTATTCAAATAAGTTGAAGTTTGCTATTGACATATGTCGTATGTAACTTTAGAGACGGTCGCTACGCGCAAATGTCCAATGTCAAGCCAACTTTACGCCAGTATATCCATAGGCATAATTTGCGGGTGGGACATGTCCCCACCACTTTAAGCCAGGGTCGATATTGTCCCCACCACTTTTGAAACCACTTCTCTCAGCACAGATGTACATACAAATAGCCTAAATAAAACATCTCCAGTTAACTAGCAGAGCATTCATGTAGTTCGTTTGTTAAATAAGAGGCGATCTAACGCTGAAATGTGTTGTTTATGAAATCAAGTGCTCGTTGCCACGGCGATCAGGGCGCGGATACTCTTGTGGCTCGCGCACAGTCTTGACTCGGACGCGTACTTCAATCAGTTGCGGAGACTCTCTTCTCTATTCGTTCCGGTGAAATCACAAAACGAACTGCACACAAACGTGTCCCTGCTTGATATATAGCCACTGATAAATATAATCAGTTTTGATGAGAAAAAAAACTATACGAGTGCGGATTAGAACACAGAACCACACGCTCGGCAAAAGTTCTGCCACTCGACCATTAAAGTACATTCGTAAATCAAAATTCTCGGCACTAACAACATATTAGATCTTATTAAACACGACGGATGAAACCCAATGTACTATTTAAATCGATTGCTGGACATCGTAAGGTTATTGTACATAGCCTACGTCTGATTTATGATTAGCAACACACACACACGCATCTGTCCCACTGAGTATATCACGGAAACGCTGCGTGAATCTCATATGTGATGAGATGCATATGTAAAATAACGAGATCATCAATATTACACAGCATATAAATCAAAACTGCCTAATGTTACTGTATGAAATGTCGACCCAGGACGAGCTTTAGGACTGTGAAGCTTTGGAGATGTTTATCGACTCGATCGACTCCATCTGTGTTTTGATCATCGTTCTGAATCCGATCGAGATGGTCTTAGACAAAAACGTGATTTTCTCAGCTTTTTTGCTCAAAATGTTGCTTTTTTATGTAACCCACATTCAAGTGTTGATAGACAAAGAATGCATTAAGTTAGAATAAAACATTTTCTTTTCTTTTCTTAAAGCAGAGGCTCTGTTCTTTCTTTTGAAATATTGCATGTTCAGATATTCATAAAACAAAATATTCTGGGGGCCATGACATTTTTGTGAAAATAATCAAAAACACTGGTGGCTGGCAACTTTTTTCAAAAATGCTGGCGGGTAAAGAGTTAATTGTAACCATACTTAGAACTGGTATTTTCCTTTATTAGGTTAATATATTTTTGCATTTATGTTAAGCATCAGTTTTGATGCGAACATAAACCTTATTCGTAGGGAAATATTCCTGTACTTGACTTCACAGTGAGCGCTTATGCTGTGTTTCATTTCAGTCATTAAGTGTCATTGGTGACACAGCCTTTGCTTCTGCTTTAAGGTCAAGCCTAAAAAAATTGGGTTATTGACGCCTACCGACTTGGGAGATGGCCGATCATCATTTTGTATTTTGTGATAGCAGCTGGGGTGGCAAAATACATTTTAGGGGAGGTCAGGGCGACCCCAGGCAGCCCATCTGGATACTTCCCATTTTGAAATTATGAACGCCTTAACACCTACACATTATATATTCTAGCCTGTGACTGGTGATGCCTACCAATTTGAGTTGATTTAATTCTACATATCTTTTGCATGATGCCTGCTAGGATACAGAGAAGGAAGGTTTTTTTTTGCCTAGAGAATTGGACAAATTTAAGAAAGCTCAAATAATGCACAGTTTAAACATGAATCATTTGTGTAAACGCTTTAATGAAATTTTGAGCTTCCTGAGAAGTACAAGTGTTTTTCCATTGTTTTCACAAACTGTTCATTATCACCCTTACAGCTCATAACATCTTCCTCTTTACTAAGAGATTTCCCTTTAAACATGTTTTCATGTAATGTCTTCCTGTCTACCTCCTTTAGAGTGACCACACCAGTGGGCTGTTAGTTAGCAATGTACGGTGCCTTCAGAACGCATTCACTCAGCTTAACCTTCAAATGTCAAAGAACTTTCAGAAGGAACTCTTATTTTTCCTCTAAAGAACACAATAAATCTGAAGTATTCAGGTGATTCAGCACCTTTTTGCGTAGTTGTTTTCCAGCAATAAATAATGACCAAAAACAAAAAAGACACTTTTGGCCATATATATATATGTGTGTGTGTGTGTGTGTGTGTGTGTGTGTGTGTGTGTGTGTGTGTGTGTGTGTGTGTGTTTTTTTCGTTGTTTTTTTTAAGGTATGTTTAAGGTTAAATTTAAGGAACTTAACAAAAACAAAAGTGTTGCGTTTATAATTTTGTTCAGTGTATGTATATAAACGAAATTATAAACGCAACACTGTTTTTGCCCCCATTTTTCATGAGCTGAACTCAAAGATCTAAGACTTTTTCTATGTACACAAAAGGCCTTTTTCTCTCAAATATTGTTCACAAATCTGTCTAAATCTGTGTTAGTGAGCACTTCTCCTTTGCCGAGATAGTCCATCCACCTCACAGATGTGGCATATCAAGATGCTGATTAGACAGCATGATTATTGCACAGTTTGTGCAGAAATTCTTTGGTTATGCAAACCGATTGTTGCAGCAGCAGTCCGAGTGGCTGATCTCAGACGATCTTGGAGGTGAAGGTGCTGATGTGGAGATCCTGGGCTGGTGTGGTTACACGTGGTCTGCGGTTGTGAGGCCGGTTGGATGTACTGCCAAATTCTCTGAAACGCCTTTGGAGACGGCTTATGGTAGAGGAATGAACATTTAATTCAAGGGCAACAGCTCTGGTGGACACTCCTGCAGTCAGCATGCCAAGTGCACGCTCCCTCAAAACTTGTGACATCTGTGGCATTGTGCTGTGTGATAAAACTGCACATTTTAGAGTGGCCTTTTATTGTGGCCAGCCTAAGGCACACCTGTGCAATAATCATGCTGTCTAATAAGCATCTTGATATGCCACACCTGTGAGGTGGATGGATTATCTCGGCAAACGAGAAATGCTCACTTACACAGATTTAGACAGATTTGAGAATAATATTTGAGAGAAATAGGCCTTTTGTGTACATAGAAAAAGTCTTAGATTTTTGAGTCCTTCTTATGAAAAGTGTTGCGTTTATAATTTTGTTCAGTATATATATATTAGTAAAAAGATTATTATTATTATTTTATAAACTAATCTAACCATAAACAAAAACTAAATGAACCATAATATGAAAGTCAAATTTGTACTTAAGATAAAACCAAAACATTTTAGTCGATGTTTAATTTAGTTTACTTACTATAAATAAAGACAGTAATAAGAAAGACCTTAATGTTTCAGTGTATTAGAGACTTTAAATGGAGCAACAGTAGTTATTCTTAACTATTTAAATGCATTATTCCATTTACAAGCACTCATAAATCTGATGTTAAAAGTGTTTCCAGCTGTGCAAAGCAGAAAAATGGGTTACTTTAAGAGCTCCATGCACTGTATGCTTAAAAACAAAATCAAATCCTGCACCAACGTCAGCCCATAAGATGGGGGTCTTCCTCTCTAGAGTGGCAGGATGTTGGACGAGTGATGCTCAGGAAGGCTTTGGCAGGCCAACAAAGACAGACCCTCAGCTGTAGGGTGTAGGTTTTCAGGACCAGCATCCCCTTTGGCAGGCGCACAGAGGCCGCTGCCATGAGCCGGGGATGAGGACCCATGAGACTCTGGCTTTTATTTACTCAGGCGGCTAGCGTCCTGCACATTTCTCATCTGAGTGAAGTAAGAGTAAAAACAAGACAAGAAAGAGAGACAAAAACATGCTTTAATTTGCCCTGACCTGATCCCATCAGTCAGTGTTCACACACTTGCTCATGGACACTAGACAATCCTGACATTGACATCTTAAAGTGTGTTAAATCACAGTTGCGTTATAGGTAAACATTTGTGTTAGCATTGTGACTGAGCATTGGTTTTACTTTTTTAGTTCTAAACTGTGCAATAGAAAAGGGAGAATTATTCAGATTGTGTATCTTGGGCTGAGCTGTGTAAAGCTGTGTGTTTAGAGGAACAGCAGGTCAACCTCTATTGTTATCTGTTTCCTGAAGATAGGCTGTCATAGCTTGAGTGCTCATAAATGGATGTTACCCCTGGCAGAACCTGAGGTAAAAACAATGGAAGAGACATGAATATGCGAGTACGTTGCTTGAATATGTCTCATAAATCCTAGCCATTTCCACTTGTTTTTAAGTAGGGATAGGGAAAATTTGATCAGTTTATGGTTTGTATGAAGAACTAGTTAGTTCCCTTTAAGTCGGTCACTCCCAGTGTCACGTCAGGTCAATGAATCGACGAATTGATATCCCAATTCGCCGGTTCACTGACCTTATGTGACGTCTCCGTTCCCTCCTTCAGGGAACGAGGTTTACATACGTAACCGAGACGTTTTAAGGAAGGTCTGTATAATTAGGTTGCATATGTCCACCAGCTCCTGATCAGACATATTTGTTTGGGATATACAGACACTAAGCAAAGCCCTTCAAATAGTGTAATTAATAGGTAATAAACTATGTCATAACTTTTGTCCTTGGGGTGATTCTCGCTCTGCATGCAAAAGTTAATTACTGTTAGGTTAGAAATATGGTGATTGCACAAAATCCAACTGTTTGAGACTTTTTTTGTACTGCAACTATTTTAAAGTGGTAATTTTTCTGTTCTGACAGACACCTGGGAGTGTGGATACCACACTATAACAAATCAGCACCAGAACATATCAAGTCCAAAAAAGAAAAGAAAAAAAGACGCATTGCTTTTCATTGGGTGTACTTACTTTTTCAGAGCAATGTAATAATGTGAACACTACTCACACCAGACAATTTCAAGGGTGACAGTGATTGTCTGGAAGTTTATTGTTGAATGCAAAGAATCTGCACAAAAGTGGTGCTTTGATAGCGATGGTGGATGCTTTAAATTTGATGAATTTGGGAGACAAAACCTTTCGATTTTAGTCATTTCCAGTGCTGATTATTGGCATAAATAAATTACAACATGTGTGACTCTTACTTATTTGAAAATTGCATCTCACTTTAAATTCATATCATATACAAGTATTAAACTCCGTATGTTCACCAAACTGTCATTCAACAACCGACTGGTCAATTAGTCAACCAACTTGGACTTTCCTTATATTGGAGAAAATTGTACTTGTTTGCTGTGGCTGGTCATATTTTGAATGATTGAAAACTCTGTTGGATATATATTTCAAGTATATAACCACAAAACATACAGCCACTTGCGCACAAGAACAAATTATATAAAATTCAAAACATCTACTTCGTGTTGAAGTCATATATATATACACTATGTTCAAAAGTTTGGGGTCAATTTTTTTTTTTAAAGAAATTAATACTTTTCTTCAGAAAGGACGCATGAAATTGATATAAAGTGACAGTAAAGACATTTATAATAATGCAAAATATTTATTTTTTAATGAAATGCTTTTCTCTTGAACTTTCAAAGAATCCTGAAAAAAATTAATCACTGTTTGCACAAAAATATGAAGCAGCACAACTGTTGTCAACTGTGATAATAATCATAAATGTTTCTTGATCATCAAATAATCATATTAGAGTGATTTCTGAAGGATCATCTGACACTGAAGACTGCAGTAATGATGCTGAAAATACAGCTTTGATCACAGGAATAAATTACATTTTAAAATATATTCACATAGAAAACAGCTGTTTTACATTGAAATAATATTTAACAATATTACTGGGTTTGTTTTGTATTTTTAATCAAATAAATGCAGCCTTGGTGAGCAGAAGAGACTTCTTTTAAAAACATAAATATATATATATATATTTATATATATATATATATATATATACATACACTCACCTAAAGGATTATTAGGAACACCATACTAATACTGTGTTTGACCCCCTTTCACCTTCAGGACTGCCTTAATTCTACGTGGCATTGATTCAACAAGGTGCTGAAAGCATTCTTTAGAAATGTTGGCCAATATTGATAGGATAGCATCTTGCAGTTGATGGAGAATTCTGACTCTACCATCTGAATGTCTCAATAGAAATCGAGACTCATCAGACCAAGCAACATTTTTCCAGTCTTCAACTGTCCAATTTTGGTGAGCTCTTGCAAATTGTAGCCTCTTTTTCCTATTTGTAGTGGAGATGAGTGGTACCCGGTGGGGTCTTCTGCTGTTGTAGCCCATCCGCCTCAAGGTTGTGCGTGTTGTGGCTTCACAAATGCTTTGCTGCATACCTCGGTTGTAACGAGTGGTTATTTCAGTCAAAGTTGCTCTTCTATCAGCTTGAATCAGTCGGCCCATTCTCCTCTGACCTCTAGCATCAACAAGGCGTTTTCGCCCACAGGACTGCCGCATACTGGATGTTTTTCCCTTTTCACACCATTCTTTGTAAACCCTAGAAATGGTTGTGCGTGAAAATCCCAGTAACTGAGCAGATTGTGAAATACTCAGACCGGCCTGTCTGGCACCAACAACCATGCCACGCTCAAAATTGCTTAAATCACCTTTCTTTCCCATTCTGACATTCAGTTTGGAGTTCAGGAGATTGTCTAGACCAGGACCACACCCCTAAATGCATTGAAGCAACTGCCATGTGATTGGTTGATTAGATAATTGCATTAATGAGAAATTGAACAGGTGTTCCTAATAATCCTTTAGGTGAGTGTATATATATATTTGACACCCATATTAACACATTTCTGTCAGGACCACTATCGTCAAATACGATTGACAATTAGCACACAGTTTGGATTGGCGGTATGGTTCTGTTCTGGGTGAGAACTCTCTGCGCATCCATGCAGCCTATCTTGGATAAGAGCAGGAGAGCAGCAGCAACCCCGCTTAGGGTAAACAGAACAGAACCAACATGAAAGTATGCAGAAATCATTAACCCTCTGGGGTCTGAGGTGTTTTCTGGGTCCTGAAGTGTTCTGACATGCTCTGACATTTGTGCTTATTTCTGATACTTGTGACATTTCATGACTAAAGTCTGATTACACTATTCAGCACAAACTCTGCTACAATCATATGTCAGCAGCATGCATGTGAAAGTTTGTAGTTTTGAAATAATGACGTTTATGCGTGGTTTGTGAAAAAAAGGGAAATACGGTCATGAAACCCATACTGATAATTTCTTTACAAGACTTTTGAAAATTGTATCTCGTAGCCTAGAATATTTGCTTCAAGATTATGTAAAAATCATCCTGCATACTCACAATTTTAAATCAATATATTGTTTTATCTGAATAAGACACGTTTTGTATAAGAAAGCTTTATGCGAGAAGGCGTGAACAGCCCATTAATATGTAGTGTTTCACACCCGAGAAAGACAAAGACCCTCCCCTAATGGCCCTATTAGGTGCTATCAGGCCCAATCATTATGAGGAGCCTTGCACTAAGAATGAGTGAATATAAAAAAGAATGGCTATTTGATTTTTTGGATTTATTTACAACCCAACATAATCCAAAGATACTCAACAAAGGACAAAAAAACACATTATTGAACACACTGATCACATCTTTGTGCCATTCCTGGAACATGGTACATACCTATCATTTCCGTGTTGTTTGATTTTTCATTTGACCATGTTTTCATGTTCATGTGAATGTTTAAGTCAGCAGGACTTCATGAGTGGCATCTGGTCCCTGTGAAAAAAAACAACAAAAAAACAACTGTGAACATGCTGATATCAAGATAAACTATAGGGCTGCACGTACAATACATTTTTATGGGAATAATTGTTTTTTATAACAATAGATAGAGGGTGGCCTATAAATGGTTAAAAAAAACACTTCAGTACACTACACTAGAGGGAAAAAAAAATATATATATATATATATGGTCAAGTTTTCATCTAACTTGACCATACAATTTTTTATTTTTTTTATAATTTTGAAAGGAGAGATTTCTCACAAATGCCATTTTGTTAGAAGACAGACATCTTGTTGCATCTGTATACCACAAAACAGTAAAAAGTTAACATAATCTGTCTTGTCTTCTGGATGTTTTTGACAGATGGAACTGATATAGAAGATGACCCATCCTGCTCTTGGCCTGCATCCTCACCATCTAGTAAAGACCACACATCTCCAGGCCATGTCGATGACTATGAATATGGTAAGGATGAAGGAGGTGCCAACCTACCCTACCCATGCCAGTTTTGTTCAAAATCCTTCAGTCGCCTGAGTTTCCTTAAGTGCCACGAACAAAGTCACAGAGATAAACTTCCCTTCAGCTGCACATACTGCAGTCGCTTGTTCAAGCACAAGCGCAGCCGTGACCGACACATCAAGCTTCACACTGGTGACAAAAAGTACCACTGCGGAGACTGTGACTCTGCTTTCTCACGCAGTGATCATCTAAAGATCCATATGAAAACACACTCTGCCAACAAGCCCCATAAATGTCCAGTGTGCCGCCGGGGGTTCTTGTCCACCAACTCACTTCATGGACACATGCAGGTGCATGAACGTGGGAAGGATGGAGCGAAAGGATTGTCTCCTCAAGAATGGAGGTTAAAAGAGACACGCAAATGCAGCCGCTGTGAGGAGGGTTTCGACATGCCTGAAGAACTGCAGAAGCACATTGCAGAAAGCCACCCAGAGTGCTCTTCTCCTGTAGGAGGCAGTCTAGAACCTGGTCTGCAGTGCATTTATTGCCACGAGCCATTTAGTGATGAGGGAACGCTTCTTAGCCACATCGATCAGGTGCATGGGAGAGACCAGAAGAGCAACACATGCACTGTGTGCTATGAGAACTTCCCCACCGTAGAGGAGCTTTACACTCACATGGATATTCACCAAATACCAGAGTCCAGCAATAGCCCCTCTGTGTTGCCTGTAGGTTATACTTCTGTTTCAAGCACTACCCCAGACTCTAACCTTTCTGTTGACAGTTTGTCCATGATGGAGACCTTTTCCACAGTCCCCAAGACACGTGGGAGAAGAAAGAGGGCCACTCATAATGACGTTTATAGGCGATCTGCCAAACAGCCAAAAATTGAATACAGCTGCATTTACTGCAACAAACAAGTTTTCTCAAGCCTCGCTGTGCTGCAGATTCATCTTAAAACAAAGCATGTTGACAAGCCAGAGCAGGCGCATACCTGCCAATTTTGCTTGGAGATCCTTCCATCCCTTTGCAATTTGAATGAACACCTGAAACAGATCCACAATGCAGAGGATCCCTCAGGTGTACTTGCTAACCTGTCTGATGGCCAGCTACAGTGCAATTTCTGCCCAGAGGTGCTTGGAGATCTTAATGCTCTACAAGAGCACATACGGCAATCACATGGCTTTCCTAGTCCAGTAGCCAAAGAAAGCAATGCATTCTTTTGCCCCAAGTGCTTTATGGGATTTTTAACTGAGGCCACTCTAGAGGAACATGTCAGACAGACCCATTGTGACTCTGGAAGCTTGCAATTTGACTCTCCTCTAGCCGTCACTCCAAAAGATCCTGTTGTGGAGATTTATTCTTGCTCTTACTGTACCAACTCCCCCATTTTTAACAGTGTTCTGAAGCTTAACAAACACATAAAGGAGAACCACAAGAACATCCCTCTTGCACTGAATTATATCAGCAATGGGAGAAGATCTTTGCGAGTCCTCAGCCCCTCATCTCCAGTGTCTGTAGAACAGGCCTCACTATTCAAACAGAACAGCACCTTATGTTCAAGCGAGTTCATTTGTAACCAGTGTGGGGCTAAGTACACCAGCTTAGACCTTTTCCAGACACACCTAAAGACCCACCTTGATGGTGTCGTGCCACAGCTTACCTGTCCACAGTGCAACAAGGACTTTCCTAACCAGGAGTCTCTGCTTAAACACGTGACTGTTCATTTCACCATCATGTCTACATACTACATCTGTGAAAGCTGTGACAAGCAATTCACATCCGTTGATGACTTGCAGAAACATCTTCTGGATATGCACACCTTCATGTTTTTTCGCTGTACTCTCTGCCAGGAGGTGTTTGACTCTAAAGTGTCAACTCAACTCCATCTTGCAGTGAAGCACAGTAATGAGAAGAAGGTATACCGATGTACTTCTTGCAACTGGGATTTCAGGCATGAGGCTGACCTTCAACTGCATGTCAAACATAGTCACCTTGAAAATCAGGGCTACTCACACCGTTGCATTTTTTGTGGTGAGTCCTTTGGCACAGAAGTAGAGCTGCAGTGTCATATTACCACCCATAGCAAGAAATACAATTGTCACTTTTGCTGCAAAGCCTTCCATGCTGTTTATCAGTTAGAACGTCACCTTCGTGTAAAGCATTGTGTGTTTGAGGGAAAGACCCAGAACTGCAGCACCAATGGGTCCATGTCAGGTAGCGGTGATTCAGTTGCCAAAGATGATGGAGACTTCCAGGGCTTTCTGACCAACAGCCATGGAGGAACTGGTGCAGGGGAGTGTCGCAACAGTCATGATGGCAGCGAAGAAGACTTTGATACCTCAGAGGTCATGTATAGCTGTGACATCTGTGGTGCATCCTATACCATGGAGTCCCTCCTAACCAATCACCAATTTCGTGACCATAACATTCGCCCAGGAGAGAGTGCCATGCACAAGAGAAAGGCAGAAATGATCAAGGGAAACCACAAATGCAATGTCTGCTCTAGAACCTTCTTCTCAGAGGGAGGACTTCGGGAGCACATGCAAACACACATAGGGCCTGTCAAACACTACATGTGTCCCATTTGTGGAGAGCGCTTCCCTTCTCTACTTACTCTGACAGAACACAAGGTCACTCACAGCAAAAGCCTGGACACTGGAAGCTGCCGGATTTGCAAATTACCTCTGCAGAGTGAGGACGACTTCCTAGAGCATTGTCAGATGCATCCAGATTTGCGTAACTCTTTGACTGGTTTCCGCTGTGTTGTCTGCATGCAGACTGTCACCTCAACCCTAGAACTCAAGATCCACGGCACCTTTCACATGCAGAAGACTGGACCAGCATCTACAAATCACCAAACTGCATGTTCAGCTGCCTCACAACTTCAACACAATCAAATCCAGAAAGGCTTCAAGTGTGCTGCATGTCTCAAAGAGTTCTACTCTAAGCAGGACTTGGTGAAACTTGACATTAATGGTTTGACATATGGCCTGTGCACGTTATGTGTCAATGCTGCTGGTAGCAAGAGCTCAACTGTAAATGGAGGGAAACAGTTGCATCATGGGTCTCAAACTTCAACGGGTCCTGCTGCTGGATGGACCCAAGGGGAGAGCCTTAGCCCTGGTCCTGTGAAGAGAAAGACTGTCTCTTCTTCTTCCTCGTCTTCATCAGTATCACCCTCTATTTCCAAGACCCGTTGTTCCAGCTGCAATGTTAAATTTGAGTCAGAGGCGGAGCTTCAGGCACACCTGCAAACAGTACACAGAGACCAAACACCAGAGGGTGCTCACTTCAGGACTCCCGAGGGCTCCCCCATGTCACGAGTTAGCCCCACCCAAAGTGACGAGGTAAGGTGTGCCTCACAGTAAACCTACTTACTCAGTATATTTGCCATCAATACAATAGTGATAATCATTGTTTTTAAAGATTTATTGTATAGTACCGTTTGCTTAATTAAAGTGGAGTGGGAAAAACAACAACAAACTTTTTTTATATGTGCAAAAGACATGTATTTTCTTGTTTAAGCATTGTTGTTCAACACTATTCATCTATATTTGATGTTTCTTTTTTTCCACTGTTCAGAAGAAGACTTACCAGTGCATCAAGTGTCAGATGGTCTTTTACAGTAAATGGGACATTCAGGTCCATGTTGCCAATCATATGCTAGGTAAGACTTAATTTTAATTGGATCTGTAACAACTGGCTAAACATGTGGGTATGTTATCCCAACATGACCCCTTTTTCCTTTATTTCCATTTGGTTCAGATTATTTTTATTTATTTATTACACCTTAATGATATTACTGGAAAACCCACTGAAATATATATATATTGTCAAAGAATATCAAAGAGAACAAAGTTTCAGTGTGAAATGTATTTCAGGCTTATCTTTGTGGCTATCTTCTCTCTTGTTCTTTATTCGTTGTTCCTATTCATGATTTGAGGGGTTTTGTGGAAAAATAATGTTTTTAACTGAATTGCCACTGTCTCTGTTTAAAATAAGTATGTTCCATTTTTCTCAATAAGTATAGAAGCTTTTCATTTTCAGTTGGTTCTGCTGAAGCACATTCTGTTGCAGTCTCACATCAAGTGTGTGTAAATCTGGACTGTAATTCCCTTTCAACCAGCATGTGCCAAAACTGCAAAGGGAAAAACAAAAGCCTGATTGAGAAGCTTTAAATACCTTTTCCCTTGAAAAAAGAGCATAATTCCTCCTGTTAATGGCCATCTGTAAAGATGAGGTGAAACGGGGGCCGTGGGGTCATCTGCGCTCAGCTGTCAGTGCTATTAGCGTATGTAATGGAGCAGGTGCTGCTCTTCAGGGTGTTGTTTCTAAGTACATGTCCCTGTTTTATTGCCATCGATAACTCAATATGTAAAGAATTGGAGGCTGTTAAACATGAGCACAAAAGCCTTATAGGTCCTTGTAACCTGGCCTTGTGGTTTGTAAATATAAAAAAGTGTGCTTTCTTTTGTTCATATTTGATTTCCAGTCATTAATATGGCTGATTTCCACAGAGACATCTTTCAGAAAGCAATCAGATCTCACACAGATAAGGCAAGGAGGTGGAGGTAGGTGTGAACTAGATGGTAGAGACTGGTCTTGGCCACAAGAGCCCTGAGGTGCCTGCAGATAGGAACTCACAGCTTGAATGGCCCAAATCCATATTTGCTGTTCAGTTGGTTTGTCTGTTTTTGAAGATGTAGAAAGGCTTCAGCGCCACAGAGAACTTTTAGTCAGAGACCAATTGCATTATCAACCCCCCCCCCCTCCTCTAGCCAAAAACATTTGACTTTTCACCATAATTGTCACCAGTATATTTCTGATGATGCGAGGCAAAAGGAAAGATGGCAAATTTCCATCATCCTCTAAAGCTTTTTTTTTTTGTCAAGTTGGTTGACCACCTTCTCAAGGACAGTCACACATGGGGGTCCTGTATGTGGCATGAGGTGGGGGTGGTTGATTACAGTGGGGGCAAACACATCCAGCCTTGTGTCGTTCCGTTGCACGGTGGGGAGTGAATGACCCGGGCAGCCCAGCCAGGGTAGGGTGGATGAAATGGATGGCAGAGACAGTTGGTGTAGGCTTGGAGCAGTGCATGATGCACATTTGTTGTCCAGCAGGCCACTCTGTGTGAGGCAGCACTGTGGGCTGATGTCATGCTGAAAGGAGAGAGGAGAAAATCTTGTGAAAAAAGAGGAATGAAGTGGATAAACAGAGCAGGGGAGGGACAGTATTGCAGTGTGCAGCATGTTTTATTAGACGAGTAATTTTTAAATTAATGTTTAAATGGATCATTTAGATTGATATATGTTTTTTAAATTTCAGTGAGATTAAAGAAGACGTGCATTTTTTGACAATATTTCTTATTTTGTTGGTTTTTCCATGGTGACGGTTTCAGCATGGCAATGCCCAATGAAAACTGTAATAGATGTGGATAAATGGTACAAATGATTTGCATTCTAGGTGATTCAAGCAACTGGAAATTACAGATGAATTGAATATCAATATCAAACTATTTTGCATTGAAGAAGGGGAATGTGAAATGTGCAAGAATATAAATGTACAAGACTCTCTGCTGGATTGACTTTTACTGAATTATTATGGCCATAATCAATGTACAGCAGATTTGTAGACCATAAGTTTTTTAACATGTTTGCATGTTACAAAGTCAAGTCAAAAACTCAAAGATGAGGTTAGTTTGTAGAGAGTATGTCCTATGGACTTACCTGATGGGAAGTACTACATGGGGCCACAGCGAGTGGTGACAGAGCGTCCAGGGAAAGACACAGGGTTCACTAACAGGGAACCCTGACAGTAGAAGAATACATATTGTATGTGGGATCACCATAAGGGAATCAGCACATAGCACTTATCCCACTTACAAGGGCTCACTTGAAAAGAGGCATACCACAAGTAATGGGCCTGATAGCAAATTTATCCACCAAGCTCAACCACCGATGAGTGCTTGAAGGTAGGAAAAGGCGTCCTGGGTTTACCAGACATGGGGAACTCACAAGGACAAAAAAGTGCACATTATCACCTCAGAGAGGGGAAAGGCGCTAAACGCAAACAATACACCCAACACGTTTTTACCCGTCAGTACTCAAGACTCACGATGAAACTGGATCTATGCGGAGATTATAGAATCTTGTGAAGGTGTTGGGTGTAGCCCAGCCCGCAGCTCGGCAAATGTCTGCCAACAAGGCACCATTCGCTAAAGCCTAAGGCTGCGATGCCTCTGGTAGAGTGAGCTCTCACTCCCAGGGGGCATGGCACGCCTTGGGCTTGATAAGTCTGGAGAATGGCATCCACAATCTAGTGGGCCATTCTTTTTTTGGAGACAGCCATCCCCTACTGCTGACCTCCAAAGCAGACAAAAAACTGCTCAGATCGTCTAAAGCTCTGTGCGCGGTATATGTGCAAGATGCGTACCAGGCACAACAGAGATAGGGCTGGGTCTATCTCATCAGGAGGGATCACTTGCAAGTTCACCACTTGATTCCTGAAAGGAGTAGTGGGAACTTTGGGCCAGGCTGGGCCAGGCTGGGGCTCCCAGGAGCACGTGAGAGTGAGCCAGATCAAACTCTAGGCTAACGGAGAGGGCTTGTAGGCCCCCAGCTCTGTTGATGGAGGTAAAAGCAGTAGGGAAGGCAGTCTTCATGGAACATCTTCAGGGTACTGAGCTAAACTGACCAAAGACCAAGGAGAGCTCCCAAGAGGGGATGAGGCGCAGTCTCTGCAGATTTAACCTCCGTGCAGGAACCTAATAATTTGGTTGTGTTTCCCCAGAGACCTGCCACCCACAGTGTTGTGGTTTGCTGCTATTGCAGTCATGTACACGTTAAGGGTAGAAGCAGACAAGTGCTTCTCTAGGCCTTCTTGGAGGAAGGAAAGCACTGACCCAAATCCACATCTCTGTGGGTCTTCATCTCTGGAAGAACACCATGTAGCGAAAAGGAGCCACTTCAAGGCAGTAAGCACACCCAGTAGAGGGGGCTCTTGTCTAAGCATTTGAATTCCCTCCTCGTCCCTTCCAGGGACCAGACATGGAGGTTCCAGAGATCCTTCCTCAGGGGGATTCGCCAGAGAGGGGCTGACACCATCAGCATGAGCTCCAAGATCCAAGTCTGGTTGGGCCAGTATGGAACTTGTTCTTCTTCCTCCCTGATCTTGCACAGTGTATGATAAGGCCCAATGAAGTAAACACATACTTGAGCAGGACCCGGGCCAGCTTTGTCCCAGTGCGTCCCTGCAGAGGGGGGGCTTGATCAGGGTATACCATAGAGGACAGTGGGAGGATTCCTGAAAAGCAAACACGTTTGCCTGTGATTCTCCAATTCGACTCCAGATCAGCTGGACCACCTGGGGATGGAGTTTCCACAATCCGCAAAGCATAACCTGTCACGAGAGCAAGTCCGCTGCGCAATTGAGGTCGCCCGGGACGTGAGTGGCTTGCAGTGACTTCAGGCGAGTTGAGACATGCGACGAGAGCAGAGACCGCCCTTGCAATTCATATACACCACCGTCGCTGTGTTGTCCGTCCAGATCAACACTTGTCTGCCCTTACTCCCACCTGTAGAAATGCAAGGTCTGTCCAAGGGCTGAAAGTGCGGTGACAGACCGAGTTGTAATGTGTGCCAAGGTGCCATGCCCATCTCGGGACTCGAGCATGAAGCCAGTGCTGAAACGGTCTCATATGCATTAAACCGAGTGCCATTACCACAGGTGAGGATGCCATATGCCCCAGGAGCCTATATTGATATATGAAAATATTTGAAAGAACCGCTGTCTTGTGCTTGAATTCGACACAACGTGGAAGTGACTGAATGATAGGGAACAATATTAAAACGATAGACAATAATATAATTATTAAATTGTCAAAACAAGAGACATTAACAATATAAAAAAACATGCGTTTAGAGACAATGTGCAGGCATCGGTGTCTATCACAACTCTGTATTTTCAGCAAAGCAGAATTATGAATATTTCTATGCTAGTGATACTGACTTGTGTATGAGAGGCCAGGACCATAATTTAGTTCAGTAATTATGCACCAAAATATTTACAAAATCATAGACAAAATCAAGCACCGCCCTACATTTGTTCTTGTTCCAGGAGCCGTTTCACTTGTTGGTCATAATAGAGGAGAAGATCTAGAGGAGAAACTATCTCAACTTTAGTTTCACACAGACTTTAATGACTATGTTTCTTAGAACACTTAAGTACACATTTAAAGAGTGTTCTCTGTAATGTCAAATTAAAAGATTAATTTAAAATAATATTTTGTCGTGCTTTAAAGAAGTACCCCTACTTTGATGTGTACTGTAGTACTGTAGTTTGTTATTCGATATTACATTTTAAGTTAATGTAATTTAAATACATGACATACAAGTTTCAATAGAAATGATTTTGAAGTATATTTTAGTTTACTTTATATAATATATATTACTCTATATTTTAGAATGCTTGTCAGTACATTCAGCAGTACACTTTAACCATCTCTCAAAGACAATATCATTTTGAAATTATAAATAAAGATTACTATTAATAAATAAAGATACTTTTTTACTACTTGGTCAAAATGTTAATTCACTAACTGCATATATACATTTTAACTATAATATTTAACTTAATTCTGAAAAAACAGATTCTAATTATTGGACAAAAAACTTCCTCACATACTAACCTAGAATAATGTCTAACACTTCATGGCTGCTCTGTCAAGTCTTCGTCGTTGGTTTGGAACCTGGGTGAGCTCTTTGATACCAATCTTTCATTTGAAAGTCACGTGTCTAGTAATTCCGGTTCACGTGGCTATGCGGAAGCGATAAAAAATTCTGTATTCTAAATTTTTAAAAGACTTGTACTTTGGAACCTATTTCAGGGTTTGTGTTCTCGAGCCACCAGGCACTGTTTTGTGCAAATGAGTGGCCAGATCACGTTAAGGGTTTTCTGTTAGAACGGTGTTGTGTTAGCACTAAGTTAATAACTAATGATCGTTGTGACAGAAGTGAATCAATCAAAACTAACTTTAGCTAGACAATAACTTTATTCTAGAGCTGCTGTAAAGCCAAAACAATCTCTGTTACTTTAATTTCCTATTTTCACTGCAAAGCTGCTTTGAAACAATCTATATTGTTAAAAGTGCTTTATAAATGAAGGTGACTTGACTTACTATAATACATTTAGTTGCAATTAACATGCAGTTAAGTGTGTTAAAACATTAAATTCAGTTCACACCTAAATATATTATTTTAAAGTGTATATTATTCCCGTAATAGGTGCTCTTTTTTAAAAGTATGCTAAAGTGCACTACTTCTTCAAAAGGGCATTCAGCAACTGTTACACATGACTTGAATGGTATGAATTCTGTAGATGTTTAGGGGTCTCTGTGTTTGTGGCATTTGTGGAGCTTGGCTCAGTTTGGTTTCTCTTGGTTTTCTTATTGCTTTGGCCCCCTGGGGTCTACCGGTGAACAGGATGCTGATTAGTGAGTCTCTCATTGAAGTCCTTCATCATGCCCTCTGGCTGCAGCCATGGAACCCTGTGGAATGTTCCAGAGAGTTCTAATAAGATTCAGGTGCTTCAAACCAGTGGCCCCATGCCAGATCTTTCCAAATTCCCAGCACCATAGTTTATATCTGTCCTGCCCAAAAGATCTGAATACCCTTTGGAGATTTATATTTAGATACACTATAATGATTATTGAAGCAGTAACCTTTAGTAAGATTGTCTTATGCTAATGTTAGTGATGTAAAATTATTTTTGTGTATGCACTTTTTTTTCCGTTAAAGTGAGTTGAGAACTGTTGGTGGGTTGCTTGTAACACTACAGGAAACATTAATATTTAAAATTGTGTACATACATTTATTTTGCTAATCAAATCATTTTTATTTAAAATGAAAAGAGGAGTAGTTGGGGTAAGGGATTGATAGGGTATCAATATCAATATATATCCGAGTGAATCGGCTTCTGGAAGAAATGTAGGGTGGGACTTCATTTTATCTTTCGGGAATTGATTGAAAGGTATGAAGTTGGGATTTGCTTACTAAATGGAGGCAAATCTAAATGTCAGTTTGCAGTCAGTTGTGGAGGATATTTAGTCTCAGAGATACGTCATGAAGAGAACAGATGCCGTGTCTGGTTAAAGATTACGAGGCCATATAAATTAAATAATGATAATAATAACAATAATAATAATGTGCACAGATAAAATAATTTATAATAAGCACTGCAAATTTCTGTAAAATACATACATAAATAAATAAATAAGAATTGTCTATTTTGATTTCATGTTAACTTTAAGCATTTTCATTCAAAAATATATCAAGATATATACAGTAAATATATAAGGATATATGAAGTGTACCAAAAAGAGGAATTCATTCTTCCATGGAACACAAGAGTCGAGATTTTGGAGAATGTCCACACTCCCAATAAGGACAAAACACAGAAATTCCAAAAATGAGGGTTTGTAAATTATGAGAGAATTTTCTTTTTTGTTGGAGTATCCCTTTAATTAGTATACCCCCCCCCCCCCCCCCCCCCACACACACACACACCTTGAGACTCAAACCTTAAACACTCTCTTTTTCTGATTCATTTTTTTTATGTTTCTAATTACTAATTAACTTGAGAGATTTCTAATGTAGTCCTTCTTCAGAGAGGTGCGTGAAGGGCAGCAGATTATTAGCTTCAATAATGAATGTGGACAGGGCAGATAATGGCCTGTGATGTGCCCACGCCGACAGCAGTCTTCACAAGACAAAGGGAAATACAGCGAGACTCACACAAAAAGACCTAGAAGCGTTGGTTGATCAGATTTTTATATGTTGATGTTAAGCCTGGTTCACTTGGAACGATTTTAAAATTGTCGGCCGATTTTCCGAACCCGAGAGACCCCACACACGGCGATTAAAAAATCACGGGTCTAAGAGTTTTGGTTGTACAGTGTGTGGTGTGCAGCCACACGGCAAATTCAACACATCACACACGAACCGATTTGACTCCCGAGCATTCCCAGGTCAGACGGAAAATCTCGCAAAATCCCTCGAGATCACACGTGACTTCAGATTAAACAATCATGGCGGACGAAGAGCATGCAGTGGCGATAGTTTGTAGTTTGTTTTTAACCGGAAAAAACTTTATCAAAAGAAAAGGCGATGTTGGTCCTCCATCTCCGACG
The DNA here is from genome assembly GCA_030578275.1 of Meda fulgida. Taxonomy (NCBI): domain Eukaryota; kingdom Metazoa; phylum Chordata; class Actinopteri; order Cypriniformes; family Leuciscidae; genus Meda; species Meda fulgida. Next base: position 34,878,931 of record CM060617.1, on the reverse strand, counting down.
TCCACCGGACTTTCTGGTGCGCCATGCCGCCGGCTGTTTTGATTTTGTTTCCCTTCCGAGCGGACGAGAGCAGTCTTAACACACCACACACGGCAGGAATATCTGATCAGATTATTTTACAGTAATCAGATTGTCGGAAGGGGTAAATCGGGGCTAAAATCGGCCTAATTATCCTGCCGTGTGAACGAGGCTTTAAAGGCTGATCAAATGTTTTTCCTTTTTTTTTTTTTTTGCATATTTAGACACTTATTATTATTATAAGCCATTGTCTTTGGACCTTAAAACATGGCAAATAAATCAAATGTATTAAATGAATTGAAATGGATTACTGAGTTTGCCTGAACCTGGGTTGTTCACCCAAAAATGAAAATTACCCCATGACTTACTCACCCTCCTGCCAGGTGTATATGACATTCTTCTTTCAGACGAAAAAAATCTCAGTTATGTTAAATAATGTCTAGGATCTTCCAAGCTTTATAATTGCAGTGAATGGGAGCCCAAATTTTGAAGCCCAAAAAAGTGCATAAATCCGTCATAAACGTAATCCATACGGCTCCAGGGGGCTAATAAAGGCCTTCTGAAGTGAAGCCATATTTTGTGTAAGAAAAATATCCATATTTAAAACTTTATCGACTAAAATAACTAGCTTCCGACAGACGGCCTACGCAAGTTGACTTGCGCCGAAAGAGTAACTTGTGACGCATGTATGCCGTAGTATGAAGGATTATTGTAAGCTTTGACGCCTCTCGCGGTTCAAACAAACAGGGCTGGGCAACAAACTCAAGCTCCTCCCACATTTCTCTTTAAAACTTCTCGTTTTACACTTCTAAATTGTGACTGGTGTTTTGTTTTGCTCTATCCTCTGCACTTCCGCGTTCGTCATTACGTCATGGTCGGGTCAAATGTGACTGTTGCGCCGTACATCGATGCATATGGCCGTCTGTCGGAAGCTAGTTATTATAGTTGATAACATTTTAAATATGTATATTTGTCTTACAAAATCGCATCGCTTTGCTTCAGAAAGCAAAAGACCCCCTGAGCCATATGGATTTACTTTTGGATGGACGCATTTGTTTGTGCTTCAAATTTTGTGCTCCCATTTACTGCCATTATAAAGCTTGGATTAGCCGGGACATTTTTTAATATCCTTTTTGGGTGAACTATCCCTTTAAAAGCGGGTTTTCACAGCGATGCCATCGCAGACCACTTTGGGTTCCAGAAAGAACCTTTAGTTAGTTAATTTTTTCTTAGTGTGAAGAACAATTGAATAATCTAAAGAACCTTTTCCCACTATAAAGTACTTTTTGTGTGAAATGTAAAGGTTCCATGGATGTTATTAAATGCCTACACGGAATACATTTTATATATTTATGTATTAGGCCATCTGGAGTCTCTGATTTTTGTGTACGTGTGGTTGCAGTTGGTGTTAAATGTTTTGTAAATTTAGAATAATTTAAGAAATCGTTTTAATTTATTGATTAATCTTTTTTGGCATGAAAACACCCACTAAAAATTCTTTTTAGTATAATTGGTCACCCCTTTCCAAATGCTGCACCATAATGAACATCAATATTTTGATTGTGCTTTAACTTGAATTTAAGCATATGCATATGGTCTTAGTGGACCTTGTATTTTCCGAAGGTCTTTTTTTGCTGCTGTTGTTGTAATGTCTTTCATCTTATTCAGATCTGCTGAACCGTGTACATGGACGAACTTTCCCCAGAACAAAACATAACTGTTGAAAAAGTGTATGTTCATTTGGGAAATCATTTAGAACTTTAAGTCATTTTCAAGGTTCACCAGCGTGGCGTGCTCAGCATTTCCCGTCATTAAGAGCATGAAGTGTTAATTGCAGTTTGATCTCATTAGTGATTAGAGTCATTTTCTGAACTTCTCTGATGAAGACTCCTCTTCTCGCTTCTTAATGGCAGCGTTTCCTGCCAGTGTCTGCTAACTCTGCCGGCTTTGGGGAAAGATGCTTACGCTGTAATGATTACTATCATTAAGAAGTATGAAGGTGCCAAGTGTTGGTGACCCAGCTGTTCATTAAAGCAGAGGTTTTTTTCGTAGCCGGAGCCTGAGCACCCACCCATGAGCAGACCTCCACCTGCGCATCTCCATCTCTGTCCACACCACACCATTGACCTCCACACAAGTCCTCTTAATGTCTGTCTGTAGGCTGTTGTTTCAACTAAGTGGAGTTTCATTTTGTTCATGTAATAGTATCAACATCATCATTTATTCTTACTAAACATCATTTAATGTTATTTGGATGTGAATGGAAATATTTTCCCTTGCAACTCTGCTCTTGTGTTTTACTATGAAACAGAAAGATCTTTACTTTTACTTATAAATTATTATTGTCAAACTTCAAATCATCTGCAGTTTCTGTTATTATGAATTGTAGTTAGTTGAATATCTGGCTGGACATTCTCACATTCAGTCTGTGCTTTTCTTTTTAACATTTAAATTTACATTACATTTATGAATTTGGCAGACGAATACGCATGATATAGATTTCGATCCAGACATTCACTGGGAATTGAACCCATAACCTCGCCGATGTTAACACTTTGCTCTACGGTTTGAGCTATAAGACCTCATTAACACATAATGTCGTTAAATATATTTGTACAAATTCATCTTGTGACCCCTGCATTCTTTTATTCAGTGCTTCGTTTAGGTATTTTCAAATGGAAGAACACATCTTATGTGAACACGTTTTTTTAAAAAGGGTGTAATTTACTAATCAGGTAGTCTTTTAGTCAACTGGCTATCTGAGAATGTGTCGTTCTTCACGTTTATCATAAGAGGAAAATAACTCTATTATCACTCCACAGTCTCTGCCTTTTCATACCAAAGCAAGTTTGTTGCATTCTTAAGGCCCGTTCATATCAAGAACGATAACTTTAAAGGGACTATAAGTAACTTTTTGGGTAATTTATAATCTAAAATCAATATTTGTATTTATAAATATGTCCCCAATGGTGTACAAATACTTCTGCCAATTATCTGATTCATCCTCGTAAACGAAGAATTTATTATATTTATATACATGGGACGGGTAAGTCCACGGAGGCTTCCATGTAGTTCCGCCATCTTGAAAAACTATAATAGCAGAGAGGGACAAAAAGTACGCCAACGCGTTTCCACAACGCGTTTTCGTTCAGAGCCAGCGTGACGTAACTGAAAGCAGCAGAAACGGAGGAGCAGAGCAGTGAGAGGCGCTTGTCACTTTTATTTTTAATGGCGGACCATACCTATGCCGAGCCACTGGATAAGAAATCCTCTTCGCCAAAACAGACCAAAAATTATCGTAAAAGGAAACGTGACCGGAGGATACAAAAAACACGAGTGAAGGTCGGGATTGATTTTCCCCGGTGGAAAGAGCTAATGCAGGAGAAAGAATTCAAAAGAGACGCTGAAGTCCTGCTTTCTCCTCGACAGGTAAATCAATGTTAGTCTTAATTACAAGTTTTTTTTAATTGCTTGGTTGTTTACTTTATTATATAGACAGAAGAACATTTACAGTTAAAAGGGCTCTTTGATGAATAGCAGATATTGAGTATAGAGAAGGCACTAAAAAAGTTTGTAAGTTTACTTTTGTAAGCTAGAAATTCGATACAAATATATTTTAATAGAGCATTTGATTGTTCTTGCATTGTTTGCATAGCTAACTCTACTTCAATTTTTATGTTATCTGATATTTTCTGTTATTTATCATTTATACTGTGACCTCACATTGAATAATACAGACGCATGAATTCTGTATGTAGCTCTTGTAGCTGCCGGGCATCTTTGTCGTCGTTGTATTGACACTCACTCTCCTCCTCTTCCTCGTCGTCCACCTCCTCGCCTAGATCCCACTGATCCACTGCCTCTCTGTCCTCTTCCTCTACCTCTAACGTTACTTCTTCCTCTCCCTACTGTTGAATCATCTGATGATGATATCTAACAATGCACATACTTCAAAAAAATATAACGAGTAAACGAGGCATAATTACAATAGTTCATGTTTTTGACACTCATTACATCGTACTGTAACATTCGTTTGTTCGTTGTGTCAATTTGAAGTTTGTTTGAAATAACAAACCTGTTCACCCGAGGGAAAACTCGACGAAGTGCTATTAGAAGACATCCTGTCATAGCTTTTTGGTACATAACGGCTACCGTAGATGCAACACGCATTTGAAAACGTGAGGCGCTGGAGAGCACAATTCGTTTGAATGCAAAATACAATTTCACCGCTAGATGGGAGTAATTCTTACTTAGTGTCCCTTTAAACATAACATTAAAGATATAGTTTTAAAAATTGTTCTAAATATAAAATAATAGCAGAGGTCACTCCACAATATATAAGAAAATATAATGTTGGAATCACTTTCATAATTATTTTTTTCCAGCGGAAGAACAATAAAAACATTGACAGCCAATCAGAATTCATCTACTTTATAGAGCCCGAGCATTTAAAGTGGCAGATGACGAACCTGCAGTTTGTTTTTAATAAACAGAGCGATATCGTGCATTAGTGTGGAGGTTAATATGGTTATCGTTATAGTTATCGTGCTTTGTGTGAACAGGTCTTTATATTTAGGCATGCATTTCTTAATACTACAACCACATTTTAACTAAAAACTCTCAAAAAAGTATTTATTGACCTATTGAAGTTGAATAGTGATCCATATAAAATACAACACAAGTAAATGTTCTCTGGAAGGTATTCCTTCCACGGGCCTCAGATAAAACATAAACATCCTTGTACACGTAATAAAAATTGATTAAAGATTCATATAAAAAATTTAATTATCATTCAGCAAAAGATTATGATAAAATATTTCCATTTAAGAGGGGATCACAAATAATATTGTAATGTTGTGCGTCTTTGTCGTATAACTTGGTTTCAATGACTGCCTTTCTCCGCTTCAAATTGAGGTTCTGATAAACCTGTGGGGCTTATTTTGCAATAATGGCTGTCTCACTTATCGCTTGCATACCTGCCATGCACATATAAGGCTCGCTAGTGGATTCATCTCTCCTATGCATCATGGCTCCTGACGTGGCCACAGCCTTCCGGTTGTTTGCCAGCTCTTGTGTCTGTGTGGAATTGAGGTAGTATGAAAGCAGTTCGGCGGCGGCGTCCCATGCTGCCCGTTTGCTTGCCTTCATCAGCATTCCACCGATGAGAGTAATTAAAGCTCAAATTAATTCTGCTGTAAGCAGACGAGCCGCTGAATAACTGATATTGGAGGCGCGATGATGAATGCACCACATCAAGGTTGAAGCCCTGGAGACACTGCAGAAAAAAGACATCTCCTTTGTCTGCTCTCATTTTACTCTGGCTCAGTTCCATAACCTAGTGAGCTGACTTACTACCTACATGGGCACCTGGCTTTTAAGGCCGCATATTAAATGAGATGAAACCTCAGATTTGAAACACTCTATGGGTAGCAACAACAATAGTGAAAAGGACTGTAAACAGTGCCTTAATGTGCTTGGCGTTGACTCTACTGAAGGGATGGAACGGCATTCTTGCAAAAGATATATCTAACATGTCGGTCCAAAATCTGCTATTTGGCTGAGATCTAGTGCCTGCAAAGGCCTTATCATATGACCCAATGGACCCAACCCATGCCAACAAAATTCACCCACGGCATAACAAAGCCACCAGATCCCCAATTTTTCATTTAATTGTGCATACATATATATATCCTATCTAAAATCCAATATGGCCCCCTCTACAATATCCAGTTGGAGGCACCTTACCCTCTTCTGGAAATTAATGCAGCCTGGAAAACTGCAGCCAGATGGAGGAGTTTGATTAAACAGCAGTGGAAGACCAAATGTTCTGTTGGATCCAGAGCCAGGCTGTGAGAGAGATCGTGTGGGGGGTGCTGGGTGGGAGTTTGAAATGGCCTTCTGGTGTGAGCGGGCCAGCGCTCTTTCCAGAAAGAGGCAGCCGCTGGGGTGCAGTAATGTAGAAGCCCTTTTTCCAACAACCAGCTGGGCCTTTTAGGAGCTGCTATCCCCGCAGTAGACACCCAGCAGCCTCTGAGCAGCTTGACTTCACCATATGTGGAGGTTTTTTAACGCTCCACCTGGTTTCCCGGGAGGAAGTTGAGCCGCTGGAATGCCAGGAGCAGGTGAAATGCTCTTAATGTAGCCAACAGTTTTAGAGAACGATGTGGATGACCTTGAAGCCTGTGCCCAGACTGCAGGAACATGGTCAGTTTTAACCGGCAACTTCATATCCAGATCTGTTTCGTACTTTCCCACACTTAAAACACTGGACATAAGAGTGGAAAACGGGGACAATGCCCATGCAGTATCCCTGCCCCCATCACCACACTTAACAGCGTACAATCTCCCAGGAGCTGAAGTGGGAATTCTGATTAGACTCCATTGTAGAAAAGGCTCAACAGGGGATGTTCTTTCTTCACCTTTTAAGGAAGTTCAACCTGCTTTAACGGTTTTACTCAACTTTCATTGAGTTTGTCCTGTACTCTTCAACAACTGTCTGGTTTTGGACAAAAGAAGGCTACAACAGACAGTCATGATTGCCGAGAGAATGACTAGTGACCCTCAGCCCACTCTCTAGGTCTTGTGCTGTACACTACCAGAATAAGGAAACAAGCAGAGAAATAAATGTACGAATCCCACACACTAAGGCCCTCCGGAAAACGCAGTAACATCTCCAGGAGTCTAAATGGTAAATGGTAAATGGACTGCATTTATATAGCGCTTTCACAGACCCAATGGCCACCAAAGCGCTTTACATTTTGCCTCACATTCACACACCGACGGCGGTGTCAGCCATTCAAGGCCCCATCCAGCTCGTCGGGAGCAGCTGGGGTTAGGTGTCTTGCTCATTGACACCTCGACACTTGGTCAGGTGGAACCGGAGACTGAACCACCAACCTTCCGGTTTGTAGATATGAACCACTGAGCCACTGCCTAAGTCTAAGTAGGAGGTTAGTTTGCTGCTCATTGGATTGGCAACAGACCCTCTACAGGAGAACTCAAACAAGCTCATCCACTTCAGGGATCCCACTTCAGTGCCATGCATATTGTGTTTGGCTTTTAGGTTGGGCTATAATGAAATCCATGGTTCAATATGTACTGTTCCTTGATGGTAACTTGGAATAGAAATGAGTGAATGGAATTGTAATTACTTGTAAGAATAGTGATTAGTTGGAAATATATGGATAGATGGTTCACGTTGTCTATGTCTGCTACATGTACCTCACTTAAAAAAGATACCACACTTTAAATGTATTTCTGGAATCAGTAGTGTTAGTGCACAGCACAATAAAGTATTTCTGTCTGTTTGACTGAGTGCTGTGAGTGCGGTGTCAGAGACAAGCACTCTCTGTGTGTCTTGAAGCATTTCTGTTCATGCTCAGATGGGCAGAATGAGAAATAGCTATCTCCTGTTCATTTTACACGAAGAGCACTGTTTTTATGGCACAAATAAATAAACATTGATATGGAATTGTTGTGTTTTATGGTCTGAATGTCAGTGGAATGACACCGGACACATCACAAAGGTTCAGACATATAGAGGTTATGCACGTGACGTCACTGTCAGCCGAAGTGACACTGAGTGGCAAAAACACTAAGAGGCAGCATTTGTTTTCAGGTCGAATGCCGCGGAAAACACACAAATGACATCTAAAACAGGAAAGAGCTTTGAGATTGACTGTACAACTAGATTTGACAAGAAATCTAAGGTATATTTTTACAGACTGCATACAGAAATACATGGATCGCTGCAATTCATAGAAACAACTGGATCCAGGCAGAGAAACGTGGATTTGCAGTTATCATTTTTGTTTCAATATACTGAAATCATACCGTATATATTGTATTGTTATATATTGTATTGACAACTCATCAATTAATTATATAACATCGTATATTCTGCATAATTGGATGTTTTTAAATAAACACTGACAAAAAACTATACAAGTTTTAGAGCTGGACGATATGATGATTTATGTAACATTGATATAAGTGATCACCCGGATTTAGACCTACTGTACCTTTGTTGTATTTATATAAAGCGTTCACAGGCAAATTTGCTATATGTATTTCCCTGGCGTCTAAATCAGGCTAATATACGTAAATGTCAGGAAACACGATTCCTGGCTGAATGTCAATATCCATGGATCACTGGATCTTTGGTAAGTTGTAAGGAACACTATATCAAGTCCAGCTGTTAGTTTAAACTGATAATCGTTTGTTTTACTCGTGTTTTCGCAGTTTCCCATATTAAATCCAGTCACACAGCAGATCTTCTCCCATTCAGTCCGGCTGAGGGAAAGAGAGGTCAATGCATTCCCTCTATTCCAACTCACTCGGAGCTGACAAAAAGTCCTCAAAGAATTTTGATTAATTTTTAAGAAGATATAGGCTGATATATATTTGGATCTGGTCCAAAGTGGCTAAATGGCATGTATCTTGTGAGCACAATGTCCAAACTGCACAACTCTTGGTACAGATGGAGAACAAGACATTCTGAGGACATATGCCAAATTTAATGGATCTCCAATAATAGGGGCAGCAGTAACTGAAGAAAAACTTTTGAACTGTGTTAACATTTACCACAAATAAAACGGTATCAAAAAGTACTGTTGTTTAAATATTTGAATGATAATTTTTCCAATATGTTGGTTATAGTCACATCTAAACACTTCTGGGTTTAGACAAAAAGAAAAATCTGACAATCACATTTTACACCTAATTGATTAAAAATACACACAAAAAAAAGTCTCATTAATAACTAAGCGTTAAATGGTGACTAATTTCATGTGTCCGAGGGCTGTATGACAGAATCAGCTTGAAGTGTACAGTTTGCAGGACTGTTATTTGAAATGCCTTCCCCTTCCTAGACTGAAATTCAGTCTGCTGAAAGAAGAAACTGTGTAGTTTGTATTTAAAGGCTGTCTTCCCCCATTGCAAGGCTGCGTGAGTTCAGCGCTTTGACCTCTGTGCGGTTTGTGTTGGTATGTTTTTTTCTTTGGCGTGGTCTTCTTGACAGGTCTGGCAGCAGATCACAGCTGGTTTTCTACTGGCAGGAGGCAAGGGAAGCTGATTTCCTCCAAAGCAAACAGCCATCCGAGAGCTGAGCTTTTCACTGGACAAGTAGCACATGTGGAAAACGGGTGACTTTAAAGTGGAAAATGGAGCTATTCACACAATCATCTTTATGAACACAGCAATTGCACGAGAGTCCTGTTTGGGCAGCTGTTTCCCCCATTGCATTATATGTTTTGTGGCTTGTTCCTCTCACAGTGCCTACATTACTCACCCTTAGCCACCATGACTCCCAGAAGACCCGAGCTGTGTCCCTTTTGGGCGTACCGATCACGTGTACTCTTCACATACCCCATTACTTGGAATATACCAGGGTAATATGCTCCAGCTAGGGGGCCAGAGAGGGCTTTTTCCCTTGAGATGAGAGCGCAGCCGCAGTCACATCCAGTGGGAGTGAGTTGCTGAAGGCTTTCTTCTGCGCCTGTGTGTGTATAATTGCAAGTGTAGAGGGAGCGTGTCTCTCAGTTTTGTGATTGTGAGGTGCAGAAAGCAGCCCGAGGGTTCCCTCCATCAGCGCGTCGCCTCACACATCAATACAAACACACACACACACACACAACACATTCTCCCACAAGGGCGCCTACCCTCAAAATCCCCGCTAATGGAAGCCACTGCAGTTTTCAGTCAGGTTTTCATGCACAGCTCCGTGTAAATATGATGCCAACAGACATTTCCTTCATGAAGAAAGAGAAGAATACTGAAAATACTAAATTGTGTTCATCATAGTTGTTTTACAACATAGTGCCTTGTTGTATTTGATTCAGGCTAAAGCCCAAAATATACTTCGGGGGGGGGGGGTTTGCACATACATATTTGCTAGCTTGCACAGACGCAGGCGGTCGACACGTGTGCTCTAGAAAGTTTCATCTTTGTCCAGTATCTGTGCTATTTTTCTCCAGAAGTCAAAAATGTCTGTATTATTTTAAACTAAAGTTGTGGCTCTTTTATAACCCTCACACAAGCGCTTGTCAATGCGGGTGTCTGTTGTTGTTGTAGTCTCTGGTATTGTGTTGTTGGTCCATCTCTTTGGTTTCATTTTCTGCTGTGAAACAACAGCCTGGGCCAGTGTCGTCACTTTGTGGAACAACTGATCAGTGCAAAACAAAGTGCGTGGTTTCAAGAATCTGTCGTGCTATTATGGTGATGAAATTTGCATCACGCTTACTGTACATGAACCACCTCGTACACGTAAAAATATATTTTACACCCGACGTATACTTTTGGGATTTAGATTATTCTTTTTTAATATATTTTTTAACTCTTTCCCAGCCATCGACAGAATTTTCTGGCTTTTCTATGTTTACACTGTTAAATGGTAGGGTGCGCTGTTACACATCTTCTAAAAGAGCACTGAATCTCCTGATCAAAACACAGGTGAAGAAGAAGCAGGGGAAAACGATGTAATTACATGCATATGTAAAATAACGTCAACATTAAACAGCATATAAATCAAACTCGACACAGTAGTCTTTGACAAAAAACACATTTTCTTAGCTTAAGCTAAGTGTTGATAAAAAAAGAATGCATGAAGCTAGAATAAAATGTTTGTTTTGTTTTTTTAAAGCAGAGGGTCTATTCTTTCTTTTTATATATATATGGCATGTTCAGATATTTCTGCCATGAAAATTTTGTGAAAATTATCAAAAATGCTGGTGGTGGCTGGAAACTTTATTCAAAAACGTTGGCGAGGAAAGAGTTAAAACCCCCATGATATCAAAATATTGGGGTTTTTAGTTGTGGGACTTTGTTCATTTGTGTTAGCTGTGTGTTCATCTTTAAGCTCCTAAAAGTTGACAAAACTAACTTTTTATCAGATGTACGCATGCCAAATATACAGTCTTCTTCTACCAGGAAAATGGACCAAAGATATTAAAGACATCATCTAGTAAATACATATTGGTCCATTACAATACAAATGTCTTTGCACCTAAACCTGGCTGTGTGTAGCAGCGCTAATGGCTTTTTCATGGAGTGTCTGTACTTTTGTTTTCATCTGTTGCTTTCGCCAGAACATTTCTTAATGATTTTAAAGACTGGAAATATTTCTGTTTTCATGAGTTCTGTAAATGTTTAAAAAGGGAAATGTGTTGATGAGTTCAGTCATAAAAGTAAAATGTTAATGTTATGACAACATTTCATCATTTAATGAACTGGTTATTTCATTTATAATATAAATCTATTCTTTCTTTCATCTATTATAAAAAGTTAATAACCAACTGCTTGAATTGAAAGACATTTAATTAATTTGCAACATTATAGTTTTATATAAACTAAGTAACGTCTCGGTTACGTATGTAACCCTCGTTCCCTGAGTAGGGAACGGAGACGTTACGTCGGATGACGACGAATGGGGTTTCGCTTAGAAAGCCTGTCAGCTTCGAGTATTACAAAACGAGCCAATGGCAAAGAAATGCCATGGGTCTGCGGAATTTGCATAACGTAACTCCGCCCCACCTCGTGGGTATAAAAGGAGGACGCTGGCAACATGCAGTTATGTTTTATCGCTGAGGAGCCAAGACTGAACTCGGGCGATCCCCGCGAACAGCGGAAGTGGCAGGAAGACGTAACGTCTCCGTTCCCTACTCAGGGAACGAGGGTTACATACGTAACCGAGACGTTCCCTTTCGTTGTCACTCCGAGTTACGTCGGATGACGACGAATGGGGTTACCAGTCAAATCACGCCACCTTCACAGCTGTCTTCCAGCGCCCTGCGCAAAATCTGAGCCCTCGAGATCTTAGGACGAAGGACTCCTATTCAACACAGGAATACCAAGGTACACTGGGAAGCATATCCCAAGCTTTTAAGGGGAAATATGCAATTATCACCAACCCAGTGGGGGGGGCATTTGAAAATACACATATGACCTGATAGTAACATATGGAGAAACTCTGAGGTGTCCAGCCGCAGGTGGAATATTTCAACCTCAGGGGTGGCAAGGTGGCTTGCCGAGGGAAAGACACATGCTCAAAGAGGCTTACAGTGGAAATACACGTGTGGGGGTAGCTCATGGGAGGTACCATGCACACGGAGGCACCTAGCCGACGCTCAGGCAATAGACACTGGCGCTAGCATCAGGGGTGCTGGAGGAACTCAGGGCTTTCGGAGAAGCTCACCTGAGCAGAATATCGCACGCATCCAGTCCGCGGAGTGGAATGGCGAGCAAGCGAAGACACCTGAGCGGGTCCGGAACTAGCTGTTTGAAGCGAGAACACGAGAGGACACTGGCTCCACTCGGAGATTATAGAATCTGGCGAATGTGTTCGGTGTCGCCCAGCCTGCAGCTCTGCAGATGTCTGCCAGCGAGGCGCCATGCGCCAGCGCCCAGGAGGATGCCACACTCCGGGTGGAGTGGGCGGTCACACCAAGGGGGCACGGTCGACCTTGCTGCTGGTAAGCCAAAGCAATGGTGTCCACGATCCAGTGAGACAACCTCTGCTTTGAGAGAGCCTTTCCCTTCAGCTTCCCACCATAACAGACAAAGAGCTGGTCTGAGGTCCTGAAACACTGCGTCCTGTCTACATAAGCGCGGAGAGCGCGTACTGGACAGAGCAGTGCCAAGGCTGGGTCTGCCTCCTCCGAGGGCAGCGCTTGCAGGTTCACCACCTGGTCCCGGAAGGGAGTGGTAGGAACCTTGGGCACATATCCAGGCCGGGGTCTCAGGATCACGTGAGAACCGGCCGGCCCGAACTCTAGGCACGCTTCGTCAACGGAGAATGCGTGCAGGTCCCCGACCCTCTTGAGAGAAGCCAATGCAATCAGGAGCGCTGTCTTCATAGACAGGAACTTAAGCTCCACTGATTGCAAAGGCTCAAAGGGAGCACTCCGCAGGGCACTTAGAACCACTGAGAGGTCCCAAGAGGGAACGAGAGGAGAGCGAGGAGGATTCAGTCTCCTCGCCCCCCTCAGGAACCTGACGATCAGGTCGTGCTTCCCTATGGACTTACCTTCCACTAAGTCGTGGTGAGCGGCGATAGCGGCAACATAAACTTTGAGGGTGGAGGGAGACAGCCTTCGCTCCAACCCATCTTGAAGGAAGGAAAGCACGAGACTGATCGAACAACTCCGGGGATCTTCTCGGCGAGAAGAGCACCAATTGACGAATAGGTTCCACTTCAACGCGTAGGCATGTCTCGTGGACGACGCTCTAGCGGAAGTGATGGTAGCCACCACCGCAGGTGGTAGGGTACTCAAACCTGTCTCGTCCCGTCGAGGAGCCACACGTGGAGGTTCCACAGATCGGGACGAGGGTGCCATAGAATGCCCCGTCCCTGAGAAAGGAGGTCCTTCCTCAGAGGAATTGGCCAAGGAGGGGCTGTCGCGAGGAGCACTAGTTCGGAGAACCAAGTCCGGGTGGGCCAGTACGGCGCAACCAGAAGGACTTGCTCCTCGTCCTCCCTGACCTTGCGCAGGAGCTGCGCAAGAAGGCTCACTGGGGGAAACGCATACTTGCGGCCCCGCGGCCAGCTGTGCGCCAGTGCATCCGTGCCGAGCGTGCCCTCGGTCAGAGAATAAAACTGGGCGCAATGGGATGAGTCGCGGGAGGCAAACAGATCTATCTGTGCGTCGCCAAACTGGTCCCAAATCAGCTGGACCGACTGGGGATGGAGTCGCCATTCTCCAGGGAGGGGCTGAAGCCGTGACAGCTCGTCGGCAGCACGGTTCAGGGCTCCGGGAATGTGAATAGCACGAAGGGACCTCAGATGCTTCTGACTCCATAGGAGGAGGTGGCGAGCGAGTTGCGACATACGGCGGGAGCGTAGACCACCTTGATGGTTGATGTACGCTACTGTGGCGGTATTGTCTGATCGGACTAGTACGTGTTGACCCATGAGCAGCGCTCGGAAGCGGTGCAGAGCAAGGCGTACTGCCAGCAACTCGAGGCAATTCACATGCCATAGGCGGCGGGGTCCTGTCCAGGAGCCTGCGGCAGCATGACCATTGCACATGGCGCCCCAGCCCGTGGTGGAGGCATCTGTTGACACAACAACATGCCTCGACGCTCGTTCCAGGGGGACACCAGCCCTGAGAAAACTGAGGTTCAACCACGGGGTGAAGGTCTGACGGCAGCTCGAAGTCACTGGAACTCGGAGCTTGCCTTGTTGCCATGCCCACCTCGGGACTCGGTCGCGAAGCCAAAGCTGAAGCGGTCTCATATGAAGCAATCCGAGCGGCGTGACCGCGGCTGCAGATGCCATATGCCCCAGGAGCCTCTGAAAATGTTTCAGTGGAACCGCTTTCTTGCCCTGTATTTGTCTCAGACAAGTCAGCAGTGACTGCGCGCGCTCGCTCGTAAGCTGCGCGGACATGGCGACCGAGTCGATGTCCATACCGAGAAAAGAGATCCTCTGCACGGGGCAAAGTTTGCTCTTCTCCCAGTTGACCCGAAGGCCCAGACGGGCTAAGTGCCGGAGCACAAGGTCCCTGTGTTCGCAAACCTGGTCTCGAGAGTGAGCTATAATCAGCCAGTCGTCGAGATAGTTCAGGATGCGAACCCCGTGAACCCGAAGGGGAACAAGGGCTGCCTCGACGACCTTCGTGAAGACGCGAGGGGACAGGGCCAGCCCGAACGGGAGAACCGCGTACTGATATGCCTGTCCCTCGAAAGCAAACCGGAGGAACGGTCTGTGACGAGGGAGAATGGAGACATGAAAGTAGGCGTCCTTCAGGTCGATCGCTGCAAACCAATCCTGGGGCCGCACACACTCGAAAATGCGTTTGGCGGTGAGCATTTTGAACGGCATCCTGTAAAGGGAGCGATTCAATACTCGCAGGTCCAGGATCGGTCGTAACCCACCGGTTTTCTTGGGGACAATGAAGTAAGGGCTGTAGAAGCCGGACCTCATCTCGGCTGGAGGGACAGTCTCGATTGCACCCTTCGCCAGCAGAGTGGCAATCTCTGCTCGCATGATCGGGGCGTTGCCACCGACCAAAGTGGAGCGGACTCCCCTGTATCGGGGAGGAGACCGTGCGAACTGAATCGCATAGCCGAACCGGATGGTGCGGGCGACCCAGCGGGACAGTTGGGGAAGCTCTAACCAGGCTTCCAGGAACTGTACCAGCGGGGTCATGCGGACCACCGGCGTCCCCCCGGAGGGGCAGCGAAGCGGAGTAACTGGCCCGGACGTGGACGGCATAGCGATCCGGTGTGGGGGCGCAGTTAAGCTCCGCGCCCTGACAGAGGAGGCCAGGGAAGGACCAGCGTTCCACGGGGGCCTGCTCTGCCAGGGGTCTGGCGACAGAGTGGGACAGGGACGAAACGGCCCGTGGGCGGCACGCCGTGTCAACCGACTCTGGGACAGAGGGGGACGAGGAGAGCACGGCTGGTGGGCGGCGCTCTGGGTCGTCCGAGAACTCTGTGTGCTCAGGGATGAGAGGTTTGTTTCTGTCTTTAACCACATTAGGGTGCTGCCCACCCGTGGGTGAGCAGCGGGGAGTGGAGAACAAAGGATTCTCCCCCGGCCCTCCACCGGGGGAAGGAGTGGCCCTGCTACCATCTCCTGCGAAACAGACATCATCCCTGAGCAGCCCGTCTCAGGAGCGCCGCTTGACCCGGCGCTTGGCGGGGGGCGGGGCTGGAGAGGGCTGGGGCGCCTTCCTGCGGCTTCCTCCGCGCGTCGGCCCGGGTGGAGGCTGCTGCTTGGGCTTAGCGGGAGGGGCGGGAGCTTTAGGAGGGCGCCCTCGGCGGGAAGCAGGCTGAGGCGTCTGCCCGACCGACGACGAGGCAGCAGCGGGTCGGCGGGGCAGAATGTGTCTAATGGCCTCAGTCTGCTTCTGTGCAGTTGAAAACTGTTGGGCAAAATCTTCAACTGCGCCGCCGAAGAGGCCGGCCTGGGACAGGGGCGCATCGAGCAGACGAGTCCGCTCGGAATCCCGCATGTCAGCCAGGTTCAGCCACAGGTGTCTCTCCTGGACCACCGCGGTGGACATCACCAGACCCAGGGAGCGTGAGGCTACCTTCGTCGCCCGGAGAGCGAGGTCGGTTGCGGCACGCAGCTCATTGAAGAGCCCTGGGTCTGCCCTGCCCTCGTGCATGTTTCTGAGCATCTGGGCCTGGTAGACCTGCAGAGTGGCCATAGCATGCAGAGAGGTAGCCGCCTGTCCCGCCGCTCTGTAAGACTTCGCCACCAGGGTAGACGAAAATCTACAGGCCTTGGATGGGTGCTTAGGCTCGCCCCGAGAAGAAGCACTCTGAGGACACAGTTGCATCGCAACAGAGCGTTCAACCGGGGGAAGCCCAGTGTACCCACGGGCGGCCGCCTCATCGAGGGGAGGAAAGGCGGATGGGATCAGCGAGCGGTCCCGGGAAGACAGGGGGGTCTTCCAGGACTTCGAGATCTCATCATGCACGTCCGGGAAGAATGGTATTGGGGTTTGCCGTGGACCACGGGGGTCGGCAGCCTTACCCAAAAACCAATCGTCCAACCGCGAGCGCTCGGGACAGGGTGGAGGCCTCCACTCTAAACCAATGCTCGCGGCTGCCCGGGAAAGCATGGCCGTCATTTCCGGATCCGAATCAGGCACAGCCGTATGCACACCGGAAGGTGGCAGCTGCGCTGAATCTTCACTTCCGGAAGAATCAAGCCCACCTTGTGATGCTGCTACAGACATGACATCTTCCTCTGTAGCTTCAACCGAAACCCGCGGGGCACCCGAAGGTCCCGCGAGAATCGGAGGCTCACTAGCGGGCACCGTCACTGTGGAGGGGGGCTGGGGTCGCGGACACATAGTCGGCGCCTGGTTCCAGACCGTTACCCTCAGGTCACCCTGGCCACCAGCCGAAGTAGTACTCCTCGGGGGAGCACTAGATCGGGGTGTGGATGAGGGGACTCTCACTCTTGCGAGTTCACTGAGTCTCGACCTTAGTGACGCGATGGTCATGTTCCCGCAGAGAGAACATGACTCATCCACGAGCGCTGCTCTAGCGTGATCCATGCCCAAACACACCAAGCAGCGCTCGTGCCCATCAGAGTCAGACACATATCTGCCGCAACCAGAAGTGCACGGGCGAGGCATCTTTAAAAAGACGTGCCGCGTGCAAGCTCTTTTAGTGAGAGAGAAACACTCTGATGTCGAGGCGGCCGGGGAGACACGCACTCTCTGGCAAAATCACTGCACAGATCAGCAGGAAGCGCGCGCTCGCTGGAATCGCCCACAAACACCAACACCAGAGGAACTCGTTTGTAAAAAGCTGACGAATTCAGAGATGGCTTTAGGAGTGAAGAGGACTTCTTGGCTCCGAAGCGAAAACATAACTGCATGTTGCCAGCGTCCTCCTTTTATACCCACGAGGTGGGGCGGAGTTACGTTATGCAAATTCCGCAGACCCATGGCATTTCTTTGCCATTGGCTCGTTTTGTAATACTCGAAGCTGACAGGCTTTCTAAGCGAAACCCCATTCGTCGTCATCCGACGTAACTCGGAGTGACAACGAAAGGGAACTGTAGCTTAGCTGTATTAAGGAAACGGTATAAGGATGTATTTTCTTGTCATTTTCAAATGTTTGTTCAGTGTCACGATTTGAATATGTTCGTGATTTCCGAATGAACTACATGTGATATAGACAATGTAGGCAAGCCATTATATACAAAAGATGTCCAGTTTTAGATGTAACTCTATTCCATTTATGTTTTCCGTGTAGTAAATGTGCCTTTTATAATTACAGAAATGTAAAAAGTTTTCCGCTGAACTCAAAAGAAGATATTTTGAAGAATGTTGGTTATCAAACAGTTGGACCCCATTGACTTTCATTGTATTTTTTTTTTTCCTATTCTATGGATGTCAATAGTTATGAACTGTTTGATTACCAACATTCTTTAAAATATCTTCTTTTGTGTTCAACAGAAGAAAGAAACTCATACAGGTTTTGAACAACTTGAGGATGAGTAAATGAAGACAGGATTTTAATTTTTGCGTGAACTATTCCTTTAATGCTCTGCTAGTTAACTGGAGAGGTTTTCTTTGAATTAGGTATGCGCATTCATGAGATGTTTTTAAAAGTGTTGGGGACATGCCCCATCTGTCCCACTCATAAATTAGCCTGTAAATGCTCTGGATGGAGCTGATAAGAGCTTGCGTTTACTGCCGATGAGACTTGCACAGCATCACCAGCGCACTTTACAATGAAATCTATAACAGTCTGTGTAAATATACCTAATTCCACTTCAGAGTCAGCCTCGGTACGATATTTTAGAAATCCCAGCTGGACAATGTTTTTACGGCCATGTCCAGGATAAAGAGTATGTATGATCACCCAATATACATACAGTTAGGGTGATATTAAATGACTTAAACTGTGATATAAGATTTTGAAGTCATTCTCTCCCTGTGTGACTAGCAAAGGCTTGCGTTTGGTTTGGTCTCACCACAAGGTGTCACTGTGGCCTCAACCTTCAGCACTGCCGCTCTGAGCTCGATTGCTATGTCTGAGGTAAAACACGCCCCCTTATTAGCATACGGACAAAGACATGTAGAAATAAATAAATGTGGAAATAAATAAATGAAAAATAAACGTGGAACAAAATACAATAACACATAAATAAGGAAATAAAAGTATAAATATAAATAAAGTATAAATTTCTTTGTATATGTATTTATGTATATATTTCATTTCTTCACATACTTATTTAATGATTATTTTGTCAGATTTGGAATTCCATACAGAACACTGCTCTAATATTAAACATTTCCATTACGACATCACTTTATCTTACTTACTGGATAATTTGTCTAACATATGATGTTGTTTATTATCTATGGCCACATCTGTGACCACATTACAATTCCACTTCATCACATATTTAAGAATTGATAAATAATTGTAAAACTAGCACGAGTAGTATATTAGTCTAGTAGTAGTATAAGCAGGGAGGAATTGTCTTTATGGCTATTACATTTATAAATGGTAATTCAAATCAGTTATTATTTCATTTATTACATCTTTGTTGTTGTTGTTTAAGAAAAGCATAATTTGGGTAATTGTTTTGTTGAAACATGCACAGAAAACGGAGAAGAACTTCTGTTTTTACTCATTTAATTGCATAAGCCATGCACAAGAAATAATCAGTCATCCAGGACGTATCACATTATGGCATATAATAATTGTCATACACGGCTGCTTCAGATCTCTGTATCTCTGGGTGTTCTGTTGCAGGACAGGATCCGACGCGAGCGGTCTGATATATCCGGCGTGTAATCTCACAGGACCTGCTCCTCCGTGCCGTCTCATTCATTTGTTTGCTAATTGTGTCCTGTTCTTTATCTGATTGGTGCTCTTGCCTCTTTTGAATTGTGAAACTATGGCAACAGGCATCAGTGGGGCGGCTACAGCAGCGCACGAGCCAAGGCAAATCTGCTGTGTGGTTCACATGGAGAAGAGATATCATTTAAATCCTTTAAAGATTGCCAGATCTCTTCAAACGCTTTTTGTCCCAAGGGTCAAAATGGCTGTTATTGACCATGTTTGATGCAGGACTGATGTCAGTTCCACATCTGTCCTTCGTTCGCTCTGTAATTATATACAAATGACTCGCTTCTCATTTTTTCAGCAAGTTATTCTTGATCTCAATGCAGACGTAAGAATAGAGCGAGGAAGGGCGTGTGGAGGAAGTGTGAATCTGCTGCGTGTGGCAAGATACGGTCCCGCGTTGATTCCTCACGTCTCCCTGCTGGATTGTGAAGGGCCGTCTAATGAAGTTCAGGCCGTCAGAATGAAGGGACTAATTCTGATTCAGCTGAGCTAATGAACTTCCTCTCTCCTGGTGTGAGCGGCTCACGGGGCGGCCGACACACTGGCGGGACGAGGGAAGAAAGAGCGTGGAAAACGCTTAAATGCTGTTGCTGAGAGGTATTAAAATGAAACGTGTGAGCGCTGGAATTATGCTAATGCTTGACTTCAGGTATATCTGCTTAATATTTTATGACAAGGATAAAGATTCGAGTGAGAACTGCATTTAACCCTCATAAGCCATCGCACTTTATAACACATCTTTCCCTCAAGGCCAAACCATTTTTATTTCTTTTTTTGTTTTTGTCCAGAAAGCTTAATTTATTTCATTTTTATAATATCTTTTCTATTTTTAATGCATTTTTTTGGGAGATTTTTGGTTATTTATAAATAATTAATAAATAAATCGTCATTTAAGCACATTCCTCACATTCTTTCAGCTTAAATTCAAAATAACTCACAATTTAACCAATAACCCTTTTAATTCAGCTCAAAATATCTTACATTGAGTGTCTTTGTCTTTAATATTTTAAATGATTAGACATTCATTAAATATTCAGGGATTGACTTGATCGGAAGTGTAGAACCTACTGTATTGTTCATGTATACAAACAATATATATATATTTTTTAAATCATAAGTCATTGAGGGCCCCTAATATTGAAATCCTACAATTGCCCCTTCCTATAATAATTTGAGAATAACCTTTAATAACCTAAAATAATTTGAGAAGCATCCTTGTTTTCTTCTGAAGCCAGTCCTGATTTGAATATGGCAGTGAATCACATTAATAAATGAATAATGATCTCCTGGAAAAATGAACGTATGAATGCAACCTAAAGATGTTTTTCTCCCTTTGTCTTCATTAGACACGAGATGTGAGATTTGCACGCAGGTCACATGCAGAAAACGCTACAGCGAGTTTATACACGTGTGTGTGTGTGTTTGCCAATCTGTGAATCTACAGCTCAAAACCATCATTAATCATAAACGTTTGATTTGATACATTTCCCTTATTATGTCCTCCTACATAATTATCAGCGTTAAATGAATAAAGACACGGCAGTCCCACATGAGCTGCTGAACTCTTCAGGGAAATCACACACACACACAGACACACACACACACACACACACACACACACACACACACACACACACACACACACACACACACACACACACACACACACACACACAGGAGGAGGAGTCAGTGTTCAATTCCCAGGGCTTTAATCACTGTTAATGTGGCTCATTATGTATGAATAGATGCACAACTCCCCCTAGTGAGCTGTTCTCAGGTCAGTGTCTGCTGCCGTATATCTGCAGCTTCACGTGTTTCTGTTGCAGATCCGGCAATATCACAATCCACTGTGACAGAACTTTTTATTTCTATTTCAAATAAACGCGCTTCTTCAAAATTTCTTCAGCAATCTATTTTTCTGCTTAAAATGCAGCTTTGCCATCACAGGAAATGTTACATTTTAAAATATACCACAGTAGAAAACAGTTATTTTATTTATTATTTATTTTCTTTTTAATGATCTTGATTCATGATCAAGTCGTTTAGATCAAATAAATGCAGACTTTTGTGAACGTAAGAATCTTCTTTTTCCAACATAAAAAAATCGCACCGGAGGAACCTTTGAATAGTTCCCAGAAAAATGTTCCTAAGGGAACCATTAGTTCACCCTGGTAAATAGTTCCTAGAGCTAATCAGTGCGAAAGCCCCTTTAGTGCCTTGTGTTCTTCTTCCTATCTGTGGTGTAGCTCAGATCCACTGGTTATCGCCACCAACCATGAGTACCTCAAACCCTCGTATGCATCTGTTCAGAAGTGCATCTGATGTAAAGATGCTCCTCTTGTTCAGACTTTTTTTCTAAGTGAGCAGACTTGCATTTTTGCCTGGCGGATTATATAATGGGCAATAAAAGCAAACACGGTTACACTGATTAGGAGAGCAGAATATCAAGACTTGGAAAGGTCAAAAGCCATGCAGACAGTGTAACAATCACCCAGAACGCCCTGGCATTGCGAAGCTGCAAACGTGTAAAGTGAACTGGTAGCTGTGTGTGGACTGCTGGTGTTTGAGGATCCTGATGCTGAATGCCACCTGTGCTAACGGCTCCTCTGGGGGTCCGGCGGGCAGCAGATGTTCCCTGAGGCACGGGCCCCGGGAGTCGCATCTGCCCGTACAGACCTTCAAGTTCAGGCCACCTCTGATATCCTGCAGAAAAGCAACTCCACTATACACACATGCAATCCTTAACAGCACATTTAACACCGCTTTGTAGATCTTTTTTATTTTTAATTGCACTGATAAAATGTGTAGAAAAGTTGGCAGAAAATGACCAGTACCTTTTCTATTCATATAT
The DNA here is from genome assembly GCA_030578275.1 of Meda fulgida. Classification (NCBI taxonomy): domain Eukaryota; kingdom Metazoa; phylum Chordata; class Actinopteri; order Cypriniformes; family Leuciscidae; genus Meda; species Meda fulgida. The sequence goes on along the minus strand of CM060617.1, from coordinate 34,856,739 downwards.
ATTTCCTTCAACACTAAGGGTACATTTGCTCGACAACAACTAAACACGCGGTATTATTCATGCTAGGCCAGTAGTCGGCGATGTCACTTTGCTACGCGCCTAAAGACTGCACACGTAATACCCATGCGCATGATGTCACCGGTTTCACCGATTCGTGTTTTTGCCATTTACATTGTAAGACGATAACGGTATCGTTTTCAAAAGTTTTTGTTTTCAGGCCCCAAAACACTGTTGTCATATAAATCAATGCCCAAAACGGTTTTCCATTTTTATTTGAAAATAATGTGTAAATGGCCCCTAAAACAACACAATTCAATGTGCAAATTAAAATACATGTCAAAAATACAATTTCCAAAACCGGAAAATTCCTTCATATTATTTTGCTGACTTTTTAGCTTATGTTCCCTTGACATACAATACTACATAATGACTAAAAACACGTACTTTTTGTTTATACTTTTTGTTTATTCAAATAAAATGTTTTCATGTTGTTGTGAGCTGATCCGTATCCTATTGTTGATTTGAAATACTTCTACTGTACTTCTTTATTAGGTTGTGATGAAACTAGGGAGGTAGAGGAATGTTTCTAAATTGACACAATTCAAAAATCTGGATTTTTTTAAATATATTTTGTATCAGTTCAGAATCATTTGTTATGGTTTTTTGGAACAATACCGTATAGAACACATAATAATGATTTACTTTAGTTTGTTGGGATTCATCAATATATATTATTTTAATTCAAGAAGAAAATTGACATTTTTAGTTATTTAGCCATTTTTTTTGTGGTACAGAGTTGTTGTCAGGTATATGTTCAGTTTGTTTGTGTTTTAGGGTACGTTTACATGACAACAATGTAGGTTACTAAAAACTGAAAAGTTTTCCCTTTGCGTTTTAAAAAAAAAAGTACAGATGACAATGTTGTCAAAACAATCCCCATTCACACGAATTCGCAAAAACAAGTAAAAACGCTGCATTCTGCTGCCCGGCCAATAGATGGCGATGTCACCGTTTTCACAGATTCATGTTTTTGCTGTTTACATGGAAACAATAACTTTATTATTTTCAAAAACTTGCGCTTTGAAACGCTCTTTTAAAAGTTAGCGTTCTCAGGCCCCAAAACACTGTTGGTGTGTAAATGAACGGTCAAAACACATGAAAAGTTTCTGTTTTTAGTTGAAAACGGTGTCATGCAAACGGTCCCTGAGTTTTGTTTTTCGTCCGACTGTTTCCGTTGTTAGTTTCGTTGGTTACTGATTATGCCACGCACCGGTTTCAGTTTCTGTGTATCGTGTATTTAAGCCTTCAGTTCTCACAGTTCTTTGTTCGGTGTCATCAAAGTTTAACATGGTTGTGTTTTATATTTCCTGAGTTTCTATTACGTGTTCCTTGTTGGATTTATTATTAAAGACTGTTTGTTTCTTGGAATCTCCTGCACCATGAGTTTATTGCAACCACTCATGACAGTTGTCTTATTTATTCATTTATTTCTTATTTGAGCTATTTTATGTCAACTAATCACTTGAGAAAAAGTATTTGATAGAACATGTACCATACATTTATGTAATTTAAAAAAATGTTTTCTACTTTTACAAATCTTACTCTGCCCATGCAAGTCTTTGTTTCAAATCTTTGTAAATTAGAAATCAGATTGCCATGAACTCTTATGAAATTAAAGATAACGCACATGGATATTTAAGTAACGAGCATCTGATGGCTTCAGTGTCTCATGTTCTTGACCTTATGTTTCTGTGCAAAAAATAACATGATTCACTACATAGGAATTTTTTAAGAACGCTTAAAATAAATCATATAATCAGACATTTCCAGTGACACAGGTTGTGTTTGTGTTTTTCTGTCTTTTCCCAGAGGAAGGTCTCATTCATGAATGTAAACTATGCAGTCAAACCTTCGACTCTCCAGCAAAACTGCAGTGCCACCTCATCGAGCACAGCTTTGAGGGGATGGGCGGCACGTTCAAGTGTCCTGTCTGCTTCACAGGTACATTTTTTTTAATTTGTGTGTGTCTATATGTCAGAGCAGAAAAAAATCAAAACCCTGATTGTACATCAATACTTAAAACCTTAAGCTGCATCTTATACAACCAGACTTCTGCCACCACAGTAACATGCTTCATTTGTCTTCCTCTCTCTTTCCCTGGTTCTCTCATTCTTGTTGACTTGATCTACAGTGTTTTTCTCTTTTTTTTCATTTTGGCTTTATTTCGAGTTGGCGCCTGACAGACAGGTCCCAGATCTCCTTCCGCACTCATATTGATCATGCAGCAGAGAGAGAGAGAGAGAAAAGAAAGAAGCTTGGCGAGGACTACATCTGCACTGCAGGAAGCATGTCAGACATGAGACTAAGGCCTTGTCCCCCCTAATACGTTTTAGTTTAAAAACATCTTTTTCTTCTTGCAAAGATGATAGAAAATGTACTCGCATTTGCTGTCCTGCGGCAAAACATGAGAACAGTTTTAGCGTTTTAGACCAAATATATAATGGTGAGAGAGTGTGACCTGGACGCATCAGTGAATGCTGAGATATTTTGCTAGATAAAATGATCCTGCCAGAAGAATTGCGTGATAACTTTATTATGTCTTTATTATGAAACCGTGAGCTTTCATGAGGTTTTACGCATGCTCAGTAAGGTGAATTTGGCGTTTTCCGACATTTCAGTGTGGATGAAACTTGTGGAGAATGATTGAAAAATCTTGACAACAGTTGCCTGGGGTTCAGTTTACGCAGACCTCAGTTTGGTTTGCAATTGCTATGAAAGCAATCCAGCCTCAATTGCGGAAGTGAACTGCTCAATCGCTTCACTCACCTCACCACTAAACAAGTGGCCTTCAGCAATCGGATCAGATTATTCGCATCTCTTGCAACTCAACATTGGAGCAGATAGATGCAAGTATGGTTCTGTGCCAATGTCTCCTTCAGCATGGTTATTTGTCTACAGTGGTAAACAGCTGCTGCTAGCACTCTCAGTAGACGCTTTTCCATCACCCTTCAAATTGCAAATTGAAAATACGTTTTTTTTTAGGTGGTTTTTCAGGCAATTCGAAGAAGAAATATTTCGCAAAACAGCAGTGGAAACAGTTTTTCGCATTTACAGGTCACATGACGTACGTAACAGTCGATCATTCTTTAAAGATGGCACAGAATGTTTGTACAGAAGAAGAGAGTTCATTATTAAACTCCTAAAAGACAAAAATATTTAGAGAGTTTATTTCTGGATATAGATTAGCTTGAAGCAGATATGAGGGATTTCCTTCGCATTTATGCTTGGATACACGCCTACGACTCCTTCCGTTAAAATAATGGCTAGTTGCTGGGATATACGTGAACCAACCAACGTCCGTTGCCATGATTTTTGGACTGATTATCGCGAGAGGAAAAAAATTACGTTTTAGTCGCATAACATCGGTTAATGGAAACGGAGTTATTTCGCAATTATTTTTTATTGACATTTAGAAAATATCCCAGAAGTTTTGTTCACATCTATCATGGAAACGCAGCTACTGTTGACACCAACGTACTGTGGTTCAGAGTCAAATATAATGTGACAGACCTTCAGGGTCTGCGGCTGCAACTGACACAAATAAACTAGTGTGAAAACAGCCTCAGACTCCAGATAAAACAGTTATGCTCTCCAGTTCCACTGGTGCTGTTTGGCCTCTACAGGGACAAATAATAATCGAAAGTAATAGGATTTCAATTCACAGGTGGAAAATCTGGAATTATATACATTTTTATTTCATTATTTCAACATGACTAGTTTTAATAGAACAGGTTTGTTTCGGGACTGTAGCCGGAGAGAGTGGAAGCAGAAACGAAGGAATGCAGATGGGGAAGGACAGGCACTGCGTGATAATGCAAAGCGAGGGAGGATGAGAGAGGAGAGAGGGGGAAGGAGGTAAAGAGGAGTTGAGGAGCCATCCAGAGGCAGCGGAGAGATGTCAGAAGTGTCGCTCTCACGGGACGATTTGACAGCTATGTGAAGTCAGGCAGCCCGCAGCTGAAAGTAGCTCCATTTACCCTGGAGGAAGCTGAGCGCAGAACAAACACTCTGCGTGCCACTTATGAGCTTTTGTCTCACTTTACACAACAAAACATTCCAGTTTTACACTCAATTGTGTACACAATGAGGCTGCTTGGCTTCGTAAATATAGGTCCATTAATACAAATAAATATAGTTAATTGTCTTGTACATTGTTTTTCCAGAAGAATGTGTCTGAAGAACACATTTAATACAAATGATAGAAAATAACAACAATTAAAAAGTCATATATGCTCAAATTAGACCAATTTTTTTAATTATTATTATTTAACCTTACTTTTTACCAAATGATATATCGGTTTCTTAATATTGAGTCAATTCCTATGAAAGTCTCATGATACTGTTTCCTATTCAATTAAATTAGCCAATCATAACAGTGACCGTTTACTGACAAACATTAAAAACTGATTGATTCAGACAGGGTCAGAATGAGGGTTGGAAATAGTCATTTTTCCACATAAATTAGACCAATTCTTATGCCGTTAGTTTATATTAACTATTGCATCATCTAATGTTATGACACGGCTCTGTGGAATACTTGATTCTGATTAGTCAATATACTCTTTCTAGGAACTTTTTTTCTTCATGGAAGTTTTTCTTTAGGTGAGCTAATAAAGTATTAAAACTAAGTCAAATCAATATTTTGTGTACAGTTATTTAATTATACCATTCAGTATCGCAGACTCGCTCTCTCTTGTTTCATACTAACTCTGATGCCGCTTTGCAACGATTGTTTTGTACACTGTCGGATTATAAGATACAAACAGGTACGATTTTAAAACCGTTTCATCTCAAATCAACATCTCGTATCGCCATAATTATTTATGTGCTGAAATGCTGTGTAATAAGTGGTGTGACTGTAAACCGTATCTCTTAAATGTCCGTCTAGTTGGAACTCGCCGCTGAAACTGCTCTCTCCGCGGAAGCTTTGCGTTTAAAGAGCTAATAAAATATTTCAACTCAAGTCAGTATTTTGTGTCTAATTATTAACTTATGTGGCAAGTAGCCGTGTAATAAGCGGGATAATGCACATCCAGCCGGTTGTTATCTCAGAATAAACCCCCTTCAGTGTGAAGCAAGACCTGATCCTGATCACCCTGTCGGGGTTTATTCTGAGATAACAACCGGCTGGATGAACATTATCCCTTAACAAATACAATCTTATTGTAAAGTGTTGACCGATAATGGAAATTGTACTCTACTGTTTTGCCAGTAACCTTTCTCCGCATGGTTGAAAACAAATCACATCCATCTTTTTCTCTATAAATTGTTCTCTATTATCACTGATTTGTGCTCGTGTTCAGGATGTTAACACACAGATGCACGTCTAGATCATGTTACCCAAGTAAGTTGAATTAGAAAACACAGGATATCATTGACCCTATAAAGCTAATATGGGTCCAAATCCAAAATCCAGTGCACTGGCGTGAAGGCAAAAGTTGTTTATCCTTTGTAAGAAATTCAAAGGAAGACCAGAACTCACTCTTTACCTCAGAGACACGACTAGCCACCCGTAAACATATGGGTCTCTAAAAACAAACAGCATGTTTGAAGTAGTCCTGTGAGAATAACTGCATACTCACACACTCAAACACACTCTCATTCAGCAGCTCTATGGCTTAATTAAAGGCACTATGTGTTTTAAGTGCCATTTCGAAGATTAGATGTGACTGAAATCAGGCTACGCATAAATAAAGAGTCTGCATGAATATTAATATTGTCAATATAATTAGCACTGTTGACTAATAGAGACAGTGTTTTTGCACGTAGAAGGGACTGGCGTTCCTGTACTTGTTTATTTAGCAGCGTGTCCCTACAGTGGCTCTAAATAAAGCACATCATTATTCCTCACTGTTCACTATGACTCAAAGCACTGGGTTGACCATTACCCAGAGCCAGCCAAATCACGGACGGGGAACCAAAGCGCTACATTTCCAGAGTTTTTTGACACAGGTGGAAGCGGTTCTCCCGTGATGCAAAGGACTGGAAACATTTGGGTTTCCCAACATCTTGATTCACTTAGTTGTGACAATACTTCTTTCATATGCTGCCAAACTGTAAGATTTGTGCTAGGAAAACAGCACATGTGTCTTTCCTCATTTGAACCAAGTAGTTTTATGGGGGGAAAAAAGGAAGAAAATTTATTCCAGATCTGATTCACTTAAATAGACAATAAGACATTTTACACCTGGTGTTTCAATCCGTCTCTTTTGTCCACTTTCAACCACTTCTATCCTGATTTCTTTGAGGTGTAATGTATGGATTTTTTAAAATCTTTTGATCGAATGGACGAAATAATTTACATATTATTAAGCAATTTCCATATGAGGACGGGAAAAACACACGGAGAGCATCAGGTTTAGTTTCTGCTCTGACAGACACAAGACCAGCCGAACGCTGTGAGTGTGTGTTAGACAGCAGGAATGGTGAGAGAACATTGTGCTTGGGACATTTTTCATCTTCAAACCAAACTTGGGTCTCCAGCCGACAGTTTAAACCCCGTCTGGCTCGAGCTCTTCTCATAATGTTACACTAGACGGAGAGAAGACGGTCTTTGTGGCTGTTTGAACATTCGATCACATGAGCGTTTACACTACGAAAGCAATGCGGTCGAATGTGTTTTCAACTCCCTCTGGAAGTGGTCGACAGTGGACAAGCTCAAACCTCTTAAACCCCATTTACTCCTGTATTTAGTGTCGTTCGATCGACCAAACACATCTTGATGCCAGCTGTAAACAGGGCATAAGTGTCTACATTTATACCAACTTTATAATATTCAAAAAGATTTGCTTTGCCTTCTGAAAAGGTAGTTTTATTGTTTGTACACTGCTAGTCAAAATAAACTATTTCCACATTTTTAAATGATAGTAAAGTCATTTAAACTATGAAATAACACAAATGGCAGTATCAGAATTATGCAGTGATCAAAAATGTTTAGTAACAAATTAACAAGTCTGTGACCCTTCAAAGTCGCCGCCCTTCGTCTAGTTTCCAGCTGTTCTCGCTCTGTTCATTCTCTCAACCAACTTCATGAGGTGCATCATGGGATATATAATAAACAGTTCTGACATTGTTTAAATACATGCTGAACAGTTTTTGTCTGTTTTCTACACTATCTGCTCCAAGTCAACTCTAAAAGAAATAAATCATTGACACTTTTAGTTTTGGTCTTGCATTTACTGTACTATTCAGAAGTTTGGGGTCAATACGTTTTCTGAAAACCTTTATTAAAATCAAGGACAAGTGACAGTGAAGACTTTTACACTGTTACAAAAATTCAGTTTCCCTTAAATGCTGTTCTTTTAAACTTTACGTTTATCAAAGAATCCTAAAAACAACCCAAAAAATACCATGGTTTCCTCAAAAATGTAAGTGCCAATAGCCTGCCTTGTTGGCAGAAGTTATTTACACTAACTCCGCCCACCACTGTCTTTCTGATTGAGCCAGGCAAAGTTATAAAAGAAAACCCGTGGAGAGTAAGGCTTAGGTTTTGACGTGACCGACCAGAGTTGAAATCTGCACATTTCCCGACACATATCAGCTTGAAAAGGTATTTATTTTGAACAAAAAATTAAGAAAATATTTGAAACATGGAAATAAAGTGTCAAACAGGTATTAATAATGGGAATAAAGGTGCACGTACTGTAGTGTCTGTTAGTATTTGCAATTACTATAAATAGCATCTAACAACTATTTACACTTTGTGCAACGAAAATACTGCTATTTCATATAAATACCATTTAACACTATTTGCACTTAATGCAATTTATTGAAAATAAATATTTGCCCTGTAGCTAAACATTCAGCACAATTGTTTTCAACCTTGATAATCATAAATGTTTCTTGAGCAGCAAATCATCATATTAGAATCACGTGACACTGAAGACTGAGTAATGATGCTGAAAATTCAGCTTTGATCACAGGAATAAATTACATTTAAAAATATACTTTGAATAATTCACAGTATTACTGTTTTACTGTCTTTTTTTTATCAAATAAATGCATCCTTGGTGAGCAGAAGATACTTTTAAAAATCTTACTGACCCCAAGCTTTTATGTATTTTTTTTTTATTATTATTATTATTTTTATTTATATAGCACTCATAATACTACAGACGTTGCCCAAGGTGCTTCACAAACAGGGAAAATAAAACAATTTAAAACATTTACATAGTTACATAACAGTTACATACAGACAAACAATGGAATATAAACATAAAACAATAAACAAATACATACTATGTCTCTTTCACACAAAACGCCAAGCTACTTTAGACTGACCCCCATGCTGCATCTAATAAGTAGGTTTTTACCAACGACTTAAATACGGCCAACAACTTTGCTGATCTGATAGAGTGCGGGAGGTTATTCCAAAGTATAGGACCGACTCTAGAAAACGCTCTGTCACCTTTACGTTTCAAATTTGTTCTAACAGTCACAAGGAGATTTTTAATTTTCTGATCTCAAGGAAGGTATGGTGGTGCCAAATTATGTAGTGCTTTAAAAACCAAAACAATGATCTTGAAATGCACTCTATACTCGACTGGCAACCAATTTAAAGATTTCAATAAAGGTGTAACATGATCTGTTTGTTACTTAATCAATCTGGCTGCAGCATTTTGTATATTTTGCAAGCGTGACAGAGTTTTTTATTAATTCCAGCATATAGTGAATTACAATAATCCATTTTAGAGAAAACAACCGCCGAAATAGCTCTCTCAAGATTTATTTGGGATAAAAATGGTTTAGTTTTTGCTAAGAGTTTTAAGTGAAAGAAACTAGATCTAACCACAGAGTTTATTTCCTTATCCATTTTTAGCTCTGAATCAAAAATAAAACCAAGGCGTTTTACCTTTTCAGAGATTGCAACTGCCAGGGGGGTATCTTTTAGTCGCTCGGACACTAAGTTGGAATTTGGGCCGAAAACTATAGCTTCAGTTTTCTCTTCATTTAGTTTAAAAAAATTATCTGCCAGCCAATCTTTCACCTCCTTGATACAGGCCAATAGGTTACCGAAAGTATTCCTATTTTACTGTTTTACCGAAAAATACATCTGTACGTCATCCATGTAGCAATGAAAAAACATATTGTGTTTCTGAAAAATAGAGCCGAGAGGTAGCATATATAAAGAGAATAACCTAGGATAGGAGCTAAAATCGAACCCTGAGGAACCCCACACACTAACATGGACTTCCGGGACATGCAGTCATTAACACACACAGAAACAGATCTATATGCTAGATACGAATTAAACCACTCAAGAACATTCCCCTTTAGGCCATCCCAAGATTCCAAACGCTGCAACAAAATCTTGTGGTCCACCATATCAAACGCAGCACAGAGATCAAGAATCAGCAATACAGAGTTTCCCCCTTTGTCCAAAGTCAAGAGAATATCATTAAGCACCTTCACCAGTGCTGTCTCAGTGCTATGCCTTGACTTAAAACCAGATTGAAACACCTCAGTTATGGAGTTAACCCACAGGTGGTCTTGGAGTTGCTTAAAAACAACTCTTTCTAGCACCTTTGCTAAAAATGGCAAGTTTGAAATTGGCCTAAAATTATTTGGGTCATCCATAGAGAGGTTTGGTCGTTTTAACAAAGGAGACACAATGGCATGTTTAAAATCTGCAGGACAGACGCCTTGGCTAAGGCATTTGTTGATCAAGTTCACGATATTAAAATTCACTGTATCCACAATCTGCTTAAAGAGCCTAGGTGGCATGATGTCGCTTTTGAAAATGAAGGTTTTAAGTGTGCCACAATATCTGCTAAAGCAGACCGAGTCATTTGATAAACATCACTCCACTCCCTAGTGGAAGTCCATGGTGACGTAGAGGGAGCATCAGTCCCTACCTGTGGTATATGAGCACGGAGGTTCTCAACCTTCCCTTTAAAAAACTTTTGGAACTCTTCACAGTTAATAGTTACAGAGTCTGGATGCAAATTTTGGATAGGATTTATAGCCGCATTGATTGTGTCAAATAACACTTTGGGAATATTTCCATTTTTTAAAATAGTCTCTGAATAAAATGAATGCTTAGCGTCCTTTGACCCCTTTTGCAATGCAACCAAAGATTCCCTGAACAAGTCATAATGCTCTTGAATTTTAGATTTTCTCCATCTCCTCTCCGCCTGCCTAGACAGTCGTCTCAGGGTGCGAATGTCATCATTTACCCAAAGCGGGGAAGTGTGACTAGTATGTTTAACTGTGAGTGGGGCAATAACATCGAGAATTTTAGAGCAGACAGATTTGAATTGCAAGAGATTTTAATCAACACTTAGAGAGCATAGTGTAGTTTCAGAGCATGTGGTTGCATACTTTCTGTCATAGAGTTCTGCAAACTCGCCACTCGTCGCTGGAGTTATTTTCCTAAACTGCTTTTTTTTTTCGAGGCCTCATTAAAGTCTTTACAATACACAGATTGAAGGACACTGATTTATGATCTGATAAGGGCACTTCATCAACATTTAAATCCTGAATGGGCAGGTTATGAGATAACACCAGATCCAGCATATGACCCAATCTATGAGTAGGCCTATTCACCCATTGTATTAAGTCATACGAGTCCATCACATTCACAAACTCCTTTGAGACTGCGTCCTTAGCACAGCAGAGATGTACATTCAAGTCCCCAAGGATATATAGGCACAATTTGTCTTTTTCTAATTTCAAGAAATTAAGCATAAGCCTTTACATCAAAGGGTTTTAAAATGCATAACTGACAGTGTTTCTGGAAAGATTGGCAGGTAACGCATGTGTTGTGTCCCGTTGCAGTGTTCGTGCAGGCGTGTAAACTGCAGCAGCACATCTTCACCGCACACGGGCAGGAGGACAAGATCTACGACTGCTCACAGTGCCCGCTGAAGTTCTTCTTCCAAACCGAGCTTCAGGTGAGATGATCTGAGGAGGGCACTGCTGCCGATCACATGACCAGCCTCTAACACTGGGTGCTATACATCAATCATGGGAACGAATTATGGTTGTAAACAGGATGCTTTTGCAATGGCATCATTAACCAATAAACTTTGCATGATCCATGTCAGTAGGTGTCAGTATAACGCCCAATACCACGATCATATCAGCCAGTGAAACAAAAAAAACAAAGCAACACTGGGAGTGCCGTCATGGCATAATTTTTGCTGTTATATAGCATTTTCAGCTCAAATAACTGACAGCAGAACTGAGCTCATGACTATAAGCAACTGTATGATACAGACATTATAGAAGTTGATTTTCTCCGCTTGTGACTTTGACTTTAATTACTTTATTAGCTAATGAACTAATGCTTGTATTTGTAATGTATACACTTCTAAAACATCGCATGTATAGTTTCATAATCTATAGAGGATGGACAACTTGATTTGTGGCCCCCTTTGCCTTCCACAATTAGTTAAAACAAGAGGATTGACACCATGTTAGTTGTAGGTTTGGACTCTGAGGTTCGTGTGACCCCATGGCAATAATCTCTGAGAGTTTGGTCTGAGCTGTGGATCTCTCTGAGAGGATTCATAACTTTAGTGTTGGGATGAATATTAACCGGTCTAGTGAAATCTCTTGGTTGACAATGAGACATTTCATTGATAAATAAATGGGACAAGTTATCCAGACATAAGGAAACTAGCCTTTCCGGGGACAGTGCTTTTTTTAGTGGCTGGAGCTCTCCTGGGAAATATACTACGTATTGCTTGTTATTAATATAATACATTTTATATGATCTCATATATGTGCAATTTCAATGTTGTCTATATGTGTTGGGCATTGTGTGCATTGATGTAACAAGCAACTAACACTAAACCGTACTAAACCTAAACGAATATTAAATACACGTTAATTAATATTACTCTATACTTGTGTAATAACAGTGTAACAAGGACTCCAGGTTGGAATAAAATGAAAATCACCCTATCTATTTTCTGAATGCACATTATAGATCTTACTGTGAACAATTCATCCATGCATGTTTAATTTTTTTTTTTTGACCTCATAATTTTTAATCACAATGTCATAACTATATGTTCCTGTGAAAACGACAGACTTCTCTCTGGTGACGAAAAATAGTTTATCACATCACATTTACAAGCCTAAATTGCTTCCATCGTCGGAAATTTCACTAATATATTAATCATGGTTTTCATCTCAGAAATCTGGTCATCTTAAGCTCGACGGCTACCCTGTAACAGCTTTCTGATGTGTCAAGAGATTATGGAGAACTTACCTAAACAGAAGTATGAATTCAAACAAGAGGGTTTATTTGTTGGTTTACTTGCTGTCAGAATTGTACCTCTTTTTTCTGTTTCTGAAAGTGAAGTTTGTTTCATGTGGGCTCTAGTTTTCTGAGTTCTTGACACATCAGTCGTCTCAGCTCAGTCGGAGAGGTCAGAGGTCATCAGGACAGATGGATACAGTGATGTTTTATTTATTTGTGTAGAGCTGAAGATGAAGGGCTGTGTCAGACAGTCTTTCGCCTACCGAGCTCCTTAGGCTCAGTGAGGAATCCTACATCACCACTGACCTGCCAAGAGCACCATGGGAAAACTCAATCTATTCAGCTCTTAAAGCACCAAACACCTCACCTTTACACCCTTATTCACACACACACACACACACACACACACACACACACACACACACACACACACACACACACACACACACACACACACACGCACACCTAAATACAAATATGAATGTTACTTATTTGTCATATTTAATGCATATGTTTATCATTTTCCAACAGTTTGGCCTAAAGTCCTGAGCCTCTTTCGATTCCATAGTTGCATGTTTCAAGGTCAACTATAGCAATTTGAATGGTTTTGCTGGTCAGTAGGGTTAAGGTTATATCTGCTGATATGCAAATATTTGCTTATAAAATTAGGTATGTCTCATTATTGGACCGTTTACTTGCACATACTGTCTTCTCCACAATTTCATCAGCATTTTATGAGTTACAGCTGCCATGATTAAGGAAATGTTAAATATGTCAAATTATGGTCTGCTTTCTGGTGGTTAATCCAAAGAAATTACAAAAGTGTTTTAATTCTCTTTATCAGTCTATCAGCCCTTATGCAGGGGAGGTCATATAACAGCATTAATTGCGAGGGCAAAATCTATTAGAATACATAGAAAGGCATTGTGTTTGCACTGAGAAGATGTAAATATGACAAGGTATTTTAGTCCAATCAGTGACTGGTTAAACTGGATAGCAAGTGGTTAATGAATATGCAGGTATTTGCACTGAAATACTAAGGAGCAATTGTTTACTGAATTCCCAAACCAATTGATGGAGCCAATCCTCCGACTAATTCATGACAGCAACAACATGAAAACCCCGTTTCCTGAATATGTTTTTATCATCAACATGCACAGTGGACTAAACAACTAACCCAGTTTTCTAACCATAGTTTCCTATCACACAGACTTTTGACATAAACTCTGAATTTCTATCTTACAATTCACAGTGAAGCAAAAAAAGCTTTAGAGTTTAGTTTTAAGATTGCTTGGATGTTTCTAAATTATTTGTACACAAAAGTGCAATGAAAGCTGCGATATTACCCATGAGTGACACACATGGATGCAGGTAGATCAGATACAGACAGCAACGAACTCCGGCGTCCTGTGAGAGTCTGTCTGCGGTGTGTTTGTTCCCGCCTCTGGCTTGGTCTGATGTGTGTATGCAAACACATCGTCTTGAGACGGTGACAAACCCTCACTGCAGCCCATCAGCGAGCTCATTCTCTGCTCTTCACCACTGGGACAAGCTCAATCCAAACAAACACTTTTGATCTCTGACACACTTCTGCTTCCTGTAAACTTCCTGTGAACTTTTTACAAGCAATTTTACTAATGCGAATTAAAAGATACATTGCTTCAGCATTGTCAAGATGTACGCTGTTGTGAAAATGTTTCATTTCAAGCCGTTTATAAGAATCATTGTACTGATGGCATTATTGAGGAGAATGAATCTTCCTCAAACTGTAATATCTCTTGCAGTGGGATTTAGTAGAGCCTACCTAAACCAGCATTTTCAGATTGTAACCCATTTATAGTTGTTGTGCATTCAGCTTTCATCCGCTAGTATTAAGTAAGATTCGGAACATTTGTGCATTTATAACAAATTGTGTCACCACACTGGTCAAAAAGGCAATGATGAAGTATATTCATGCACTGATGTATTCATCTTTATTGTGTGATAAAGGAGGAATTAGAAAACTAGTTGAAAAGAAAAGGAGAAAAAGTTATTATTTCTAGGATTTCCCGGAAACATACTCTGCACTGCTGTTCATTATTTAACATTTTATGACATAAACGCTATGAAACAACTCACAATCTACTGTAATGTATCACAGAGAAGCATAATTTACCTTACTTTCAAACTGATCTTGGGTAAGTGATACCAGTGTTCTCTTGTGTAACAAATGAATCCCAGCTCTCTTCCATCTGACCTGTTTAGGGAAGCAATAAAAGGGGCACTGAGAGGGCATCAACTACCAAGCGGGGTACTATGTTGTCTCCCCAGGGCACCAAATGGTGATTTCAATTTCAGGTGCTCATGTCGCAACATAGTGTCGAACCAGATCCGGTGCTTGTGGAATCCACGTGTACAAGATGTGGGCCGGATCTGGGCCGACACTATGTTGCTGTCTGGGGTGTAAGAGAGAACCTAAGTGTGTTATTCACAGTGTGGTTAAGCGTTCACAAGCTACAGACAGAAACGTGTAGCTCAAGCCAATGACGCAGTAGACTTCATTGAGCAGGTTGTTCAAGACAGGAAGATATGGCAGCATTTTGCACACTGAACAAATTCTGCTCACCAACTCCAATCCTAATCACCTCCCAGAGAGGTTTTCATCTACTCCTGAGAGCTCCTTTCCTGTCCTCACACAGAATATATCAGTTGACATCTTCAGCCTTTCCCAGTGTGTCATCAAGTTTGTCAGACCCGAATGTCCCTACTGTGGCACAGTCATAGTTGAGCAGAAAATTGCTAAAATAACAAATTGAACTTAACAAATTGAATTTGAATGCCCTGCATGTTCTGTAAGTCTCTTAGGATATTTGCTTCTAAATGACTTTAGATGTAGTGGTTCTTTGTAGCCTGTACAGAATGATTGTAATAGTGCTTAACGATTGCTAGGTGTTTAAATTAACTTCGCAAAATTAGCACAAGTTATCAACGTTACAGTATTATCAGATCAGGCTGTCCAGTATTTGACCCTGATAAATCTGCACCATTGGTCGCTGCTGCAGGAAAGAGTGCCAGAAGTTGAAAGGATAAATGGATGGGTAGAGCGAGGGATTTTTACAAACCAAATCTGACCCATTGTGGAACATCTAAGAGAAACCATCTGCATTACTGTTAGCTTGGTGTTTCACTGTATAATGGTAGTCTTGGTGTTAAAAACCACTGAATTGCCCTGAAATTTGTATCCTGGTTTGTTCTCATGGGCTGGCTTCTCACAGCATGTCGATGTTCGAGAGCTCTTTTAGTTAGTCATTACAGACCCAGGTGGAGGTGTTGAATTTTGAGAACATGATGATGAAGCTGAACAAAGGCCTCCGGGACTCTTCGATGGCCTCGAGTTGCACTATTGCATCTCCTCAGTAGTCTGTCCGAAAACCAAACTGGGCTGCTGTCTCATAACCACCCCCATCTGCTTACATACAGAGTCTGACTGGGGATCTCGAAAAACACTTTTTTGAATTTGCTGACCAGATGGCTTAGATTCCTTTTTACTTTCTAATTGGAATCCCTACTCTGGTAAAGAAAAGAAACACCTCTCTGGTGATGTTTTGTAAATTGGGTTTGCAGAGAGGAACCGCCTCAGGGTATCTGGTGGGGTAAGCAGTGGATGCATTGGGAAATTAGGGCACTTCTTGGCATTCAGGAAGGGAATGAGTCTGGACTGGTGCTCTGTGCTCATGATGCTGTGTTAATTTAGTTGGTTTTCCAGTAACAGAGTGTTTGGGGATTTGATGGGGTGTACAATGGCCATCCAGGCATGGGTAGCAGGGAAGTCGAGCAGCATAGCGTCCTTGTGCCCAGACAGCAACATAGTGTCGACCCAGATTCTGCCCACATCTGGTGGTACAAGTGGATTCCACACAGCCCGGATTTGGGCCGGATCTGGGCAGACACTATACTGCTGTCTGTTTCCCACTATTGTTGGATGCTCTGATGGGCTGTCGCCTCTATGACATTGTCTGAATCCGAAATCGCCCCCTCATTCACTACGTTAGTCCACTAATACTGTTCACTTGAAGAGGTGAATGAAAACGAGTGAGCGAATTCGGAAAGCCGTTGAGCGCACATCGGTTGTACACTCGTTATTGCGGTGCAATGTGGGATTGAATAAGTGCACTCATAACGTCCACTATGGTTTCAGACAACACTACAAATGGCTGTCCCTTCAAATAATGCCCTGGTTGAGGGTATAGGGGGCGATTTTGGATTCAGACATTGCCTTATTTGGGAAGATTTGGATCCTCTTCACAGCATCTCTAGTGTGCATTGTCTCCTCCAGCTCCACTAGATCAAACAGCCAGCCAGAGTTTGAGGAATTTTTCATCCCTATTGCTTTCTGCCGGGCCCAGGGCAGCAATGTGAAGGAGTTTGTTAATGACCACCTTCTGTTAATCAACCTTGTTAATCAACCTGGACCTGTTGGGTTGACCGAAAAACCAACCAGCATTGTGCCAAGTGGGCTGTCTGAATATGGATGGAATCACTCAAAAATGCTGGATCGCACCAACCAGCGAAAGTCCCATCTGGGTCACCCATACAGCAACATAGTGTCGGCTCAGATCCGACCCACATTTGTTATGTGCAGAATCCACATATACCAGATGTGGCCCGGATCTGGGCCGACACTATGTTGCTGTCTGGGTCAGTATTTCCCATCATAGTTGTCTGTAACACTGGGAGGGAGAGAAGAGTGTCCACATCATGCTGCTTTGTGAGAGTCAGAAAATGAATTCCAGTGATGTCCTGCTAATCTCCAGAGGCTGTTGCTGTTACATAAGCTCCCTTCCTTGATGAAGGATATTGCCTTCAGGTGTTCCCGACTCATTGTCTCTGTTCTGCTGCTAGAGGTCAAAGAAATATACTCTGGTCAAGGTCAGGCACTTTGATTAAACCACTGTAGATTTGTCACATTTTAATAATGTTCGAACCAATGTAAAAACAAAAGCAATATATCCTTTTGGAGATATTTAGATTTTGTAAAACAACAGCAATCTAAAGCAATCTTGTATTTTTCAAACTCAAAACATAAATGTGCAGAATGAAGTGTTGAAAAATGTTCATACGAACCCAGTGTGGAAACATTCTCATCTGCGCAGAATGCTTTAGGATGAATTGAGAATCGGTTACAATGTTTATTAACTCATTATGTTTTCTTTTTCAGAACCACAGTCTGAGTCTGCACAGCAGCTAACAACAGAACTGCCTGATGGAGAATCAAGACCCCACGAGACCAATCAATATATGGATATTTCTTTTTGCGTTGCACTCAACTTTTCGTCAGTCAAACAGAACAATTATAAAGAAAATGAAGACTGGGGGTAGGTGTTTGATTTTCAGTGTTTAATATCCAACCAACCTATTTGTAAGTAAACCTTCATGTTTTGCCTTTTCTTGTAAAGAGTCTTGATTTTTATTGTAAAAAAAAAAAAGTGTTTTAACACTACAAAAGAAACAAATCGTCAACCAGATTCTGCTAATATGAGGACAAACTTGGGCTCACAAACCAAGATGATATCAGGAAAAAACTGAGCCTTCATCACTAGCCCAGCCTGCCTATGTCTGATGCCACACGCCTCATGTGACCAGAACACCACGCTCAAGTGTCACTTTTTTTAAATGACATAAAATAGAAAGAATAATATGTTAAATATATGCAAAATCAGAACAAGACATAAGCAGCAGTATTCCATTCCTAATGATCTTCTCTTGATCCCGAGGACATCACTCAGAGTTAGAGAAACTGCTGTCCACCCATGTTAACTTATGACTTGTATATTTATGTTATTAATGTTTACTGCTTGCTAAAGTCTGGATGTATCTGGAATTTTTTCTTTCTATAAGAAAGGAACTTATTCTCTGTTGTCTCTATATGTCTCATTGGGATGGGCTACACAAATGCTGTCAGGAGCATGTCAACGGCTGACTGATGTGTATTGCCCTGCTCTTACTGTATCAATGCTGTGTCTAATATGTATAGTATATACCAGTTTTACATCAAATGAAATTGACATGCACTTTTGCAACACTCCATACTTTAATGGATGTTCTTGTTTTGAGCTGACTACACACTTGATAAGTGGCAGCTGGACATTTTATTATGTGTCATGACATGTCAATTAAAAAAAAGTATAAAAAAATATTAACTGGGGTCCGATTTTGGTGGACCATTATGTGTTCTCATGTGATGAAAACATTAAAATTGTATGAAGATATGGATGTACTGTGCTTTTCCAAAGATGTTTTATTATTGTGTTCTATGTGCTTGTTTGTATATATTCTTTTTCCAAACTTCATCATATGGAATGCAAGAGATATTACTCTGTGATATAAATACAACCCTGTTGCCAACATTAGGGACACTAGGGCTGGGAAAAATAATGCCTTCATTTCTGTGATTGGCTTTTTAATGCATTTTATAAAATGGTTAGTTTACTAGGTGACATGACAGAAGATGAGTGGATTGAGGAACAATGTGGAGAGACTTCTGAAAGAATGAACCATCATGCTCCAGTGCTGGAAAATAATATTGATAAATTCGAGAAAACTCGTAATGAAACAAATACAGTGCAGTGACCCCACGGTGACTGGTGTGATGAAAAGGGTTGCAGCATAGACTTTGAAAAAATCACCAAGACGGAACTCGACGCACTTCTGCAGTAATGTAGTGTTAGGTGCGGGGTCTGAACAGATATCTGAATGATCCACCTTTGAGTTTGTCCTGGTGTTTAATGACAGACGAATTCACCTCATCAAACAATGTTTTTTGCGAATAATGAGTCGTAAAGATAATTAGAAGAGAGGGCCGTGATAAAATGGAGCATCACACACACTGATTTCTGCTAACTCCCCAGTCTTTTTGCTTCTCTAGAAAAGTACTTGTCTCTTCTGCCAAAAAAAACCTGCTTTTTACCTTCACCCCAAAAGGCAAAACCTCTCTAAATGTGTTTGGTACATAGATCAGTGACGCATAAATCATGTTAGCTAAATATAATTTACATGATTACATCGGCTGTTTAAACTTTTTTTTTTTGTTTTTTGACTGTTGCAGGTACACTAGAGAGCCTGTAGGTGTGAATTACCCTGCAACAATGTTGCAGATAATTTGTAAAGCAGCAGGCCCCTCCAAGATTTACACAAATCACTGCCTTCGCAGCACCATGGTGCAGAGATTGTCCAATGCAGGTCTCAAATTGAGGCAAATTATGCCTGTGAGTGGACATTAATGTAAAAGTTCACTACAGAGCTACTGGAGCCCAAACTTAAATCAAAGAAAGCGCTGGAACGACATTCTTGCTGCAACATAAAACCATGCTGAGCCTCAACTAAAGACAATCGCATCAACTATCACCACAGTGGAGCCGTTTGAAATGAGACAAACATTTAATGCATGCACAATAAACAGAAATGTTATATCTAAACTATATCTTGCTAGCTAGCTATAATATAATAATATTTAATTTAATATGTTAATGAAATAGATTAATAAGACCCATCAAAATATGTGCCCTTGTCTTTTTATTTTGTTGTATCCATTTTGGAAATAAACCATTTAAAAACATAAACCACATTACAATACATTTTATTTGTTTAAGTGCAGAGGGAATATAACAGAATAAATGGACATCCAACGTTTTCTCATACTGAGAGATAAGCAGCTTTATTTGTGTGAGGAAATGTCACATATTGTGTCAAATCTAACATGGATTCCACATTATTTGTCTGTTTTCATTACCAAGCTTAAAGCTACACTGTGTGGGATTTTCTCACATCTAGCGGTGAAATTGTATATGACTATCAACTGAATATTACTTTCTAGCCACTCCCATTCCGAGGGCGTTTTAACTCCTACGGTGGCGTATTATTTCAGATCTGCCGGCAGTCGCGAGTAATCTCCCCCTCGCATTCGTCACGGTGCCACTGAGTGTAAAAACGCGAAAGGCGAAGCTTGAATTTCCAGGTATGTCTCTCTTTGGCTAATGTATTTTCAAGATGGATGCGTAACATGGCTTCCGCTCGTATGTATTCTGAATGGCAGATTCGACGCTTACGAGAATACTTGATTAGTTGGTAGAAGTAATTACATATTAATGAGCACATATCATTTTGAAAGAACAAAGGTTTTTTGCTAAGAATCAACTTGAAAAATTACACAGTGCAGCTTTAAGGAAATCCAGTTTTGGAGACCAACACAGGTATACTATATGGACAAAAGTATTGGGACACGCCTCTTATTTCTTGAACTGGTATTACCAACTAGCTACAATTACTAACCAACAGTTAGTAAGGGGTAATTAGTCTTACTTTTCGGAATCAAATTAGACCAATGTACGTCTTTATATAACTGACTCAAAAAGTTTTGAGCAGTCTTGAAGAAAAATAAAACTCGTATAAGACTAGTTTTAGCAGTTTATGCAACCAGTACCAGGTGTTTCATTCTAACCCATTGCCACAACTTTATAAAATAAAGCCATGCAGTCTGCATTTACAAAAGTTGTATGCCTCATCTGTGGATGTATCACAGCAGTAGCAAAGAGACACAATGCAAAAAGACATTCATGAGATACACCGTGGTCAATCGGGCAAATCTTTTGTCATCTTAACTGGACAGGGGTGGACGCTACACAGACCAGTAGCTGACAGTTCCACAACTATCTTAGCCAATTTCATAAAAGCCGACAACTGTCTACAGCAAGCTGTAGATTTTGGAAAACTTAATGATCTAGTTCACATCAATAATGATGCAATGTTGATATTTGATAAGCAAGGTATGGATCTCTGTAATAAACAAGCAGTTAAAATGTATGGCCACTACACAATGCCTATCCCTTAAGGAACACCCACCGCTTTTACTAAACAACTATTTAATGGGCAAACATCCTCTGGATTTACTAGGTAAGCAGCTTCAGAAGGACCAGATACTGCAGCAGTGGTACCTGAAGGTATCAGTGACTCCCTGCAAAGGCATTATGCAAAGAAAGTTCTTGACGTCAAAAGAGATGATGGATATGTATCGTACCTGCCTCATCACACATTGCTGCAGTCACATGAGCCAGACAAAATTTTGATTGTTTTTGACTGTGCTGCTTGGTACAAGGTTATTTTGCTATATTTTGTTTTCATCAAGGCCTAGACCTCACTAACAAACTACTGCCAGTTCTTCTCAAGTTCAGAGAAGAACCCATCACCCTAAATGCCAATAATGACCATGACAAACCACCTAAACAATACCACATACCAGTCCACCTCTTTGGAGAAGTTTGGAGACTCATTGCAAAGCAAAGTTCACAGCACTAAATTTCCAAAGACAATTATTGACATTTCTCTGAGGACTCTGTGGAGACGGTAAAGCCGAACTTTTGAGTGGAAGACTGTCTGAAGTCTGTACCAATTAAAGATGCAGCAATTACACTTGCTTCTGAACTCAGCAAGTTGATCATCAGGGGGCCTTGAATCTGACAAAGAGGGTAAAAATTCGAAAGAAATAAAGTCAATACCTGTTGAAAACTGTGCCAATTCGTTGCATGAGGTCAATCTAGATCAAAAAGATTTGCCATACGAATGAAACCTTGGACTCCTGTGGGATATGGAAAATGATTGCTTTACATTCAAAGCCAAGACGATTAACAGACCTGCAACAAAGAGCAGAGTGCTGAGCACAACCAGTTCATTTTAAAATCCCCAGGGGTTTTAGAGTGTTACAGATTATATTGCTAGAACACACGAACATGAAGATGAAGATAAATAGCCAATTAATAAATCCACATAAAGAGAGTGGCGTAACACATCCAAACATTGATGAGACCCGACAACAATGAACAAAAGCAAGGAAACTTAAATACACAGGCAAACAAGGATGATTAGACACACTTACCTGAACTGAACAACAAAAATCAAGGCAGGGGAAACGTGCAAAACAAAGTCCAAACTGAGTGAAACTGTGACATTATGCCCCCTTCCGGAAAGGCACAACCTTGTAGATGAATGAAGAAGGATACTCAATTGGAGGACGAGAGTCCAGGAGAGGGATCGAAGTAAAAGTCTAGGGTGGTGCAGGTGTTGCGCTCCAAAGTGGCTGAGCTGGAGGGAGGAGCCATGGACAATGGAGTCCAGACGGCACCATGGAGATGACCGGAGGATACGAAGACGTAGAAAGTGGAGCCCACCACGCAGCCGAAGAGCCGATGTAGTGTAAAGACAATGAAGACCTTGGCAGCCGTGACAGAGCTGCAGCAACGACACCCAGAGAGGAAGCAGGGATCCAGAGGGCAGAGAAGGAGCTGGAGAAACAGAGGGCGAGGCGGAGCTAGTCGGAGCCGTAGGGGTGGAGAGTCAGCAAGCAATGGACGGCCCGATGGAGCCTGGTGAGGCTCGAGTCGAGGGAGGAAGGAGCGCAGGTGCAGGAGCTAAGGTGACGGGTCGAGGTGGACTGGGCTCTTGGGTTGCGGTGAGCTTGTGCTGTTGCTCCTACCAGCGGGATGGTCTCTGGCTGGGCACTGGGTTGGGAGTGGGGCTGGTGTCATCGTCAGCTGGTCCAACGGTCAGAGATGATCCCCAGGATACCAGCACCCACTCCACGTAATCAGCAAAGCTCCCTCAACGTTCCTACCTGGACAACTACTCCTTGCTGGCATGATACATGAGCACATAACAGTTCAGTTGAAAAGATGGCTGGCTGATTTAATCTTGCTGTCCACTCTAACCACTATAATGATGCTTCAAAGTTGGCCTATGGTGCCATTTTTTTAAACTGTATTAACTGTAGGCTGCAAAGGCCAGATTTGCACTTATCAAGCCAACTAGTATTCCATGGCTGGAACTACTGGAACTACTTGCTTCAGACCTGGATCAGGATGTCAAAAGTCATTTTGAAATTCCTATCTCTAAGAATTTCTTCTGGATGGACAGTACAGTATTGTACTTCAGTACAACAACAATGAACATTAATTGTTCACGAAACAACTTCTTCAGATACCCAAAACCCGGCTAAAATCAAGGAGAGACCGAGCTTTTTAAGTGACTGGTCCCACACTCTGGAACAAGCTCCCACTTTATATTAGAGAAACTTCCACTCTGTCTGAGTTCAAGTCCTGTCTTAAAACCTATCTATTTTCGGTCGCTTTTAGCTTAGAATGATTACTCTGCTCTGAACAGCTTGTCATTATTTATGTCTCTAAATTGCATTAGTTTCTTCTCTATGTGTACAGCACTTTTGGTCGGCCAATGGCCGTTTTTAAATGTACTTTATAAATAAAGTGAAACTGAAACTGATTAATGATTTCAGACTTTTTGTTTGTGGGAATGACCAATTTTCACCATTTGCTCTTTACTTAACATTGTCCTGTTACCACAATCTCCAGATGATGAGGATTTGATAAAACTCTTTTGCTGTGTGGAACCTTTTGTTAAAAATCTGCTATTGCTTTGTTCTGGTCCAGCTTTGCCTCCAGGAGCCTTTACAAAACAAGGTTTTGGGTAACATTATTCTGATGGTCCCTTTTTAACATTCTTTTGACAATAAGTTAACTCTCATTAGAGTAGACTGTCTGCTTAATATCTTTTAACTCTTTATTGTGATGGTCCTCCAAAAGACATTCTACTGACTATAAGTAACTTTGCAACTACATGTCAACTTGATTTAACCCTAACCTAACTATCTACTAATACACTGAGTGTGCAGATTTTTCAGTCCCACTCCCGCAGGATTCTGTCCCACTCCCGCAAAAAGATATGTTGCCTTCTCCCGCTTCCACCCACAAAAAAGTATAAATATAATTTTTCTATACGTCCATGAAAATTCCATGAAATAGTTTCAAGTTACGTATCACCTAGTCACAAGCTAAACATCCCAGGATAAATGCTCCCGATAAATTATGTGTCATTAAAACATCAACATTCAAGACTTCCGGTTATGTCGGGTTGCTGAACGGTCAATTTTTTCAACGCTCTCGGATAATCCTGTTTTTAAACCTTTATCTAGACCCGATAACCAAAAGAAACGTTTTTGTTTTTTGACGGTGGCTCTGCAAAACAGTCAGCATGTCTTCACGTCCGCAAAGAAAAAGAGATAAAAAAGATAATACAAATGCAGCTGTCGACGACCTAGGACTCACGTCTGAAGCTGATAGCATTCCAGTTGGCACCAACACTCACACCGAGGCTGATACTCCACCCGATAATAGCGTAATTCTTTCAGCTATAAACGGTTTGAAGAGTGAGTTTCGGTCCCAATACAAGGAGGTTCTTGGCAGTGATTAAAGAAGTTAAAGAGGATTTCTTTACCTTCACGGAAAGACTTACCGAAGCTGAGAGCTGAATCAGCCAAGCCGAGGATGACTTGGATGATTAGCGGCCTTCAATCAAGGGTTGTTAAACTCGAAAAAGCCGCATCGGATCTTGCCTCTGCTCGTGACATGGCAGAATGTAGAAGCCGGCGCTCTAACATCCGGATTTTGGGACTTCCAAATGGAATCGAAGGAAATAATCCTGTTTCGTTTTTGGAAAGTTGGCTTCCACAGCTTCTAGGTGCGGATACCTTCCCGGCGCCGGTGATCATTGAAAGGGCACACAGGCTACCCAGTAGTGGCAAACAAGCTGGTGGAAATGCATCGTCAAGGCCAAAAACAATGATACTGAAATTACTCAACTATGCTGACAAAGACAGAATACTGAGAGCAGCCCGGGCAAGAGGTACAGTGATGTTCCAGGATCACCATATTATGTTTTTTCCTGATCTATCGTCTGAGGTGTTAAAACAACGAAAGCGATTTGAGGAGGTAAAGCTAGAGCTTCGAAAGAGGAAGATTAAGTACGGGATGTTTTTTTGCTTCTGGTTATCTTCGGAGACCGTCGTCATTTCTTCGACTCTCCTGAAGAAGCAGGCAAATTCATTGCAACCTTGCCACAGGATGTTCGGGAAGCGGAGCAGCCAACGTCTGAGTAACTCATCTGTTCTTTTTGACACTTTGCATTAAAGTTTAATCGTCCACTTTAGTACTGAACGTTCATTAAAAATTTTGTTGAACGCTAAGTCTGAAAATGCCCTATAAAACGTTGGGCGTTTACGTTTTGGTTTTCATATTTCGTAAAAGGTTGGCTTTGATTTGAATACTAAGCAGAATCATTAAGTAAGCTGATTTTCTTTTGGTTAATAGGTCATAATACTTGGTCTTTGAGAGCGTGCGTTTATTATTTTTGTTTTGGACACTATTATTTTGTCTTTTTTCCTCTTAATTCAGTAACCTAATAGCGTTCCTATTAGAGGACCGCAAGAGTACGTAACTACAGTTCTAGTCGAAGAAAAAGGGAGGTTCGCCGTGCATCTGTATGTTCTATCTAGTGCATGTGCTGGGGATTGTGTTGTTGTTGTTTTTTTTTTTGTTTTTTTTTACTATACATTTACTTGCATTTCAGTTTTCTGGTACATCTTTGTACTTTACAAAAAGGTTACAGGGTGTTTTTTGGAACAGATCATTAATGTTTGGACTACCAAGAATAATCATAATATTCAACTTTGTTGCAAATGTCAGGGGATTCTAGTCTTACATTGACATCTTGGAATGTGCGGGGGCTTTGTAACCTTACTAAATTGAAACAAGTGATGAACAGAGTTAATTACCTCCATCCTAAAATAGTATTCCTGCAAGAAACACATTTATTGTCCGGCGAAGTCATTAAACTGCGTAGAAGATGGCCGGGGCAGGTTATAGCAGCATCATATAGCTTGCACTCAAGAGGGGTAGCTGTCCTGATACATAAATCAGTCATTTCATATATTAAAAACTATTCGTGATCCATTAGGTAGATATTTTATAATCATTGGTAGGATGCTCAACGAATATTGTAATCTTGTAAGTGTTTATGGCCCTAATACAGATGAACCAAATTTCTTTCATAATCTTTTCTTAATTTTGTCTTCCCTTCAAGGTATCTTAATAGTCGCTGGTGACTTTAATCGTACATTAGATCCTGAATTGGATCGTTCCACAGGTATTGACACTTCACATTCGCAAAGTAGGAACATAATTAATCAATACATTAAAGACCTTAATTTAAGCGATGTTTGGAGGCTTCAAAAGCCAACAAAGAAAGAATTTCCTTGCTATTCCTCATCTTTCCATCCCTACTCCAGAATAGACTATTTCATATTATATATCATATTTTAAAAGAATTTGATTGATTATATATCTAACTGTAAATCTAGTAGTATTGTTTTATCGGATCATGCTGCATTATCACTGAAATATACTCTCAGAACCATAATCAAAAGCCCATCTAGATGGCGTCTAAATATAAAGTGGCTACATAACCCTGATTTTCTGGATTTTGTTGGAAATCAAATTGACATATTTTTTTAGTTTATTATAAACCAGACGTCCGCTTCAATACGATGGGAGGCATTTAAGGCCTATATTAGGGGGCAAATTATCAGCTTTACTAGTTCTAAGACAAACAGATCTGAACTTAAAATGATGGAATTGGAACAGAGTATAAAGGACTTAGAAGAAGAAATTTTCAAACAAGATACTCCTGAACTGAGACATAAACTTTTGCTACTTAAAGCAGAATTTAATGACATCTCTACAAATAAAGCTGCGGCTGATATAACTAGGCTAAAACAAACATATTAGGGCCAAGGAGAAAAGGCTGGGAGGTTATTGGCATGGCGAATTAAGACTCAACAAAATGAAGGGGGGATTAACAAGATAGAAACTATAGATGGACAGAACACCCCGATCCCAACTGAAATTAATAATGCTTTTAGAAAATATTATGAAGATCTTTATAAATCGACACCCCTGCAAAATACCCATCATTATAAAACATTTATGGATGAGATCCAGATACAGTCATTGTCGGAAGACTCCAAAGTATTGGATCAACCAATTGAAGTAACAGATCTGAATGCAGCCATTAATTGTATGAATAGTGGGAAAGCACCAGGTCCCGATGGTCTACCTATAGACATCTATAAGCTCTTTTGTGACAAATTGATAACCCCAATGATTGACATGATAAATGAATCATTCAATATTGGAGAACTTCACTCTTCCTTGCGTTCAGCCCTTATAACTTTAATTCCCTAAGCCAGGGAAAGATCCTACGAAATGTGGCTCTTACAGGCCCATTAGTCTTTTAAATTCTGACACAAAGATAATTGCTAAAGTTTTAGCCAGTAGACTTGATAAGTATTTACCTTTACTGATTGATCCTGATCAAAATGGTAGACAAAAGGTACAAAAAGGTAGACAAGCTTTTCATAATATACGGCGTGTGTTAAATGTCATACACTCAACAAAAGGAGTCTCGGATATAGCTTTACTTTCTTTAGATGCCGAGAAGGCTTTTGATAGAGTGGAGTGGGACTATCTTTTTGATACACTCTCTTATTTTGGTATTGGTCCGTATTTTATAAAATGAATAAAAATGTTATATTCAAAACCCACAGCAGAGATATTGACTAATAATATAATTTCTAAATCTTTTCCACTTTCTCAAGGCACACGTCAGGGATACCCTCTTTCGCCGCTCCTTTTTACATTGGCTATTGAGCCTTTGGCTATTGCAGTACGAAGAAGTGGAGACATATCAGGGATTACAATTGGCGGTCTTGAAAATAAAATAGCTTTATATGCTGATGACATTATATTATTTCTATCCAATTTAAGTACATCTGTGCCTTCTTTATTGTGCCTAATTAAATCATTTGGATCCTTTTCAGGTTATAAAGTGAATGAGTCAAAATCTATGATCCAATTTCTAAAAGAAACGGAATGTCTCAAGGTGGCAGATTTATTTCGCATTAAACTATGCTCAGTTTTCAGGAATTAAGACACAAGTTTGATTTGCCTAAGCCTTTTTTTTTTTAAATATCTTCAAATTAGGAATTTTATCAACAAAACACAGCATCTTTAAACCACCTTAATGGTGCTAGGCAAGTTTCCTTGTTTTATAAACTGATCTCCACTAACTGTAAAGAGAATACGGAGAAGAAGCGTTTGGCTTGGTGTCAAGATATAAGTGAGAATATAACAGAAGATGAATGGCAGAGTATTTGCTTAAAAGCCCAAACCCAGACAATTAATACCAGGTTTAAACTTCTGCAGTACAAGTGGATAATGAGAGTATACATAACTCCAGAAGTGCTTCATAAATTTAATCCCAACATCCCAAATCAATGTATAAAATGCAACTTAGAGATAGGAACTTTCTACCATTGCTTATGGAAGTGCCCTCAAGTTCAACTTTATTGGGAAAAGGTTTTGGACTTTTTGTCACTGGTGGTGAAACAGAATGTCCCCAAATGTCCTAAACTTTGTATATTTAATATTTTCCCTGTAACTTGCACTCTAACTAACTCTAATAAGAAAATGTTGACCTTCTGTTTGTTACAAGCAAAACTTGTAGTTGCTCGTCATTGGCAAATTTAATTGATGTTCAACAAATAAAAAACAGATATAATACAGATGAACAAATGATAAAGCTTGGGTTGCTGAATATTCGATCCCTTACTTCAAAATCGCTCATAGTTAATGATATGATTTCAAGTTATAATCTAGATGTGCTGTGTTTGACAGAAACCTGGCTAAAACCAAACGATTACATTACTTTAAATGAGTCAACCCCACAAGATTACTGTTATAAACATGAACCTCGTCTAAAACGCAAAGGGGGAGGTGTTGCTGTAATTTATAGTAATATTTTCAAAACCACTAAGAAATCTATTTTTAAATATACTTCTTTTGAAGTGTTGGTGCTTAATGTAAAAATATATAGTGTAAACGATAAATCACGTTTGAGATTTCTGCTGGCTACTGTATACAGGCCACCAGGGCACCATAAAGATTTTATCAAAGAATTTGCGGACTTTCTATCAGAATTAGTATTGGCTAACGATAAAGTACTAATTGTTGGTGATTTTAATATACATGTAGATAATGAAAAAGATGCATTGGGATTGGCACTTAAAGACATTGTAAACTCAATTGGAGTTAGACAACACGTGTCAGGACCCACTCATTGTCGTAATCATACTCTAGATCTAATATTATCACATGGAATAGATGTTGATGCCGTTCAAATTCTACAGCAGAGCGATGACATCTCAGACCATTATCTAGTCTCATGTAAATTACATTTAGCCAAGGCTGCAAAGCCGACTCCGTGTTATAAATATGTTAGACCTATAACTTCTGCCACTAAAGATTGCTTTATCAATAATCTTCCTAATAAGTTTCATCATCTCAGCATCCCGGATAGCTTAGAAGAACTCGATATTGCAACAGAAACTTTTAACTCTCTCTTTTCCAGCACTTTAGACGCAGTTGCTCCGTTGCGCTTAAAGAAGATTAAAGAAAATAGTCCAACGCCGTGGTACAACGCGCACACTCAGGCCCTTAAGAGAGCAGCCAGAAAAATGGAGCGCAACTGGAAGAAAACAAAACTAGAGGTATTTCGGATTTCATGGAAAGAGAGCTCGATTGCTTACAGAGAGGCTTTAAAAGCTGCTAGATCTGCTTATTTTTCAACCCTATTAGAAGAAAATAAACATAATCCTAGGTATTTATTTGAAACAGTGGCTAAACTAACGAAAAAGAAAGCTTTAAGCACAGAAGTTTCCAAGCAACACAGCAGTAATGACTTTATGAACTTCTTCATTTATAAGATTGATAATATCAGGGACAAAATTATAACTATGCAACCGTCTACTACAGTATCGCATCAGGGAGTGCATTGTAGTCTCCCTGAGGAAAAATTGTTTTCATTTGTTGCTATAGGAGAGGAAGAATTCTGCAAACTCGTTAATTCATCTAAATCGACAACTTGTATGTTAGACCCTATACCGACTAAGCTACTGAAAGAGATGCTTCCAGAGATCATAGATCCTCTTCTTAATATCTTTAATTCGTCTTTGTCTCTAGGATATGTACCAAAAACCTTTAAGCTGGCTATGATAAAACCGCTTGTTAAAAAACCGCAACTTGATCCTTCAGAATTAGTCAATTACAGGCCGATCTCAAATCTGCCTTTTCTGTCAAAGATATTAGAAAAAGCAGTATCCTCACAACTGTGTTCCTTTCTTGAAAGAAATGATATCTGCGAGGATTTTCAGTCAGGATTTAGACCGCACCATAGTACTGAGACAGCTCTCATTAGAGTTACAAATGATTTACTTTTATCATCCGATCGTGGTTGTATCTCTCTATTAGTGTTACTTGATCTTAGTGCTGCATTTGACACAATTGACCACAACATTCTTTTAAATAGACTGGAAAACTATGTTGGCATTAGTGGAATTGCACTAGCATGGTTTAAATCATACTTATCTGACCGTTATCAGTTTGTAGCAGTAAATGAAGAGATGTCTTATCGATCACAAGTTCAGTATGGCGTACCACAAGGCTCAGTACTAGGACCGCTGCTGTTCACTCTGTACATGCTACCATTAGGACATATCATTAGGAAACATGGAATTAGCTTTCATTGTTATGCCGATGATACTCAGCTGTATATTTCTTCAAAACCTAACGAAACTTACCAATTCACAAAATTAACGGAATGCATAGCTGATATAAAAAATTGGATGACTAGTAATTTCCTACTACTAAACTCTGAAAAAACAGAGATTCTAATTATTGGACAAAAAACTTCCACACGTAATAACCTAGAATACTGTCTAACACTTGATGGCTGCTCTGTTAAGTCTTCGTCGTCGGTTAGGAACCTGGGTGTGCTCTTTGATAGCAATCTTTCATTTGAAAGTCATGTGTCTAGTATCTGTAAAACCGCATTTTTCCATCTTAAAAATATATCTAAATTACGACATATGCTCTCATTAACAAATGCGGAACAATTAGTTCATGCTTTCATGACAACAAGACTAGATTATTGTAATGCTCTACTGGGTGGTTGCCCTGCACGCTTAATAAATAAACTACAGCTGGTCCAAAACGCTGCAGCTCGAGTTCTTACTAGAACCAGGAAATATGACCATATTAGCCCGGTTCTGTCAACACTGCATTGGCTGCCTATTAAACATCGTATAAATTTTAAAATATTGTTGATTACTTACAAAGCACTAAATGGTTTAGCTCCGCAGTACTTGAGCGAGCTCTTAACGCATTATAGTCCTTCACGTCTATTGCGATCTCAAAATTCGGGCCAGTTGATAATACCTAGAATATCAAAATCGACTGCGGGCGGTAGATCCTTTTCCTATTTAGCACCAAAACTTTGGAACAGTCTTCCTACCATTGTCCGGGAAGCAGACACACTCTGTCAGTTCAAAGCTAGACTAAAAACACATCTCTTTGACCTAGCATACACATAATATATTATAGACTTCTATAACTCAATGTTAGGCTGCATAGATTAGGTCAGCCGGAACTGGGAACACTTCCCTTAAATCCTGATGTACTCGTTACATCATCATAAGAAGAATGGCATCTACGCTAATTTTAGTGTCTTTGTTTATCCCGAGTTTTTCCCGCAGCCGACCGGATCCAGGCCGTATCCAGATCTGACTAGGAGCTTTGCCTGGACCCGATGACAACGCAGTGCTGAAGTGCCAACTAGCCTCTCCCTATGGAGGATCCCTTTCCCACTCTACAGATAAAATGTTGTGATTCCGGTTCGCGTACCCACCCCAAAGTGATAAAATAAAACAAAATTCTGTATCAAATTACAGTTACTGTAAATCCGGCCTCTAGTTCATAAACGCCAGAGGAGAACTGGCCCCCGACTGAGCCTGGGTTCTCCCAAGGTTTTTTTTTCTCCATTAGGTCACCTGATGGAGTTTTAGGACACCAGTAGGTCACTTGATGGAGTTTTTCGGTTCCTTGCCACTGTTGCCTTTGGCTTGTTCAGTTGGGGATATTCAAAATAATTAACCAAGCATTAATACCATTGATCAGCCCTACCAAACGTGGATGTTTTTTCACTAAGAAACAAACATTGTTATGTTATTTGATTGATATTGTGAAGCTGCTTTGATGCAATTTATATTGTGAAAAGCGCTATATAAATACACTTGACTTGATTTGACTTGATTGGAAAAACACAGAAACCCCTTAAACAATGGTTACAAGAATTGTCAGGTTGTTTGGCTTTGGAGAAACTCACATATATTGTTAAAGGAAAATCTGGAAAGTTTTTCAAAGTATGGAACCCCTTTATAGAATTTTTGAAGGAAGCTGAACCAAATAGTTTATTTTCGGTGTAACCAGGAATAACATTTACCATGTTATGATATTAATGAACCTTTGTCTTGACATTTGTATAGTATAGATGTTGTCTTTTTTTTCTGTGCTTGTTTTTTATGTAAATGTTTCTAAAATCAATAAATACAATGTTGAAAAAAAATAAAAACCATCAACATTCACAAACCACTTTCAATTTAACATAAAAGAAGGCATAGGCTACTGAGTGCTTGGTTTGGCATGACAAAATGTGTGCAAAGTGCGCTCACTTAATAATTCCTAAAAAGCTGACATCTAAGTTCATCGCAATCTCTCAAAGCTCCATCATAGTCAATGAAGCTGACTACAAAATGAATCTTTCATAATGTCTACACTTTGTTATAATCAGCATCTGTTAAATAATTTTTTTTTTTTTTTACTTGTTCTTGTCGCTTTTGTGCAATAGATGAATAACAATTCATTTGTTTTTAGATTTTTGAATTTTCAATTTTTTGGGAGTTCTGCAAATTGTTTTATTCTCCTGCAATTCGCAAAAACACACGAGTACCTTACCGTCTGCACCCACACTGGGCCATCAAATCTTGTCCCACACCGCACTGTTACGTCGGGTCCCACAGGTTGCCTCCCACCCTTGTGCCCAGCCTCCTTCCTACTCCACTAGTCCCGGCCAGCCTCTGAACTCCATCATCTCTGCTGGCTCCACCTAGCCTCCTAGTTCCATGTTCTCCACTGGTTCTGCCCATCCTCCTAGCTCCTTCATCTCCACTGGTTCTGCCCAGCATCCTAGCTCCATCGTCTCTACAAGCCCAGGATCCTTCGACTCATCGGCTCCACTATGGCCTTCCATTCCTCTGGCTCCACTGTGGTCCCTCGTCCTACTGTCTCCACTTTGGGTACCCATCCCCCTATTTTCGCTGAGGACTTTGTGGCCTGCGGTTAACCAAGTCCTTCCTCTCCTTCAGCACCACCATCCCTTTGGCTCCATCGTTGTTCTCACTCCCTTTGGCTCCACATCGGTCTTCCCAGTCCCCAGCTCTGCCTTGGTCCTTAGATCCCCTGGCTCCACCTCAGCCCTATGGCCCAGCAGTGTCAGCCTGGTTCTCCAGCCCCCTGGCTTCGCCTTGGTCTGGTCCCCAGTCTCGCTGACTTTGCCTCTGTCTTTAGTCCCCTTGGCTCCATCCTGGTTCACAACTCCTAAGGCTCTGTCATGGGTCATTGTCCCTCTGTTTCTGCCATGTTCTCTTCACCTGGAGATTCTGACCCTCCTTCCCACCGCTTTCTTCAGCTACTCTCATTATTATGGTGTAGTTTGTGTTTATGGCACAACTACCAAGAGGAGGAATTTGTACAGTGGAAGTAAAAACTAAAGCAGAACATTTCAGTCACCCAGCAGACAGAATCAGTCTTCTTGTTTAATTACTAGATTTGTGGTTGTTGATCTTGAATTTAGTTGTATTATTTGTATAATTTTTTGAGATAGGAATTTTGGGTTTTCATGAGCTGTATGCCAAAATCATCAGTATTAAAACAATAAAAGACCTGAAATATTTCAGTTGGTGTGCAATGAATCTGAAATATATGAAAGTAAAATTTTTATCAATACATTATGGAAAATAATTAACTTTATCACAATATGCTAATTTTTTGAGAAGGACCTGTGTGTATATATATATATATATATATATATATATATATAAAATAGGTAATAGGGATATCTTTGTTTTATAACCAAATGCTTATGCGTTTGTGTAGTTCATATGCTAATATAAACAGTTGCCTACTATTTAACAATTAATATAATATTTCTATTTTATTTTTATAATAGAATATTATATACAATTTATTTCGATTTAAAGTGACTACTAACCACCAGTGACTACACACCAATACGCCAAACCACAGCAACAATTGATTAACAATATGAGTGCATTGTGAGTTCCAAAAGGGATTAAAAAAGAACTTAATTCATAATCCATGTCAATGTATTTTGACATTTAATTAGTGTAACAGAACCAGTGGTATGCCAACTGCCACAAAGAGGCCTCAAAGATGTTACTAACAGTAGCAGCACCACTGCTCTGTATGTACCGGCAGATGGAGGCAAAAAAAAAAAAAGATGTGACGTGATGAGGTCAAAAAGTTCAGTGTTTAATCCAATAAGTGCAACTGGTATTTACAGTGAAAATCCATTAAAAAAAATCTAAACAAAACAAAATAAATACAATAAACAAACAATATTTGGCTACACCAGTAATTTGGCCCAAAAACAGAGCAAAAACTCCCAAACACTCACTCTACGAGCCTCCTAACCACACTGAGGCACCTTCTTAAAAAGGCTAAGCCCCTCCTATTTGGACCGAACCATTTGGTAATTAAAGATAACTAAGACATTAAAAGAAGACAAAATCAAAATAGATTTAACAATAACAAACCGATAAACAGTCAGAATAATATAAAAATATATAAACATTGAAAACAAAACAACTCAATTAATTATTAATGTTGAACAACGTTTAACAAAAGAATCAAACCACATGACAGTAATTAACTGTGCCTATTGGTGGGAAAGAGGCATTCAAAATGGTGGCAGTTACTGTGACCGGGTTTCGTCTGTTTGGTAAAGTAAAATGTTCCTGTACGTAAGTATGACAATTTATTATTATGTAATTGGTTAATTGAAATCAATAAACTTATAACATGGTTACCGGTCTTGCTTGAGTTCTTAACAATACATAAATCAACAAAGAGAAATTAATAACTCCGTAAATGGAAAAAGGGCATGGTGAAGACAGGTACAACAGGAAACAATCCACAATAAGTGACACACCTATGTCTGCCTTAACTGATGTTAAAATATGCGCAAACAGATAGTGTGTTAGGATGTTAGTGTGAAAAGTGTCTGTATGTATGCATTTTCTCAGTCCAGCGTCATAACAAGAGTCTTCTCCAAAATAAGAGTCTCTAGTCACAGAACCTCACTGTGACAATTAGTAACATGGCTATTCAATAGTCGTTGTGTGTACGTTGGTTGCACATTTGTTATGAGTTACACTAATGCCCACTATGGTTTCAAACACTACTACAAATGGTAGTTTCCTAAAATGGTGCACTGTAGGGGTGATTTCGGACAAAACCAGGATTCCAAAGGAAAGAGTGTGTGTCTTTGTTTGAACACAGAGAAGACAATGCCAAAGAACATCATTTCAAAATAAAAAACATATAAAAGGATATCAGAACTCTCTGAAAATGTTTAGCATGGTAATGGGTAATGGACAATGTTCACGTGTTTGGTCTTGGCAGAATAGATCTGCTACGCTGCTGCTGCTAATATTGCTGCTTCTGTTGATTATTGCTGTTGTTATAGATTATTGCTGCTGCAAAGCAAGTATAGAGACTTGCAACGGCCAATACGTATACTGCTGCTGCACAAATTACTTATAGAGGGTTTTCACTACACGTCATCAATCCAGAAGTCGGCCATTTTGGAGGCACTGAACGTAAACAATGCAATTACAAGTCAAAACAATTATTGCTGCGGAAAAATGGTTGAGTTTTGGTCTGTACTAATCCGTCACACCAGAAAAAAAACATTTCAAGTTCTAAACTGCCAAAAGTTAAAGAGAAGAGTGAAAAAACTGATGAAAGAGGGTGTTTGTGGTTGAGAGAGGTACAGCATCAGACACGTGTAAATGAAGCGTTGACTGTGGCTAAAATGTTGACGTAAAGTAGTTAACTATGGCTACATTCACACCGTCAGTCCAAATCCGATTATCTTTGTATCCTATTGGATTCTGATCTAAAATGATGTCCACACTGTGTATCGCAACTGTTCAGATCCGATTTGTGTGTCCATGCAGCTCTTTGGCAATGACGTTGCGTTGATGGAAAGGTTTGCATTTGCTATAGAGATGTTGTCTAATTTAAATTTGAAAACATTGAAATGTGTAGCCGTCGCCCTGTACTACTGCGTCTTGAGCTGCAGAACTGCAGGAGGCTGGTATGTACAGCTTTTCTCCGCGCTCTTGTCTGCGCCGGTTTCAAAAATAATAATTTTCTGCTCATCCGGCACTTTGCAACAACACAGCCTTGTTTTGGCAGTGACTTTCAGCGTGTTTCCTATAACAACGTCTGACGTTCACATTTTACGTGGCGTGAGAAAGTCACATACCACGCGATCCGACAGCGTTCAGACTGAAGCTGATGTCCTGATATGTGATTTGAATAGGATTTCAAACCACATATGGATGTACCTTGAAACGGATTTCATGTGCTTTTTTGGACTGACAATCTGAACGTATCCTATGTCAGGATATGAAATAGAAGGAAGAATTGCAGTAAGGGCAAGAGAAGCTTGCTCGTTCGGATACCACATTTTAACTTTAGTTTGTCAAAACTTCACGCTCTTTCCTGCTTATTAAGTCCTTCTCTATATGATTTCACAGCTTCCACGTGTTTTTCCGTGGTTCATTAGTGTAACAATGTGTTCAGAAGTACATACACAGTGCAATCCATGCTGTTGTTTACATCCGAGTGCCTCCATAATGGCCGCGCATCCGGGTTACCGCCCAGAATGTGACATCGGTGAAAACCCTCTATAAATATTGCGTTACTCATTTGTTCCAGTGTACGTATT
Source organism: Meda fulgida (assembly GCA_030578275.1). Lineage (NCBI taxonomy): Eukaryota > Metazoa > Chordata > Actinopteri > Cypriniformes > Leuciscidae > Meda > Meda fulgida. Next base: position 34,819,607 of record CM060617.1, on the reverse strand, counting down.
CACTAATGACGGAACAGTATTCTAAAATGTTTCCACAAATTGAACTAATTTCATAACTAATGAACTTACACTATCACTAATCTGACTGAATCAACACCAAACTGACCCAGCTCAACAATGACACACCATCCTATTTTTGTAGCATCTTTACAGAACTTTACATTATCACTGAAACGAACTATATTAACACCGAACTGACGAACTTAACAGATGAAATGACTCTGTTCCATCACTGATCTAGTTTAGAAATTAAAGGCAAAAACGCAATAATGCACTGAAATGTTCACTTATCTAGATGTTGAATTTCAGAGAGACTCTTAAAGCACTGCAAACTGCTATAGTGAACACTAACTAGCTATTTAAATGTTGAGCAGCAAGCTCATTGGCTGTAGATACAACAGGAACCAATCAGATTGTGCCATGTAGTTAATGATATAAAAGTTAAAAAATCAGGTTTCATTAAAGACCCATCAAGCCTGCGCCATCTAGAGTTTCATGACAGAACTTGGTATATATCCTAAAATGTTTTCTTGACTTGTATGGTTGGATTTAAGGCATTTTATTCTATTGTTTTTCAGTCAGTTTTTTTTTCTTTTCGTCTACAAGCAGCTTGTCTAGGTCCCCGAACGCTCAGTATAGTCAATGATAAACGGCTTATTGTTAAAACAGCATATTGTTCATGACAAACAGCACTCCTGATCAAGCACTCCATTCTCTTTGTTATTATCTTTGATTTTGTCTTTTATTCTGCTTTTCTTTTGAAGAACATAATTAAATATGGAACATAATGGAGCAGCATCTTTCTAAACTCTCATGTCATTAAAATGGAGATGAGCATTAAAGAACAACAGAATAATGTTTTGTGTGATATATTTCTGGGAAATGTTATGTAAGCATGTCACATTTTTCTCTGTTTCATGTCATTATCACTTCTTGCTGTGACGTTCCTCAGGGACTCACTGAAGGAATGGCATTAGAGAAGACTTGAAGATTACAGTGAAAATTCACAGTACTAACTCAGTACTAAAGCAAAAGTGCACTTTTTATTACACAAGTATTTCATTCACAGTAACTGCCTTTTATAATGCTTTTACAATCACACTTTTCCTTTCCATCTCTTCTAGTTCAGACTTTAAAATGTTAACAAAGAGCACAAAAGAGAGACAATGTGCAGATATCAGTTTTATTAGGAGGGAGACCGCTAGCAATGTATAGATAATACCATTACATACATTATAGAAGCTAGTCAGTTACATAATTACTGTAAGTCATTGTATAATGTGTCAACTAGCATGCATTACTATGACATCTTTAATTTAGCAACAAGGGTGAAACGTGTATCTTGCATTGTTGGCTACTCAAACAACTGATTGATAAAAGGACTAAATTGATCAAATATATATACTGTTGTGTTTTGGTGATTAAACCCAATGAAAGCAAGAGATCAGGATTTGAAAGAACGACTAACAGTGTTACAAGTGTGATCAATTTTGAAGAGTTTTGAAAATGTACACATTACTTCTGAAAACAGTACCAGTATCAAAGTGAATTCAAAACAAATTCATTCTTTCAAACATTAATAGCCCACACTTTCAGTAAACACAGTCTATCCCATGAAAAACTCAAAATATCAAAATCCGAGGATAATTCCACAGCATTTCTGTGTAGTATGAATTTGGATGCAAGATTATTACATTACTATACAATCTTTTAATGATTTTAATTGCATCAGATTGTTAAGGAACCGAAATAAAAATTCTGCCCTTAAAATCACAATTTGCATTTGTTGTTTAATATTTATTTATTTCCTTTTTCACATTGGCATGTTATTTGTATCTTTCCTATTCATATTGCAAATATTTGTACAGCCACTGCATTACAAAGGATTTAAAATGGATTACAATTTACAAACCTGGATTATGGGTTATGGAAGCAACTCATTTTGTCAAGTGACATTGGAAGCATATCATATTATAGAAAAAGTTTACTACTTTAAATGGAAATCTATCAAGTGCTACACATAACCTGTATGTTGGAATAAGTCGGATTGTTTTGAGTTCAAAACTTATCATTCAGAGATTAAAGTAAATCCTTACTAAATGAATATCTTAGTTGTTAAACGTTGATTCTCAGAGGAATAGATTTCGCTGTGATGTCAGAGACGTCCTTGAATATTCTTATGTCTGACCATAATTTATTATTTCATATAGATGAGCAGATGTTTTACTTACGTAAACTATATCCTTATTAAATCATTGTGCTGAAATACAAAGTTTAAAATATATGGATTCAAATATGAGTTTGGAGTTATGCTGTAAAACCCCAAAATCACAATCAGATTAAATGTGTTTAAGAGAAAGATGAACAGTGACATCTAAAGGACAAACTCAGTCAGCACAACAAGCCCTCAGAACAGGTCTGTCTCTATACAGGATTAATACAGACACTCATACATGTGTTTCGGCTACTTATTTTGAAATACTTTGACAGGAAGTGTGATTAGATCGGTCTCTAGGTAATATGCTGTTATTGCACGAGTATGATTTCTCTGTAGGCAGTGACATTGAGAACAGATATGACATTTAGTGGTAGCCTATCACACACTTTAAGTTAATTAATGTTTTACTTTAGCCTAAATATACACTACCAGTCAAGAGTTGGAACGGATACTGAAAGAAAAGTGGCCACACATGAGAACTTAATAGTTGGTGACTTTGGTATTATTTTTAAATGTGGAAATAGTAATAGCCAAATAAATATTTATGAATGTCCCATTTCTGACAGGTACTGTGCACAGTTTAATCTTAACCACAAAATCAACATTACTATACAAATTTGTTCATATTTAACAGGCTTTTATCATCCCTCAGAAATACATCAAGTGGATTCCTTTCTGAATTCTTCCTAGCAGAACAATAGCTCTATTTATAATTTAAATCATAGAATAAGAAAAATAGTACACAGAGCTCATAATGTATAATGTAAAATACATCTGCTTATAATACACAAATAATACAACATACAAATGCTAATATTGTAAAAACTGAATAATGTTAAATGACCGTTTATGTGTGTAACAATGTTGAAGAAGGTAAAATACCAAATTTCCACTAAATAACATTTAGCAGACAGTATAATACTGAATATAAGAACTACAAGAACACAGATTTATACACATAAGGATCCACAGTACCTGGAGTACAGTTAAACAAGCTTTAATAACATGACCCTTCTGCTTACTGTAACACCCACGGGCCATAATCATACACACGTGTGTCTATGTCACAGATACATTGAGGAATTAACGGCACCAGTGTAGTTTGTAATAATACAGTGTGCTGTACAAGCTTTAAAGAATTATTAAATACTAAAACATATTTCTGAGATGTGTATGTTGCACATAATGAAAGACAATGTCAGCATTTATTGTTTTTCATTTATTAATTGTAATTTAGGGATGTTCTAGGTTTTTTTTTCAGACAACTGTGCCAGATTACGCCTCCATGTGACTTGGCTCCCCCTATCAGGCCCTTGTGCTCTATAGCAGGGGTAGACCATCGAGATACAGCTGAAAGTCTCAATCACTCTGATTGGCTGATTGCCTTGTCAATGTGTGAATGCTCGCTTCTCCCGCTCGCAATCACGGCACGAATCCTGAGTGTCTCGTACTGCAGGAAATGGAGTGGCTAATTACAAAGAAAACAACGAACACACTCAGACGTCATCACTGTCAATCACATGTCAATCAAAATGAAGAAATGAGTCAGCCGCTTATTAAGGAGCTCACAGCTCAATTCAATTAAGGGAGTATAAAACATCAGACACGTTTTGACAAACTCATTTGAAAAGCATGACTAACTACATTTTAGCAAAACTATACATCCAATTGACTGCAGTGTGCTGTAATGAACAACAGCAACAACTATTTCTTTTCACAAATTACAATCACAGGGGCAGATTGCTGATTAATAAAGACTTATTTTCATGCCGATCCTTGCGAAATACTGTTATGATCTCAAAAACACTTTTACCATAGTGCAACGATTCCCAGACCTCAACATGGTGCCGGCCCACACCCGGAATGTGAGGAATCCATGTTGCTGTCTGGGTTGCAGCACATGTATGGCTTTTCAAAGCGTTGTGAACAGCTCACCTCATGCCAGGGCCATAGCTAGGGTAAAATATATATAAAATAAATATAAAATAAAATAACAAAAACCCTGCCTGGTACAGCATTTCACTTACACTTCACGTGAAGCACGAGTCACGCTAAAAGAGCTCAAAGACTTAAGCAAGCTATAATGCCATGGTTGCTTCAGCAAATGCGTTTGTTTTGGATAAAATGTTTCTAGTGCCTTTGAAAGTTCAAGAAGCGTAATTTATATATAAAAATATTTTAAGCATATTTTTTTTCTGGGAAAAAAAGACAAAAATAGTGCTCAAGATAACTATTTTCTATAGTGTATTTCTGGTAGAATTTGAGGTACAGTATGTAGTATTTCATGAATGCAATGCAAACTTTACTTGAAATGATAATATACGACTTCAATTATTATATTTCTAAAAGTATCAGTGCTGATGTAAATATAAATTCTTAGCACATGTGACACTGGAAACAAAAAATATACATAATGTACATGTGGACACGGCTCCCAGAAACTGGTGCAGTCACAACGGACCTTGTTTTACAATCTCTGGTCTCTCCTACTGGACCCTTTCTGATAAGGATCATCATGTTTATCATCGTGTATTCATCATCATTTTAGGAATGTTCTCGGTTCAATATATTTCACGTTCTATCATTATCTAGCATAATGTCCAACCACTGTAAAATCATTTTCATTCATAAATCAGACTTCGTGAAGGGTAAAAATGTGAAACTTGAAAGGAGTCATGACACAACAAATAGCCATTCATTATTAATAGTTCATTATAAATACATCTCAAGGAACATATTAAAATAAATCCATGCCGTGACCCCTTTAAATAAATGAAAAATAAAATTTTCGAATACTTTTTTGAAGTGCAACTACTTTTTTAGGTGTATAAACTTCTGGTTTTATCTTCATTTATTTAAAGGGATCATGACTTTTTTCCTCAAAATGGCAAAGTTATATCTCATAGTTCTGACTTTATCTCAGAATTCTCAAAGTTGCGTGATATTTGATACTTGAAATTGCAAGTTATAAAGTCAGAATTGGATGATGTAAACACGCAATTATGAGAAAAAAGTCCTGCGAGATGTAAACTCGAAAAAAAGAAAAAAATATTTTTTTATGCTTCACAAAACAGACTTGTTTTGAACCAGGAACATTCCTTTAAATGTACAGTATAGGCACTTAAATCCTTTTTTGTTAAACCCTGTTTCCAGTACATGTGCTGATGATTCAGACACTATCTGTGTGTGCTGGATGGACGGTCCGTCAGGGGTATGGTGGTCCTCTGACGAGGGCACAGGATCTTGACGAAGGCCCTACGGAAGCTGCTGTGGCACAGCGGGTAAAGGAACGGGTTGATCGCTGAGTTTAGCCACAGCAGCCAGAACGTCACCTCGTACCAGTGATGCGACACACAGTCTCCTCTGCACGCCGCTCGCACGATCATCAGCAGGGTGTACGGCGCCCAGCACACTGCGAAAACACACACGATTATCGCCAAAGATTTCGCAATCTTCTTGTCCTGCCTCAGACGCGAGCGCTGAACGCACCGCATGGACAGACCGTCGCTCTCTGAGCGCTTCTGCTCGCCGTCTTCAGTCTTTTTGAGTGTCATTGAGTTCCAGTAGATCCGCACGCTCACGCCGGTTCTCTTCCCGTACAGAGCCGAGGCGTCCTGGCGCTTTGGAGAACGGGATTCTCTTTTACTGCCGAGTCTCCTCCGACGGATGCTGAGGTAGATGCTGATGTTGAAGAAAGCCACGGATAAAAAAGGCGAGAAGAACTCAACCACTGAAGCAGAAAGCAGAAAGTACCAGGTGTAGTAGAACTCGGCGAAGCACTCGTTGTCCGGCACGCGACTCCTGCCGGTCAGCGGCTCCCAGAATAAGATGGCCGGTCCGTACAGGAGGAAGGCCAGAATCCAAACCGCTGCTATCTTCACCACAGCGAAGTGAGTCATTCCTTGCTTGGCACGATAAGATACCTGAAATCAGGGAAATAATATTAAATAAAGTTAAACCACTGTTTTTATCAGTTTTGTTTTGTCCATCATTTATACAATTATTTAATGCAAAAAAATGATAAACATGAGACTTCGGTCTTCATTCAAATGAAAAAATGGCCTAAATATATAGTGTTTTTTTTCAGTCACAAGTATCAATTATTTTAACATATAACCAGCCATTTTTTTTAAATAAACACTTTTTTGAAGGGGAAACAAACGAATTGACATGTTCGATTAAACATGCTTTTTAAATGGCACATAAGCTTGGTTAACAGGACTGAGAAAACATGCATCCATCTTCTGTTTAATCGCTCCTAAAGCCGAGTTGGCCCGCCTGGAGGAGGAAGGACATCCAACTTGTAAGACATGTTAAGAGTGGCGGCTACTAGAGGAGGAAATGTGTTAATGGTAACACTGTTTTGAAATGAACATTTGCAACCATCTAAGAGAGCTAGCATGTTTAGCACTGGTGAAATAAATACTATTGGCTTTCTACCGAGGCTAGCATCAGCTAGTTTCCCACTTCACGTTACTTCACAAAGCTGGGAAGAGCAGACTGTGTTTCTGCAATTTAGTACAATAATTAAATATTGTGTACAAAAAAAACTCAAACAGTTCGTCAGAGAGAGAGAGTTTGTGTGTGTGTGTGTGTGTGTGTGAGACACACTCGCGCTCTATCTGTCCTTATGTGTATGTGTGCATCAACACTGAAATAACAATAATCAATTTTATAGCATTATTTGATATTATTCTTAGCAGTAGTTGTATATGTTTTTACATGAAATCAATAACATAAAATATAAAACCTGTCTGGGAATGTTTTAAAGAATAAAATCCCTAAGATGAGAACAAAAGAACACAGAAGTCAGGGCTCAGTGCAGAAACAACTGGCAGAAGGCGTGTGGTTTTCTGCAACTACTGATGTTTGGACCAGCAATGGTGGTAGTGGAGAACCAAACACCAGCTTTACAGTGCATGTCCTCTCTCCAGATTGGGAATTGAAGCTTTTCTGCCTCTAAGATGTTTTCCCCCAGAGGAACATACAGCTGACAACATCTTAGATTTATTAGCATCTAGCATCACAACAGACTATTCAACCAACCGACCATGTTACTCTGTGTTTGGCTTGGCTGTTTTGGCTTAAATCTTAAAAATAACTTAAATCTAGCTACAGCCAAAGTGCTCAAAATTCAAAGCGTTGACTTGAGTATGCAGGCATGATGTGCAGGGAATCTCTCGCAGCTGGAAAAGAAAGAGAGAATTTAAGAAAAATCAGGCAATCCTGAACATTCCTGAACAATCATTCATTCATCATGTAGTGACGAGATGGGGGTCCACTTTCAAAATGATTGAGAGATTTCTGGAACAGCAGTGCAGTGCTCGCAGCAGACAGAAGCTCATGACATCTAATGTTAAAAGACAGTGATGTGCATATTTTGGAGACGTCTATGAACTTCTGGGGCCTCTAAAAGACTTCACAGATCTACTGGGTTCTGAACCACAGACCACTCTGTTATCGTTGAAGCCTATTATGGAGCACCTCACTGCCATATTGAATGAACAGGAGGAAGATGATGCCCTTACAAAACAAATGAAAAAGGTAATGATGGATGATCTGCAACACCATTACACCTCTGAGAAAGTCAATAAGGTGGTTGACATTGCTTGCTTCATTGACCGCCGTTTCAAGGGCAACTTTTTTCAAAACCAGGATGACACCATTATCTATGCTAATGTTAGTCTTTCTGTTTATTCTGAGATTTACTGTAGTCAGCCGGATCCGGGCACTGATCCTCAACAAACCCGTCTCCATACCGGCATGACACCAAACTTCAACCAGATGGAACTGGATAAATATTCTGAATGTTCTGATCTAATCTGACTTCTGACCTGTAATGCCGCCTGAATCATAATCATACACTGTTCATTCATTGGCCAGAGGAGAACTGAGTGACTGAGTCTGGTTTCTCCCAAGGGTTTTTTCTCCATTCTGTCACTGATGCAGTTTTGGTACCTTGCCACTGTCGCCTTTTGTCTTGCTTGGGGACATGTGATATTCAACATTATTATAGATCTGACAGCATTGACACCATAATATGGCAACTGAAATGAGCTGGATGATGACATCACTGTTTTCTCCAGAGCGGCTATATATATATATATATATATATATATATATATATATATATATATATATATATATATATAGAACTACATTAAAAACTAAATTAAAAACTCAACAAAAATGAACCATCACTGAATTTACTTAAGCTGGAAAATGACATCACTGCCGCCTCAAGTATTACCCGCTGATCAAGAGCAAGGAAGCAGCACTTTCCCTTCTACTGACAAATATCTGCCTCGCTTGCTGCAAATCAGCAAAACAACAAAGGGTCATAGAAGGATAATTTGCACCCGTCCTTCGGATGAGACGTTAAAGTGAGGTCCTGACTCTGTGGTCACAAAAAATCCCACAAAAAAAGTATTTCGAAAGAGTAGGGGTGTAACCCCAGCATCCTGGCCAAATCTGCCCATTGGCCTCTGTCCATCATGACCTCCTAGTCATCCCCATATACTGATTGGCTTCATCACTGTCTCCTCTGGGCGTACTGGCGCAATATGGCTGTCGCATCATCCAGGTGGAGCTGCACATTGGTGGTGGTTGAGGAGATCCCCCCTTCCATGTAAAGCGCTTTGAGTGCAAAGAAAAGCGCTATATAAATGTAATGAATTATTGTTATTATTATTATTAAGAAAGAGTGACCATGGAGGTTACATTGTATTTGTCTCAGCTTCCCATATCCTGATCCACTGGGATGGTGGAAGGCTCATGTTCAAGAGTAGCCTCTCCTTGGCAAAGTAGCAAGGTCATTTCTCTGGATCCCAGCAACCAGTGTGCTCTCAGAGAGGGTGTTGAGATCTAGTGGACACATCCTCGTACCTCACCGCTCCAAACATAATCCAGGAAACGTGAACATGCTCACATATTACGGCATCGTAACTTGGACTGAAAGAGAAATGTGTAGAAAGTGAGCATGTCTCCAAAAACCTTATTAAGCTTTAGGCAGGGCCATCACTAGTGGGGTGAAAGTTGGTGACCCCACTGCCCAGGGTCCCACTAAATCCAGTAGTTGCTTGTAGCTGTTTGCTGTTCCTTGTTCCTGTCCTGAGTTCCATGTTCTGTTGTTTGCCCTGGATCACCTATTTGTTTAATTAAAGTAGTGCTTGCATGTGGATTCTCTCTCGGCTTCGTCCTTGCCTCATAGTTACAATATTTAACGATAGAGCGAGAAGTCGGATATTATAATAATATCTAATGGCAGAGTAAAAATGGCTATTTTATACCCAGGGGCCCTTGCACAGAGAGAGGTTTTTTTAATGCGACATAAAAATATTATACACAAGGCTTGTCTTGATCTTGATAATTATCCAATCGGAATTTAAAAAAAGTGTATATTACATTATATAATCCCACTCTTTTAAACCATTCATGTGCAACAAGACAAAAGTGTGACTGTGACACACACACACACAGAGAGAGAGAAAGACACGCGCCAGTATCGTGCACACAGACAGCACGCCAGAATACAGTTCTCTTTTGTGCTTGAACTTACAATAACACACAATTATGCTTAAGTCTTATGATGAATGTGAAGAGTTGTGAGAGAATGAGGCGTGTGTGAGATCTGTGTCTCTGTCAGCAGTGGCTGCTCTTAAAGGGCCAGCAGCTTAAACGCCCCCCCCCCCGGACAGCACGCCAAATACGCATGACCATATACGCTCTGATCATTCGTAAGTGTGAACTCGTGAAACTGTTCTGATACAATTTGTTGAGGCTCCAGATTATCTTTGCTGATGTTGTCTTGATGAGAGAGAACCAGTGGGAGTCAGAGGATCTTTGGTGAATGGAAAGACAAGGCTGCAGCCTGGCACAAGCTTGGGGGTCCTTAGAAAACCTCTAGTTCAGCATCATCTTCACATCAGGACTTCAGAAAGGAACTAAGAGATTTTTAAAGCGTGAAGATGTCACACCCTCTGGAGGTGTTTGAGCTAAAACGAAGTCGTTTCCTTTGGAGGGAATTTCTTTACGACCTTTTGTTCAAGCAGGCCTTTGAACATTTAATTTGATTGAGTGTTTAACAAAAGAATCTTCAAGATTCTTATAATACTATATGCTAATGCGTCACAAAGTTAGCAAAATGTAATGTAAATTAACAAATGGGGGACAAAGACTGGAGTTATAGAGACCAAACATGCTACACATGATTTTGGATAACCATAGTATGCAAGTCTGAGGGTGCTTTAACACTGGGCTCGTTTGCTGCGGTCCGAGCCCGGCCGCGATTGTTCCCGGCGCCCCCCCACAGTGTTGGTCTGATTTCACACTTAAACTTGATTCTATCGAACCCTGGTGCGTTTGCGTGCATCTTATGCCATCGCAAACGTGCACGCCACATGATAGAAAACAGAACACGGGTCAAAATATTGTGTTTTATATTTATTCTGTGCTATGCGCAGCTGAGTGAACAACACAGGTTTACTCTATGTGTGGCTAACATAAGTTGGCTTTCTGCTGCTTGCAAACGGACTCTTTTGAAGAGACAGTGGATTTCCAAATGTGTTGCCCTGATTCCACGCTCAATGCGTGAATACACTGCAGGCTCAACTCTCGCTCGAATCCAAGGTAAATCATCAACACTATCATCCCTTACATGTGTTTTATTTAACTAAATACAGTGGGTCAAAAAAGTATTTAGTCAGCCACCAATTGTGCAAGTTCTCCCTCTTAAAAAGATGAGAGAAGCCTGTAATTTTCATCATAGGTACACTTCAAAATCACATTGTAGGATTTTTAATGAATATATTTGCAAATTATGGGGGAAAATAAGTATTTGGTCACCTACAAACAAGCAATATTTCTGTCTCTCACAGACCTGTAACAACTTCTTTAAGAGGCTCCTCTGTCCTTCACTCGTTACCTGTATTAATGGCACGTTTGAACCCGTTATCAATATAGAAGACACCTGTCCACAACCTCAAACAATCACACTCCAAACTCCACTATGGCCAAGACCAAAGAGCTGTCAAAGGACACCAGAAACAAAATGGTAGACCTGCACCAGGCTGGGAAGACTGAATCTGCAATAGGTAAGCAGCTTGGTGTGAAGAAATCAACTGTGGGAGCAATTATTAGGAAATGGAAGACATACAAGACCAATGAGAATCTCCCTCGATCCGGGGCTCCAATGCAAGATCTCACCCCATGGGGTCAAAATGATCACAAGAACAGTGAGCAAAAATCCCAGAACCACACAGGGGACCTAGTGAATGACCTGCAGAGAGCTGGGTCCAAAGTAACAAAGGCTACCATCAGTAACACACTATGCCGCCAGGGATCCTGCAGTGCCAGAAGTGTCCCCCTGCTTAAGCCAGTACATGTCCAGGCCCGTCTGAAGTTTGCTAGAGAGCATTTGGATGATCCATAAGAGGATTGGGAGGATGTCATATGGTCAGATGAAACCAAAATAGAACTTTTTGTTAAAAACTCAACTCAGAAAGAATGCTAAGTTGCATCCAAAGAACACCATACCTACTGTGAAGCATGGGGGTGGAAACATCATGCTTTGGGGCTGTTTTTCTGCAAAGGGACCAGGACGACTGATCCGTGTAAAGGAAAGAATGAATGGGGCCATGTATCGTGAGATTTTGAGTGAAAACCTCCTTCCATCAGCAAGGGCATTGAAGATGAAACGTGGCTGGGTCTTTCAGCATGACAATGATCCGAAAAGCACCGCCCGGGCAACGAAGTAGTGGCCTAGCTAGTCTCCAGAACTCAACGCCATAAAAAATCTTTGGAGGGAGTTGAAAGTCCGCGTTGCCCAGCAACAGCCCCGAAACATCACTGCTCTAGAGGAGATCTGCATGGAGGAATGGGCCAAAATACCAGCAACAGTGTGTGAAAACCTAGTGAAGACTTACAGAAAACGCTATAGTCCGTTCCCGAGCCAGAGTCCGTTCCCGAGCCAGAGTCGGTTCCCGAGCCAGAGCCAGAGTCCGTTCCCGAGCCAGAGCCAGAGTCCGTTCCCGAGCCAGAGTCCGTTCCCTAGCCAGAGTCCGTTCCTGAGTCCGTTCCCGTTCCCGAGCCAGAGTCCGTTCCCGTTCCCGAGCCAGAGCCAGAGTCCGTTCCCGAGCCAGAGTCCGTTCCCGAGCCAGAGCCAGAGTCCGTTCCCATTCCCAAGCCAGAGCCAGAGTCCGTTCCCGTTCCCGAGCCAGAGCCAGAGTCCGTTCCCGTTCCCGAGCCAGACTCCGTTCCCGAGCCAGAGCCAGAGTCCGTTCCCGTTCCCGAGCCAGAGTCCGTTCCCGTTCCCGAGCCAGAGCCAGAGCCCGTTCCCGAGCCAGAGCCCGTTTCCAAGCCAGAGCCCGTTCCCGAGCCAGAGCCCGTTCCCGAGCCAGAGCCCGTTCCCGAGCCAGAGTCTGTTCCCGTTCCCGAGCCAGAGTCTGTTCCCGTTCCCGAGCCAGTGTGTGCGTTGTCTGTTCCCGAGCCGGTCTCGTCTCCGCCCTGGCCGCCCGAGGGGTCGTCTCCGCCCTGGCCGCCCGAGGGGTCGTCTCCACCCTGGCCGCCCGAGGGGTCGTCTCCGCCCTGGCCGCCCGATGGACTGTTCGCCTCCTCTTGGCCGGCCGAAGGACTGTTCGCCTCGTCCTGGCCGGCCGATGGACTGTTCGCCTCGTCTTGGCCGCCTGATGGACTGTCACCACCCTGGCCGCCTGCTCTGCCCTGGCCGCTGCCTGCGCGTCCTGCTCCCCCCTCGTTCCATGACCCAGGTCCGCCCATGTTCCATGGCCCATGCCCGCCATTGCAAGGCCCTGGTCCTGTTTCCTGCGCGGACCTGGCCTGTCTTGTGCCCCCCCCCCCCCCCATTATTGTGTATTTGGTTTAGTCCTGTCCAGTTTTCCCGCTCCTCGTTTGTGTTCATGTTTTCCACCTGTGTTCTTAGTTAATTTGCCCAGCTGTCTCTTGTTTCACTCATCCGTTCCTTTGTATTTAAATCCTGTGTTTTAGTTCAGAACTCGTGAGTTCTTGATGTTGTTACGTTTGCTATTCCTGTCTTCGTGTTCGTGTTCCCTTGGATTTACCTGTTTGTTTAATTAAATTGTGCTTGCAATTGGATTCACTTTCTGCTTCATTCCTGCCAGCACGTAACATCGACGAACAAGTCATTTTTCAAGTCATCGTCGAACTGTTATTTTTTCCCTCATGACAGTGGAAACAACTTAAAATACTCACATTTTTTGCCATACAGATAAGTGCAAGACATCATTATAAACTATAAATTGTCTACTTTTATTTGTGTACACTCACAACAACAAAGCCTTATGCTTTTATAAAATAAAGAAAATAAACAGGGTGCATTTGCAGCTCTCTCTGTGAGAATATTTATGAAACAAGTCTCAATAATGAACTGAAACTCAGTGAATACTAATCACACAAACATGAAACATATACATTTAAAGAAAGCTTGAAATGTTACACAGCTTCAATCACATGCTCTGATACGAAATGTTTGACAGTAAGTGGTAGAGCATGAATAACGTGTGATTTCGAATCTCAAACCAGTGAGGGGGGGGGGGGGGGGTGGATCGATACAGCACAGTATCGCAATATTTTCTGTGGCAATACTGTATCGATACACGGGCGCCAAGTATCGATCTTTTTTTGCATATTTAATTTTAAAATTATCTGTTTTACTCTCCGGTTTTCTTCATTGGTTTCTCTATTTTTCACTGCTTGAGAACATAGGTTGAATCCGAAATCGCCCCCAAAACAATCATTCACTAAGTTAGGCTTATTCCCTAAGTCCACTAATACTGTTCACTTGAAGGAGTGGATGAAAACGAGTGAGTGAATTCGGACAGCCGTTGAGCGTAAGCTGTAGGCTACACTTTAATGCAGTGCAATGTGGGAGAGAGACGCGATCTGACACGCGTCCCGTTTTCTCACAAATGTTCATTTAAGACTTTATTTAAATCATTTTAGACAGCTCTTATGAGTACATTTGACAAAACGGACATTTTGGCATATTTTTTTTTGTGTGTAATGATTTGTTCAAGCCCAAAAGAGAACTCGATACTGACGCGCGACTGTTCTGTATGTGTGTCTGTGTGTGTGTAATACAGGCAGGATTGAACGGATACTGCGTAATTGCGTTAAAAGAAAAGTTTGTTCTGTGTGTGTGTGTGTGTGTGTGTGTGTGTGTGTGTGTGTGTGTGTGTGTGTGTGTGTGTGTGTGTGTGTGTGTGTGTGTGCGTGCGTGCGTGCGTGCGTGTGTGTGTGTGTGTGTGTGTGTGTGTGTAATACAGGCAGGATTTAACGGATACTGCATAATTGCCTTAAAAAAAAAATTTGTTCTTGCGTTGCCACGGTGGGCAAGTGATGAAACCGGGTTGCGACTGAACACTATCGTAGCAAGCCTGGAGCTCAACATTCATGTGAGAGGTCTCCTATTCAGAGAATAATTACGTCCTGTCCTTTGTCCTGAATGTTCAAGAACAAGTTTTTGCACTTCAGTTAATGTGTAGAAGATAATGTTTACAGAATTAAATGTGACATTTAATTAAAGTGAGTTGAGCAGTCTTATTTTGCTCATTTTTTGTGATGTCTTTGAATAAAATGGGGAACATGAATCGCAATATATTGCTTGTATCGCAATATATTGAGAATCGCAATAATATTGAATCGTGGCCTAAATATCACGATACTATCGAATCGCCACATTGTTGCCAATTCCCACCCCTACAAACCAGTGAGTATGGCAAGTATAAGAGTCACTTCGTCGCCAGGGGCCCGCTTGCGATGTGGGCCTCCATGTCATATATTGCATATGATATGAATGGAGGGCAGTGTTTATTCAGGGGGCCCAGAATTCCCTAGCTATGGCTGAAGGTTCAGGCTCTTTTAAATGACTGCATTTATTTTAATTTAAAAGTTTGTTTTATGTTCTAACTATTTTTGAACTGCAGGTTTAGGCCCACTTAAGTGACTGCATTTATATTAATTTAAGTTTAATTCAATTATTTATTTAATTTAAATACATGCTTATTACTGTTCAAAATATTCTATATGTTGCTTAAAAATAAATTATATTGTGTCCAATAGACAAAAGCTGCAAACGGCTCTGTGATGAATGAATGAATGAATGACACAACACTATAGTATCTAATTAGTTAGACTTACTTAAAATAGCATGCAAACCGATTGCCTAAAATAAAATAGAAATAGTATGTTGTACTGACAAATGCTTAGTTTGTATAGTATACCAGTGATGCGCGGGTCAATGTATAAACAACCCGCACCCGACCGACGTTTTCAACTAACCCGCCCGCAACTCGGACCGCAAAAAAAAAAAAAAAAAAAAAAGAAAGAAAATATTGTACCCGACCCGCTTCCTGATCCGCATTTTTTAAAAGTAGTAAATGCTCATCGTAGCGTCACTGGGCCATAGACGTCTAACACAAATGTGTAAATAGCATCGCAAGAAGTACGCATGACAAAGCCAGCACTTTGGTCATCATCTTTCATTATTTCGGCAAATGTCTCCCACACTTTGCTCTTCTATGTGTGTAGCTATTTGCGGAGCTTCCACTCCTCAGTCTTCACCTTTTCTCTTGCTGCCTCCATCTCTCCTGCAGACTGTAGTGATGGCCGGTTCATGAACGAATCGTTCTTTTGAACCGGTTCTTTTTAGTGAACCGGTCGAACCGGACTGAATCGTTCGAAACAGTTCGTGTCTTGCGTCAGTGCTTAATCCACAAGTTACTAAAGTTACTCACTTTCAGACATGCCTGACAGTCCCTCCGAATCGAAATAAACCAATATCCCTGAGTATATTTTACTCCAGTAACTCCAACAGTTCACTAAACTGAGACATGTTGGTGCCACTGCTGAGAGAAGTGATGAGCACGAGCAGCTGATACTGCGCATCCGCGTGCTTCCGAACGCACCGGTACAGTTCTCGGATCCCACCAGTACAGAACCGAGACTGAGCTCGTGCGTTATCTTCGTGCCAGTTATTCAGCCAATAAAGTGTAGGCCTTTGTATTACATAGAAAATTGTGTCTAGTACTATATACAAAGGTTTAATTGGCATCTTTATTTCAAACGACCCGACCGACCGCTACCCGAATATCATTAAAACTATTTTTTGGATGATTCGTAACTGCGGGTAACCGCGGGTGACCGCAGGCACCCGCTCATTTTGGATCAACCCGCGCATCACTGTAGTATACTTACACAAGAGAACTGTAGAGAGTACTTGATCATTTACTTTAAATAAAATATAATTGTTACCATTGTTGTGTTTTGCATGCTGAATGTTGAAGTCTGTGTGACTCGAGCATGATCAATTTGCAAGATTGTCACAAATATAGAGGAATTATATAAACCCCATTAAAAGTTTCACAAGGTGTTTAAGACATAAGTGTTAGCAACAAAATTATAAAAGATAATTAATTGACATGAAATATAGTTATGTTATTCATTATATATATGTATATATATACATATATATATATATATATATATATATATATATATATATATATATATATATATATATATATTACTTCTCTTCCTTTTAAACTAAATAACTGATTTATTGTTGCATCGCTGCATAAATGGGAAGATAATTACAATAGTATAAATGAAGTTCCAAGTGCCCAACCAAAGGAAACATTTCAGGAAAATCAATTTAGGAAGTCAGCTTATGTGATGGTCTTTCAAATTGTTCAGTTGTATTGAAAATTCAACATTCAAGATGACTTTGGGAAATGAGTGAATGCAAACAGAGAAAAATAACTGCAGAAGTGGAGGAAATGAGTGAACAGTCCATTATGAATTTCCCCGCCTCAAAACTGCACTGAAACCAATCAATTTATCTTAACTTGGGTTTTCTGAGTAAACAAAGCATAGTATGTGAATAGTAGCCTACAGATTACTAGAGTTTTACAATTAAGTTAAGACATTAAGTAAAGTTAACTAAAAAGTGTTAATTAGATTGACTGTTGGATTTTACAGTGAACATATTGCACAAAGGGGGTTTATATAGTCAGTCCAGATCTGAAGTTTGGGGTTGGTAGGATTTTGTTATGTTTCTGAAAGTGTCTTATGCATCAATAATGCACATCAATGTTGAAAACAGTTGTGCAGTTTAATATTTTATTGTGGAAACTGTGAAGTTCAAAAGAACAGCATTTGATTGATATAGAAATCTTTAATAACAAAGGTAACAAAGGGTGGAAATGTTTGGCACAGCTGTTTTTCAGCAAGATTCCTTTGATCCACATGTTCATGATCATGACTGATACGTGTTTCTTAAACCTGTCCTGGAGCCCCACACCACTGCACATTTCTGATGTCTGCCTCATCAGACACCCGATTCAAGTCTTGCAATCTCTACTAATGAGCTGAATCAGATGTGTTAGATGAGGGAGACACACAACATGTGCAGTGGTGGGGGTCTCAAATCTGACCTTTTCCAAACCCCTTCCAGTCCCACTTGATTTTAAACTGGACACAGCACTTTTTCCAAATGCTGTACTGAAGTGATGTCTAGAGTGCAGACACCCTTGAGGGATGGGCGATACTGCTTTTCGATCTGATACAGATACTTTCAAGGCAAGTATTGTCAATACTTAAAACAATACCAATACTTCTGATCTTTTAAATCATAATTTCTAAAGATAAAATGATTAATTACACCCACTTAACATTCTATTTGGAAGTCATGTTTTTAAGATTCAATAAGCAGTAACTAGAAAGCATTAGTTTATGTTTTCATGTACACTATAAGGAAAAAAATCACCTTTAAGCCGGGCTCAGACTACAGCAGTTTTTAAATCTTAACCGATTGTGAAATCTTTTGTGAAAATGATTGGTGCATCACGCACATAAGGAGAATCTTCAGACAATCTCTTTCAAATCTCAAACCTGCACACACTACAAGATTTAAAAATCGTGGCGCATCACACACTTCAAACATTCTTAAGATTATCGTGCCAGATATAGCACCTCACGTGATCTCAAGTGGATGTAAACAAAATGGATACTGTTTCGTGGCAATTTGCTGTAGACCTTATGTAAGGAGACATTTTAAAGGCAGTTGTGTTGTTCCCACATTTTGACCAGCCATTCCTGGTTTTATCCATTGTCTACCAGACTTGTACAGCTGCTTGTTGTGTGTGGTCGCCATTTCAAAAATTCCTTCACTTCCGTCTCCTTGTAGACTTGTCTCTCATTGGCTATTGTGGAAGTATTGAAGTAATCATAGTCGCAATCATCCAGATTTAAAATCCTAAATATCACACGTTTGATATTGTCGGGACAGCCCGATATGTCCGTGAGCAGATGGGAGGATTAAGATTTGAGCAGAAAAATGCCTCACATTACCAGATAATCTGGCCTGAACATCAGAATCGACGATGCTCTAAATCGGGGTAAATCGGGCATAAATTGGCCTGAAACTCCTGTAGTCTAAGCCTGGCTTTAGCTTCTCACTGGGGCAGTAACCTTGTAACATGTGCATATTAGTATTATAAGATACAAGTACAACTTTAATTAAAAATAACCATGGTGTTACTACAAATACTAGTTAAACAATGGTTACTGGAGTAAAACTAGTTATTTTTTGTAACAGACTGCCAATGAAAGTGAGTTTCCATTTGTTTATTGTGAAATAACTCATAAATGTACTGGCCATCTGTCCGGGTTGTTTCCCTGCCCGTTTGGAGAATGGGTGGATCGAAGAGGGTATGGTGCCAATGGTTTTTTATGATCTACTTATGCTTATGATGCCTTTGGGAAATGCATCTTTGTTTGGATAAGTGCTGCAAGTGAATCATCAGATGAAGAGGAGACATTGCTCTATCCCACACAATTATTCGCCTATGCATATCTTGCACTTCAAAGCTTTTTTTATGCTAAATAAATAAAATTTCTGGTTAAATACTAAATATCTTACTAAAAGTCCCCCTGTAGTCAGTAATTGCATCCCTTAAAACTCATCTTTGATCACCAAATTATATATTTAAATGTTTTTTCCTGTGAAAAAAATTCTTCATGCCTTAAAATAGCTTGAATGTAACTCTACACCCTTGCCTCATTTAGTATGCGGTTCTTTGAATATGCAAATTAGCCTCGCCAACACTCACTCACACCAGCTCAGAGTGAAGTGAGTTAGGACTTATAGTAGCCGGAGTCTGCTGAGTCACAGTATTAGTTATGAGTCACTCATCCAACTTACTTACACTACACAATGGTATCGCTCTTTACAACGTCTGACACATAATGGTAAATAATACGATTAGCCTTTTGCTTGACTGTTATCAAACAACTAATAATGTGTTGCTAATGTTACACAAACTATGTTCGCCATCTCAGTCTGCCTTCTAACAATCATCAGGATATCCTGGCCCTTTTCAAGATCTGCTAGTTCGCTGATAATTATATGCTAAAGGCCGCCGGAACGTTGATCTGATTGGTTAGAAGGTAGTTTGTGACGTCAGAAACATCAGCGATTTCAAACAACGTTTTGGAGACTGTCTTTGGTTCACTGCAGTTTTAAGCAGAAAATACTCAGCAATGCTGTCGACTTATGACTTTATACATTGTTTGTCTTAAAGCATAATTAAAAACACCACATAGACATATAAACAACATTAAAAACTGGATTTGCACCACAAGGGGACTTTAACACTTAAATATCTCAACACAGACTCCAGTGCTCCACATTATTTTTAGCACACCATATTTGTATGTAAGTGAACATGGCATTTGAGAGCTACAGCAGCGGCCAACCTTTTCAGCTACTAAACAGTTCAAGTTGTGAGATGACATGGTAAAATTCTTCAATCCTTTTTACACACTACTGTTGTTACTTTATTTGGTTGTTTTACTGTCATTTTGTCACTATTCACAACTCTAAAACAAAATGTTAAATTTAGATGCCTGTTTGTTGCTGCCGTTTTTTATTTGGCTTCTGTACCCGTATGGAGGCCCAAATGTGAAACTAATGTAATAATCTTTTGAGAAATTTGTAAATCAATTAAAAAGTGACAAATTAACTGAAAATTCAAAATATCAACCAAGCAATTATCAAGACGAGATAAAAATAATAAAGAGTTTAGAATATATTACTAATCCATTATCAGACTGCTAATTACAAATCATCTCTTAGCATATTTAATTTCAAAACAACAAAGTGTGGCATTGCTCCACTGAACCAGGATCACCACACAGAAACCAAATGTGGAAAAAAAAAAACACAGTAGAGAATGAGGACAAACACTTTCTTTTGCTGACAATATCAGAGTGTGTGCACCGTCATAGTGCTGCCGCCGATAGAAAGAATCTTTCTTCACTGGCTTTGATTGAAGCTGAAGCCGCAGTCTGTGAGATCAAACATGGCTGTCTTGCAGATTAAAGGCACACGTTACGTTTTGTGATTTATGTTCGTATCATTGCTCTGATGTTAAGAGCTTGTGTGGGGAAGCAAAACAAGACATTTTCAAGGACGCTTTCTGACCCGAGTCTAACCAAACATCAGAGGAACCTTTGAAGTAAATATTCCACACTATTCACTGCTTTATATCCCAGACCATCCCAGAATGTTTCTTTAGTTAGACCGATTATTATTTTATCTACAGTAAAAGTAGTGTATGTACGTCCACTCAACAAGGCCTAAATGAAAATACAACCCTAGCCAACCAGGTTCACACCTGTTGTTGCCTAATATTCCTAGTTTACACCACTGATAATCTACTTTAGATTTTTTTATAGCTACTAATAATAATAACATTGAATTATATACATGTGTATTTTTCACAACTGTTCAAGGACTCCGATAACATGCAAGTCCTACAAATAATGTGCTCAAGGACTATTACTGTTGTGCTCTATTAAGTGGTCTTCTTTTGTGCTTTGAGCAAAGATCAAAAAGCAGTAAATTAATAAAAGATCAATAATTCCTTTAGTTTGTGGGGAGAACAGGTGTGTTGTTGAGCATTGCTGTGTGATTTGTGAACCACTTTAGCTTAAGAACTTACAGGTGTTTACCTCCGATACCTCTGCGCTGCAACTACTAGATGATCCAGTGTTTTTTTTCCATCAAACTATCAGACGTTCAGCAGCACTGTCTGAAAAAATGGGTCATATATTTGGAGATGTGGTCTGGCAAGTTTCCCATCGTCCGCATCTCCTTTAGCAAGATAAAGCATATTTAGATGAAGGTAAACGTATTTGGCTTGCTGTCCATGATGGAGAGCTTGAGCACTCGATAAAATATCAAACCTACTTTCTTTTTCTGTCCTATTTTCATGCAGTCTCCAAGAAAAAGTATAGGTAATATATAGGTAATATTGAATATCCTATTTTATTGTATAAAATATATTAGAATATAGAAGCAAAGTGTGCTGTGAACAGCGTTTCACATTGACTTTAAGGAGGTAATGGCTAGTGGCAGTTTGTGAGAACTTTTCAGAGTTGCTAATAGGTAAACAAACATTGATCAAACCAATTTAAGATTGCAGCAGGTTTGATTTTTATGTATCTGCTGATAATCAGTGGTCTAATTTCCTGTGTTTAGTTAGTTTTCTTGTTATCTAGGTTTCCAAATACGTACTCATTTGCCTCTATAGTAACTGATTAAGTTTGTCACGTGTCTAGTTTGGTTCATCGTTATCCCTGTGTATTTACACTTTTCAGTTTCCTCGGTTAGGTGTCGGTTATTGTCTTGGTGTGTATACACAGCTGTTGTGGATTTGGGTCTGTATGGCTTTTCTTGAGTTATCTTTCATGAATGCACCCTGGAAGCTGGAATTAGATCATCGCTTCAACTTTCCTTGCCTACCTGAATGGTACGGCCCCACTTCATCTAATATCCAATCTGATGAAACTTACATTTATCTTCAGAACACAAATTACGGTATAAAAATAAAATTTGAAGATTCAAATGTTTAAGATTCATTAAGTTCATAAAGACATCCTAAAGGACTGGATTGAATCACTCATTTAATTTTAATTTTTATCATGTAAACCATATTAATCAAGCATTTTAATAGGGGCCTTCTTAAGAGACACAATTTATTTATATAATGAACAGATTTACATAAAAACCTTATAAAGCCACACATCAAAATTGAGAGCTCAACACTACTTGCTTGATGCACAAGAACCAGTGAGGTTTGTTCTCGCATATCAAGGACACATGGTTATTCTGTCAGCCGGTGAGGTGTATGGAGTGAGCTGAGTGGTTCCTGAAATGTAATCTGTCAGCCATTGAGCTTGCAAACTCCCTAGCATTAAATCAGGGTTCTTCAAATCTAGACCTCAATTCAAGGTTCCACTCCCAAACCTAATCAAGCACCTTGAACAAGCTATTTAAGGCCTTCAGGATTACTATAGGCAGACTAGTTTAATCAGGGTAGGAGCTAAACTCTGCAGGAGAGTGGACCCTGAGGGACAGATTTGAAGAACCCTATTTTAAACAGACTTATTTCAGTGTTTCAGCAAACTGGTTCACTGCAGCCCACTATCAAAGTTTCTCTGACATAGTCCTCCCCAGCACCACCTGCCTTTCTACTTCTAGGGGATTCATTTATGTCCATTTGTTCAGCCACAGCAGTATTGTTTACATGCTCATTGAAGCATGTCTGTGAGGTAGCAAACCTTAATGAAAATTAAGCATGTTTCTTCTGTGAGTGGGGAGTGGGAAATGTAGAGTCGATACTACTGTGCTCCACTTAGAGGTCTTCACGGGTACACACAGGTACAAAAAGGTCTGTAGAATGGAAGGCCTGCATACGTTCAAGCAGATGATGATTCTCTATTCAGATATGTAATACAATGTACATGTATTATAAGAGCCAATGCAAGGCTTTTCCACGTCATACTTGAGAAAGGTAAATCCTGTAATCTAAAGTAAAATCTACCACAGTGTGATGGAGCTGGTCAAGGTGCTCTCAATGACGCTGATGTAAAAGCTGCTGAGGATCTTTGGTGCCGAATTTCCTCAATCTTCTGAGGAAGTACATCTGCTGTTATGCTTTCTTGACCAGCTGGGTGGTGTTATGTGACTGATGTAGATGCCCAAGTATTTACAACAACTCTCCCTCTCCACCTCACGCCCATGGATGATCAGCAGCTAATGAGTTCTCCATCTCCTTGGTTTTGTCTGTATTTAGAGTGAGATTGTTTTCTTCACACCATTCCACTAGACTCGCTACCTCGCCCCTGTATGCTGTTTTGTCACCACCAGTGATAGATCCAACAACCGTGGTGTCGCCTTATTGTTGGCCATGTAGTCAAATGTGAACAGTGTGTAAAGCGTGAGGCAAAGGACACCTCCTTGAGGGGTTACCAGTGTTCATCACAATGCTGTTTGTTGTGATATTTCCATTTCTGACAGACTGTGGCCTGCCAGTGAAGAAATCCAACAGCCAATTTCAAAGTGCAGAGTTCAGTCCAAGTTGTAACAGTTTATCAGTGAATAACTATTAAAAGTGGAACTGTAGTCGATGAAAAGCATCCTAGTGTAAGCATCTTTGTTTTCGAGATGTGAGAGGGTTATATGAAGGGCTGCTGAGATAGTGTCCGAGGTAGATCTGTCGGGCGGTAGGCCCGGTAAGGAATCCAGCGTTTCCGGTACACTGCTCTGAATGTGGGTCAGAACCACTCTCTCAAAACACTACATTATGATCGCAACTGATCTGTAGTCATTCAAACAGGTCACTGTGCTCTTTTTGGGAACTGGGATAATGGTGGTAGGTTTAAAACAGGTGGGGACCCTGGCCTGTGAGAGTGACAGATTGAAGCAGAGGTGAGAACATCAGCCAGCTCTGCGGCACATCCCCTTAAGCCCAATTTATACTTCTGTGTTGAACTCACGCCGTAGCTACGTTATAGGCTGTGTGTAGCGCGTGTACCCTTCGGCGTACTCTGACGTGCACCTCTCCAAAGATGTAACAACGCGCCAATTATACGCGGCCTCAAGCACTGTGATTGGTCTGCTAGAACCGCTCCCTCGGGTTTCACACGCTCCCTTTGTATGTGTAATTGTGCTTCAACGCAAACAACGACACAGAAGTATAAATGAAAACCAACACGTAGTCTATAGCGTAGAGGCTCCGGCGTAGGTCCGATGCAGAAGTATAAATCAGCCTTAAAAGCCCGCCCAGGGGTGTTATCTGGGCCTGCAGCTTTAGGAGGATTCATTCTCCTTAAGGCTCTGTGTACTTGAGCTAGTGAGTTAAAGGCGGGTTGTGCGATCTGGCTGTGTGAATGGCCCCTCTGTGTATAGGCTGCTGGAGGTCTTAAAGTGGCCGTAAAATTGGTTTAGCTGTTCAGGCAGGGTGACAGTGGAGCTACTTACATCTGAAGTGCTCTTATAGTCTGTGATGTGTTGCAGGCCTTGCCACATCCACCTAGCATCAGCAGTAGAGTAAAAGCTCTCAATTTTCTCTCTATACTGCCTTTTAGCCTCCATGATGGTCTTCGTTAGTTTGTACTTTGCTGCAATGTACTCCTCTGTGTTTCCTAATCTAAATGCAAGAGATCGAGCATGCATGCATGCACACAGCATGTTGTGCACCTGACTGTTCATCCACGGCTTCTGGTTTGAAAATTTCCTAATATGTATGGCGGGCACAATGTTGTCGACGCCAGTGCTTATGTACCCAGTCACATATTCAGCATACACTTCTATATTAATGGAAGTATCCTCCAGTGTGGCTGCAGATTTAAACACCTCCCAGTCTGTCTGAGCAAAACAGTCTTGCATTATGCACTCCGTTTCTGGAGACCAGAGTTAAACTAGTTTTACAGTTGGGTTTGTTTGCTTAAAGTCAATAATTGTATCTCTTAAAACCCACCTTTGATCACCAAAATGACATATTTAAAAATAATTCTTCTTGCCTTAAAATAGCTTGAATGTAACTCTACACCCTTACGTCATTTAGTATACGCGGTTCTATGAAAATGCAAATGAGCCCCACCTCCACTCACTCACAGCAGCTCAGAGATCCACTCGTTGACGATCACACGTTGATCTGGTTGGTTACAAGGTAGTTTGTGACATCAGAAACACCAGCGATTTCAAACCATGTTTTTGAGACTGTCTTTGGTTCACTTCAGTTTTAAGGAGAAAATACTCAGCAATGGTGTTGACTTATGATTTTGATAATGGTTTGTCTTAAAGCATATTAAAAACACCACATAGACACATAAACAACATTAAAAGCTGGATTTTCACCACAGGGGGACTTTAAGTCTTTGTCTATAGGCTGGGTATAGGAACAAAGAAATATGATCAGAAAGTCCAAAATGAGGTCAGGTGCGGGTTTGTATGCATCTGGGATGTTACTGTAAACATGATCCAGCATATTCTAATCATGTGTGGGAATGTGTACGTGCTGAAAATATTTCGGCAATACAGTCCGTAGATTACAGTGATCGCCCACCCGAATAACCAAAAGCAGCATCGGGGTAAGCCGTTTCCAGCGCATTGATGGCATCATGAGTTTGCCCAGCGCTGCTGATGAGCTGGCATGCGGAGGAATGTAAACAGCAGCCAAAAACACAGCACTAAATTACCATTTCTGTAGCAGCATCTCAACATCTGGTGAACGGTGCTTAAAAACAACCTGTACAACCTGTACTACACACCATGAGTTGTTAACAAACAAACAAACACACCCCCCCTTTGGTCTTGCCGGAGGCAGCTGCGCATTTGTAACTGATTCAGGCAGATTCCGGGACTTTGGCTGATAGCCAAGTCTCTGCAAAAATTAGAGCACTAAATTCACATTGCGTTGTAATCCTGATACTTAGTTTGTCAAGTTTGTTCTCCTGTGAACGCACGTTAGCTAGCAGGAGGCTGGGTAGACATGGTTGGCTAGCGCAAGCTTTTAGCTTGACATGAAGGCCCCCTCTCTTGCCTCGCTTGCGCCTCCACCTTCGCAGGGATCTCCATAGGGTCGGCATCCTCACCTGAGCTAAGAGGCCTTCTCTAGGATTGCGGTGGTTACGTGCGGTGCGAACAATGCATTACAGGTTCGGAGGTATAAACCCGGCATATGCAGAATCTTTATAGTGGATAACATTACTGCGCTGTAAAAAAAAAAAAAACAGATACATAAAAAACACACTAAAACACGGCATACAAGATCGGAGCTAACAAACACATCTGCCAAGGAAGGCTGGTTTAGAGTCCACGGTTTAGAGTCCACTATCACAAGACTATTCCTACTAATTCTGAGGAATTCCTTACTGTTGTGGTGGCCGATAGGTGTTGTCAGGGTGTTCTGATAAATACAAGTAGTATGGGCACTTCCAATATATGGAAGATAATAATAAAGCAGATAAAAATGCAAAATGTTATTAAGGGAATGTATGTTTGGTAATTTTTTATTTTATTTTTTTAATCTTTATTAAATCTTAACGATACAAACCGTAAGAACACACAAATAGAGATAGTTCATATTGTACTTTACTACACCTCAGTCCTTTTTTTACATCATCAAATATGTTTTGCAGTGTAACATAAACCAAAGCAAAAGCTTTGCCATCCCCAACACAGAACAACAGTGCTACACAAATGCTAAGATGCCTGACACGTGGGATTTAGCAGTGGATTAATACCAGTTATGATGAGGAAAAATAAGCATCAGCTTTCAGCTAACGCTGGGACTGGACTGAGTGACAGTGATTTGAAGGGAAGCATCCTCACAAAATCAACTAACAGACATGCATTACCATTTAGAAAGGTTGATGGAGTAGGACAGATGCACTGCTGCCATTAGTGACAGTGCAATTCTTTAAACAAAGGATAATATTACCACAAGAGTGTCAATAGAAAAGGGTTACAAGCATCTGAATTGCTCTTTAACGTGCTAAAATATGTGCAATTACTTATTACAATTACTTATTTTCTGCCAGACTTTTTCACGGTAAATGTCTTTCTAAAAAAGGACACCTGGAGACTCCAAAAGGACACAAAATAACCAAGTGATATATGAGTCTATTATCTCTGCCAACTCTGAAGTAATAAGCCTCGTTCCCTTTCAAGGCCCCCGCGTGATTGCGTCATGAACCACCTATGAAATCAGTCCAATGGCGTGACGGAACGTCATGTGACGTCATAGACCAGGAAATAGAGGAGCTGAAGGAGCAAGCGCTCTGTGTGAATCTGTTCCTGTCTATTTATTGTTGTTTGTCCACAAGCATATATATACACTCACCTAAAGGATTATTAGGAACACCATACTAATACTGTGTTTGACCCCCTTTCGCTTTCAGAACTGCCTTAATTCTATGTGGCATTGATTCAACAAGGTGCTGAAAGTTTGCAGTTGATGGAGATTTGTGGGATGTACATCCAGGGCACGAAGCTCTCGTTCCACCACATCCCAAAGATGCTCTATTGGGTTGAGATCTGGTGACTGTGGGGGCCATTTTAGTACAGTGAACTCATTATCATGTTCAAGAAACCAATTTGAAATGATTCGAGCTTTGTGACATGGTGCATTATCCTGCTGGAAGTAGCCATCAGAGGATGGGTACATGGTGGCCATAAAGGGATGGACATGGTCAGAAAAAATGCTCAGGTAGGCCGTGGCATTTAAATGATGCCCAATTGGCACTAAGGGGCCTAAAGTGTGCCAAGAAAACATCCCCCACACCATTACACCACCACCACCAGCCTGCACAGTGGTAAAAAGGCATGATGGATCCATGTTCTCATTCTGTTTACGCCAAATTCTGACTCTACCATCTGAATGTCTCAACAGAAATCGAGACTCATCAGACCAGGCAACATTTTTCCAGTCTTCAACTGTCCAATTTTGGTGAGCTCTTGCAAATTGTAGCCTCTTTTTCCTATTTGAAGTGTAAATGCGTGGTACCAGGTGGGGTCTTCTGCTGTTGTAGCCCATCCGCCTCAAGGTTGTGCGTGTTGTGGCTTCACAAATGCTTTGCTGCATGGTTGTAACGAATGGTTATTTCAGTCAGAGTTGCTCTTCTATCAGCTTGAATCAGTCGGCCCATTCTCCTCTGACCTCTAGCATCAACAAGGCATTCTCGCCCACAGGACTGCCGCATACTGGATATTTTTCCCTTTTCACACTATTCTTTGTAAACCCTAGAAATGGTTGTGCGTGAAAATCCCAGTAACTGAGCAGATTGTGAAATACTCAGACCGGCCAGTCTGGCACCAACAACCATGCCACGCTCAAAATTGCTTAAATCACCTTTCTTTCCCATTCTGACATTCAGTTTGGAGTTCAGGAGATTGTCTTGACCAGGACCACACCCCTAAATGCATTGAAGCAACTGTCATGTGATTGCTTGATTAGATAATTGCATTAATGAGAAATTGAACAGGTGATCCTAATAATCCTTTAGGTCAGTGTATATATATATATAAATAAATAAATATATATATATATATATATATATATATATATCTAGACAGGAGTATAATGGCGAGCAAACAGCTTTGGATCGTGTGTTTGTCCCTGCCCTCGCTTCATTACAAGTGGGGACATACGCGATTCATGTGTTGTTTGTTTGGTTTGTTTTAAAAGGGGGCTGATTCTGATTCATGGTTCATTCATAAATTTCTGACGTGTAACATATGCACTATCGAGAGTTTTAGCTCTGCTCCTGTTGGCTTTCTTCTCGAGAGAAGAATTTTCCTTTCTCTCTTTCATTTATGATTGTGTGCAAACTAATTATGTATTTATTGTTTGAGATCATAATATGAAAATTCAGCCTGTCATTCAGACCATATATTCTTGTCTGCTTGCTCTGGCTGCATTGATGAAATTAAATGTTAAATACTTCTTATTTGAAGTCTATATTAATACACTATAATAAGCCTTTCACCTAGACCGTTTCTACTTGTCTGGTTGATATTTGGCTACATTTAATTCCACACGTAATAACCTAGAATACTGTCTAACACTTGATGGCTGCTCTATTAAGTCTTCGTCGTCGGTTAGGAACTTGGGTGTGCTCTTTGATAGCAATCTTTCATTTGAAAGTCACGTGTCTAGTATCTGTAAAACCGCATTTTTCCATCTTAAAAATATATCTAAATTACGACATATGCTCTCATTAACAAATGCTGAACAATTAGTTCATGCTTTCATGACATCAAGACTAGATTATTGTAATGCTCTACTGGGTGGTTGCCCTGCACGCTTAATAAATAAACTACAGCTGGTCCAAAACGCTGCAGCTCGAGTTCTTACTAGAACCAGGAAATATGACCATATTAGCCCGGTTCTGTCAACACTGCATTGGCTGCCTATTAAACATCGTATAAATTTTAAAATATTGTTGATTACTTACAAAGCACTAAATGGTTTAGCGCCGCAGTACTTGAGCGAGCTCTTAACGCATTATAGTCCTTCACGCCTATTGCGATCTCAAAATTCGGGCCAGTTGATAATACCTAGAATATCAAAATCGACTGCGGGCGGTAGATCCTTTTCCTATTTAGCACCAAAACTTTGGAACAGTCTTCCTACCATTGTCCGGGAAGCAGACACACTCTGTCAGTTCAAAGCTAGACTAAAAACACATCTCTTTGACCTAGCATACACATAATATATTATAGACTTCTATAATTCAATGTTAGGCTGCATAGATTAGGTCAGCCGGAACTGGGAACACTTCCCTTAAATCCTGATGTACTCGTTACATCATCATAAGAAGAATGGCATCTACGCTAATTTTAGTGTCTTTGTTTATCCCGAGGTTTTCCTGCAGCCTACCGGATCCAGGCCGTATCCAGATCTGACTAGGAGCTTTGCCTGGACCCGATGACAACGCAGTGCTGAAGTGCCAACTAGCCTCTCCCTATGGAGGATCCCTTTCCCACTCTACAGATAAAACATTGTGATTCCAGTTCGCGTACCCACCCCGAAGTGATAAAATAAAACAAAATTCTGTATCAAATTACAGTTACTGTGAATCCGACCTCTAGTTCATAAACGCCAGAGGAGAACTGGCCCCCGACTGAGCCTGGGTTCTCCCAAGGTTTTTTTTTTTTCTCCAGTAGGTCACCTGATGGAGTTTTAGGACACCAGTAGGTCACTTGATGGAGTTTTTCGGTTCCTTGCCACTGTTGCCTTTGGCTTGCTCAGTTGGGGATATTCAAAATAATTAACCAAGCATTAATACCATTGATCAGCCCTACCAAACGTGGATGTTTTTTCTCTAAGAAACAAACATTATGTTATTTGATTGATATTGTGAAGCTGCTTTGATGCAATTTATATTGTGAAAAGCGCTATATAAATACACTTGACTTGACTTAATTTTTGATAAAAAATCTCATCTGATCTCTTTGGGGAAGCGACTCTCTGAGGAGGTTCGCAGCGCTGCCAGTTCGGTTGTTCCCTGCCGATTCGCCGTTACAGGGCACCGAAGTGACTGTTCGACCAATACCAGAGTTCAGTCTCGAGACTGGTTCCCTTAGTATATTTTCTGGCAGTATGTAAGCTACTGCCAAATATATCTTGTTGGGTCCTGCTCAATTTAGAAATGGTTTCAGAATTCAGTTTGGTTCTTCCGCCCAGATTTCTAGGGGTCCTCCCTACGTGGTGGACCATGAGCAGGCTCTGGTTATGGAGCAGAAAGTACAGACTTTCTGCGAAAGGAGGCTATAGAAAGGGTTCCTCCTCCCAGTAGGGAGTCAGGAGTTTAAAGTCGTTACTTCATTGTTCCAAAGAAGGATGGAGGCTTACATTGAAACAAATTGTGTCACAAATTCAGTTCGAGGACTGGTTTGTCACGATAGATTGAAGGATGCGTCCTTCCATGTAGCCATCCGTCCTCATCACAGGAAGTCCCTGAGGTTCGCTTTCGGGAGCGAAGTGTACCAATATCGGGTTCTTCCCTTCAGCCTAGTAAAACTAGGCCAGTCACTGACTGTTGGGTCTCAAGACAGCTGCGTCCAATGTAATAACTTTTGGACTCCTGTACATGAGACCCCTGCAGTGCTGGCGCCGAACCAAGGGGTTTTCTCCGAGGTGAAATCTTTTTCGCATGATCAAGGTCACGTGGTGATGCCTACGTGCCTTAGTCATGTGGAAGAAACCTTGGTTCCTTGCCCAAGGCCCAGTGTTGGGGCTTCTTGTCGTTGCGTAATGCTAACGACAGATGTTTCTTTCACAGGTTGGGGGGCGATCATGAGTGGTCGCTCGGCGCAAGGTCTGTGGCAGGACCATCTACTTTCTTAGCACATAAATCCTCTAGAAATGATGGTGGTGTTTTGAGCTCTCAAACACTCCCTACCAGACCTGAGGGGCCATCATGTGCTTGTCAGCACGGACAACACATCGGTGGTCTCTTACATCAACCATCGGGGGGGTCTGAGGTCACGTAACGCTAACAAATTGTGGAAACTTTGGGCTTGGCCTCGGAGGGGGCGCAGCTCATAAGTTCAGGTCTCTAAACTGAGGTTGTTAAGGCCATCCTCCACTCCAGAGCCCTCCTTCTACGAGGAAACTCTACACCTTGAAGTGGATATTGTTCACTTCCTGGTGCGGAGAGCACCAGCTGGACCCAGCTATCCCCCTCCACACTAAAGGTGTACATGGCTGCCTTAGCTGCTTACCACATCCCTTTAAGTGGTGTATCCTTGGGGAGACACCCTCTAATAACGTTTCCTCCGTTGGCATTGTGAGGCGTCAGATCAAGATACTAGGAGTATGGCTGCTTCTAAAACATTATTTTCAGGAGTTTCCTTCCAATATGTTTGTGATGTTGCTGGATGTTGCCTCGCCGCACACATTAGTGAGGTTTTTGACCTTGACCTCGTCTCCACTTCAGGGGCGCAGGTGCTTTCGTCTTGGTGTGCGCAGAGATTTCACATGGACAGGCAATTGTTACTATGGCGTCGTGGGTATAGTGTTCCCACAGCGTCTTGATGCAACTCGAGTTCCCTTGAAAGGGAATGTCTCAGGTTACGACTGTAACCCTGGTTCCCTGAAGAGGGAACGAGACGCTGCATCATCCTGCCATACTCTCTGCATGCCTGTGATCGACTTGCTTTGGCTTTTCAGAAGCTAGCGCGGTCTGTTTTCAAGGGTGCTTTATAGCTTCCTGGTCTATGACGTCACATGAGGTTCCATCACACCATTGGACTGATGCCATAGGTGATTCATGACACAATCACGCAGGGGCGTCCCCACAGCGTCTCGACGCAGTGTCTCGTTCCCTCTTCAGGGAACCAGGGTTACAGTTGTAACCTGAGACGTTTTCTTTACATTGGTGCTTTTTATGGACTGCTTGAATGAATTTGCTCACTGGATCATTGGACAGAACATTTTCCCAGAGTTTAGGCTTTCCGGCAAACAAAGATGCGAAATAGGCTTGAACGGTTAGAAGAATTACAATTTCCAACTTCCAGGTTTACAGGTGATTGCGCCATTGTATATGCTCAGTGTGACTCCCGACTAATGATGCGTTTCATATGAGGTTGGACGTGGGAATATCCCAAAATAAATGTCCCACTTTAGACCTCAGTGAGTTCCAGTCAGACGTCACGCTCACATGTTGACCACATGATGTCGCCATGACACATCGAGAGCATATTTTGTTTTTGGGTCAATTATGGCAAAAATAACATAAAATCGCTTTGAAAAAAGCTGACGAAAAACAAAAACAAAGGTGTTATTACATAAACTTAATGTCTAATGTTAAGATTTGTTTTTACTTTTATGCTCATTGGTTTTAGGTCCATCCACGACGTCCGTTGGTGACGGAAATGATTTGTCTATGACGCGTTGCCAGACCATAACTCAGTTACAACTGAGAATGGTCTGGTTTTAGTTGATCGGTGTACCCCGAGTTCACAGGCATTCCCGATGTTATTTCCAAAAAAACGAGATGGGAAAAATCCAAATTCTGAGCTGTTTGAAACGCAGCTAAGATCATCTAACTGCATGACGTTATGTTAATGACGCAATTTTACATGCTTCAGTAATTTATTTGGGTTAAATTATTTTAACATGTTAAGGACTTTAAATTAATCATATGCGTTAACGTCGACAGCCCTAGCTTCAGTATTTCATGTGAGAATCAATTCCCTCAATAAATCATTATTGAATGTAGCTTCTTAAAAATGCAGAAGCATGAGTATCATAATCTTGTTCAGTTCTATGTGGTACTCCTTAATAGTCTGCATCCACGTTCGCCTTTCATGTAAGTCAGACTAGTGAACAAAGCAATTAAGTCACTGTGACTGTGCACATGT
The DNA here is from genome assembly GCA_030578275.1 of Meda fulgida. Lineage (NCBI taxonomy): Eukaryota > Metazoa > Chordata > Actinopteri > Cypriniformes > Leuciscidae > Meda > Meda fulgida. Next base: position 34,786,134 of record CM060617.1, on the reverse strand, counting down.
TTCTAAATGAATGAGTTTCATGAATAGAGCTTGTTGCTGTTCTTTATTCTGCTGGTTGCCATGAGCTAAGAGCTAAGGTGCTATAACTGAATGCACAATATGCTATATTTCACTTCATATTATAAAATTCCGTGCATAAAATTAGGCCTCACCGCTTTGGTAACGGAGAGATAACGGTCGTAGCTGATTAGTACAATGTTGAAGACCGAAGCGGTGCAGAGAAGGTAGTCTACGACAAGCCACAGCTTGCACAGTCCTTTACCCAGCATCCATTTCCCTGTCAAGATGTAGGGCATATACACGGGTATGCAGAAGGCACCTGTGGGAAACAGCAATCAGAAGCCACAATTATAGTCATTCTACAAATAAAGCTGAAGAATTTGTGTTGTTGCAACATTTTGTTCGACCTTGTTGTAAAGGGTGAAAAGGTGGTGATTTAAAAAAAAAAAAAAAAATTTTTATGGTTATACAGTACAATCATTGCAATTTCAAGAGTAAAGTTGAGGTCACATTAGCAAAATTATGAAATCAAAAAGGGTCCATTGTCAGTAGTGTAGTGATGCCTGAAGCACAGGTCACACAGAAGTTACTTTCAAAGCAAGCAGCTTTCTGTTTTTCAACATCCATGTGACCAAAATGAACCTGTTGCAAAAAAAAAAGAATTTTTCCAACTTCCTATACATTTCAGTTTAGTTTTAGTTAGTCTCATTAATGGTTTGTTAAATTAAATTTAGTTTTTCGGGAACACATTTCTATTTAATTTTTTATATTTAGTTTTAGTGATTATAATTTAGCATTAATTGAACACTTCCAGTGTAGACCAAAGCAAGACATTTAGTTTAATGTTTGCACAGTTTACAGTTATCTCTTGTGCAAACCAATTGTTTGAGATTGAAAAATAACCAAACAAATGCAATTTAAAAGTATAAAAGTAAAATAAATATCCATTCATACTTATTCATATTAACTGCACATTAATGAATTAATGTCATGCAAATCACTCATGAATAAGAAAACGGTAAATGTTATTCTGCATCAAAAATAAATGTGAAGCAACATAGTCACCAGCAGGCAGAGAAGAATTATTTGTGTGGAGATGTATTATACAGTAGCACTATAATATACGTAAATACAATAAAAGGCAATAAAGTTCCTTACAGTACGATAAGAAAAGGTCCCATTCAAAGAGCATATCCAATCACATACGAGTAACCAGTCAAATCAATACAGGCAAGACTATAAAGATGAGAAGCCTCAGAATTCAAGTAAAGAATACAAGAAATACTTTGTATAGAGACTGTCATGTGCAGCCAACCAACACTGAACTATCTGTAGCATAAAACATGTTTATGGTGGAACAAGACTGTTTTGCCTTAAAGGGATTTCATTCAAACACTTTTTAGCTTCACACCATTTGCTTTCATCAACATTTGTTTGATTTTAAATTTACTGTGATATAGTAATCATCAAGAATCATTTTTTGTCATCACTACAACAAACAACGGTGGACACATGTATAATACATCACATACAGTGATTAATGAGTTTAGAGCATTATCTTTAACACCATGATTTGACTAGGCAAGAATCTGAACTACAGGGAGAGAAAACTGTAAAAATAATTGTAAGCCATGCAATATTTTCTTGCTTTGCCCAAACAAATACAGTAAATGCACAATGATGTGAGGAATAAGGGCAACAGAACATAGCAGTCCGCACTTATCTCACTTTAATTCAGTGTTGTACTTACAGCAGAACTCTATTAACTCTAGTTTTCTTTTTTCTTGTCTTTAATACTCTTGTTTGAGTATTAATGAGAAATCCAAGTATTTATTTATTTAGTATTTTAATGTATATGTACACATTATTAAATATCTGTTGTTATAAAAAATGTAATACATTAGCAGCAAAAATAAATATTTAAGCGTATGTCATGTGATCAAAAAAATTAAAATTCGACCAACTTGCAACCTGAAATAAGAGGATATAGTTTATTGATATATTTAGATAATAATCCTAATAAATAATCATTTTACTAAAAACTTTGAATTCATTATTAAAGTCAAAATTGTGTTCAATTTTATTTTATTCTCTGATAGCAATATTTCAGACAACCCGGTTCTTCACATTGTTAAATTGTAGCATTCACCCTAGAATCCTGTCGAACCCTGGCAGATTTCTGATTCTGATTAAAAATCACTGACCATGAAACTTCTCAGTGAACTTTACTTACCAACGAGGAAGTCTGAGATTGCCAGGTTTAGTAGGAAATAATTGCTCTGTTTGCGCAAACTCTTGTCCATCTTGAAGGCGACGATGACCAGTGCGTTGCCACATACAATCACAGTAATCAATATGACCATCATGACCGTGAGCAGCGCGAGCACCGGAGCCGCGAACCCCGAGTCCCTCCTCACGGCGGTCCAGTTACTGACCGTGTGTTCACGGGTCATGTTGGGATCGCCGTGATGGTTACCCATCGACAGCTTCACGGTCTTCAGTTCGAACTTCGAGCTTGTCTTTTTCATGTGTCTCATGAAGGATGATTTGGTCTAGGAAATGTCTCGTGTGCGCGCAGTTGACGCCCCTTGCCCGTTGCCACTGCGCGCGTCAAGGGCGATTTACTATTCGGTGATCTGATATACTGACATAATCCGCAAAAAAAAAAAAAAAAAAAAAAAACGTTAAATTATCAAGTAAAGCAAGTTATCCCGTTTAGGAAATCACAGAAAATGAAGGCTACAGAACATATCGATAATTTAAGAATTTAAAAACCGTATTTCAAAAGTCGATTCATGAAATCAATTCATATTCCAATTGTTGTATTCAACAAATGTGTCTGAAACTTAAGCAGCTAGATTTCTTGACTGAAAAAGCAGTTTTTGTTAAATGACCCAGACTGACAAACACCTGTCCAAAGATCACATTTGAATGCATAATATCTTATCAGTGCAAATCATTAGGCCCTTTCACATTCATGAGAGTATTACACTTCGTTACTGCAGACTACTAGCCACAGAAGGCACATTCAAAGTTACATCAAGCCATTGATGTACATCAAGCCAAATTATAAGCCATTAATTTAAATAAAACAAATTACTCTGAGGTCCTTTAAGGACAAAAATGTCTGTCACAAAATTGTCATAAAAATTCGAAGCTTTGGAGCATAGACATCAGTTTGGTCTCATTTTAAAGAAGAACCATGGCAGATTATCGCTATTGCTAGCGTTCGCTAGCCTGTTAACCTGCCATTTGTGTTTGCCATCTTTTTTCTCGCGCACTCGCGCACACACAATCTTTAAAAAATTGGGGCGGAAGCGAAGTGGTAGGCAGAGTTTCCTTTGCAGCGCTATGTACGCAGCAGTTCGCCACGAGTCTTCAAACTACAGAAGCAGCAGGTAAGCTAATACGGAAAAGTTATATTTATCCTACCATGCTACTGTAAAAGTTGTGGCAGCATGCAAATTATGCTATTATTATTACTACAATAAAAGTATAACTCTATGTCACCTGCATTCCGAGTTTGACAATGTCATTCGTTTTTATCCAAAGCCATAGCAAGTGTTATAGCTTGGGGAAATACATCTATTGAAAGTCCATGTCCAACTCTAAATTGTTTGGAATTTATATATTTGATTTCGTAGTAACATTTACAATAAAGTTCATTTGTTTATTATTCATATTAACTAACATGAACTAACCATGAGCAACACATTTGTTACTGTATTTGTTAATAATAATACAACTGTTAATTGTTTGTTCATGTTATGTCAGTCAGTGCATTAACTAATGTTAACAAATACAACTTTTGATTTTACTAATGTTTATGTAAATGCTGAAATTAGTTTGAACTAAGATTAATAAATGCTGTAGAGGTGCAGTTCATTATTAGTTCATTAATTCATGTTAACAAATGTAACTAATGAAACCTTATTGTAAAGTGTTACTGATATCATGATAGCTAACACTTTCATGAATATATACATAAAATTTACAACATCAACAAAACTAAACATAAATTCCTCATAATTACCGTCTTGATTCTCACTGTTTTGTTTGGTAAAGAAAATAATATTTAGTAATATTATCATAATTTCCCTATTTTTGTTTGATGTGTTATGCATTCTAATTGTATCGTCTTTTCATTTGTAATGAAGAGAGGCACTGACCTTCTGCTGCTCTCCATCGAACGATCTATTCCAATTAATTGTGAGGAAGTCATTAAAATATTTAAAACACAACAGACGGGTACTGCTTTAAATACAGGTCATTCATTTAATAAATAAATGTAAAAAAAAAAAATGGTGCCCTTTTTGGTCCTTCCGCCCCTGCCCTGAGGAGGTCTGTGCACGCCACTGCTAGGGGTTGAACAGACTAGTAGGCTAGTCAACTTCTAGTTGTGGTCTGCCATGACGCTTTAAGCTTGACGTCGACTAGTCGCTGATCATTCATGGCCTATAGAGGGCGCAGAAATCTTTAAAGTCTTTAAATTAACTTGGCTTGCTGTCCTTGGAGAAGGCTCGAACCCGAGGCTCGGCTTGAGCTCAGAGTTAAACCCCCAAAATAAGTATTGCAAAGACAGTAAGCTGGCAATGAACCATGAATGGTTTGGTGATATAGGTATAGGTAGAAAAGACTTAGGACATTAAGTCCTCTCCCCCCCAAAGATGAGTAGAATATTTCACTGAAGTCGCTATGGAAAAATAAAGACCGGCTCGTGGGGTGAATCTCTTGTGGAAGCTAAGAGAAAACAAAGGGGCTCCTGCGGGGAGCAAGGGTAGAAATCACTGATGCGATTATAAAAAGAATGGAGGTTATTCCGAGCGGAGTGAGAAATCATTAATTTTGTTTGAAAGTTGGTGCGAATTCACTGTTGCGGCAGGGAGGGAAAAAATATTCTGAAAGCTGGTGTGAGACTAGTGGCCAATATCACTACTGCTGTAGTGAGGAATATAGTTTATGTTAGTATAGTTTAGTTAATGAAGCTGGTTTGAGAGCACTGGCTGAAATCACTGCTACGGTAGTGGGGAATAAATTTTAGTCTAAAAGCTAGTGTGAGACCAGTGGCCAACATCATTACTGCGGTAGTGAGAAAATTAAGTTTACTTTAAAGCTGGTGTGAGACCAGTTGCCAACATCACTACTGCGGTAGGCACACCTGTGCAGTAATTATGCTGTCTAATAAGCATCTTGATATGCCACATCTGTGAGGTAGATGGATTATCTCTGCAAAGGAGAAGTGCTCACTAACACAGATTTAGACAGATTTTTCAACAATATTTGAGAGAAATTGGCCTTTTGTGTACATAGAGTTCAGCTCATGAAAAATGGGGGCAAAAACAAAAGTGTTGCGTTTATAATTTTGTTCAGTGTATATTCCTTTTGACAGGCAGGGCAATCATGTAGGTGTCATGACTGACGACAGGAAGCAATCGCAAGTTCAACTCTTTATTGAGAATAGTAGAAACCAAGTCCAGATCCAGATGCAGGCGGGTGGCGCAGGGACTTCGATGGCCAAACACGAAACAGATGAGGTGAAGAGTGGAAGTGCGCTGGTGAAATGGAGGTGAATGAATCCTGACACAGAACGTAATCCACAGTAGACACCGAACAGGAACAAGGAAGCACGAGACTGTAGACACCAAACAGGAACAGACACATAGCACTGAAGACTTCATACAACAATCTGGCAAAGAGATGAGAAAACGGTGAGTATATATAGGTGAAATGGATGAGCTGCAGCTGGCGCCTTGAGTGAGATCAGGTGGATAGCTGATTAGGTAATGACGGCCAGTAACGCCCACACACACACACCCACACACACATAACAACCAAAACATGAGACAAGCAGGAAACAACGCATTCATGAATCGTGACAGTACCCCCCCTCCTAGGAACGCCTTTACCTGTCGATTGTAATCATCAATAAGGGAGTGATCCAGGATATCTCTAGCAGGTACCCAACCTCTCTCCTCTGGACCGTAACCTTCCCAGTCCACCAAGTATTGGACTCCACGTCCCCTCCGCCAAGAGTCCAGAATTCGATTGATCGAATATGTGGGTTCCTCCCAGAGGACGGACTGATAGTCGCTCCCAGTAACCAAAATTCTTGCAAAAATTTAGACACAAATTGGGGTCCTCTGTCGGAAACCACGTCCGTCGGGAGTCCCTGTAAGCTAAAGACGTGATTTACGATGATCAACGCTGTCTCCTTGGCTGAGAGTAATTGGGGCAAGGGAATGAAATGGGTCGCTTTCGAGAACCCGTCCACCACGGTCAAAACTACCATGTAACCTTAAGAGGGCGGGAGGGCGGTGATAAAATCTAGCATAATATGGGACCAGGGTCTCGAAGGGACCGGCAGCGGTTGAAGTAACCCATCAGGGGTCGATTGGAAGTCTTACCAGTGGCACAAACTGAACAAGCCAATACAAAACTGTGAACATCAGGTGGCCACCAGAATCGTTGCTTGAGCAAAAATTTAGTGCGATTAACTCCTGGATGACAAGCCACATTGGCACAATGCCCCCACTGAATGACGTCGGACCGTAATCCCTCCGGCACAAATAACCGATTCGGTGGGCAACCGGGCGGAGACGTTACCCCTTCTAAGGCCGTCTTGACCTTCGAATCGACCTCCCATGTGAGTGTGGAGACAAATACAAATACGCGATAAAGAATCGGGTTTGATGTTTTTGGAACCCGGGCGGTACGAGAGATTAAAATCAAAACGACCGAAAAAAAGTGCCCACCGAGCCTCCCTGGAGTTTAATCTTTTGGCAGTTCTAATATATTCAAGGTTCTTGTGATCGGTCCAGACGATAAAAGGTACCCCCGAGCCTTTTAACCAGTGGCGCCATTCCTCCAATGCTAACTTGACTGCCAACAACTCTCTGTTACCAATGTCATAATTACGTTCAGCAGGGGATAAACAATGGGACAAAAACGCCAGGGGTGCATCTTGTCGCCTGTGGGAGAACGTTGGGATAGCACTGCACCTATCCCCACCTCTGACGCATAAACCTCCACCATGAACTGACGTGATGGATCAGGGTCGATTAAGATGGGGGCTGAAACGAAGCAACCTTTCAGTTTGGCAAACACAGCCTCGGCTGTGATTGGCCTGACTAGAGTTTGGTTTTTCCAGCTCGCAAGCCAACGGAGAGTTGCTAGACGACACTGGCTGCAAAATAAAATTTGCTGCCGCTAGGGTGCGTATAGATTTCTAGACTAGCTTACGTCCTTTATGACGCTGACAACTTGCGATTGTCTCTGTGTCCCAAGTCTTGAGGCAGTTGTGGTATATTGTTGCTCTGGCATTTGAACCCTACACGGAACCGTTCTATGTTGAATAGATGATGGTGCTAACTTGAGAACTAAAGGTGTTCTTCTTGCAAATTGTACATCTTGCTACAGTAAATGTACATCTGCTGGGACTTTCAGTAACCAGTTCTTATATGGATCAAACTGAGCCAAGAATCATTAAATTTGCACTTCCCTGGCATTGGGCCTGTTTTAATTAGCTCTGCTTCATAGTTTCATGCAGGAATGCATCAGCTCACACGTTCATTTTTTTTTCTTTGCTTCTCAATCCCCCAATCATTAGCGCTGTTTCGTTCCGTCTTTGACAGCACATATAGGACCATTTTTGAAATGGCACCATTCCACTAAACAATTTATTTCAGATTAATTCAAGCACTTTCAAGGTCCTATATTTCCTATAGGTCCGCCGGATCAGAGCTGTATCCAGATCTGATGAAGGACCTGCGTCTGGACGCGACGACAATGCATCCCTGAAGTGCCAGCCCATCAGCCCTGTGAAGGCCTCATCGACACGACAGGCATGATGACTCCGAATTCCAACCAGATGGAACTGGATAAGATTCTGAATGCTCTGATCCAATCTGACTTCTGACTTATAATGCTGCCTGAATCATAAACATACACTGTTCGTTCATTAGCCAGAGAAGAACTGGCCCCCGACTGAGCCTGGGTTCTCTCAAGGTTTTTTTCTCCATTCTGTCAGTGATGGAGTTTTGGTTCCTTGCCACTGCCGCCTTGGGTTTTGGCTTGCTTAGTTGGGGACATTTAAATATTCAACAATATTATTGATTTGCCTTACATAAGGTGGATGATGATGCAGTTTTCTTCTAGAAACAAACTTTGATGTATTATTTTCTTGTTATCACTGTGAAGCTGCTTTGATACAATCTGTATTTTAAAAAGCGCTATATAAATAAAGGTGACTTGACTTGACTTGACTATTTGTTTTCAAGTAATTTCCAGGCCTTGAATCCATGTGTCTGAAATTCAAGTACTTTCAAGAAACATGAGAACCCTGTACAAAACTTTAGCTGGACAGATTAAACTTAAATCATTAAATCAGATATAATTAAATCAGATATAGACATTTATTATAGAGTGCAATAAAGCAGGAAAATTAATCAGTTTAAAAAAGCTAAGATTCACGTGTATGTGTTTGAAGTCTTTGATATAAAATATCAAACCACTCCTTTATACAATCATCAGACGATCTCTTCTCAGTGAACTGTGAAGCCGCAAGATGCGTGACATAACAATAGATAGCGCTAATGCTCAATTTTAGTTTGTGTTTAATAAGAAGATGCTGCTTCAATGCATTGCCGGCTCGTCAAAACGCAAAAACAGAATGTAGCTTTTGGTCGCGCAACAGACATTTATTTTATAATCAGGTTTGTGACATTTTAGTTAAATTGAACCACACAATCAATTTACTTATTTTTGTACTACAGCTTAATAGGGACTGGGCTGGAAAACGAGGTCCTACCAACATCTACTGATGAAGAGCATTGCTCCGCCGCCCACAGCGAGAGACCAGTGTCAGCGAGGCTTTTAGACCTTAACGACCCTAGTAATTGGCCTGTGCATAGATGCCAAGACAGTGGATTTACTCGTGGAAAAAGGTCCTGTAGTCGTGTGCAGCTTTATTTTCCCCTCAAATCAAGAAAAAAAAAAAAAAAACTTTTTTGAAATTTGCCCAATTATGTACAAACTCATAGATACTGACTTGTATATTCAAAGAAAACAGATTCTATATTTTACTTTTCTTGTAAACTCTTTAACAACTGTATAAGTCGGCCTTGGATCAAACTTGCTAATGAGGGTGTAAGGCTGGAAGTTTACGCTGCTATTTCGAACCAATAATCTGAACAAAAGGCAGTTGAAGGATGACGTGTATAATTCAAATATTTATCTGAACTCCAATATAATTAATCTGACTCCATTAAAGTTGTTGTTATTCTTCAACCTCTTATTCTTTAAAGGTAAAATGATCCAGAGGGGGAGAAGAACACTAACATATTCTCCTCAATGCATGTTTAACCAATAGTACCTAGATTATACATTAGGATACTTTAATATCTGTATTAAGTTCACCACCATTCTTTTCAGTTTATAAGCTGTCAGATGAGACCAAACATTGTATAGTTACATATTAGAACACACTAGTAAATAAACAGTATGTAGTTGAAAGCATATGTCCTGTGAAGCAAATGGTACAGACGTGTCATTGAGGTGCAAATGACTGTCTCTCCCGACAGAACCATCCTTTTCCTGGAGAGTTCCAACAGTCCTAAATCAGCATATTCATGAAATCCCTTGCACTAGATAGGCATTAGCATACTGTGATGATGAAGGCCATTGTGCCATGTTTAATTCACGTGTATATGTCACAAGTTGACAAATCCAGCGGAACCATTTTCCGCTAGGGGTGTGTTTTCCCCCGGGACGATTTCACTGACACACCGTGCTGGATTACTTGTTGTCAGTTGCCATGACAGTGGCCGCTGTTTAGCTAAGCGGTACCAGGTGCGGGTGTTTGGTGTGGGGATTTGTGATTGGGAAACACGGCCTAGAGAAGCAGTTAAAAGAAAAAGGAAAAGGCATTCGGGTGTGGTACTCCCCCTGGGAGAAATCGATTATTTTGGCAGTGCCTTGGATTTGCTGGGATCTTTGGAGCGGCTGTGAGGATCTGACTGGAAAGGAGTGCAATCGTGATTGTGGGAGTGCAAGCTGGAACGTGAATGGGATGTGAAGAAAGAGTGTTGAAGACGCTGTGTCCCATGCGGTGTGAAGTCCTCTGCATCTCTTCAGCTTCTGAGTGGTGATCCAGCGCAACAGCGGAGGGATTGAACAGTGAGTGAGTGCTGGCCTTAGTGCACAAGATTTGGGAGTGGATTGTGGTGCCTGAATTGAAGTGTCACACAGTGTTGTGAAGTTGTAGTGTGTGGATGTACACGTTTATCTAACCGCCAGTACTCTCCAGTTCACGCCCTCGCCCAGTGTTTATGGAGCAAAGCCCTCAGGTTGAATGTAAGATTCGTCTGTCTCTGCCTTCTTGTGTGCTGCCTGCTTGGACGAGAGACCCATCCCAGCCCTAGTGCCTGTGTGGAGCAGTCCAGCCGTAAGCCTGAGTTTCCATTATACAAAAGGATCATGTTCGTTTTTGTATCAAAGGCTTTGTCTATTTAAATAGAAGATTCGTCTGTCTCTGCCTTCTTGTGTGCTGCCTGTTCGGAGGAGAGACCCATCCCAGCCCTAGTGCCTGTGTGGAGCAACCCAGTCCAGCCATTCGTCTGTCCCTGCCTTTTTGTGTGCTGCCTGTTCGGAGGAGAGATACATCCCAGCCCAAGTGCTTGTGTGGAGTAACCCAGTCCAGCCATTCTCCTGCCCCTGCCTTCTTGGGTGCTGCCTGGTCGGAGGAGAGACACACCCCCGCCTTAGTGTTGCCGTGGGAACCACCGAGTTCAGCCAAGATTCGTCTGTCCCTGCCTTGTGTGCTGCCTGTTCAGAGGAGAGACACATCCCAGCAGCAACGCTGCGTGCTCAGAACCACCCAGCTCAGCCAAGATTCGTCTGTCCCTGCCTTCTTGTGTGCTGCCTGTCAGAGGAGAGACACGTCCCAGCAGCAACGCTGCGTGTTCAGAACCACCCGCTCCAGCCGTAAGTCCTTACTTCACCGAAATAGAATTGAACCTGTAAACTTGTCCCTATCTTGGATTAGAGGGGACCCTTGCCTCTGGCTGGAGCCGTCAAGGGCGGAAAGGCACCCTTCGAGGACCTCGCACCTGCTGCTCAGTGACGCTACGAAGGAGATCTGCCTACCTGACTACCTACCTGACCGGCAGCGAGTCCCCCTCCTGGACTCCATCGCCCCCTGGGCCGGTCATCGGCTGAGTAACTGACGCTTGGAAAAAAACCTAACTGCTACCCACCTGTCCGGTGGAGAGTTCCCTCCTGGCCCGTGGCCCCGGCCCTGGTCTGCCCGGGTCGCTGCCCGCCTGTATTACGCCGAAGAGAGTCTACTTACCACGTTACTTACCTGCACGCCGGACGGGCGTTCGACTCCTTCCTCCTCTGTGGCTGCCAGTAACCCGGGCCTTCGCAGTGAACCCCTTGGCCTCCTCCTCATTAAGACTTTTAATTCTTGCTTTATTCAATAAAGATTGTTATTTTTAGAAATTCTTCTTGTCTGCCTGCTCTCTGGTACGCTCCTCGAGGTGGTCCTGGGTTCGAGGGGTGGGCGCAGTCTGGCTTGGCCCCCCCGACCTGTGACATATACCTTTTAAAAGGCTTTTTGAAGTACTAGGGCAGTAAAGACTTCTGCCCATATTTACAAGGGCAATAATGATTGGAGACATTTGGCAAAACATCCCGTGATCATTTCACAAATGCCGTAAAATGGATGGAGACTAAAAAAATATAGACTTAGAATAATGACTTCTATAGTAAACTATAGTCTATATTTTTTTTTTCTTAGCATGGTTTTACTATATATTTTAGTCTGATACTGCTTTGTCACTTCTGTTTTACTATTGCTCTTAGCTTTGCTGATTTTATTTGTGTTTTGTGTTATGCAGGTATTTGTCACCATTAGGCTCTTTTTGACTTCAGTTTGTTTTGATTTTTCCACGTGTTTTCCACTGTCTGAGTTTCCCGCCACAATCTGTTACTATGGACACTGATCACCTTCCTCACAGCTGCCTGTCGTTTGTGTTAATCATCTTCGTTTATGTAGTTCCTGCCTGTCTTCTGTTCAGTATCCAGTATTGTTTGTGTGATACACTTTGTTTTCACACGCTGTCGTACCTGTCTCATCAGTAAAGTACCTTTTGTGGATTATACAATCTTCTCCTGTCTTCCCTGAACCACCCTGTGACAGTATTATTTTCTTATTATTTATCTGGTTGTTCTGTAAAGCACTTTGGTCAACCTAGTGGCTGTTGTAAATGTGCTATATAAAAAAACAGAGTGAACTTGAACTTGAGTAAACAGACAACAAGCATGCACTGGCAGTGCATTTTAACACACATTATAGCAGCCGTGCAATATTTGCCTGAGCATAATCAAGTCAAGTCATCTTCATTTATATAGCGCTTTTAACAATGTATATTGTTTCAAAGCAGCTTTACAGAGGTAAACATATAATTTAAGGTAACAGGGATTGTTTTGGCTTTTTAACGGTTCTTGAATAATGTTATTTTCCATCTAAAGTTAGTTTTGATTGATTCACTTCCGTCGAAATCATCATTTGTTATTAAATTAGGGGCCGCTAAAATGACACCGTTCTCTCTAAACAGACTTTAAACTGAACCTGTGATAAACGCTGATGGCCTTCACATGCGCATTACGAATTGATTCTATAGTTATGTGCGTTTGAATATATGTGCGCATTGTTATTCCCTACAAACCATCCCTAAACAAACTACTTGTACTAACCTATAAATTAAACTAACCTATAAATTTGATACAGAATTTTATTTTATCTTATCACTTTGTCTTCGGGTTAGGTACGCAAAGCAAAATTCCACAACGCTTTATCTGTAGAGTGGTAAAGGGATCCTCCATAGGGAGAGGCTAGTTGGCACTTCAGCACTGCGTCATTTGCACAGCATAATTTGGCTCAGTATTTTGAGGAACAAATGCAAAGCTTTATGAAGACAACAACAGTAACTTTTTGGAGATAATAGAGATGCACGCCAAATTTGATCCCACTATGCAAGAACATGCATAAGAAATAAGGAAACTCATGCACATTATCTAAGGTATCAGCTTCAAAATCAGATCATTTTGATTATGGCCACAAATGTCAAAAACATTATTGTGAATGACACAAAGAGAGCAAAATATTTGTTGTACTTCTGTGCTTCTTGATTGCACACCAGATATGACCCGCCAAAAGCAAATGTCATTGATTCTCTGTTTTGTTAATATAACATAATTAGAATAAATGTAGAAGAACACTGATTTTCAATTTTGTAAATGACCAAACTAGAAAAAAAGGATAAAATTCACTCCTGGCCGAACTAGAGGCCCTTGGACTGAACATAAATGACTGTCAGGGCCAAATACACGACAATGGGGCAAACATGAAAGGACAAATCTGGAAGTCCAAACCAATTTTTTTCTCAATCCCTTATGCCACATATGGCAAAATGTTGTTAAAAGCAAAGTTTAATGGTAAAAACAAATTGTACAACGGCTTTGCACGATATTTGCAGGCACTCCTAAACAGTAGGAAATAGTTAAAAGTGAAAGTCCTGGCTCTCACTGTTAAACTTTTGTCTAAAACAAGGTGGGAATGTCACATAGAGAATGTAAAAGCTATCAAGTCATATAACAAGTGATATTAGGGCCATGTTGCTTAAAGTGACACAGGACTGCAGCGACCCAAATTATAAAAAATTAAACCAAGTCTCTGGCAAATGATTGCAAAGCTTTTAATTAATTATGTCTTTTGCCATATGGTATATATGGTACGTTTGCGTGATATGTCATTGTCAAAATGATCCCCATTCACACGGATCTGCAAAAATGACTAAAAACTCTTTATTCTTGCTGCCAGGCCATTAGATGGCGATGAAACACTATGGATTGAAAACGTAATACGCAAGTGGATGACATCATCGTTTTCAGAGATTCACATTTTTGTTGTTTACACGGAGACTGTTTTCAAAAACTTGCACTTTTAAACTCGTTTTCAAAAGTTAGCGTTTTCAGGCACCCAAAATAGCTGTTGTCATGTAAATGAATGGCCAAAGCGCATACAAAGTTTTACGTTTCTAGTTGAAAACGTAAACTGTGTCTTGTAAACAGCCCCTAAGAAATTCCAGTTGAGGGACATGCAACTGGATGTGGCATTGTCACAGCTAAATGGACTAACTGACATAATTCAAAAATACAGGGACACAAGATTTGTGGCTACAAAATCCCCTGCAGCTGAGATTGCTTCATCCATGTGTCACAATTCACCTGTTACCTCTACACTGCATTTCCCATGATCCCTACTGGCTCCCACCTGCACACTCTCCTCAATTATCCACACCTGCCATCATTCACCTTCATCAGCTTCACACACTCATCGGCATCTGCTCTACAACTTGGACTCCGTCAAACATTGTATGGACTACTTACTGTGGTTTCCTACCTGTGTGTTGTTTTTTCATCTCCGCCACCTCCTGTCTCCAGTTCCTCCAATGATAATCTCCAAAGACCTATAAAGGAAAGTGTAAGACTGTCATTCAATCATCTCAAAGTGTGTTTGTGTGTGTGTTTGTGTGTGTGTGTGTGTGTGTGTGTGTGTGTGTGTGTGTGTGTGTGTGTGTGTGTGTGTGTGTGTGTGGGGTGCAACTCACCTGGACTGTTTGCAATTTCCTCTTCTGCTCTGTTGTCTGCTAAAACCTTTATTCACTGTGTGAACGTTTGTTCATCAATAAACCACATTTGTGTTTCACCGTATATCTATGAGTAGGGATGGGAATTAAGATTTTATCAATATCAATGCCACTGACGATTCTGCTTATCGATCCGATTCTTTAATTATTTTTTTTATCGATTCCTGATAGCACTGTGTGGGAAAAAAGTAGCCATATGCTTTAGGGAAAAAAACAAGTGCTTTTATTTGTTTTAAAGCTTACATTTCAGTAAGCAAACTACTTTTTATGTAATAAATGAAACCTTATTTTAAAGTGTTACTGATTAGTTATACACCGATTCAGACGTCTTGTGAGTTCAGTGTTGGAAGGATCAGTTGTTTTAACCATTCATTAAAACAAATCGGTTCAAAGGGGTCATTAGTTTGCGAATTGGACGTATCATTATCGGATGCGCGTTGTGATTATACTGGCAAAACATTCCATCACTGGATAGTGTTTTTTTTTCCCGTTTATTTAAAGTGTGGTTTATGTCCGCTGAATGTGCGGAATTCTTTTCAGAGAAGATAAGGCAACGTATTTTAGCACAATTCACACTCAGCGGTAATTCAGAAAAAAAAATCTCTGAATGCTCCACATGAAACTTTAGTCTTCCGACCTTACCATTGTGTCGATTTATTTTGATTAATATGTGCGAGGGAGAGCAAGCAAGACAGCGCTTAGTTTTGAGACGGTGAAGCCTTATACTTTCACCTGGCTCCGCAGAGAGAAAGAGAGTGAGTGCGTGACCGGTGCTCGTTCTCTCTCTCTCTGCTCGTTCAGTTAAACATGTTCCCTGTCAAATCAGATCAAACCGATCAAATAAGACTTTGGCGGGACAAGAATTCGCTTTGGACTCCGTGCTATGTGCTATGATGGTTCATAAAACTTAGAACCGGTTCTCAATTCTCATTCCTATCTATGAGTCTGTGTTTCCTTACAATATGGACATTGAAACTGTATTTAAATCAACACAAGTGAAATGCAAACTGCATGAAAATCAAAAACATTACATACCCCAGACCTAGTGCAAGCATGGACTAGCCAAAAATGGACCACTTTATCGTGACAGTGGATCAGGCTCTCCATACCTATTTTAAACCAATGCAGGAGCAATTGTGTTTGGCCATTGGCAATTCTTTTTGATCTGGGCAAACTGAGTGAAATGAAGGAAATTGACCTGCAAAGACCGCGAACAAAACTTTATGATGCTCTGAACATGTATGAATCTCAGGGAATAAATACAGTGGACTACTTCCACGAGTTGAGAATAATTCCAAAGGGAACAACTACAGTACTTCAAACACTTCGTTTTTTCAAGGATTAAAGAAACCTTCCCCAACTGTGAAATGAGCTTGACTATCCCAGTAATGGTGGCATTGTGTTTTTGTGTAACAGCGTTTCAAAGTTGAAACTGTTTTCACACCTTCATGTCACCTGGCAGACTATGTGGGCTTGTCCTTCTATCATTTGAAAAGGATATTGCAACCCAGCTGGATTACAAGGATTCTATTTTAGAAAGGCAAAGACAGTGACTTTCACCTAATCCATTCATATGTATGGTATACAATAGGAACAGTAGACTCCCAGCTTGTTTCAGAATAATCATTGCTCCACAACACCAGGGTTTCAGTTTAGGCAAATCAAAGGTGCAGTATGCCTCTGTGTCAAATATTTTAAAATACTAACTTAATCAAATACACTATTTGGAAAAAAGTATTGGATCACCTCTTATTGGCTTAATTTAGGCATTTCAATCAGACCCCTTGCAACGTGTATAAAATCAAGCATCTAGCCATGCAGTCTGCATTCACAAACATTTGTTCATTTTTAATACAATTCTGAAGAGCTCAGTGAATTCAAGCATGGTACTGTGATAGGATGCCACCTTTGGATGGAATGGTGTAAAGCATACCATCATTGTACTCTGGAGCAGTGGAAAGTATGTGCCAGTGTGATGAGTGGGTTGGGTTTTGCAGATGCAAGGAGAACGTTAGCTGCCTGATTGCAAAGTTGATGGAGGAGGAATAATGGTATGTGGCTGTTTTTCAGGGGTTGGCGAACACCTTTGGGATAAATTGGAATGGAGATTGTGAGCCAGATCTTCTCATCCAACATCAGTGGCTGACCTCACAAATGCTCTACTGGATGAATGGGCAAAAAATCCCACAGAAACACTCCAAAATCTTCTGGAAAGCCTTCCCAAAAGAATGAAAGTTGTTATAGCTGCAAAGCTCCATATTAATGTCTGTGTTTAGAATGCAATGTCATTACAGCCCCTGTTGGAGTAATGGTCAGGTGTGAATATAGTGTACTGTTTATACTTTTAATAAAACAATGTATATCTTGAATAAATGTACCCTATCAAACCTGGTGGCATGAAGGTTACGCACGTCCACAGCTACTTGCATCAGAAGAGCAACTTCCATTGAAATAAATGGGAATGCTAACACATACAGCTCTCTAGGTATTCTAGACAACCTTAGTATAAATTAGCATATTTATCAAGATGGGTATGTGTATAGAATGGACGGTCACACTAGTACTAGACAGTCCAGTACAAGTATGTAAAATTATAATCATGTAGTAAGCACATAGTATTCACATAAACAGAAATGTAGCTCAATTAGTAAGCTTTACCCCCACTGAGGAACAAAACAGCTTAGGGGATCAGCTTTCTCCCAGTGCAATCTTCACAGCAGGTTACTGATTGAGGAGGGGGCAGAAGATGATGTCAGGCAAATTTATCTGACAATTAAAGGCTGTGAAACCAGTTGTTAAAAATCAGTTTTTCAGTCAGGAGTTTGGATACTCCTGATTCAGAGATGCTAGTGGTGAGAACTAAGCCTCTGGAGTGGATTGGAATTGCCCAATGAGCAGGGTAGGAGAAGGTAAAGCATAGAAGAGTAAGTTAGTTCAGTCATGACAACTCTCTGAGTAGTTTGTATCACACATTTTATTAATGAGAAGTAGAAATGTAAATCTAAATATGTTTTTGAAGTGTATTTTCTGTTTCAGTGATTTTCGTTTCCTATTTGCCTTTTGTTCTTTTAGCTTTTCCCAGATTAGCCTTTTAGTTTAATTATACACACCTGATGAACATTACCCCAACCTTTAAGACATGCTTTATAAGCCAGCTCATTGAGTAATTTGTTGTCTGGCCTAATGTTTCCTAGTCTTCTGTTTGTATAAGTTTCATGCTCCTGTTATTCTGTTGTCTGAGACAACAGAGTGCATAGACTCTTGTTCGTAGTGGTGGCGAGATGAAGCTTTCCAGCCAGATGTGTTGGAAAGTGGTTCACGAGTGAAACATAGAAACGGGTGAAACGAGTGAGGTCTCGCAACGGTGGAATCTGGGGGACTTGTGGACTTGATTCCCAGGCTCGCAGAAGGATTGGCGCCCTGCAGGCTAATTTACGTGGAAAACCGGACCTTGTACGAAAAGGTTGCGGAGTCGGGCGAATTCGGGGCCTCCCGAGTTTTGCCCAGCTTGCTGGCCGCCTTGGAAGCTGTAGTGGACTTAGGAGAGAGATTGGATGATTGCAAGGTAACGTACAAGTTGTATAATTGCGCTTTGTTCATCCTGCGCGAGGGCTGAATATCGGAATTTATCAGCGCTTGTCTCAGACTCAAGACTGTCCACTTTCCAATAGGCGGAAACGTCAGTATGGCCGAACGATAGGAGGACGCTGGGGAGAAAGCTGGAGTCCTCACCAGTGGAGGTGAGGGTAAGCCTCGGCGTCTTGGCATGCGCAGACTGGCCTCCACGAGATGAAGCCTGGGGCTTTGAGGCAGTATCAGGCGGAGAATAAGTGGTCCTGGAGCCAGCTGATGGCGGCAGAGGAACCGGAGCATGGTTGAGCTCGTCATCGGACGGTAAGAGTTGCATTTGAGACATCGTAGCAAAATGGGTGAGTCAACTGCGTATATTTATAGGCTTTACTCATGCTGATCAGTGGATCTGTTGATTACTGATTGCTGACAGCTGGTTGGAATGACTTGATTGTTTGATACATATTTTAATACAAAGCCGTTAGATAGCAGTAAAACCCCATACTACATATTAAAAGAAGGAAGCAGTCACCTGCGGTATATTGATCATAAGTTTCCAAATTTCTAGAAATCAGGACACAGATGAAAAAAGTCAGAAAACAGAATCAATGCAAGATATAATGCTAGGGGATCCTTTAGTAAATTGGTCAGTGTTAGACTGCTTAATATTTAAAATAAAATGGTGGTTATCTGTGGTAATATCAGACATGGTAAATTCGCAGACAGGTTTAAAAAAGAGAGATTTACAAGTGAATTCCCATCACCTTAGAAAGTATTGAGAAAAGCGGTTTCTAATAATAAATCAGTGTAGGAACCTTAAACCCCAAGTCTAAGGCAGTGCAGAAATGCATGTAATAGAGGTAGAGTAAGAGGTAGGTGTTTGTCTTTAGATCCAGGTAAAGTCTTCTTAATGGGATATTCCACCGGTTTTTCATATTAAACTGTTATTCCCTTAACTAAGATGAGTTGATACATACCTCTCTCGTCTCAGTGCGCGCACTATATCGCTCTGTTTTGCCGCAAAACTATGTTAGCACTTAGCTTAGCCCAGTGCATTAAATATGGGCGAAAAGAGAAGCTACCAAACACTTCCTCGTTTTCCCTATTTAAACACAGTTACTTGAGTAGTGTAACTTGACCTAGACTGGTGACACAAAATAAAACGTTGCGCTTTTCTAAGCGTTTAAAATTGATGACTATATTGTATGGCGGAATGCCATAACAAGTGCTTTTGAGCACTTCGACTTGGCGCAATAATATCTTCACTCGTGAAAAGTCCTCTTACCGGCTCCCGCTTCCTCTCCCCCTCCCTCTCATTTCCGTCAATACAACCAACGTGACATGCGTCGGTAGTAGTAGTATCGTAAAGGGTTGTGAAAATAAGGAGAATGTACATAGTGCTGTAATTTTTCACCGAATTCCAACATCTGTTCGCAACAGTCACACTTGCACCACTAATTGCTGTTTGCCCGTGGTCTTTCGCCAGCTCCAGTCTGTTCTGGATCATATCTTTCTTCCCTCTCACAGTCCATAAGAGATAATTCCTCCTCCGCGTACTCGGGTTTAAACAGATATGGCTCTGGGTCTGCTACAAAGAAGTCATAATCATTTACAAAGTCCGCCATTGCAAATGATCTGCAGTTTGCTTATAGCACAGGTAGTAAAAGTCACGTTGGTTGTATTGACGGAAATGAGAGGGAGGGGGAGAGGAAGCGGGAGCCGGTAAGAGGACTTTTGAGTGATGATATTATTGCGCAAAGTCGAACTGCTCAAAAGCACTTGCTATGGTATTCCGCCATACATTATAGTCATCAATTTTAAATGCTTAGAAAAACACAACGTTTTATTTTGTGTCACCAGCCTAGGTCGAGTTACACTACTCGAGTAACTGTTTAAATAGGGAAAACGAGGAAGTGTTTGGTCGCTTCTCTTTTTGGCCCATATTTAATGCACTGGGCTAAGCTAAGTGCTAACATAGTTTTGCGGCAATACAGAGCGATATAGTGCACGCACTGAGACGAGAGAGGTATGTATCAACTCGTCTTAGTTAAGGGAATAACATAGTTTAATATGAAAAACCGGTGGAGTATCACTTTAATGTAATGGGGTGACTTAGGTGGGTTTTCCATTCTGTGTGGGTGGATGGAGCTGGGTGTAAGTTAAGCTCATGGCCCCCTTAAAACCGAGGAGATTTCCCTTTACTTCCGTTTTCCCTCCAGCACGGAACGCACGCTGCGTTCTTCTGTGTCGCAAGAGCTATCTAGTATGCATTAAGCATTGAGCTTGTATTAAGTGCCGTAGACCTGCATAAGTTTGAAATTCACTTTTAACTCTGGGCGTGAGCCTGAGGATGTTCAACTGCATTAATGTATTTCAAGCGTGATCCAGACAGAATTGGTGGTTTGTTCACCGTTTCTACCAACGTCCAGCCAATTGTGCTGCAGAAATCTGACCGCTGTTGTTTTGCTGCTGTGTGGTGGCTCGTTACTGCGACCTGTAGTGCTGTGCTGTGGAGACTGGAGAGGTTGTTGGACTTGCTTCAAGTGTACACGAACGTCTGCATGCTCAAGTCCCACTGACTACTGTCATTTAGAAGTGCGTGGTTATGTGAGTGCGTTTTTTTATGAGTGTGTGTTGATGCGAGCGCATGGTTGTGTGAGCACGATTTTATGTGAACGTGTCTTTATGTGAGTGTGTGTTGATGCAAGCGCGTGTTTGAGGGAGCTCTTGTGTGTGTACGAGTGGTTGTATTTGTGTATGTGTAAGTGTGTTTTGAGATTGGTCAGTATTGAATTATTTTTCTATTTGGTTGATTTAATTGTATTTTCTTTAATTTGCTATTTTTTGTTGTTTGTTCATTGTGTTCTTGAGTACTGTGAGTGGTTCTTGCCACCGTTGTTTATCTGCTGTCAATTCCTTTATAACCAACAAGGGCTATTATCTGCTTGGACTGGGAGGATTTACCTGGGGTTATTTGGTTACCCTCACTTTTTTTGAAAGTCTGGGGTAACATTCTTTAAGAACTACCGAAAAATTGCCACAACTCGTTTATCTAAGACTCTTGATGAACACAATATTTGATTTAGGTTAATATCATTACCTGAGTGATATACGTTCCTCAAACTTGGAGGAATGGCTGCTGCTGGTAGAATGAAGGATGCTTCTTTAAATGGTGCAGATATAGGTATAGCTGAAGAGAAGGTGTGACATGGCAAGATATCCACGTGGATGTTATGAAGAAGAGGTGGTGTTGAAGCTTGGATATTAGAGGTAAACATGTTAGGTTTCTCTAGCACTGAAACACACTGCTCCAGTGAATGCATCGGATCCACTGATTCAGTAGGAGTTGAAGCCGAGTCGGAAGAAAAGATGAGGAAGGTAAATAATTCCTCATGAGATAAGACGGTTGGAGGAGAATTATTGGGCATGAATAAATGTTCCAAAATCCTATGGACAGGCCAGTTACTAATGGCGTATTGGCTTTGTGTCAGTCAAATGCTCCTCTGAGCTGGGATGGGTGCTCTGGGATGTTCTGCACCTACAGGATTGTAAGAAACTTCTCAATATTTAGATGTATCAGGACTGGGTTTGTCGTGAGATAGACTCTTATCGATGTGAGACATGCCTCTTGGGAGGGAAAGGGGGTGAGTCTATAATCAGTGTGCAAGACTCTACAGGCATTGTGTGCAAACGGGGCTTGATTGAGTCAAACTTGAATATAAAGGTGAGCAAAGATAGTAAGAAGCAATTGATTGACTGTCTCAACAGCCAATCAGCTGCATGTAAGAGTTTCATGACTGAATTTTGTATTTATCCTTAAGGAAGTGGAAATAGCATCAATTCTACAAGAAGCCAAAGCAATACACACAATGGAACGTTCTGATTTGATACTTGAAGTATTACATGAAAATGCAATTGGAGATGCATGAAACAAGCACAGATACACAATACAGCTACATACAGTAACTAGAAACAGAATGCGAACTAGTTTTTTGAGGATTTTTTCCCTGGGTGCATCTCATTTCTTTTCTTCTTAGCTCACCCCCAAAGATTCATGTACACATACATCTATTACGGAATGTCAAGACACAAAAAACAATCTCAAAACAAAAAGGACACACCAGCATCTTATTCAATTTTTTTTCATTGTTCAAAGAGGTCAAGGAACCTGTTGGTAGTAGTCATCGTCATTAGTTCATGCATGCCATGCAATCGTTCCTCCTCTTTTTCACTCTCTCGCTCCAGAAAATCTAGAACCCTGTTGCTTCTCCTCTTTTTATTAGACCAGACGAAGTGGATGCCCTATCCTCCTGCATGTTTGTACCAGAGGGTGCAGAGGTTGCCTCCTCCTCTTCCTCCACACTCGCCTGGCTAACAGCTTCAGGAGGTGATGAGCTAGTGTCTGTGGACACAGATGCGCAGGCTCTGACTTCTGCATCACATGAGTCTATCAGGATGAGTGGCTTGATAGAGGGCCTCCCACCAATAGCCCATGTATGGCAGAAAAACATGGCCATGTGACTGCTGTGGCCTTTCCAACGTCTGTACCTGTTACCAAACAAACAAAGCTCCTAAAAGAAAATAATAGTAAAGATGAATAAGCCTTATTAAACTGTCAGGAAGAAAATGCATACCAAACCAAATAAATACATAATTAATACTTTTTTTAGTATAATATTAATACCTTACATTTCCTTTTCAGGTTATCCCATTTCTTGGCAATTTGACTTGGTGTCACTTTTTTATCAGACCCATCTTCTTACGTGTCTGTACAATACAAAATAACTAATTACACACACACACACACACACACACACACACAAAGACAAACCAAGATAGAATATTGATATTATAATAGGTTGTGGCGAACAGGACGGCCGAGGGACGTGAGAGAACGGCGCGAGGCCGGTGGTGCGATTGCTAATGAGCAACACCTGTGAGGCACACCGGTCTCGCATCTCTCACGGAGGAGCGGAAGCATAAAGGAGGAGCGACGACGTTGATGATGGAGAGAGGAACAGGCCTGTATTTTAGTTGTGTTTTGTTTTTGTATTTTACTTTAGCCAGCAGCCCCCAACAAAACACAACTAAAATACAGGCCTGTTCCTCTCTCCATCATCAACGTCGTCGCTCCTCCTTTATGCTTCCGTTCCTCCGTGAGAGATGCGAGACCAGTGTGCTTCACAGGTGTTGCTCATTAGCAATCGCACCACCGGCCTCGCGCCGTTCTCTCACGTCCCTCGGCCGTCCTGTTCACCACATAGGTATTAGCTAATACCTAATTTCACGTATCGAACATAGTGAAAAAAAAGTATATATTTTATGTTTAACAAAATATAACTCCCATCCAGGCTGCATTATGTTCCATATGGATTTGACCAGATTGTGGGTCTCCTCATCAGTCCCTGAAGGATATTACTTTGCATTAAATTGATGCAGTTCTGAATCTTAATGTTTAGCATATTTTCCCCTGCAGGTATAAACTACAAAAATATTGTGTGTTAAATATGTTAAAATATGTGACCTGATCCAGCAAAATGAGTCACAGTGACCACAATTAACGGAAAGAGGAGACCATAAGCTTTCAATGATATCCTAGTCAAAGTCATACCTTGAATAGTTGTAAAGATATACACATTTGGATTATGGTCGTCTGCCCTTTTTTTTCAATTGAAAACCTGAGAAAATCGCTTTTAGAGTTTTTTGGCCCTTTTTTTTTTTTTGATATCTTTCAAAATCCATTGCATTTAAAGGGATAAACTATTTATTTTACAGCTTAATTTGACCAAAGACATTAATATATATAAATGCTATTAAACCAGGCTGAAGCTCACATTATTTTAAAGGTTTTTATTTGAGTAAATAATTTGTATCACGATTTTTGACCCCGATTCGGTTCGTTTCACGATTCTATCACGGGGGCGGGGCTTGGGGGTGAAAAAAGAGAGACTTTGAGATAAAAAAAACTATTTTTATTAAATAACATATGAAAAACCTGTATGAACTGAACACCAAAGAACAATATTAACTACGCAAATTATTAAACTAAACTAGGCAGTGTAGGCTGCTGCTTTTGGGTTGTTTTCTGTGCTCCAACTAAATCGATTTTGGGATGGTGCCGTAGGATATACATCTGCATGTTGGACGTGTTGCCGGTCATTTGAGGAAGCTTCTTAAAACACTTACGGCAAATTCTGTGGGTCTTGTCGACTAGCCTTACACAATTTCCTCACGTTCTTCAACTAGGTTGTAAAAAGACGCTTACAAGTAAAACATTTTTTAATAGTTGGTTGGGATGAGTCCCTGACTATTTAATTATAGAATATCAAATAGGTTGTGCGATTATTGTCTAAAAAATATCTCCATGTTTTCGGGTGCTGATGCGGTGGTGACGCGTTCATGTAACATGTAGCCTACGATTTGTCTAACAGTCCTGTCTTATACGTTATTAGGTAGAACTGTTATACATAGAAAGGAGACAGTGATGAAAAGTTATTAGCGTATGCCGTGTGGGCGATCTCCAGTTTTGCTAGCTGATCAGAAACACATAATCATGTTTGGCTTGGTCCCTTCAAAGTTGCGTTGGATTTTCTCCTTAGCGTAGGTTGAGAGGCCCATCTATCATATTTTGTTTACACAGCTTTTTTAAAAATGGCGGGTGCTGGTGTTTCGAGTGCGTTCGCGAAATCAACGTATATTCATGTCACTGGTAGCTCATATTGTGCTGGTTTAGACCCTACTATAAAGTAGGAGCTAAATTCCAAGAACTAAAATCGTTCCTAGTTCCTGCGGTGCGGACGCGTCAAAATCCGGGTACTTCTGCGAATAGGTCTAGGAACTATGAAAAGGTTCATCCATAAAAATAATTTCCTAAATAATTTGGATTCACATTAGTAACATTTGTCTCATACCCAATAAAAAAATTAAAAATAAAAACTATTTTTTCCCCACAGAACCCAAGCCCAACCCTATAAGAATGTCCAATAAATCAGCTTGTCTCACTAAAAATGTGATTCTACTGCATATTTTCTTAAAAACATTTCTAGCCATAAAATCACTGGTTAATTTATTATCAATAAGACATCCCAAAAAATGTACATTCTTTGATTCTATTACAATATTGAAAAAACAGGTCCCAGGCACTCAGTCAAGTTTAAAGGAGAAGGATAAAGTTAAAAAGCCTTTATTGGAAATGGCTTAAGTCATGATAAAAATACATGAACCAATTCCGACATTACTTCTGACAGCACACTTGACAATTTAACTGTTTCTGAAAGTACTCCCAGCATTGACTCGTATCCTTTGTTTAGACCTAAATCCCTATTTTCTCTAATGATATCGAATCATTCTCTTGTTGCGTTCTGTAAGAAAGTGGATTTTGATGTGCAAAAATTCTTTGATAGTCGGTCCAGACCCACACAAAAAATCGAATTTGACGATAAGTGAACGCAAGGCTCTGAAGGAGCTATCGATGATTGATGACATAATTATCCACCCTGCTGATAAGGGTGGGGCTGTAGTGGTCCTATCTAAAGACATGTATATCCTAGAGGCGACAAGACTATTAGAAACCAAACACTATGGAAGAATGGTTAGTAATCCTTTGTCTGAACTGACCGGTATTTTTCATAACATTTTAACTCATGCCAAAAATTTGGAATGGATTACTGAGTGTGAAATTAAAGGGTTAGTTCACCCAAAAATCTTCGTTCATCTTCGGAACACAAATGAAGATATTTTTGATTAAATCTGAGAGCTGGATCACTCCTCCATCCTTAAGGGATCGAAACTGGCCGGCCCAAAAGTTATGAAAGGCATCGTTAAAATAGTCCGAGTTACTACAGTGGCTCAATCTTAAGTTTATCAAGCGACGAGAATACTTTTTGTGCGCAAAAAACAAACAAAAATAGCGACTTTATTCAACTACTCATTTCCTTCCCTGTGGGCCTTGAGATTTCATGTAGTGGAACTGCGCAAAGCTTCTGTGTTGTACCTTACACGTAGGCTCACTATTGGCCAACGCTGGTCATGTGTGTGATGCGTGTGACTTACATCATTCATTTTTGGGAGAACTAACCCTTTAAATATATGACAGTGGAACACCCGTCCTTGGCTACATTCTATTTACTTCCTTAAGTACACAAACCCCCTTTGGACAACCCTCCTGGGCGACCCATTATCTCTGGTAATGGTACAGTTAATGAATCAGTGTCCAAATTTGTTGATTTTTTTTTTTTCATCAAGCCTTTTGTTAGGACTCTTCCTTCTTTTATTGAAGATACTGTGGATGTTATAAACAGCTTATCCGATTTAGGTAATGTCGGATCCCAATATTTAATTAGCATGGATTTTGATCTTTATATACCAATATTGACCACGAGGAGGGTCTATACGCCTTAAAACACTTTATTTCTGATAGAAATGACACCAGACCAGAAAACCATTCTTAGGGCTGACTCCTTTCATCCTCCATATCTCATTGATAATGTACCTTTTGGCCAATTCCAGCGGTTACGCTGTATATGTGACGATAATGTTGATTTTGAAAAACAGGCAGACATTATGTCAGAAAGTTTTATTCCTACAAACCAGATATCGTCTCTCGTCTCTTAAACCTTTGGATAGAGGTGGTGATAGGATCCGCAAACTCAACCAGCGCGAGTCATTTTGGATTCATCAACTGGATGCTCTCCGTTATCCAGGTCTGAATGAGGACATTGAGTTCAAGTGTTTTTTATGATATGGTTTTTGTCTTATACTTATGATTTTTTTTTTCTTTTTTTTTTTTAATGCTTAATATATGACTTTTGTCTTATTTCCTCTCCAGATTACCTTAGTTGAGCGAGATTGCTCCTATCCTTTTAGACCTGATTGCCTTATTGGGCTAATTGATTGTATTAGGTTAATTGAATTCCTTTGTGGGACTTAATGTATCATTTGTTGCCATTCTCATAGCTTGTGTTACTTTGCTCTGAAGACCACTTGTTGGTCGAAACATGTTGGCTCATTTATTTTTATCATGACTTAAGCCATTTCCAATAAAGGCTTTTTAACTTCATCCTTGCTTAATCTCCCTCCAGAAGCAAAAAGAATGGCCTAAGTGAAAGGAAAGTTTATCATCTAAAAACCGATTGGACTTCTCTTGTAACTATCCTCCAGGACCCCTTTATTTTGATGAGACACTAAAATTACTGCATCATTAGCATAAAGAAAAAGTTCCTCCGAACATGCTGCTTAAGATCATTAATAAAAGAAAAAAAGGGACCTAAAATACTCCTTTGAGGAACTCCACGAGTAATTGATGAGCTAGAACAATATACCTTTAATGTCAACTAGAAACCTATTGCCTTTAATTTATACAATAAAATAATATGGTCAATTACTTACTATGACACCAAAGGAGCAATAACTTTAGTGGAGTCCCTAAGAAATTTTGCAGGAATATTATCAATCCCAGATTATTTATTTTAATCTCACTAATACATTTAAAATCAAGTTCACTAACTGTTCTTAAAGGAACATGACGACTTTTGGGGACTTTAGCTTATTCTCCGTATCCCCCAGAGTTAGATAAGTCCATACATACCCTTTTCATCTCCGTGCCTGCTGTAACTCTGTCTGACGCACCCACCGCTAGCCTAGCTTAGCACAAAGACTGGAAGTAAATGGCTCCATTTAGCATACTGCTCCCAATAAGTGACAAAATAACACCAACATTTTCCTATTTATATGTTGTGATTTGTATAGTCACAGTGTTTACAAATAACAAGGTCATATGAGACACAGGCATCTTTTAACCGTATACATACTGGGAACTATATTCTCAGAAGGTGAAGCACTGCTATTTGGGCGGAGGGATTTGCTCGCAGCACCTGAAAAGCCCTGTTGTGAGGAGCAGAGCTTCGCTTTCTGAGAAGATAGATGTGTTACTCTCAAACTTCTCTGAGGACGGTACTCCTCTGCTACTACTCTGTGACTTCAACATCCACCTTGAAAAAACCCAGGCTGCTGACTTTAACACTCTACTGGCCTCAGTGTCTACACATGTAGTGTCTACTACGCCTACTCACAAATCAGGTAACTAATTGGTCCTTGTCTACACACGCTACTGCTGCACGGACAATACTCCATTAGTTACTTCATTGCACACCTCAAATCACTTCCTCATCACTTTTAACCTCAAACTGACTCCTGATACAACACGCACTCCTCCGCAGTTCACCTTTCGGCATAACCTACACTCACTCTCTCCCTCTCGCCTATCCTCTATGGTTTCATCCTCACTTCCTCCACCCATTCAGTTTTCAGTACTGGAAACTAACAGTGCTACTGACACTCTTTTCTCCCCTCTAACATCTTGTTAAAACAACTTTTCCCTACTTTCATCCAGACCAGCCCGCGCCACCCCCTCTGCCCCCTGGCTGTCCGATGTTTTCCATGAACATCGTTCTAGACAATAAAAAGGAAAAGGAAGTGGCGCAAATCAAAAACTCTACTGACCTTTGTTCATATCAATCTCTTCTCTCTTCCTTCTCTACAAATCTCTCCACTGCTAAAACGACATTCTACCACAACAAAATTGGCAATAGTTCTTACTCTCGCACATTTTTCAAAACCTTCTCTTCACTTCTTTGTCGAGATGTGTCTTTGTCTTTTACCCTGCTCTCGGTTACTAAAGCTCTGAGACTGGCAAGAGCAGCTTCAAAATCCCCAGTACTCATCCTGCTGGATCTGTTAGATGCTTTTGACACAGTCAACCACCAGATATTCCTGTCACCATTAATGAAGATGGATGTCTCAGGAACTGCACTCCAGTGGTTCAAATCTTACCTCTCAGGTAGGTCCTTCAGGGTGTCTTGGAGGAGCGAAGTCTCTAAGTCACAAATTCTTGCTACTGGGGTTCCTCTGGGATCAGAGCTTGGACCACAGCTCTTCTCCATCTACATGTCATCACTAGGCAAGGCAAGTTTATTTATATAGCACATTTCATACACAATGGTAATTCAAAGTGCTTTACATAGAAGAAATTAAAACAATCAAAATGAATCAGAATAATTAAAACAGTTTAGAATAAAAGATAAAATACAGAAATAATCAAATGAAATCAGAATAATTAAAACATTAAATAAAAAACAGTACAAACAGTCGGACGAACAGTGGTACAGTGCTTATTCAGTAAATGCACAGCCAAACAGATGTGTTTTGAGTCTGGATTTGAATGTGACTACAGTAGGAGCACAGCTGGTTCCAGCTGCGGCTGGCATAGTAGTTAAAAGCACACTTGCCTTGCTTAGAGTTAACCCTTGGTATTTCTAGCTGATGTGATCCTAATGATCTGAGTGATCTGTTGGGTTTATATTCAGTGAGCATATCTGCAATGTATTGAGGTCCTAGGCCATTGAATGATTTATATACCAGTAATAATACTTTAAAATCAATTCTATATGTAACTGGCAGCCAGTGTAAAGACCTAAAGACTGGTGTGATATGTTCATATTTTCTGGTTCTGCTCAGAATCCTGGCAGCAGCGTTCTGTATGAGCTGCAACTGTCTTATGGTCTTTTTATGAAGGCCAGTGAGGAGTCCATTACAATAATCCTCCCTGCTGGTGATGAAAGCATGCACAAGTTTCTCTAAGTCTTGAGTGGAAACAAAGCATCTAATTCTTGCAATATTTTTCAGTTTCAGTAGCCATGTCAAAGCAATAACTAAATCAGCATACTAAGGTCTGACTCTAGAGACACACCCAGATTCCTGACTTGATTTTTAGTTGTTTGACCCCTAGACTGAAGGTATGCGTTCACCTTGAGAACTTCATCTTTGTTTCCAAACGCAATGACTTCAGTTTTGTCTTTGTTTAACTGAAAAATGTTTTGGCACATCCAATTGTTTACTTCATCAGTGCATTAGCAAAGGGAGTCAATGGGGCTGTAATCGTTAGGCGATAGGGCTAAGTAGAGCTGTGTGTCGTCTGCAGAGCTGTGGTAAGAGATTTGGTTCTTTTTCATTATTTGGCTCATTGGGAGCATGTACAGGTTGAATAGGAGTGGGGCAAGAATTGAGCCTCGAGGGACTCCGCATGTCATGGATGTCCACTCAGACTTATGCTCTCCTATACTCACATAATAACCTCTCCCTTCTAAGTATGACCTGAACCATTTAAGGACTATCCCAGAAAACCCGACCCAGTTTTCCAGCCTGTCAAGAAGTATGTTGTGATCGACAGTGTCAAATGCAGCACTGAGGTCGAGTAGTACCAGCACTGATAATTTGCTTGTGTCAGTATTTAAGCGAATATCGTTTATTATCTTTATGAGCGCTGTCTCTGTGCTGTGATGCGGTCGGAAACCAGATTGAAAGTTGTCAAAGTATCCATTCGAGCTTAAGAATTTGTTAAGCTGATTGAAGACAACTTTTTCAATGATCTTGCCTATGAAAGGAAGATTTGAGATCGGTCTATAGTTTTTTAATATGGTCTTATCCAGATTGCTCTTTTTCAGGAGGGGCTTGACAACTGCAATTTTCAGGGAGTTTGGAAAACTCCCAAAGAGAAGTGAGGCATTTACCACTTCTAGGAGATCTGCTTTTAAGCTGTGTAACACAGTTTTGAAAAAAGATGTGGGAAGTGCGTCAAGGGCGCAGGTTGATGTTTTAAGGTGCTGTACGATTTCTTCCAAAATTTTGCCATCAATTTCTTTGAAATCAGACATAGTGACTACTTTCTCAGGCTGTTGTCTGATCTATCTGACCCCAGTGCGGCTCAAGGATGAGCTGATCACCTTTCTGATATTATTGATTTTCTAAGAGAAGAAAGAAGCAAACTCACTGCACTTGCTCTCTGAGAGCATTTCACAGGGAATCTGGCTTGAGGGCTTTGTCAGTCTCTCTGCAGTAGCAAAAAGAGTGCGTGTGTTGTTTATATTGCTGTTTATAATATGTGAGAAGAAAGTCTGTCTAGCTTTGCCTAGTTCCATATTGAAAGCATGGATGCTGTCTTTGTAGATGTTATAATGGACTACAAGTTTTTGTCTTCCGACACATGCGCTCTGCTTTTCTGCATTGTCTTTTCATATTTTGCACTGCTGTTGAGTTTCTCCAAGGTGCTTTCTGCCTGCCATTCTTCTTCCTGACTTTCACAGGAGCAATATCATCAATTACACTCTTAACTTTTGAGTTAAAAGAATCAAGGAGAAAATCAACAGAGTCAGCAGATATGCTTGGTGTTAAAGATATAGCCTTCATAAATGGTACACTAGTGTTCTCATTTAAGCATCTCTTCTTGACAGACACAGATCTAGCTTCAATTGCAGGAGAGATCAATATATCAAAGAAAATACAAAAATGATCAGACAGTTCTTAATAACAATCGATGAAATGTTTAGACCCTTACTGATAAGTAAATCTAGAGTGTGTCCACGATTATGTGTGGGTCCATGTACATGGTGAGTCAGATCAAAAGTTTTTAAAACAGTTTTGATTTCTTTTGCCATATTGGTTTCTGCATTATCTATGTGAATGTTAAAATCTCCAGCAACGGCAAAGCAGTCAAGCTCTGAGGAAATTGATAACAGTTCTGTAAAGTCTTCAGCAAAGGCTGGAGAGTATTTTGGAGGCCTGTAAACAATGATAAGTAAAATGCGTGGAGCACCTTTTAACACAATACCCAGATATTCGAAAGACAGGTAATTCCCAAATGATATTTGCTTACATTGATAGACAACTTTAAAAAGAGCAGCTAAACCTCCACCTCTTCTGACAGCTCTGCAGACACTCATAAAAGTAAAGTTAGGAGGGGCTGTTTCATTGAGGACTGCTGCACTGCAGCTGTCTTCTAGCCAAGTTTCATTTAGCAACATAAAATCCAGGTTGTATGTGGTTAAGTCGTTGACTAGAAGTGATTTATTTTTAAGTGAGCGGATGTTTAAAAGTGCTAACTTAACAGTCTTACTTTTTGTCCCCACTGCAATCTTAGTTTGGCGTGTAATAGGCACCAGATTAGTTGGGTTTGCTGTACAGCTTTTGAAGGCCTTAGACTTTCTATCATGTAATCGAACAGCAATAGAGAAAGATACAGGCACACTGGGTTCCCGCTTGTTCTGTAAACATTTGAGAAAGTTATTGTTATCATAGCGGGGACCTGACACATATCACTGAGAGCTGGTATCAGTTGTTTTTGGTTCACCTCGAGCCGATGGAGGAGGGTGTGTGCCCTGGCGCTGTGGCAGAGGCCGAAGAGCTCTCACATGAGGAGGGGGAGGGTGAGCTGGGCCCGCAGGCTTTGGTGGTTGTGGGGCCTGCCATTTTTTGGTTGGTATCTGTGGGCTTGCAGCAAAAGAGTGGGATAGTCTAGTTCCAGCATACACCAGTTGTTCCATTTTCTCTGAGAAGCACAGAAGTGGAGATGCTGGAGAGATGGAGAACGTGTCTGGTGAGAGAGGCTGTTGCTCTGATGTTATTGGAGGCTGTAATATGCTGTCCTGGTTTCCCTCGCTGTTTTCCAGAAAGTCGTCCTTGGGTGCTGAATCTTGGAGCAGTGCTAGTATGTCACAGTCTGTCTGTGGTGAGCTCTGTGGGCAGGGCTCAGCTGAGATTGTGTCCGTGAGCAGAGGTTGTTGTGGCTGAGTGGTGTTATCATTGTCCTTGTGTGATGTGTCAACCGCATGCCCATTCAGGTGCTGAAGGGAAATCCTGTGGTCATTCATACTGTATCCAGGTGTGTGTGTGCCATTCAGGTTGAGTGGATTGGCACACATTGCAGAAGGATGACGGAGGGAGAAGTAGATATTGTCCTTTAGCACTCTTGAACCAAGTTTGTTTGGGTGGTGCCCATCCTGTTGAAACAGTTGCCTCTGACTCCAGAAAAGATTGAAGTTGTCAATGAAGTTCACTCCTTTTATATTGCAGGTTTTTTGGAGCCATGTATTAAGCCCAAGCAACCGCGAAAACCTGTTTGTTCCTCTTGCTGGGAGTGGTCCACTAATGAATGTTTGAACTTTCAGTCTTTTAAGTGTTTCAAAAAGTTCATTGAAATCCTTCTTAAGGAGTTCCGACTGCTCTTTATGAATATCATTTTTCCCCACATGAATGATGAGTCGATTTGCAGTCTTATGTTTCATCAGAATGTTCTGAAGTTCTCTGTTTACATCAGAAGTTGTTGCTTGTGGAAGGCAGCATGTTGTTGTATCCCTGCTACTAATGTTTCTGATTATGGAGTCGCCCACTATCAGAGTCCTGGGTCCGGCTACGCTCTGAGCTGAGAGCCGCTGTCTGCTCGACCTTGAGCCCCAGTTAGCATCAGTGTTAGCTACAGGCTGATTCAGTCTGTGTTCGATCACATTCATCAAATTTGGGAATCCTCATTCGTTAATACTTCAAATCTGTTCTCAAGATGTATAGGCGGTGGTAGGATACCAGTGTTTGCAATCCTTGTCAGAGCCGTATCTGGGGTAGAGGATGCTACTGCAGCAATATGTGATGCTCGTGACAATCTGATGTCTCGAGTGCCTTTGGGTCTCGCTCCCTGTTTGTACCATCGATTTGTAAGTCGGTCGGCTTGTTTCTCTACACTCAGTATAGCCTGTCGAGGAGCATGAGATTCATGGGACTCACCGGCTGTATGCTGAGGGCGTCCATGACGAAGCTCTGCTGTGTGTTCCGTCTGGTTTGGTGGTCCCGCAATTACCTTTGTTTCAAGAACTGCAATCCTTTGTAGAAGTCTGTGGCAGTTAGAGCAGCAAGTAGATTCCAGAGGAGGCATTTTCTTATCCTTATGAATGTAGGCAGTTGTGTTTTCTCTTCCCCGGAATGTAAGCTTTCACTGGGAGGCTGGTCGAATAAAAGAATTCTGCTTTTTTTTGTAGTAATCAAAGCGTTTGAGCACTGTGCTGATTTGCTGAAGTTAAAATTAGGTGATAAAAGGAGATAAAATATAAAAATATAAAAGCGATAGAGCAAACCGCGGAGCAGTAAGCGAGAGCGTCCGAACAGTAGCTGAGCAGGAAGTAGGGTTCTGACATTCAGAAACATGGCTTTTCCTATCACTGCTATGCTGATGACACACAACTGTACCTCTCATTCCAGCGTGATGATCCGACTATTGTAATGTTCTCTTAGCGGGCCTTCCGACATGTAGCCTTTGCAACTGATCCAGAATGCAGCAGCGAGGGTGGTTTTCAACGAGCCGAAGAAAGCCAACATAACTCCGCTCTTCATCAGTTTGCACTGGCTTCCAATAGGCGCTCGCATCAAATTCAAGGCACTGGTGTTTGCCTACATGACAACCACTGGCTCTGCACCAATATACCTAAACTCGCTAGTTCAGACTTATGCGCCCTCCAGAAGCCTGCGTTCCGCAAGTGAACGACGCCTCGAGGTGCCATCCCAAAGAAGCACAGAATCACTCTCACAGACCTTTTCCTGGACTTGTCCCAGCTGGTGGAATGACCTGCCTATCTCAATTCAAGCAGCTGAGTCTTTATTGCCATTTTCAAAAATTGTCTAAAGACATATCTTTTTTTGTCAGCACCTGACCAATTAATACTAGCGCTTACCTTTTCTATTCTATACTATTCTATTTGTTTTGTTTTTCTGATTAATAAAAAAAAACGGAGATCCCGTGGTGTCCCCTCTGCAGGACACCTCACAAACACAGACAACCTTGTGTAATGAACCACACTGGTCATTGTAATCCAGACTTAAAACTCATCAATTCAAAGAATACACACACACATATCATTGCCCGGGAGGGGGGTGAGCAAAAGTTCACCACATCTTCACCGCTGAATGACCCGGCCACGTCCACAGTACACACACACACACACACACAAGAACTTTTCTCCAATCTCCTCAATTGAGAGACTTGTACAATGATATATTCGATATATTTTTATGTTTGCCCATGTTCCATTGGGGTTAGATGTGATCGTATTATAATTCTAAATGAACAGAGGTGCTTTTAGATGCATTTTTAATGTAACTGTGTTTTCCTATGTTTGTATGTCGTTCTTCACACCTTTAGAATCCTCTTGATCTGACCAAACCACATATATATGGGTGCAAACCGTAAAATGTATGTTACTATGTTTTATCATCTCTGGAGTAAATTTGAACGCATTTTTACATCACGGTCATGAAACATGCAAAGTCGATCTCGAGGGAACAAAGGAACACTTATCCGCACACTTTCCTCCCAGCTGATTGGTGCATTCAAGCCAGAGGAGGCGTAAACAGAAGTGTCTTTAAAGAAGACCACCAAGCACCTCATCTGTAGGAAGAGTAAGGAGGGGGAGAAAGAACTGCATCCTGAGAACTGCATCTCAGGGGGAACTCCCTTCTTCGAGGGAACTTCGACTTTGGTCTGGACTCTTCTCTCTCCTTCGATCCGATGTAACCATCATACTCGTGATCCCCCGCCCTGGGGGATCTTTCCTCTTCTTTTCTTTTGCTTAAGTTTGTTTTTCCTTTGTTCATTTCCCCAGAAATGAACTTAGTCTGAATTATTTATTTGGTAATTTACGTCAAAGACCTTTAAGCCTTCTTTGAAACTGCGCGCTCCAGACCGCAGCAAACCACGTGACGCTCCAACGGAACCCACAAAGACCAGCAGCTCACACACGCCGCAGGGCTCAGACACATGAGAACTATATGCAAGTATATTTTCGGTTACCAAGATTTTAGACCATTAAGACTGTTTTTCCGTGTTGTCTCTTAAATGTTTAAATGTCCAGGTGAATTTTGCCAAAGTGTGATCCTACGGATCTCTCTCTCCCTCTCTCTCTCTCCCTCTCATTTTTATCTTCCTCTCTCATCCTATTTTAATTCGTGTTTGTAATGTTTTTCGTTTTGTTTGTTTCGGGTGTATATACATATATTCTGTGTGAATTGTAGTTCGATGTATTATTAGTCCAACTATTAAAACCATTATATTCTTGATTGCCTTCTGTCTAAAATACTCATTTTACAAAGTCAATGAGATCTCGATCCTATAGCTACAAAGCTTTCATTATTGACTTCGTTGCGTAGTCTAATTTTATAAACACAGGAAAATTAATGTTCACGGCCAGAAAATTTATATTTCTTGGAGTTTATAAGAAGGGATAACTTTGTTGAGAAGTTGATAAGTTAATCTTACGGCCGTTTGCTGGACAAACAGTTCGATAGCTAAATTAACTCCATTAAAGGTTATCTCATATAATCGATCTGAAAGTGGACCATTGACATATGAATGAGGAATTATAATTCGTTGTGATTGATCATTCGTGTGTACAATCAATCTATTTTCAACTTCGATAATTTAACTGTAATATGCAATATATTAATCATATTCATGATTAATTATTAAAATTCCCTATATATAATTTGAGCTAATTTAATGTAAAACTAAATGTTGTTACACACTTTTAGGGGAAATTCTAAGAAAACGTCATAACTCTGAGAATTTTCTTAGAATTTGGCCGCTAGGAGCCACTTTTTGCACAAAAATTCTTTAAGGATACGGGCCCTGGTACCCAGGGTATTTATTAGGGTTCTAATAAATAACGGACTGAGACTTCGAAGTCATTCTAGTTGGTGTATTAATAATTTGTTTCAAAGCCCAAAAAAATCACAAAAATTATTAAAAGACTTGTCTCTTTTCAACATGTCAGTGTTTAAATCCCCACAAATTATGACCTCTGATCCACGGGGTTTCAAACAATCCTTTAAAGTCTCTTCCAACAGCTCGTAGAAATCACATTGGTCCAGTGGGCGATACAACGACCAAATTAAAATAGGCTTGCTTTTGGGTTAGAGAATCTATTGAATCTGGGTTCAATAGAAGCAATGTCCAAGTCATTTCTAACATTATACGTCAAGTCAGATTTAACATACACCATCACCCTTACGAATCCGGTCTCTCCTTATCAAACTGTAATTTGCAATACCTATTTCAGAATCTAGAATCGAACCGTCCAGCCATGTTTCACTACACCCAAGTTTGACAACTTGAGCTCAGAACATAACTTCCTTATCTGTTATCTTTGGAAGTAAGCTCCTAACATTCAGATGGCTGATGAGTAAACCCTTTGAGGTCTTCCTGAAGTCAAATCCGCTAACAACATTCTCCAGACATGAGCTTCATGCCGGTTCGTTCATAAACTTTGAAGGCATCAAGTGCTCACGCCACGAGGGCTCCTCCTATTCCTCAAGTCCCGAATTTGACGCTGCTTCTACAAACCTGGAGAATCCAACAAGTCCATCAATCACCTCCTGACACAGAACACATCTAGTATCTCCATGAACAGGGTTTCAATTATACCCAATTTTCTGCAATTTAACTCCATTCCACGATAATCCCAGATCGTCCTTGGCTTTGATGAATGTCTCTTAAAAGTAGACTCAAGAGTATAATGGTCCCTTCACAGCTCCAATTCAATTTCTCTCCACTCTTCCTCGCACATGGAATTGACCAAGGGTGAGAAATTAACGTCTCATATACAATATTCTTTCCAAGACCAAAATGACTCTTCATATTATTACTTTCCAGCATTAAAAAACTAAAATACCGCTCATTGGGTTCCTTTACATGATAAAACAATGTATAAAAAAATGAAGGTAGGGTTAGTGGTGGGGGCATGCCCTACCGTCTGGGCTGAGGGTGCGTTTACACAACTTTTATATGATCTACTTCAATCATTCCACTATCAAAGTTACTTCAAATTTCTTATCCATTTTGATGTTTGGCTGACTACAGTGCTTAATGTGTAAATAAATAATTGCCGGACCGAAAAGGCACTGTGACCGACACTGACCATACAACTTAAGTTCCCAGAACATACAATGACGTCGGTAAACTGTAAACCTTTTTCCCCACAATAACTTTATTTAACAATATAAACAACCATAAATGACCTGGTACAAAATAAGAAATGTATTAATCAGACAACAGACAAGCATCATAGCCCAAGATAAAGAAAATATAAAGAAAGAAAATAATAAAGAAAGAAATAAAAGACTTGGTGTTCTCAGCAAGTTTAAGATCCTCTATCAAGGTATTAGTGACACCACTGTAAGAGCATCATTCACAAGTGTCTGCACAGCCTAGTGTATTATTCTGTCATGTAGCTATGTTGAGACCAAATATCATTCAGTTGATCCGTGATATTCTCTCACGGATGACGTCATTGCCTTTTCCAAAACATCGATATCTGATTCTGACTGATCTAACTCCCATTGCTCGTGTCTCCTGCTATCCTGATTATTATTAGCAGTTCCATCTTCAGGATCTCTTTTGATCAGAAACACAGCTTTATTTGTGGACATGGAAAATGAAAAATTAGCTTAGCTGTCTTGATTAGCTTTTTGATATTTTGTCGATATTAACTTATTTATATTAGAATAATTCACCAGGTTTATACACTCTCTCCAAACGCAATGCTACTCTCCAAACATTACGCTTTACTGTGTGCAAAACAATAAGCATCAAGCACCAATCAATGATAGTGATTTTAAACTTAAGAAAGCTGATCAAAAATATATTTGCTGAGGGCTGATAGCAAATGCATTTGCATTAACCCGCGCTTTGTCTCTCACGATGCGTGAGCCATGGCGCGAAGTGAGCGTTTCCAATTAATTCCTATGGAAGCTGAGCTTTACGCTCAGGCACGAGAACTGAAGAAAATGAACGCACCGTCATCATGTAATGCACTTGTTTATGCCGGATTGTTTTAAAACAATGCCGGAACGCAAAAATCCAAAATCTTACGTAAACAGGATCCGGCTTAAATTAAGCACTGGCTGACTAGATAGTTGTATAAATTAGCTGTTGTACAGAGGAACCTAATAAAATGGCCACTGTACGTACATGGCAGACATGACAACTTACAATGAATAGAAGAACACAAGAGGAAATATACATGACAAGAACAGTTTCAAAATTGTATGTCAATGATGTAGTTAGCTGGCATAACCTGCACAATTCATCAAACTGCAGTGAAGTTAATGAATCATACATCTTGCAGAGGCCATTGTAGGCCCTCTGCCAGCTGCTGAGACCCCCTCCAGAGGCAATTGGGTGTTGACATTTTTCCCAGGCCCCCTGGAGACTACCAGAGCTAATCTTAATTAAACGTAAGGGCATGCCAATGTATTCACAGTAGTTTTGATAGTTAAATGTCAGTATCTCCTGCTGCGTATGCTGTCAGAACGAGTGGACCACACCCCACCAGCTATTTACCTATGCTATAGCAAGATATGTGATGCTTGTGCACTTGAAAATAAAAGTATATGTTGTGTCACTGTTTTTTTTTTTGGGTCCATATAAAAAAAACAATAGGTTCCAATGCTGTTTTGGCATATTCTGCCATATATGGAATACATATACACATTTACATTTAACTCATGAAAAGCATCAAAGCTTCCTACAAATGCACGCTGAATTACCATTACATGCAACACACTATACACATGGTTCTGTAAGCTCACTGTAAATTACACAAATATATACATTACATATCTGTGACAGCTTTAATTTAATGCACAAATACATGCACAGCTATTCGTATTTGTTCTCTACATCAAAAACATATAGGAACATGCTGTTGTATCTTTGACAACTTTTGAGACTTGTTTTGCTGGGGTATATGGCGTTTGATCGGTTAAAATGGTGTAAAGACCGGGTACACTCACAGTGTGGATGAATCGCATTTGTGTCGAAGACTCAGGATCTATTGAAGAGAACTTATGCGATGCAGAACAAAGCAAAAACACTCGTTTTTGATCCATTAATGCATCTCTCATTAACTGTATGCCATCATCTCACTGTTGAAGCTCCTGTCATAGGAAATCAAAGTGTGCTGTCATGAATAATTAAGCAAGGAGTCTTCTCATAGGATAAAGACACGCAGTCTCATGAATAATTATGAGACAACGATGAGTCATCGCCGTGCTATAGTGCAAGAAAACATCACATCCTATGACATTGACACAAAGACGAATTTAAACCCGGAAGTTGAAAATAGCACAAAAAGGCTATGATGTTCAACATGCATAGCTATGTTAGAATCTCAGAACATTTGGTTTAGGGTTTCATGACCCTTTAACAGCAGATGGCACTGTAGGCTAGTTTTTAACCACACACTCAAACGCTCACAAAGAGCGCTTGAGCATTCGACCGTGTGCAACATGAGTCCACGTAAGTGGTTAAATAAACTTGCACCTCAGAATGCTTTTATGACGTGAAATTAATCTAAACACAGCCCACTGCGAACTCCCTTGTAATTTGCTTCAACCTTTTATAACTTTATGAAAGATTTTTTAATGGAAGATTCAAGCAGTGTGTGTAAGGAATTGGAAGAAAGCCGAGTACGGCTGTTTCTAAAGCATGCTGCGTCTTCTGCTGTTAAAAACTTAGCTCAGAATCGAATGGCGAGATAATGCATACTGAAAATCTCAAAATCGATCCAGAATTGTTTGAAGAATCGTCATGCATTTATTTATTAACCCAGCCCTAACGAAAAGTGCTAACAATACCAATGCTGTGTCCAAATTCGCCCACTGCAAATAATTCTGCACTTGCTAAGATTCAAAATCTTAGTTTTAGACATGTTAGATGGATTGTCTTGTTTTAAAAGTTTTTGACTTGTTTTTAATCTTTGCATTTATGGGATAGTCTTATATTGACCATGGATCAACTAGTCTGGGAATGTTAAAATTGAGTGAATGAATGTTAAAATAAGTTATTTTAGCTCGAGCTCTGGCTCTCACCAAAAATGCTCTTGTTTTTAGAATCAGTAACAACCTCAAGTTACTTGATTTAAGAATTACACAAATTACACATCTCTTGAAAATATTATTTATTACATCTCCACGCCGCCATGATGCACCGTTTTGCGCGCTGTCGCCGTCTGATATGACCATGAGCCTGAGGGACGATGGGAAAGTGAGGCAATTTTTACTATTTGCTTTTACTACTGTGCTACACTATTTCCATTTAACATACAACATAAAATGACTGTTTTTAGATCATTTATTTGTCATTTTAAAATAATTTTTTATTAACAAAATTGTATCTTTGTTTTGCGTTTTCACTTTTTCTGCGCGTGCGCATATTCAGGTCTTGTCCGTCACGTTCATGGTCACGTGTGGATGATGTCAGTCAGTTAATGTTCAAGCGATTTCGCGGTCTTTCTTTGATCCAATTTGCAAATTGAGTGAGTTGCACAAGCTCACTCTGGCTGTGGCTGTTTACCAGGTACTGCGTGTTAAGGCTTGGGCGAGCTCTGTAAGTCGGCATGGACGATTTTGACGACACCATACTCTCTGTGTTGGAGGGTAAATCGTGTTTTTCATTAATATTTGCGGATTAGTTTAGCATTGTGTTAAGGGGGTCGCACACCGGACTTCAAGCACATTGCCGCGTCGCCTCTAGGACAACTCACTGCGGTAAAGCCAGCCGCCACCTCGAAATGAGCGGTCAAACTAGCCGCCCTTATATTTCGTGGTGCGCGTATACACTCGATATTACGGTAAGACTGTCAGACCGTCATCTGGATTGAAAACAATTGATCTTCCGGCGAAGGCTTCAGGGGTGGGAGGGTGGGCATCCTGGAGTCCGTGACGGGAAGGCGGACCAGGTGCAGGAGGACGGACTCCAGGATGGAACAGACGGCCATGGCGGAGCAGGACGTGGGCGCGGCCAGGGCGGAGCAGGACGTGGGCGCGGCCAGGGCGGAGCATATGAACCCTCGGGCGGCCACGGCGGTGAGGACCCTTCGGGCGGCCACGGCGGAGCCGGACGAGGCGAAGGCCTATGGCCCCCCCCCCGAAAAATACTTGGGGAAATCCACGGGTTCAGGAAAGGCCTCCCGGAGCTGATTAGATAACGACCTTGACTCGGGATTCGGGTCGTCACTCGACTCGGGATTCGGGTCGTCACTCGACTCGGGATTCGGGTCGTCACTCGACTCGGGATTCGGGTCGTCACTCGACTCGGGATTCGGGTCGTCACTCGACTCGGGATTCGGGTCGTCACTCGACTCGGGATTCGGGTCGTCACTCGACTCGGGATTCGGGTCGTCACTCGACTCGGGATTCGGGTCGTCACTCGACTCGGGATTCGGGTCGTCACTCGACTCGGGATTCGGGTCGTCACTCGACTCGGGA
Organism: Meda fulgida; assembly: GCA_030578275.1. Lineage (NCBI taxonomy): Eukaryota > Metazoa > Chordata > Actinopteri > Cypriniformes > Leuciscidae > Meda > Meda fulgida. The sequence goes on along the minus strand of CM060617.1, from coordinate 34,743,715 downwards.
TTCGGGTCGTCACTCGACTCGGGATTCGGGTCGTCACTCGACTCGGGATTCGGGTCGTCACTCGACTCGGGATTCGGGTCGTCACTCGACTCGGGATTCGGGTCGTCACTCGACTCGGGATTCGGGTCGTCACTCGACTCGGGATTCGGGTCGTCACTCGACTCGGGATTCGGGTCGTCACTCGACTCGGGATTCGGGTCGTCACTCGACTCGGGATTCGGGTCGTCACTCGACTCGGGATTCGGGTCGTCACTCACCAGCGGCGAAGAGGGCCTGTGTGCCGGACGGGACCGGCGGCGAGGAGGGCCTGTGTGCCGGACGGGACCGGCGGTGAAGGCCCTGTGCTGGACGGGACCGGCGGCGAAGGCTCTGGCTGGACGTGGCTGACGCGAAGCTCCGGCTGGACGGTCATGGCATGCCATGGAAGGAAGCTCTCCAGACATGTGGAGAGCGCCTCTCTCCAGTCCAGACCGGAGAGGTCTGGGAGCTCCCTCGGATCAACAACCTTGGCCCCCAGCCGGTAACACTTCTTGATCACCTCGTCGCTCAAGGTGCTGGTGACTGCAAGGAGATAAAACCTATCTGTGTATTCAAACAGATCGTGGCTACCCAGAGCCACCACCGTGATCTGTCCAGCAAGATCCCAGCTCATCTTTTGTGGTCGGTTCTTCTGTCACGGTTTGGTGTGCAAGGAAGGCAGGCTGAGGCAAAGAACTCCAATACAAACGATTTACTGTTAAACCAAACCAGGTACAGGCAGGAAGATAGGCAGGATACACACTAACACCTATGCATATACAAACTGAACTATACATTGACAAACTAAACTAAGAACCGACACAGACAGACTGAACAGAGAGAACTAAATACAGATACTAACGGGATGAGGACAGGTGACACAGATGATTAAGACGATGAACAGGTGGATGATTGAGGGAGTGACTTCAGGTGTGCAGACAAGGAGGATTCTGGGAAGTGAAGTGCAGACAAGGACAGACAGGTGCAGACGAAGACTGTGACAGGTATTGTTATTATTCTAATATAATTTTATTTGAATGTTAGAATTTGACATAAAAGATGATGCATACCTCTAAGTAAAAAAAGTCAATATATAGGTGAAAATGCCCCTGGAAATCAATTTAAGGTTGCAAATATTGCCCATTAATAAAAAAAAAATTAAATTCTGTCACTGCTGTGAACTGACCACTGCATTGAATATGAAAAATATGAATATCTTCGTGAGTCAGCTGTCTACAACAGGCCTAAACCAGCCATGGCACCAGCACACAAACACAATCAGTAAAATATCATCTAATTATTAACAAAACTTTGAAAATATCGAGAAATATTTTTGTCAATATTGCGCACCCCTAATGTAAGGTATTAATTTTTTATTTCTTCGGGTCTTAAAAAGGTCTTAAAAAGCCTTAAATTCGACTTTAAAAAGTGTGCAGATACCCTGTGATGGCATACTACTACACTCTGCACTTAACATACCCAAAATGTGTAGCTACAGTCCTCTCTGTCATTCAGACTGAGGTTATTGGTGATGTCATCCATGATCAAGATGCCACTAGTGCATATAAGAAAGCAATAGGTGAATGGAAATCATTTGTTGAAAAATAGTTGAAGGTCAAGCAACATTTTGTCAGGTTTGTTGTGTTTTTGTTTGCAGTGCCTTCTAGTAACGTGTTTTGTGCCTTACTTGGCTAGCTCCACAAGTTTTACCTCGGTGTCCAAAATAACTTGCCTGTGTTCCTTCTGACTTATTTTTTACTTTTGAGAGGTCTCAAATTTTAGATGTCATTTTAACTGAGACATGTTGAATACTTTAATACATTGTCTAGTGTTATATGAATTTATTTTATTTTTTTATTTTTTATGGATTGTATTCATGTGACAAATCATAGCACTATGTATTGTGTTTTGATTGAACAGTTTTGCATAGCAAAACAAACAGCATTCATTTAAAAAAGTCTTAAATCGTCTAAAAAATTTGATGTTGATGTTTAAAGGCTTGCAGCAACCCTAACTCGCTGTTAGTGTACACATGTAATTATATGCTGTTTAATAAATGTTGACAGTACTCATTTGCCGTGGTTGTGATTCAGTCAAATTATTTAAGATGTATATTCTAAGAATAAGGACTGGTTTTAAGTTTCTGGTTTTAGTTTTAATATGGATTTAGGTTATTTCAAGATGAGCAAACTTGTATCAAGTAACAGCTTAATCATACTTCACTAAAAAGGAGTACAATTTTACTTAAATTAGTTATTTTTGTCTTGTTCCGAAGCCTTAATTTGCTAAAATTTAAGAATACAAATCTTTTTAAAAGAGAATTATTTGCTTATGTTCAGTATATTTCACTTATAATTGTGCTGTAGGAAGTTTGGTTTCAAGTAATTTGATCTAATAATCAGTCTTTTCTACTTATTTTAACCCTTTTGAATACTTGGTCCTTATTATTTTTAGATTTAATAATGTTATTTCAAGATCTCTTGTTAAGTGAAATTAACTTGCTGCATGGACAGATAATTTCTCTTGTTTTAAGTAATTTTCTCCTCAAATTTAGTGTTTTTTTTTCTCTTATAATTCAGCTGCCCATATTTGCAGTGCCTACTTAAACTATGCTCTGAAACTATAACTGTTTGGTTAGTTGCGTGCATCCTGTCACAAAAAAATTAGTCAATTATCTGTAACACTTTATAATAACTTTCATTAAAAAATAATTTACAAAAACTATAATGCTAAACGGATCATTGGTTAATCTAAATTCAAATATTAGATGTGTATGTTAATGTTTACTAATGAACTTATTAAACATTACATGATTAACATATCATTATTTAAATGTAAATTAAAATGGTTATAAATGTCAATAAACTTCAGTTCATATATAACCTAATGCCCTTTATTTTACATTCACAAATGCAAAAAGGTGTTTGGTAGCTATGAGTGATCTGAATATACCACAGAAAATTGAACAATATAAGAATTACTGGTCCCACGTTATAGTAGTGGCTGTAACTGCATTTAAAAAATGTAATCGTTAGGTATGTACTTCTGTTCAGGTTCTATTGCAAAATTCTTACTGCAACAAAAATGGCGCAAAATAGGACATAACATAAAAGGCCACACAAGTCCAGGGGTTAGACAGGAATCAGGACAATTAGTACTAAATGTTTGCAGGAAATTTATCCATGATGACACATTCAATTAGCAATTCACATGTATTAATCAGATTATTTATTCTATATTAATCAGACTGATGCGGTGAATGAATGTTTTAGTTCTTTAAGTCACACATTAAGATCATCTGTGTATTAGTTAAGCATGAATTATTGCATATTATAAAGTGTTACCAAACAGATTTTCATAGTAACAAGACTGCATTGCTTGTTGATTGTAGCCCCTAAAGCAGAAGTTAAATTACAGTCTAGTTATGTACATACATACAGTACTTTCCTATTACTCACACTATAAGTCACAAAATTACCAACATTTTAAACATAAGTGCAACAATGCAATAATACAGTGCAATAATATTTTAACGAATTAAGAATGAACTGTGTTTGTGCGACAGAGGGTTTGCGTGTCTGTTTTCTGAATGTGAAAGAGTATGATGGATAAGAGAATGGCAAGATAATGCAGGTTAATCAACATTTTCATATTTTTACTGTTAAGTATGTGTGATATTACAGTATGAGTGTACTTATCAAAAACCTTTCTAGCTTTTTCTCAGTCCTTACATAAACTCAAACTCTCCTACAACACCATCGAATGATGTTACTTTGTAAAAAATAACTAATTTTAAAGTAATTAAATGGTGTGTAACAGAGTCATTCTCAAATCACCTCCACTGAAAATGTGATTTTTAGTAAATCTGTACTGAAGTGTAAAATGTGTCATTTTGACTTGTAACCACAAAGGAGGGTAAAAACAACTTTTTTGTGAACATTCTGTGAAGTCAATAAAAACATACATTCAGAAACTTGAGAAAACCTAAGTTGAGTTCCGAAAGGCTTTTCAGGGAAGTATGACTGAATGTTAAGAAAAAGACTATACAAGGGGGAAAATATTCAGATTGTTAGCCTAAAATGAATGAGAGTATTTTTTGAAGGGTGCTTACTCTGTTAAAGCACAGTAAGCCTCTTAAGACAGCTCAGTGGATAGTAAGCAGTATTGTTCCATTACACCCTTCATAATCACTTCCACACTTCAGCTACTGATCCTCTATCATCTATAAACCTGTCATATAATGATGTTAATCACATTCAATTATCATAATGTACATTTATTTATTCATTTCTAGTCAAGGGCTGTAGACACACCATCTTTACTCTGTAATGTGTGTTTTGCATGACATCAGTATGCAGTGAAAATACAGCCACTGAGATAATCACATTTATTACAGAAACTCTGCAAAAACACTGATTTATTAATAGGTGAAGTACATACTATAGCTGTATATGTGTATCTTGTCTCAGAGTGTGTGTTCATCATAACCCAGGTGTAGTGTGATCAGCTGCTCTCCGATCCTCTTTATGCTGAGCTCTGCAAACACACACACACACACACACACACGCACACACACACACACACTCACACACCTCCCGTCTCTCCTGTGCTCCATTTCACGCACCTACAGTCTCACACACAGGAACAGCCGAGAGGACACACCTTCAGCAGCCATCCAGGCAGGTACATTCACATTTCTGCTTTTCTCTGCTCACATTTACACTTATTTCACTGTCAGATGTCAGATTTGGGCAGTAGATTTAGTCAGAAGTATGCCCTGAGTATGTGTCAAGACAGGTCAAGTGACTGTAAATGAGACCGGTACAGTAGCATTTGTCATGATGTCACTCTGAATGTACAGTAACCTTAACCCTGATCAGAACTTGCACATTAACACTGAATGTATAATGTCAAATATTATATGTAGCAAATGATAATTGCTATATTTTATCTTTTTTACATCAAGGGTCAGTTTTCACTTTGCATTTTTGTGTCACTGAGCATCTGTGGTTTTTTGTTCTAACACGTACATTTCTTTTTAAAATTTCGCATCCTGTTATCAGTGTTTGCAGGTGTGACATCATCACAGATAAACGCTATAGGACAGGCTTGTGAGCAGAGTCTAATCTAATAAGATCAAACTTAGTTCTGTCACCAATAACAACACATGAACAAACATAACTATATTATTACATTTTATGCAGTCCATCTATTTGTCATATTATCCATTCAGCTTTTATAGCACTAATAACATACATGTATTGATTGAAGTTAGTAGTACATGATGCTTGTTAAATTGTAGATATATGTTTGGTAAAAGTTAGCTGAGATCTGTTTTTTTAGAGCTGTGTTAGTTGACGGTTCAGGCCAGTATGAACACATTGAAAATAGCAGTGTGTGCTGAAACCATGAATCGTCTCAGGATGAGCTGTGAGATTTATAAAGAGGAATTGCACGTTACATTTAAAAGAAAAACAAAACTGATAAAGGTGAAGGGGCATGTGCTCATCTGCAGTCGACAGATGTCATCATATTGCTGAATCTAATACTGTTATAATCTCATAATCCTACATGCTTTTCAGTGATAGAAATGTGGGAATAATTTGCAAAAAAATTATGTTTCATATACATAAAAAGCAATCCAAAGCAATCCAATCCATTTGTTGATGTTAATTGTCCACATTCTCTTAACAGGAGTAGTCAACTCTTTCTCATCCAAACAGTTCTCGGCTGTTTCCCGAAAGCATCGTAAGCCTGCATAGATCACAGAAAGCGCAGGTACCAATGTTCTCTACATCTACTTAGGCTTACAATGCTTTTGGGTAAAATAGCTCTGGTCTTGACAGTCGGTCTAATTCATTCTATGTATTTGTTTATCTTTATGAAATAATGAAATATTCTTCATTTTCCCTTGAAGGACCATGTTTATACGATTCTATTATGCATTTGTAGAGCCAGATCAGTAAACAGTTTTGTTTTTTTGACACAGCTTCATCTGTGACCCCAGAGACTGAGGCATCATGTCAGGGGACGGTAGCCAGGGAGACACGACCCAGAGCAATGGAGTCAAAAATCACAGGTAGACCTTTTCTATCATGGGATTTAGTTTTCCTATCTCATTTTAAAATGTCTACTCACTTGACAGTGAATATAAAAGTAAATCTTGTTTATCTTTTTCTTGTTCAATTTTTCTATATTAGCATTATTGTTGTTGCTGCTGTCCATGCATTTAAAACCTCATGTAATGAAGTGAAGTCCATTTTATTTGTTTAGCTGAGTGAAAAAATACGCCATTAACTAGCTACATAAAGCATATCGCCTTAATTATGGTCACATTATGAGTCAGTTATAACAATAGAAGACCTAATACAGAGCCTTGTGGCACTCCATAATCTAACGCTTGTGTTAGGTTTGACAATACCTGATTTACACACACAAAGTGATTGTGAAACAAAAGATAGGAAGTATCTAAACATTTCTCCAGCCAATTTAAGGGAATGTCATGATCCATGTGACCTAAATCCTTGGTTGTACAATTGGTTTTCCAGTATCTAGATCAGGGGTCTTCAGAGTTTATCTGGTTCAGGTTAGTGAAATGAGCGATGGAGCAATAACATTTACATTTTATTCATACAGTCATGTAGGTCAACGTCATACCATAACCTTATATTTGATATGGGCAGCCAACGAAGTGAAAGGGGAACATTTAATAGCAATACAACAAAATAAGTACATTGTACCTTAAAATGTTTTTATGTACATTCATAACAGTTAAAGGCACCTATAAAGTGTGAGCAAATGGTTTTCCTTCAAACCAAATGTCAAACCGTCGTAACTGTCCTTTTGTACTCGTTGTGTGCGTCATTTGGTCAGATGGTGCTGTTTGCATCTGAGACACAGTCACAATGTCATTTAATATTTCATTCACAGAAAGTAAATAATAGAATACAATCTATTAAATGCATTGTGTATAATCTTTCATCTGGCTGAGGTTAACAGTGGGAATTGAGGTCAGTCGTTGCCAGTTCTTTAACAGACGTGTTGTTAGGTAAAGACATATGACATGTTTCGATTTTTTCATTGTAAGACTTTGTGAATGCTTGAAGACAACCAGAAAGATAGACATTTGTGTGGTGATTCAAGACAATGCTGGTGAACTATCTGCTCACTTCTTGTGTGAACAACATCATGTAAAAGTTATGGGGCTAAGCCGGGTTTATACCTGATGTCATCACAGCAACACTACTGTGTGTTGCTTTGAGACATTGCAACGTTTGATTCTGCTTTGGTCTATTTTGGTTAAGAACTTCTATAAAGTTACTCAAAGTAAACTTGTAGAACTGCTGTGTATAAGCAGTATCACACCTACAATCGTAGTATTAATCTGAATATTATGGCTGTGATAATCTATGGCACGATGCTAATATTGGAACAACAGCACTTTTGCTCATGTGATATTGCTTAAATAAACTGCATTTAGTGTCTCCCCAAATTCTGAAATTGGTTTCATTATCTGTATTGGACTAGGTCGGCTCTTCCCGCTGCTATGTTCTCTCGAAACAATGCCAGTATGTGGAGCATTCTCAAAAAATGCATCGGGATGGTAAGTCAAATTCATTTTGCACATACTATATTAGTGTTTCTTCAAATTCAGGCACTTTATGTTCTAAAAAATGTGATTGTAATCTGAAATTATTTTTGAATGTTTGTATTGTAAGGTTTGCATGATGTTTTTTTGCTAGAATAATTCTAATTCAGCCTGTTAATTGTTTATTCTCACCTTTACATCTTCACAGGAACTGTCGAAAATCACAATGCCAGTGATTTTTAATGAGCCTTTGAGTTTTCTTCAGAGATTGACTGAATATATGGAACACACATACCTCATCCAGAAGGCCAACGCTTCACAAGACTCCATCCACAGAATGAAGGTAACTATATATTGTGAGTCAGAGGCGCCAGACTGTACTTGCAAAGATGGAATTGCCCCACTTTTTAGAATCAGCTTTGTGCAAGGCCGGCCTTGTGCTCTCCCAGGTTCTGGAAACAGTCCTCCGAAAAATGTGCAGCACAGAGTCGAATATTTTAGTTTTACTGTTCTGGAACAGTGTTGTAAATAAAGCTTAAACACTGATTTCTAATTGTGTCCTCTTTTGGAAGGCCAAACAAGGTAGTTTGGCTTTCGCAACGACAAACACAGCGTCTCCACGACATGGCGGCGCCTGCGGTAACTAACAATAATACAGCGAGAATAGATGTTACGCCTTCTTTCTTTGCGTATACATTAGGGCGGTGTCATGAAACTCTTAAGCTAAGACTCCGACGTAGAAGTTTTTCAGCTAAATTTAGAGTTTTCTGAGAGGATTCTTAGAATCTTTATGAATACGGGCCCTGAAATGTATATCTGATAGCTCTGCTACCATCAACTGAAAGAAACTCTTAACATTTGTTTTTTGAGAGTGTGGCAGCGTTTGCTGTGTCAGCTGTGGCCTCGCAGTGGGAGCGGACCGGCAAACCCTTCAACCCTCTGCTGGGAGAAACCTATGAGCTGCTCAGGTCAGTGTCTGCTCATTTATGAGCTGATCATGTCACTGTTTCCAATGAGCGGATCACGTCAGGGTTTCTTCTGTCATCAGAGAGGATCTGGGGTTCAGATGGATCTCTGAGCAGGTCAGTCATCATCCACCGGTCAGTGCCTTCCATGCCGAGGGCATAAAGAACGACTTCATGTTTCATGGCTCCATTTATCCCAAACTCAGATTCTGGGGAAAGAGTGTGGAGGCCGAACCTCGTGGAATCATCACTCTAGAGCTTCCCGTGTGAGTGATTTCCAGCCTTACATGTATGCACCAGTAAACATAAAGAGCATGTGTGTATTCAAGAGCATGTCATGTTCTCACAGACAGAAACATTTATTAAACAGCTTTATCACTGACATATTTATTTCTGATTTGTTGTTCCGACAGTCACAATGAAGCCTACACCTGGACCAACCCTACCTGCTGTGTTCATAACATTATCATGGGACAACTGTGGATTGAGCAATATGGAAATGTTGAAATTATTAATCATAAGTAAGAGCAAATATCATGAAAGTACCATTAGATGTAAATTAGATAATTGTTGCTTTATTAATGTTTGAGAGGAACAATGAAAGAGTCTAACTACTGCAGAAGACAAACACAAATTATTTCACTGTGTATTTTTTTAACAGAACTGGGGAAAGATGTTGTTTGACTTTCAAGTCATGTGGCATGTTTGGAAAAGAGTTGCATAAAGTGGAAGGATACATACTTGATAAAAGGTATGTAAACGCTACTTAAATGACAAATATCTGACGGTATTTTTGTCACAGAGCCTCTAAATAGGTTTATTCAGTTTTACATGACTGTAGTGTGGTAAATACAATATGTGATGTTCTTAAAACAGCTCTGATCCACTCATTTCATTGGATATGAGGTGTTCCAAGAGGGTTGATATTTCATATAACAGCACTGGAGCATTTCGCTTTTTGTATCACTTGATATTCACAATATAGGCCATTTTGGGTCAAAATTATTGTGAATTAAAGTGTTAGTTCACCCAAAAATGAAAATGTTGTCATCATTTACTCCCCCGGAACACAAATAAAGACATTTTTGATTGAATCTGAGAGCTCTCTGTCCCTCAGTTGACAGCTACGCAACTACCACTTCGACGCTTCAAAAAATGTATTGTGTTACACAGCTCGTTTGAGCTTCCGCAAAGACCAGTGAGGTTTGTTTTCACGTGTCAAGTATCTGCTAACTCTTTATTGTGATGCTCCTCCAACAGACATTCCTGACTAATACAGAAATAATCTCACAAGGGGATTGCTTAGGGCTGTACAAATTGACTGTACAAAAACACATTATTGTTGTCCCAAATCATGTCAGTGTAACTGCTTAATTTGTTTCATACTATATTATATTACTGTAAAGAATTGAACAGTCCTACAGGAGATTTTGTAAATTCTTTTTTAAATAGAATTTCTTGGTAAAGACTGGTACTCGAATCAGGTACAAAATTCTCAGGTAACCTAAATTGTCCTTCATTTAGTAACTTCTTAATTAACTTATTGTTTTCAAAAATATGATTTAATACTGCAAAGTTACATCAAGGGTCAAATAACATAGAAATGGCACATTTAAAGTTAAAAGTTGCAACTGCTTGATGAAACCATTTTTTGTGTGTGTTTACAGTACATATACTGTACAGTTCTGGTATAAAGGGAACTTTGGGATTGAGGGAACATTGATCTTACCTCGCACTCTTTGATTGTTAAAATCAAATGTTGTGCCGAAATTTGCGCTCAGATTCTGTGAACAGTAAGGCGCTCGCCGCCTTGGTTTGATTGGCCATTTCAGTCGTTTTGACATTGAAGAGGGCTGTCAGACGCCTGAGACAGTCCCCTGGTGGCTACGGACCTGGTACAGAAGATGACATACTGTGTGTGACAGTCATACTGATATTCAGTACAATAGCATGATTGCAAGTGATGCATTTACATTACATTTGCTATGACTTGGACTGAACGTTTATATGAAATTTGTTCTTGACAAAAAAATAGCTACACCTAACTAACAATTGGTCAAAAGGGCAATCTTTAACAAACAAAAGTGTGTACATTAATGCAGAGCCACACACAGTAAGCTGTCTGTAATGCGATCGTTTTCTTTATGTCTGTCCAGTAAAAGAAGGGTCTGTGCTCTCTATGGCAAGTGGACGGAGTGTTTGTATTCTGTGGATCCAGCGACGTTTGATGCTCACAGAAAATCAGACATAAAGCGTTCTGACAGGAAGGGAAGTACACAGGTGACTGTCGAGATAATAATCACGGATATTGATTCGTTTTACATTTTATGTAATAGGCCTATGTTGTTGAACATAAATATGCATTTTAAACCATCAGAGCAGAAATTGACTTGGTGTTAATAACATTAATTCATGTCTAATGTAATGTGTTTTACAAATGTTGCAGAGTAATAATGCGGAAGAGGAGCCGGATGAAATGCCTCCTCCAGAGACCGAGACTGTGCAGGTGATTCCAGGAAGTGAGCTCATCTGGAGGATATCACCGCGACCAGACAACTCGGGAAAAGTATGCAGAATATTTCACTATTTGTCATTATATGCCCTTTTTATTATGATGTGGCTATAATTTAGGCTTGAGATGAACACAAGTACTTGGAGGTGACTGCTATGATCGGTCATGTGAGATGTGACCCTATGTGTAAATTAACATTTGTTTCATTGTGGATGGGCCATCTGTACCACCCTGTAACTGTCATGGTATGTTGTGGGAAGAAGCATGAAGAAGAAGAATCAGGTTCAAATAGCACTTTAATTATATCCACAAGCATTTCCAACCAGGTAGGCAGGCAAACATCAACGTAGCATAACCGAGACCAGACCAAGAACACTGAAAACACAGGAACTTATACACTGATGATGATAAGGTGAACACAGCTGAACCGAATGACAAGTGTTACGCGACGTGGCTCAAAATGGACGCAACAAAATTGGGACACCCAAGAAAGCCAAACTTTTAAAGCAAAGGAAAACTGTTTAATGTAGCAGTCAGGCGTCAGTAGTGTCATGCTAGATGAATGCATGGGAAGGTAATGTGCTGTGGCGTCATGGTGCATGCAAAAAAGAAACATAACCATGCAAATATCAAAAGCAATCAAATCAAATAGGCCGCGCTCATCTGCCATCTGTCTTGCTTCTTTTAAAGGTGAAAAGGGAAATGGCAGCAGGTTTCACTGATGTAATCATGTGGGGGTGCGGAGTAATCCGTCCAACGCTGGGGAAAACCCCATTAAAGACACGGGTCGCCACACAAGTCATATTAGTACACTGATGTAGTACACTGGAGACGGCTTATGGTAGGGAAATGAACATTTAATTCAAGGGCAACAGCTCTGGTGGACACTCCTGCAGTCAGCATGCCAAGTGCACGCTCCCTCAAAACTTGCGACATCTGTGGCATTGTTCTGTGTGATAAAACTGCACATTTTAGAGTGGCCTTTTATTGTGGCCAGCCTAAGGCACACCTGTGCAATAATCATGCTGTCTAATCAGCATCTTGATATGCCACACCTGTGAGGTGGATGGATTATCTCGGCAAACGAGAAGTGCTCACTAACACAGATTTAGACAGATTTGAGAACAATATTTGAGAGAAATAGGTCTTTTGTGTACATAGAAAAAGTATTAGATCTTTGAGTTTAGCTCATAATTTTGTTCAGTGTAGTAACCAAGGTGACAAACTAGTGGCAGGAACAGGGGAAACAGGAACCAATGAATACTAACAAAAAGTCTATGAAAGTGAAACTAAGATGACACAGACAGAGTAAGTGTCTGCGGGGGGCTCAGGGGCCGTCAATCACAGGGATGACAGGCTGGGCTTTGGGCTTGGCTGGGATCGGTGGCAGATGCTCTTCAGAGTCCAGAAACCTGATGACGGTGTCCCTCCAGCAAAGTCCGTGGGTGTCTGGAAGGTCTACGGTATGTTGGTAGTCTGCCCCGATCCAGAATAGAGACTTTACTGTGTCATCTACCAGGGCTGTCTTTACAGCGAGATGGCTAAGACGGAGGGCACAGTCCGTCAGGGGAAGCCCTTCACAGGCTGAGGCGGCAAATCTCTCATCCATTTCTCGGTCCGGTCTTCTGTCACGGTGCGTTGTGGGAAGAACCACAAAGAAGAAGAATCAGGTTCAAACCGTAATTTAATTAAATGCACAGGTATTACCCACGATAGTTAGGCGGGTTATATATAACTGAAACTAGAACTAGAACTAATGCCATCGAGACTTGGAACTAATTTAAGTGTATAGTTATTTATTTAAAAAAAAATAAAGGTAGAAATGATCAAGCATTCAACAATGTTGAATATGCAAGAAGACAAAAAACAAAAATGTTTGTACCAAGACATTGATTTTCTTATATGCATTTTATCAACCCCTGTTAATACATTAAAATAAACTGTCATTCATTCCTCTTTGTCTTGTTTCTCTTTCTGCCAGTACTATGCCTTCACATCATTTGCTCTGCAGTTGAATGAGTTGGATGCAGAGATGGAGCGAGTTCTTCCACAAACAGACTGTCGTCTGAGACCTGATATCAGAGCGCTGGAGAGCGGACACATAGGTACATTAACCTCTCGTTGTATTCATTCACCCATTAAAAAAAAACATCCAACCGATTTCTGAAATGCAGGATGGTTGAGTTTAGGCTGATACCTGTTTTGTCCTTATCCCTAAAGCCTATGTTGAGCCTGCAGTCAAGCTTTCTGTTTTACTGACCATTAAGGGGGTGCTTATATCATAAACACCACCCTCCTTCGTTTTGTACAATTTGCATAATGCAAATAAAACTAATAAAAATGACAAAAGAACATCAACAAAAGCACTAAAAGTTCAACTAAAATTAATATTATTGTACATAACACTGGAACATTGGAATGTTGTTGCAGTGCTAATTAAATATTATATATATTTAATATTAAATGCATATCAACATCCTGCCCTCAATGATGGAACAATCCATCATCTGTTCTTGTATAACTTTATATATAATGACATAATATAAAACTACTTAATTATACATCGCAATGCTGCTGTTTCCCCAGATGTAGCCAGTGCAGAGAAGAACAGACTGGAGGAAAAACAACGCATGGCTCGGAAAAATCGCTCCCAATCAAATGAAGAATGGAAAATAAGGTTTGAAACGTTAGAGGAGCTATTCTGCTTTTTTCCATGTTCATCTTTCTTTAGTGTGTAATTTTGTTGTTTCAGCTTGAAAAAGCTCTGCAAAGCACAAAGTTCTTCTCTATATCAGTGTCAGTGTTTCTGAACTCCCTGGAACGCCTCCATTGTAGTCTTGAGTTTCTTCTGGGAACAAACACGTCACAATATTCCTCGTTTTAATAATTCATACGCAGAATAAAGGGGCGGGGCCTGGTGGAGTTAGTTAGTAGTGTGTTGAAACTGGCTGTTATGGAAAAAGGCGGGACATTTCCTTAACACGATTGAAGCGCTCGACCAATCACAACACACTGATCCAGCCGGGGCTTTACTCGTGCTGATTGAGTGGACCTATTGATTACTGATTGCTGACAGCTGGTTGGAATGACTTGATTGTCTGATCATTAGAATGTGTTCCGAACCTTGTTAATAAAAACATCATTAAGAGACAGGAAGTAAACAGAGCATTACTGACAGACTGGGAAGAGAGGAGCTGCAACAATGGAGAATATTAAATAAGGTGTTTATGACCATTCAAGCATGAAAACCTAATCTAGTAGAGACCAAAAACAAAATCAAGACTTTGTAAAAGGGCATAATAGGTCCTCTTTAATAAATACATATCAGAGTACGTAACTGAGGCGTCTTATATCAGCAGGTATGAAATAACCGTCTAAATCAGCAGGTATCAGTAGTCTACTGTATATTCGCTATTAAAAAACTAGGACTAGGACACAAACCATAAACAAAGCAATGCTTGCTTACCATTTTAAAGCTGCAGTCCGTAGCTTTTCCTCTTTGTCGCCATCTCTGTCCGGAATCTGCAATTGCAGTTATTTGCGTAATTCTCAACTTTACGGTTGTCACTGGTGATTGTCGTTTGAACCTTTCTGAATCCACCATCAAATTGAAAAGTTCAATTATATCAAGTACTGTTAGAAAAGGCTATAAATCTCCACCTCCAACATCCTCACACTCATAGCCTACTAGCCGAGACACCTTCTGTATGTGTACAGATGTGACGTTATGACGCAAAGACATGCTCTAATTTCCCGCGGAAATCCACCAATATCACGGGGATTACAAACATTATTACAAGCTTACCGTTTTGAATCAAGCTACGGCAAGCAGATAGTTTTGAACACTGGCTAGTTATGTACTTGCTCAAATTATTTTGGATAATTTTAACCCAAAAAAGTTACGGACTGCACCTTTAAATATCAATCACGCTGACCACTTTCTTCATTCCTGGCGGCTCATATTATGAAAATATTTGTGCATTGAAAAGCTCAAAATTATAACAGCCTTCTAAGTGTGTAACGTCTTGACTTCTTTGCTCACTTTCATCACTTCTGCTTTTATTCTCATTACTTTTATTCTGCTTTTATTCTTTCATTCTCTTTATTCTCAGACTCATTTGCTAAACTGAGCAGCTAATCAGAGTTCTCTCACAGACGGCCATTTACGTGAGTTGTGTGCTGACAATCTTGGCCAGGACGTCCTTGGAAAAGAGATTTTTAATCTCAATGTGCTTTCTTTCCTGGTAAAATAAAGGTTATATTAAGAGTTCTCTCACTCACAGGGTAAACTGCCACAGACATAAGCCCGACTAGTCAGTGCCTTCTTGACTTCTTTGCTAGCTTTCATCACTTTCGCTTTTATTCTCATACACTGACTCGCTAGAGCTGACATGAGGAACATACCCCAAAAACTGCCCTGACAGCCGCTCACCGATAGCCCAACGCCCAACGGTCGTCTTGGTGTGTCATGGTCCTAAAGAGTCTGTGTGTTTACAGACATCAGCAGTGATTATGATCTGCATGAGTCTGTACGTTAAGTTATTGTGAGGAGAGAATGATAGCATTGGTCGACACATTAACATCAAACTCGTGTTCACACACAGGTGGTTTCATCAGGGGCCGAGCCCTCACACCAAAGCTCCAGATTGGCTCTACAACGGCAGCTACTGGGACAGGAACTACTCACAACTGCCTGACATATATTGACCTCAAACCACTGCAGACATCTGGGGGAATGGAGTACATGTCCAGTACAAACGCCCTACTGTTGAAGAAATGCAGTTTATATAAATGCATCACTGATATGGTGATGAACTGACAAAGATGATACAGGGCATCATGATGTAAAATACAATATTATTTCTTGTACAACTCCTTTTAAATAGATAGCATTAAAAGAGCAAATGATTCACATCCATTTCAAATGTTCCAGGGTGAGACTTAAATATTCTGAAGATATATGATTTGAAAATACTCTAGTCAACTTAGATTTAAATCGATTTAATGTGAATATTGAACAGTTTTGCTGAAGTGTGTTTTGGAAGGACAAAAAAATCTGCTTGTGTTTGACATCGATGGTACTCTCTGCATAAATGCAGTTTTAAATATTCGTGTTTTGACATGAGCAGGTTTGCTGAAATTCTTAAAAGAAATGGCCCATTTTTTCTGTATATTCATGTAATATGTCCATAAAACGTTGCACCCTAAAAAGTGCAAAAATTTCATCATGTAGACACAATGTTTATTCATTTCATGTAACACCTTTTACTGTTGCTAAATAAAGGCTTTTTGAAACTTCTTTATTGTGAAAAATGAAAATTATATAGTGATGCCATGAGCTTCTGTGCCATCTACTGGTTTGGAGGAGAATAAAATTAAATGTATAATGTAAATTCCACCGGATCTCCCCATTCTTCAGTCTTCACCAACTCGACCTCAGTCTCCAGGCCCGCCAGTTCCATCCCGGTCTTTGGAGTGACGGACTAAGCCTATGACTTCCGACCGTCCGGCTCTACGATCAGTCGGCCCAATGAGGTCCACCATCCTTTTCGGCTTCACAGGGTCCCCCGTCTCCAGACCTGCTTATTTTATGAAAGCACAGGACTTCTCATTGGTCCACATTCAGTTTCTGCTCTTAAACCTCTTTAGACTAATTCCTAAGTTTTAGGTCCAGTCCACCAAAAAAAGTATTTTGGGCCATTTGGATGCAGTAGCAGTGGCTGAAACAAAGAGAGGCCACAATAATCCATTCATAACTATTTGGAAACTTAAAAAATGTATTTAAAATACTTCACATCCATCTCACACTCAGAGAAATAAGTATTCACAGTGACAGCTATTTGTAGTGCAAATTAAGGTACAATGTACAAATGAATGCATGCATGACATTGACTTCTTGACTTCTTTGCTCACTTTCACTTTTAATTCTCGTGCACTGACTCGTTCGCTAAGCTGAACAGCCAATCAGAGCTCTCTCTCTCACTGACGGCCCGACGCACATTCAACATGCTGAATCGGCCAAAAAAGAGACAGCGTCCAACTAGAGCCAACAGTGCGGAAAACACTGAAAACCCGAAGCCGACCAACACTCAAAAAGCTTGGTGTGTCACTATCACCAGACCAAGCTCGATCTTTTAAGATTGAACATGAGTCTGTGGAGTCTGCTCTCTATTTTCTACTGCACAAGAGGCGTGATCAACAGGCATAGTTCAAATGACTCTGTATGCAATTGGATAGTCCTTCAACCAATCAGACCAACGATCCGGGTGACGTACTTTGCAGAGCGACGTGAAAACTCTGGGCAGGAAACGTGTCAACAAACGTGTTGGTTTGTAGCATTGATCAGCGGTTTGCAGAAGCAGCAATCGCATCGAGCGAAAAAACATGAAAGTGAGTGGTACCCACTCGAGCGATTTGTTTGCTAAACTAAAGAAGCCATTGAGCATCGTTGAGAGGTTAAAAGGAATTGGATTGACGGTCGCTTCTCTATCGTCATCGTGTTAAACCCGCCAATAGCGTGCCAGGTGGATAAGCTAGTTTGTGATTGGTCCCCGCAGATTTGTAACGGAAGCAGGATAGAAAAATGTACAGGTTTCCAGCCTGAGATGCACCCGATGAACCTTCAAATAGCCTTGATGTGAAATGCTATTGGCTCTCGTGTGTCTTGTGACCGATTATGACATGTTAAAGTGTGTATATTTCCCTATGTTAACTTTTCTGCATTTTACATTGAGAGCATAAGTAATAATTTAGATATATTTTTAAGGCTATCAAATTAAACACCCAGGTTTCCTAACTGATGAGGAAGACTTGACAGAGCAGCCATCAAGTGTTAAACAATATTCTAGGTTATTACGTGTGGAGGTTTTTGGCCCAATCACACATATATATATATATATATATATATATATATATATATATATATATATTTTTTTTTTTTTTTTTTTTTTTTTTTTCTTTCTCAGAATTTTGTAGCAGGAAATTACTAGTCATATTTTTTTATATCAACTATGCATTCTGATTGTTATGTGAATTGGTATGTTTCGTCAGGCGGTGAAGAATTAGAGCTGAGTATCATCAGTGTAACAGTAAAAATCTAACACTGTTTCCTAATGATATCTCCCAAGGGTAGCATATACAGGGTGAAAAGCAACGGTCCTAGTACTGAGCCTTGTGGTACACCATTCTCTTGATTTACTGCTACAAATTAATAATGGTACGACATGGTTGGATTTGAACCATGCTAATGCAATTCCACTAATGCCAACATCATTTTTGAGTCTATTCAAAAGAATGTTGTGTTGTGGTTGACAGAATCAAATGCAAAACTAAGGTCAAGTAACACTAATAGAGAGATACAACCACAATCGGATGATATGAGGAAGACATTTGTAATTCTGGCCAGAGCAGTCTTTTACTAAGATACGGTCTAAATCCTGATTGGAAATATAAAAAAAAGCAACATAGTAGAAGCAGACAATCTGGCTTTTTTCTTTTTTGAAAGCCAGATTGTCTGCGCTTTCTTTCCCTCCATGATTGCTGGAGTGATTACAGAACCCTTTGAGGGCTCGCAGACTAAATCTGTTACTCTCCTCGTACACGCTGTTCGAGAGTGGCCTTTAGTCTTAGTAAGTTGTAACTAAGTAACTTCATGTTTTGCCTTGTTTTGGTGCTATTTTTAAGAATATACAACCTTAATAAAGTTTTTTTTTCTAATTGAATAATGATGACATTTTTGGGTGATCTATCCTTTTATTGCACGGTTCAGATGTACAAAGTGTCAGATTAAAATAAATGTGAGCTTCACGAGTCCACACTTACGAATGATCAGAGAGTAAATGGTTATGCGTATTTGGCGTGCTGTTGGGGGGTGGGTCCAAGCTCGAAAATATGGCCCGAACCCAGAGTACCCACCCCCAGATTTCCTGTTCGAACCCACGTATGTTTGTAACAAATTTGCATAATGCCAGCCTATGGTCTTCATTGACCAAACGTCCGTTTTAACCCGGCCTCATGTAGTTGTAGCTGAGACTGGAAGAGTTTGATTTGTGTTGTCGTGAAGCCAATCCACTTTGCATGCATTTCCAAAGGATGAGGACTCACGCTGGAATTGATACAGTAAAACGAACACCATCGTTACTCTTCATATTGCTGTGCATCAAGTGCCGAGGAAGCCTCCGGAAAATTCAGATATGCTAATAGCTATTCAATTTTGACATGCACTGTAAGCTGTTGACCAATCACAAAAGGTGATCTGCTTTTAGACACTGTGAGAAAAAAATCTGATGCTGCAATGTATATTATGAGAACATTTTGTGTGAGAAAATAGTTTTTTGACCTTGGATACATGTAAACCAATTGTAGGAGAGCTCTTAAATATATATATAGTGAAATAAGAATTTGGTCATATCGGCCATCCCTAATTTCAGGAAGTGTGATAAGCTTATTTGTGACCCTGGATGACAAAACCAGTCACAAGTCGCACAAGAATATTTGTGGCACTAGCCAACAATACATTGTATGGGTCAAAATTATCGATTTTTCTTTTAAGCCAAAAATCATTGATATAAGTAAAGATCATGTTCCATGAAGATATTTTGGAAATTTCTTACCATAAATATATAAAACATTTATTTTTTGAGAGCGAAAGCAGCACAATCGCAAACATAAGTGGACAACTTTAAAGGTGATTTTCTCAATATTTCTTTTTTTGCACCTTCAGATTCCAGATTTTCAAATAGTTGTATCTCGGCCAAATACCTAACAAACCATACATCAATGGAAAGCTTATTTATTCAGCTTTCAGATGATGTATAAATCTCAATTTCAAAAAAAATTAACCCATGTGACCAGGGTCACATATGTGTGAATAAATAGAACATTTTCCCAGACAGTGAGAAGATACAAAATGCCTTATTTTAAGAAAGTGAGTTACATCTGATGGATCTGGTTATCTGGCAAATGAAGAAACACAATCAAATGAAAAACAAACAATAGTGACCAGACACAAAATTAAAAAATTTTGGACAGTTATTTTATTTCTGTATTTTGAGTTATTTTTTAAAAGCGGTATGGTGTATAACATCTGTTAGTGCATATGTCCACTTTGCCTTTCTTTCAACTTTAATATGTCGTTCTACATAAAAGTTCAGGAAGCGCCCAGCCTTGACCCCAGAGGACGTGTCTGAGCCGCATGATTGAGGGAGTTTGAATGGGTTTGAGTGAGAACATCAACCTGCTGGCGTGGGACTGCGGACACTCATCAAATGGCAGTTTTGGTGTTTGTAATGGAGAGCAGGTAAACAGACGTCTCGAGGAAACTATCACAAGTATCCTTCCCGACGAAACTGTTCCTGTAAGATATCCTTGTACTCGTCAAAGCCTCCGTCCACGCGGTGCACTCGCCCGGCCTCACAAACCCAGAGCTCCTTACAAACTATCCGGATCAGACGCTCGTCGTGGGACACCAGAACCACACCACCCTGACAGAGACACACACACACACACACACACACACACACACACACACACACACACACACACACACACACACGTCACGTTTCTGCAGACAACACTTAATTAGCTGCTGCTACTCCCTGCAGTTTTGTTTTACATCAAGTGATTACAATTACATAATGAAAATGCTGTAAACACCTCAGATTTGCTTGTTCAACGAGGACAACATTAGCAGATTCTGCACTTACTTTGAAAATGTTGAGGGCTTTTGCCAAGGCCTCGATCGTCTCCATGTCCAGATGATTTGTGGGTTCATCCAGAATGTAGAAGTTAGGGCTATGAATGAAAGTCAGAATATGTAAATGAAGGTCATACGGTGTAAATACGGTTCAGAGGGTGTAAGTGAAGGTCAGTCAATGAAAATGAGGCCCTGTTTACAGCTGGTATTAAGATACGTTTGGTCGATCGGATCACAAGTGGACGACACTAAATACAGGAGTAAACGGGGTTTAAGAGGTTTGAGCTTGTCCACTGTCGACCACTTCCAGAGGGAGTTGAAAACACATTCGACCGCATTGCTTTTGTAGTGTAAACGCTCATGTGATCGAATGTGTTCAAACTAAGGGTGTCGAAATTAATCGTTTCTACAGTGCATCGCGATGCAGACAAGGGCGATTCGTTATCGGTTCAGTAATAGACCATAACCGATTATAATGTACTGACGCTTTTCTGACGTCATTTATCACGTATGTGCCTTGTCGCGGTAGCATAGACTGACAGAGGGAAACGAGACGCGAGTGCGAGTAATTTAACATGCTCCAACTACTTTAAAAGCCTACATCTGGGCACATATGGCTTTCATGAACAACCTGGTAAGCAGACCTGGAGAAGACACGCACGCACTGTGTGCGCTCATGTCGCGCACTAATAGAATATTCAGGAGGTAATACCACTAACTTGATAAACCACGTTAGCTGTGTTCACCCGAGCAGTAACGCCTGCAGAGTCTGAATGCTTTAAGATGAGCTCCGTCGCCCGAATCCACAGCCAAAAACATCATCCACCCGCACTAATAATGTTCTCTGATTTAAGCATCCGCACCCGATGGTCAAATTACAATTATTCTGTGTTGTTACGCGTGATTATAAATGGATGATCGTCACCTTCAACACGGACTCGGCGACGGTTGATGCGCGCATCTGGTAACATTATACACCGATGAATGAGCCCTGCTTTTAAATGCACATTTCTTTCAAACAAAATTGATTTGACAATTTACTTTTCTTCATGGCATAAACAGGCGTTACTCCCTTGAAACTTAAACTGGAATGTCACTCCGACTTCCCGAACAGGCGAACGCACACACACGCACGCACGCACACATCTTTGAGGTAAAATTGAAAATTGAGGATGCGGTGCATCGCAATGCATCGAGATATGGAATTGAACTGAATCGATGACATGATAATCGTAATCGAACTGAACCGTGAGACCAGTGTAGGTTCACACCCCTAGTTCAAACAGCCACTAAAGACCGTCTTCTCTCCGTCTACTGTAACATTATGAGAAGAGCTCGAGCCAGACGGGGTTTAAACTGTCGGCTGGAGACCCAAGTTTGGTTTGAAGATGAAAAATGTCCCAAGCACAATGTTCTGTCACCATTCCTGCTGTCTAACACACACTCAGGTTTGTCTTGTGACTGTCAGAGCAGAAACTTAAGCTGATGCTCTCTGTGTCTTTTTGTCATCTCCGGTCGTGTTCATTATTAAATTGCGTGAGCTTACTAGTGGAAAAAGAGACGGATTAAAACACCAGGTGTAAACGGGAATGTGTCTCTCGTCTACTTGTGATCTGATCGACCAAAACACATCTTAATAGCAGGAGTAAACAGAGCCTGAGAGTTTATAAAAAGTCAGGTATGCGTGTCAATGTTTTGGCCTGAGGGTCAGGTGATGCAAGTGCAGGTTTAAATGGCTGTTAGAAGCAGGTTATTGTGGTTAACTAAAACCATAAGAAACATTTTTTGTTACTTGAGATAAAATAAATGTTAAAGCCACAATATTTCACCACTAGAAAGTTTCACCACTAGAGGTCGCTTATTCAAAACAATGAGTTTAAATGAGCTTTTGGGGACTTCTCTGGATTTAAACAACGTTGGAAACATTTGGGATAACAAAAAAAAAAGTCAAAATATATAACATTGTTCTAGTGGGATATTTATATTTTATTAAAATAAAATATTTATTTCAGGCAACATTTCTCATTTTCATTTAGTTTAACTGGATGTACTAAACTAACTAAAGCTGAAATAAAAATGTATAAAAAATAACTATATTCATATATTTACAACAAACAATCACAACTAAATTACTAGAACTTTAAATGGAAAATACAAAAGTAAAAAAAAAAAAATCAATAATTGTATCTGAAAGATATTAATATAACTGGTCAGATTAGTGTTTTACCAGGGCATGGTCATCTGAGCAAACGCCACACGACTCTTCTGTCCTCCTGACAGACTCGCCACCGGCCGCGTGGCCAGTTCCCCCGTGATGCCATATCGACCCAGCTGATGGCGGTACTCTTCCTCCGTTTGACCTATCACAGCAACACAGGACACCGTTCAAACTTCAGCTGAATGGACTCAAGTACCCCTGTGGTGAAAATCCAGCTTTTAATGTTGTTTATATGTCTATGAGGTGTTTTTAAAAACACCAAACCATGTGTAATTCACAAGTCGACAGCATTGCTGAGTATTTTACCCTTAAAACTGCAGTGAACCAAAGACAGTCTCAAAAACACGGTGTGAAATCGCTGGTGTTTCTGACGTCACAAACGACCTTGTAACCAATCAGATCAACGTGTGCTCGTCAACCAGTGGATCTCTGAGTGAGTGAGTGAGTGGAGGCGGGGCTCATTTACATATTCATAGAACCGCGCATACTAAATGAGGCAAGGGTGTCGAGTTACATTCAAGATATTTTAAGACGATGACATTTTTTGCCAGGAACAAACATTTAAATATGGTAATCAAAGATGTGTTTTAATGGATAAAATTATTGTCTACAGGGGGACTTTAATAGAAGTAGAAAATATATTCTATGGCAAGTAATGCAAGGCGGGTTGGATGACACTATGTTATTAGTTAATATTACTTTCCCCAGCCACACAACTAGGTTTAATAAAGTCAAAGACAATAAAAAATGATCGACTTCATGTTGACTTTGACACGAGTGACAAAGGCCTAGAATAACAGTTCGACATTCTCAGTGTGAATGATGTGACTAATATCTTCATTAATGAACAGGACTTGAGACATCAGAAGTGTCTCTGTAGGGGTCAGGGGTGTAATCCTGATGATTTTTGATGAGAATGTAAGTGCCAATTTGAGGCATTACCGGGAAATCTGTTCAGCAGCAGCTCTATTGAGCAGACATTGAGGTCCAGTTGATCCACGTGATGTTGACTGAAATAACCAATCTTCAAGTTTCTGTGTGAAAAGACACAAAAACGTGAGACACAGACAGACAGACAGACAGACAGACAGGTTATGGTCTCGTCGGCGTGGCAGTGGAGCTCACCTGTGGGCGTAGCGGACACCGTTGATGGGCGTCAGCTCTCCCATTAGCAGCTTCAGCACAGTGGATTTACCAGCTCCGTTCTCTCCCACCTACAGACATGACCACAACCAATGAAAGAGTGTGTGCTCTCGGTTCACTGATAAGAGTTACTGGTAGCACTTTACTTTAGTCCTGTTCCGCATGTACATACTAAGTGCTTATTAAAGCATTTACAAGAACTGGCTAATAGGTCCTGATACCCTAAAAGTAACCTTAACCCATGTAGTTACCTTTTATTACCAGTACTTATGTATATGTATACGTAATGTAAAATATAGTGTAACCGAGGATAACACTTTATTTTAAGGTGACAGTTACATGTTACTACATGTACTTACTATAGTAATAACAATAAATTATGCAACTAACCCTAACCAAACCCTAACTATATATTAAGTACATGTAGTTACTTAAATAGGTAATATTAATTAAGTACAATGTAACTATGTCACCTTAAAAAACAAAGTGTAACCTTTTACAGTCCTGTTTGCATTTACTGTAAATACTATGTGCTTATTATAGTAATTACAAGTCAGAACATTTCTGTTGGATATGAAAAACGTCAAATGGCACACGAAACGAAAGCTTGGCTTCTTCTAGTTTGAGCTTTGCAGCGTTTAATAGAAATAATAGACAGCGCGGTTTACTCGCGGGCCGATCTCGATCACGCGACAGTTGCTACACAGCGCTGCGAGACCCACTGAGAAGCATTCAAATTCAGTGGAGAACTGTTATAAACCGCAGATACCAGATCAAACAGAGCTGACGTAGATAAAACCCATCAGTAGACACGTTTCCATTACAGATTTTTTCTAAATGTCGACAAAAAATGAGTGCAAAATGACGCCGTTTCCATTAACCGATGTTCTGCGACTAAAACGTCATTTTTTCCTCTTGCGATAATCATTCCAAACATCATGGCAACGGATGATGGTGGGTTTACGTATATCCCAGCCACCGCACTGGCCATTATTATTAACTGGAGGAGACACGTGTGTGTGTGTGTGTGTGTGTGTGTGTGTGTGTTTGTGTTATCCAAGCATTAATGACAAGGAAAGACTCTTATACTGTGAGCGGCTCATCAGAGGAGTTTCTGGTGTTTCTCACTCATTTCTGCTTCGAGCTCTTGATGAATTGTGGCGTTTATTTGAAGTTTAGAATCCAGTATTTCTGTAATACTTTTGTATTTAATGAAACTTCTGAGTTTAATGAAGAGCCCAAAAACTGTTTCCATTGCAGTTTTGCGAAATATATTTTTTTTCAATTGCCTGAAAAACCTCCTCATGCAACCGTAAAAACTTTTTTGCGATAAATGGGAGTTTTTGATGTGTTTCCATTGGGCGTATTTTCAATTTGCAATTCCAATTTGCACAATTTGAAGAGTAATGGAAACGCGGCTAGTGTGCCATGAACAAACAAGTTAAAGAAGTTAAAGAAGGCTTTTCAATCCACAAATCACCAACATTCACGCTGGATTTAACATAGTAAAATAACCAACTAAATACTAAAATAACTGTTACCATGGTATTGTGGCAGAAACAGTTGAATGTTTTTACATTATTCATATCATAGTTTGTACAACATTTTGAGTGTGAAATTCAAGCAGTTTTTCAAGTGCTTCACACTTTTTCCAGAACCTCAAAGCTTATTCAATTTAACCATTATCTTTAAAATAATGACCAAATATTAAAAAACTAGGGATGTGCGCATTGACTAATTCGACAGTTGTTTAGACGGTTTTGTAACCGACTAGTCTAAAAGTAAGAAACCCTCCAAAGACGTGTAAATATGATCCATTTGAGCACTTAATCTATGAATCAAATCAAATCTATGAATCAATTCTGATTCTGAAGTGAATACGCGATGGGCATTTCCTCCAGCTATCACACCTATACTTGCATGTCCTAAATATGGTTATGCATATGGCTCTAGTGGAGT
Organism: Meda fulgida; assembly: GCA_030578275.1. Taxonomy (NCBI): domain Eukaryota; kingdom Metazoa; phylum Chordata; class Actinopteri; order Cypriniformes; family Leuciscidae; genus Meda; species Meda fulgida. The sequence goes on along the minus strand of CM060617.1, from coordinate 34,717,618 downwards.
TTGAAATGGCACAGCATAAAGCTTTTCCGTTTTATTTCTGATTCAAAATACTACGGCACCTCGTTTGTTTCCACGGCTCACGCGCTGCTCTTCACAGTAACATTAAAACGATTCAGAATTCAGAACAAAACAAATAAACAACTAAACACAAAAATAATTTAAAATGGTGGTGACAAATTTTGCATAATTCAAGCTATTATATATTTTTAAACAACTTAAATTATAGTAATGAATATGCTTTTTAAACTGATAGGAAATTACTAAAAGTAGCCAAAGCGAAAAAAATAAACAAAATAAAAAAAATTAAAATGAAGCATGGCGGTGACAGACAAATATTGCATACTTTGTTCTTGCATCATTAAAAACGATAATTTAAATGATATTTAAAGAACAAATAATATTATGATGCTTTAAAGCCATACTTTAGATATTAAATGGATATTTCGTATTCAAACCTTTTAATGGAAACATCTGTATTTCAGCAATGGGGTTTGGTTGACAATTGATTGATTAAGACACATAAATCAGGGACAATGACTTTAAATAAATTAAATGAATTCACATTTTCTTGGGGGGGGGGGGGCTCTAACTAAATATATATTTATATTATAACTATCTAGGTTTCACAGCGGTCAACGAATCGACGACAGAAAGAAATGAGGCTTTTATAACCGTTGTAAACCATGGTAATAGTGATCGCCTCAGAAAAGAGCTCTGGAATCGGTTTGTGGAGCTAGATAAAGCGGTTACTGCAAACACGTACGATGCAGATGCGAGACTCGAGATCCGCCGAGACGCTGAGGCCGCTGAAGAGCCGCTGGTCGGCCGAGTATCCGAACTCCACCTCATCCAACTGCAGGATCGGAGGAGACAGCTTCTCAAAGTTATCCGGGAAACTGTTGGAGATCAGAACCAAACACACATTCACTTCTGACAATCTGCTACACACACACACACACACACACACACACACACACACACACACACACACACACACACACACACACACACACACACACACACACACACACACACACACACACACACACACACACACACACACACACACACACACACACACACACACACACAGAGAGAGAGAGAGAGAGACGGAGCAAAACTGACCGTAAGATGGCTTCAGACTCCTTGACCAGGGGCTTGAGTTCAGGCCTGTGACACACACACACACACACACACACACAGACGGCGAGTGAGCGAGTGTGTTTGATCAGTGAGTAAACATGAGCTGCTCGTGTCACACTTACAGTTTCTCCAGCAGCTTGAGTTTGCTCTGCACTTGAGCCGCTCTGTTGGCGTTATATCTGAAGCGGTCGATGAACACCTGACACAAGCACAACATCAAAATGCGTTTCAACTCGCAGCTTAGTCCACGGATCAGCACAGGCAGTGAAAAACCCACATCGATCAAATAATACTCGCAATATTTGTGATGCGTGCAGACATGCACAACACGTTCAGAAAATACTAATAATTCTTTCACATTTTGTTGCAGCCATAATTCATATGGAAATTACACTACTGGTCAAAACTTTGGAATCATTAAGATATTTTAATGTTGCTGAAAGAAGTCTCTTATGCTCAGGAGACTTAGGCTGCAATTATTTGATCAAAAACACAGTAAAAATAAAAATATTGTGAGTTAAAATAACTGTTTGCTATGTGAATATTGTAAAATGTAATTTATTCCTGTGATACAGTTACTGTAAATCCGGCCTCTAGTTCATAAACGCCAGAGGAGAACTGGCCCCCGACTGAGCCTGGGTTCTCCCAAGGTTTTTTTTTCTCCATTAGGTCACCTGATGGAGTTTTAGGACACCAGTAGGTCACTTGATGGAGTTTTTCGGTTCCTTGCCACTGTTGCCTTTGGCTTGTTCAGTTGGGGATATTCAAAATAATTAGCCAAGCATTAATACCATTGATCAGCCCTACCAAACGTGGATGTTTTTTCACTAAGAAACAAACATTATGTTATTTGATTGATATTGTGAAGCTGCTTTGATGCAATTTATATTGTGAAAAGCGCTATATAAATAGACTCGACTCGACTCGACTTGATCAAAGCTTTCAGCATCATTCCTCCACAGTGTCACACGATCCTTCAGAAATCAGGAGAATATGATGATTTGCTGCTCAATTATTATAAATGATCAATGTCTTTAAAAGGTGAGACCATTTAAATATGCTGATTTGGTGCTCAAACTTTTTTTTACAATCAATGTTGAAAAGTTTTTGCTGCTTCATATTTTTATGGAAACCGTGATACATGTATTTTTTCAGGATTATTTGATGAATAGAAAGTTCACAAGAAAAGCATTTATGAGAAACATAAATCTTTTGTAATGTAAAAGTCTTTACTGTCACTCAATTGAATGTGTCCTTGCTGAATAAAAGTATTTCTGTCTTTCTTCCTTCTATTACTTCCTCTAGTGTCGTCACAATACTGGAATCTCTAACTTCGATACGATACCTTGAAGAATATCGATATTCGATACCGTGACAAAATCCTGCCACAGATATTATCTGGTGATTTTTTGATAATTTGGTTGCAATAGCTTTCACACAGCACAAGGAGGCTTCAGTTGAAACTCTGCTACTTCTTCAGGCAGTAATAAAATAAGAGCAAAAACGAATTGCAAACGATCGCACAAATAAATAAAATAGATTATAGATACAAATGAGTTTAAGTTTTACAGGTGGGTTGTCGAAAAGTCGCATTCAGGTGAGAAATTAATACTGAATAGTCTTCATTGTAAGCATTAATTTGTATTCAATTTTTACAATCAAAGTTATTCAGTCAAGAGCAGTGAGTGATGTACTCTTGTTCTTCGATGAACATTATCGTTTCAGTATCGATACATATTGAATATTTGACAACACTACTTGCCTCAGACTTTTCCACAACACTAAAACAAAGCACTAAATCAGCATATTAGAATGAGCTCTGCGTGAACGAAGACTTCAGGACCAAACGCAAGACTCAAGAGCAGCTGGTTGATACCTGTATATGTTCTCTGTACTGTAACTGCGCTTCATATTCTCTCTGCTGGTTCTTCAGCCGGTCTTCTTTGGTCTTGATGAAGTTCTCATAATCGCCGCGGTAACTCTCCAGCCGCTGGGAGTGCAGGTGTATGATGTCTGTTACCACCGCATTCAAGAAGTTACGATCGTGGGACACCACAAGGATGGTGGACTGCCATGTCTACGGTGAAACAAAGGTACAATTACTTCCAAGACGTTTGTGGGAAGTACCATCTTATCAGATTTCAGCCATTAAAACATGCGTTTTCATTCAGAACTGATAGATGATCAAACGTCAGAAGACACTTACTTGTAAATAGTTTTCCAGCCACAGAATGGCTCTTACGTCCAACATGTTTGTGGGCTCTGCATAGACGTGATGAATAAAAGATATGCATCAATATTTAACGCAGATCTTTAATATCACCCCCATATTCAGAACATTTTACTCACCATCAAGTAACAAAAGATCAGGCCTGAAAAAAATAGCATCAGATAAAACAATCATTATTATCACAAAGTACTTTGCATAATTTGACTAGTTAACCATGCAACCTTTTAAATGATACTTCTAAAACATTAATTTCACAAAATGATGATAGTATAATACATTTATTGGTATCATATAGTAAACTCACCGTGCAAACAGGGCACTTGCTAAAGCTAACCTCATCCTCCAGCCTCCAGAAAACTCCCTGCAGGAAACACACACACATCAAGAACCGCTGCAGCCGTGTACACATCAACAGAGAAGACTGGCACGAGCATCGCTGCATGGACACACACTCACTTGGTTGTTTGCTGTTGCATTTTAGTTGAAAAGCCTAAACCGGCAAGGATGACTGATGCTCTGAAAGAGTGTGCAGGAAAATGAGCGTCACATGACGTTTTCATCACAGTCTGACTATGCTTACATGTCCTGAATCACAATATGGAAGCCTGATCTACAAATACATGAACACTGTGTGTAAAATGATCTCGCGCCGGTCTGAATAAAAACTTTCTTCTAATTTATTTGATAAACATGAAAATCTTTTTCTACTCACCTGGCGGGCGCTTTATCGGCTTCAATCTCTTCCAGTTTAGCATAAATTTCAGAAAGACGGACACTTTCTAACCCTTCGGCACTGAAAGATTGAAGGAAAGATAAACAGAGGTTTAAGCTAAAACTAGAAATATATTAATCAGGACCTATTATGCACTTTTACAACGTCTGCTTGTTTTAGTTCTCTTCTAGAACAGGTTTTCCTGCTTCAATGTTGATTATTTTCCTCATATTCTCCACTGTTGCGGCTCCTCTCTTCCCAGTCTGTCAGGAACGCTCTGTTTACTTCCTGTCTCTATGAAGCCCCTCCTTCTGAAAAGCACACTGTGCTCTGATTGGTCGGCTGGAGGAGTGTGTTGTGATTGGTCGAGCGCTTCGAGTGTGTTCGGGAAATGTCCCGCCCCTATTACCATAACCGCCAGTTTAACACACTACTAACTCCACCAGGCCGTGAGTACGTCATTGAGTCATTCATTAATTCTTTCAAACGGCTGATTCGTTCAGTATTGAAGTAAATGGCTTTCTTCATGAGTGGGCGATTGAAATAAAACACAATATTAACTAATAATTGATTAAAATGTATTAAATCAGTATAACATGTGCACTCGCGCTATCCGGGAAAAAACAGCACTCGTGTGACATTGCGCTCGTTACTCGTGTGATATTACTATATCATATGATACAAATATGAGACGACAAACTCACACAGGGGCATTAATGTCCTAATATGCTAAATATAGGGGCCTTTAACTGCATTCTATAGGCTACATCACGCAGTGAGTTATTGTCATGTTTGTCATCAATCAACTATGAAATGTCAGATGAACTACGTCCTGGGTGGGGGCCCATTTTTCTCCATAACTAATTAATTCAATGAACGCATTAAATCGACAGCCCTAGCTTATTCGTTAAAAAAGGCTTCCAAACTGAGGTTACAGAATAGAGGATGAACACAGCACAGCGTCCCCCACATGGCCCTGGACAGTTTCATTTGTAGTTTTTTAAAAAGGCATCTGAAATATTAAACGAAGTACAATAGTGTTGTCAAAAATATCTATATATTTTTTTTGATATCTGAAACACTTCTAATACTCATTTTCCGCAGAACAGACACACAATACCAGCTGAGCTTTCTCTCTCTCCGACAGCGAGTGACACACACACACACACACACACACACACACCGTCCCTTTACTCACTCGTTTCCTTTGTCCTGGATGGATATTATCAGTGTTATAGGGCTTGAACTTCAGCGTGTGATTAATATTTATTTTTACTTATTTTGCATTTGTACGCGTGCACAGTATATTGGGTCCGTGCGTCAGGTCTTAAAGGGATACTTCACCTCTGGACAGATGAATGTGTATTTAAAATGGGTCATTTATGTAGGAGAAATGTGAATTTGAATTTGGAGCTTCCTAGACTGAGAAAAGCCAGAAAATGTTTTTTTTGGCTTTTGCGGATGAAAGACAACAACTCCCAGAATGCACTTGCTTCGCTGCGTTAGGAGGCCACGCCTACCTGTAACAAGCGCAATAGTTGTCTAGGCTGCTTGCGAGTCTCCGCGATTAGTCTGCCCGGGATTTCGAGATCGCCCAAAATGTCCGGGATTCAGCTTTTGCGTTCAGGACGAGTGAGCAGGACGAGTGAGCGCCACGGGAGAACAGCGCGAGGCCGGTGGCGTGATTACTGATATACCTGTGAGACGCACCGGTCTCGTGTCTCTCAGGGAGGAGCGCAAATTTTCTTAGCAATGTTAAAACGCACATCAAACCGATCACTTGTTTAGCGTTCATGTAAACGCTACATTGAGATTCACCAATCGGAATGAATTCAGTTAGATTGAAACGGTGTGTATGTAAACAATGAATGGCGACTGCAGAAAGCAAAAGCTGAATCCGGGACAGTTTGTACGATCTCGACGGCCGGACATGTCCGGGAAAAAGTCGATGGTAACCCCTACTGAGCTTTCTCCTATTACTCCGCTTTCTCCACAGAACATAATTGCTTTCTGTATCTGCAAGTGAAGTCCCAACCACTGATCTGTAATAGGTCTGTAGCGTGAGTGGGTCCCACCCCCTGGATAAATGATGAGTTAGTGTTTGTAGTCTTACCCTTATTCAAAGAAATTGGACTTCCTGCTTTTTATGATGCAAAATGACGATTTTTGCGTCATAAAAAGCAGGAAGTGGAACACTTAAATCCTTATTTCTCCCATCTCAGGGGAAAATAAGGGAATAAACCGTGACCATTCGAAAATGTGACTGGGTTTCTAAAGATACAAAGTCTAATGCAAATGGGTGAAGTGTTCCTTTAAAGTTACAGCAGCCTAATATAGCCTACCGGCTGCCACATTCTGGAGATATATACATGTTAAAAATATCTATATGGCAGATTTTTCCCTATGGTGTCGATGACAAAATTGTGGCCAGTGGAAATGCTGAGTGGCTAGTAACTTTGGAAAACCACGAGCCACAGCGGCTTCTGAGCAAACATGTTCATGCCAAACCCTGGGTACAAACACACAACAGCGTATTGAGGTGTGTGAGGCATTGGCCAGTGTGGCTGACGTACGTCCCGTTGGCGATGTGTGCGTTGAGTGAGCGCTCCTCCTTCAGCAGCGCCTCTCGCACGGAGTCGCTCTCCAGGACGCTCTGCAGGGCCACGGTGTCGTCTCCGGCCACCTCCTGCTCCACGTGCAGGATGGAGATGTGCGCGGGGACACGCAAGCTTCGGCTCGCCAGCATCTTCAGCAGAGTGGTCTTACCGAGCCCGTTACGACCAATCAGACCGTAGCGCCGGCCGGTGGCCAGAGACAGCTCAGCGCCCTGAAGCAGACACCTGCGCACGGGAACAAGTGTTACCTCGCTGTAAACACACACACGAATGCACTTCAATAAGACACAAGAGGCCATGCAGAGTGGGTTGTCTTATGCAAGAGTAAAGTGTAGGGCTGGGCACTGACTTACATTTCAGGATTCGATTTATTTGGATATACAAAAGGCCTCTTTATTGGGTAAAACTGTTCAACTATATCTAATCTAAGCACACATGGCGAATCAGCCAATCACATGGCAGCAGCTCAATGCATTTAGGCATGTAGAAATGGTCAAGAGGATCTGCTGAAGTTCATCAGCTGATATAAAGTCCCCCTGTGGTGAAAATCTGTGGTTGTTAATGTAGTTTACATGTCTACGTGGTGTTTTTAATATGCTGTAAGATAAACCATGTGTAGATTCATAAGTCGACAGCATTGCTGAGTATTTTCTCCTTAAAACTGCAGTAAACATATTTAAGACATAATTTAAAAAAATTTTTAAAGTATACAAATTTTCACTACAGGGGGACTTTAAAGAGGTTGTTCACCCAAAAATGAAAATGAGCCCATGATTTCCTCGCCCAGAAGCCGTCCTAGGTGTATATGACTTTCTACTTTCAGACGAACACAATCTGAGTAATGTAAAAAATGTCCCGCTCTTCCAAGCTTCATCATGGCTGTTTCTGTTCATAAGTCCATAAAAGTGCTCCACGCGTCACCGGTTATCATCTCAATAGTTTTACATAATATGAGTTTTGTTGATAATAATTAGATGATATTTTACTGATTGTGTTTGTGTGCTGGTGCCATGGCTGGTTTAGGCCTGTTGTAGACAGCTGACTCACGAAGATATTCATATTTTTCATATTCTATGCAGTGTTCAGTTCACAGCAGTGACAGAAATTCACATTTTTATTAAGGGGTAATATTTGCCACCTTACATTGATTTCCAGAGGCATTTTCACCTATATATTGACATTTTTTCCAAACTTATTTCGAGGTATGCATCACCTTCAAATAAACATTCAAATTAAATTATATTAGAATAATAACACTGTTACCAGTCAAATTAAATTAAAGCAAAATCCATCTTTGCAGTGCAGATGTGACAGAAGCGGCATCAGAACTAGCATTAATATATTTACACCGCATTTACAATTGCATAAATAAAGCTGAGATTTTTTTTTCAATATTTAAATGTGAAATGATTTCTAATTTTAACGTTTTAATTAAAAGGTACTTTAAATATGAAACTAAACCCACCAGTAGACGGCGGCAAGTCTCTGTCTTATTAAGAGAGTTGAGGGAGTCGTTCATTCAACCGATTCGTTCAGGAAAAGCAAGTGATTGTTCATTGAATCATTAAACTGATTCGTTCAAAACGCGGATCGCTGTCTGTTGCATGGAGACTCTGCAACGGTTTCATTGTGCAATTCTTGTTGACGAAATACAAGGAAAACAAACAATATTGTGTCTAAAAAGTAACTCACAATGTTAACTTATTGTTAATTTAACTGTTGTTTTAAATAAACATCACATTTGCAATTGTGCACGGAAAACAGCACTCTTGCTCATGTGATATGCAAATATAACACCATAATATGATTATAAGTTAACCTCAAGGAACGTTCAAATAAACCTATGTCATGACCCCTTAGACAAAGTCATATTGTTAAGTTGTGAATGTGTATTTGCAGTCTGAGTGAATGTGATGAGATAAACAGACAGAGAACTACAAAATAATGTAATTTTGGCTGGAAAAAACCCCAATTTGATCCAATATACACTGCCGTTCAAACGCTTTGGATCGGTTCGTTTTAAAAGAAGTCCCTTCTGCTCACCAAGACTGCATTTATTTGATTAAAAATGAAAAAATCAAATAATATTTTTAAATATTTTTAAATATTCAGAGTCACATGATCCTTCAGAAATCAGTCTGATATGATGAATTGATGCTCAAGAAATATTCACTATTATTATCAGTGTTAAAAGCAGTTGTGTACAATTTTCTTTTACAGGATTCTTTGATGACTAGCAAGTTCCATTTCATTAATTTAAAATAGAATCTTTAAATATTATAAATGTCTTTACTGTAATTCATTTTCATCCTCGATGAATAAAAGTATCGATTTCTTTTATCACCCCCATGTAAAAAAACACATTAATAAAATAAAATGTCTGACCCCGAACGGTAGTGTTTAATGTTACAAAAGCTTTCTATTTCAGATAAATGCTGTTCTTTTAAACGTTCTATTCATCAAACAATTGAAAATGTACACACAACTGTATGATAATAATCATAAATGTATCAAATCCTCATATTAGAGTGATTTCTGAAGGATCATGTGACACTGAAGACTGGAGTAATGATGCTGAACATTCAGCTTTGATCACAGGAATAAATGATATTTTAAAATATATTCACATAGAAAACAGCTATTCTAAAAAACAGTTTTTGGGGGGATTTTTACTCAAATAAATTAGATACCAGTGTTTCTGTTAATCAAGTGATTTCTCACCTCTCCCCAAAAGACACGTCGAAATTCTCGATGCGTATGTCGTAGCTGCGGTTCTTCCCGGAGGAGTCGACGCGGTTTTCTTTCTTACTGCTCGCCTGACTGGCCGAGGCCTCCTCCAAAACCCTGAGGAACAGCAGGAACACAACAGCCATTCAGTGCTCTCAGTCCAAGGCTTGCAGCGTTAGTCGAGCGCCAGCTGCGAGGAAGCAGAACTCACAGTGGAGATGAAGACTTCTGCGAGTCTTTCTCATTTCTGCGCTCATGTTTGGCTTTCAGTTTGGCTTCAGCTTTCTCCAGTTTCTTGGCATTCACAGTCTAACATGAACAGAAGAGATTGATAAAGTTAGATTTTACCAGAAGTAAAGTGTCACATAGTTGATGGTTCCGGACATAGACATATTCAAAGCATCTTTTTGAAAGTGTGTATGAGATGCAATGATCTTACTGTACTCGGATTCCTCTTCATCATCCAGATGCCATGAACATCATTAGCAGATGTTGCTGAAAGAGCAGAAACATGTTGAGTGTGTAATGTTGCTGTTTGAGCATGAAAAAGCTATTAATAGTTTTAAATATATAAATATATAGCTTTGATATAGAGTTATTCTCTATATCAGTGTTTCTGAACTCCCTGAAACGCCTCCATTGTAGTCTTGAGTTTCTTCCGGGAACAAACACGTCACAATATTCCTCATTTAAATATTTCTCATACGTAGATTAAAGGGGCGGGGCCTGGTTGAGTCAGTTAGTCGTGTGTTGTAGTGTGGCGGTCATGGTAAAAGGGGCGGGACATTTCCCAAACACGCTCGAAGCGCTCGACCAATCACAACACACTGCTCCAGCCGAACAATCAGAGCACACTGTGCTTTTCGGAAGGAGGGGCTTTGTAGAAATCAGCGTGTTTCAGAAAGACTGGCCATAGAAGAGCAGCATGTGGAAAATAATGCATTTTTTGAGCATTAAAGCATTTTAATATTCTATTACACCCAATACACAAAATAAAGATCTTTGAAAATAGCCTTAAAGCCTGTGGTGAAAATTGAATTTTTTATGTTGTTTATATGTCTATTGGGTGTTTTTAATATGCTCTAAGACAAACCATGTGTAAGTTCATAAGTTGACAGCATTGCTGAGTATTTTCTGCTTAAAACTGCAGTGAACCAAAGACAGTCTCAAAAACACGGTGTGAAATCGCTGGTGTTTCTGACGTCACAAACGACCTTGTAACGAATCAGATCAACGTGTGATCGTCAACCAGTGGATCTCTGAGTGAGCGAGGGAGTGAGTGAGTGGAGGCGGGGCTCATTTGCATATTCAGATATACACGTGCATACTAAATGAGGCAAGGGTGTCGAGTTACAAGCTATTTTAATGCATGAAGAAACTTTTTTTTCTACATATGTAATTTTGGTGATCAAAGATGAGTTTTAAGGGATACAATAATTGACTAAAGGGGGACTTAAAAAGAATGAGAGGATTTGTTTTGGTGCTGCTGCGTTTTTAATTCAATTCTAACACCACTGAGAGTAAGAAATGGGAGTAAAAAATGACGTTGAAATAAAGCGCTCTCACCTGCGTCAGCAGACACTTGAGATAACTGCACTGGAGCCTCGAGCAGCATCTGCTGCTGACCAGAGTCACACTTCGTCCTGAAAGCAACAACAAGAACCAACAACACCATGGATTTGATGAGGGTTTCTTATCGCTCAACAGAGCTTTAGTCAAACAGCTTTCATCACAACAGCCAGTGTCACAACAAACACAGACAGAACAGAAAAGCGGGCACACGTGGGTCATTGAATTTGGCACGCATCCATTTCATTTCTAAATAATTGTCACGTTTGCTGAAGTCTCAAACGTGCACACAGATTGACAGCTCATCTTAAAGAAAGATCAGTTTCCCTCTCATAACTCCGAAATGTCAAACTATTGATAATAGTACAGGGTTCCCACACCTAGGTTAACTTCAAATTCAAGGACTTAATGTCAACAAACGTTGAGGTACGATCGTAGTTTCGTGCGTGTGAACGTCATGGCAGCGTACAACACAAAGTACCTCACGTCACGCGGGAAACACTTAATGTAACACATAAATGCGAGAAACGAACGTAAATCAAGCAAGCTAGTATTAATAGGCCACGAAGTGTTGGCGAAATAACACATTGCCGTTTTTTCCAGAAAACTTCTTGCACAAAATAAATGCAAGCACTTTCAAGCACCTGAATCTATGCATGTTTATTTTCACAAACTTCCCAGGGCAAGGACCCGTGGGAACCCTGCATGCATCTATTTCACTTTTGAATCATTTTCACTTTTGCTGAAGTCTCAAATAGGGTTGGCAACTTCAAAGAAGAAAATTACAGGACAATCGTGGTTCTTTACAGGAAAATAAGGGACACTCAAAATATTTGTACTGTAACACACAGTATATGTCAGTTCAGGTTCGTATGTGTTTAAAAGCTTCTCAGACCTTAACCTGTTCATGTACAATTTAGTTCTAAAACGAATTTTAACCTCACACATAAAAAGTCACATTACACACAAACCATAGTTCAAAATAATAGCATTTATCTGAAATAGAAAGCTTTTGTAACATTATACACTACATTTTAAAGAAATTAAAGAAAGTAATAGCCTACTTTTATTCAGCAAGGATGCATTAAATTAATCAAAAGTGACAGTAAAGACATGTATAATGTTACAAAAGCTTAAAGAAAGACCACGACAGAAGACGTTAAAGCGGCAGGAGTTTCCCTTTCATAACTCGGAAATTTCAGGTAGTTCTGAATCTCGAATCTGATTGGCTGAGAGCCCTTTCCAGCCATGCGATATTCTACTAATGTGACACAGTAACTTTCACAGCTCCTACCACTCCGCTTGTTTCTGCTGGATCAGCATTTCTCACAGCCAGCGTCAATGCTACTGTTATTGTGTCACTGAATGCAGTTTTAAGAGTTTTTTTCAGGTGAGAATGTGGTTGTTTAGACCTTAAAGGAACACTCCACTATTTTGGGAAATAGGCTCATTTTCCAACTCGGATAACGGTCTAATCAGATTCAATGATCTATGCTAAGATATGCTAAAAGTGATACCGCCAGGTCTGGAGACCGGCTGAATGGATTCAAAACCGGTAAAACTGTTTAACTCTAGGGGAGCTGGAAAATGAGCCTATTTCCAAAAGAAGTGGAGTGTTCCTTTAAATATGCCATTTATATAACAGCGATGATCATTCGATGAGTGGTAATCATTAAATTTGCATCATTCCTTTAGTGAACACTAAAACAATAAATATAAATAACATCATCAGCGGACACAGTTCATTCCCATTGATGTTGGATCGGATCACTGGCACTTACAGCTGGAGTGTGTTGAACATCTGGAAGCAGATGTTTCGAATGTCGTCTTCATTCTTGTCCCCGACCTCCTGCAGAACGCCACCGATGGCTTCAAACACTTCCTCCCCATCCTCGAAATCTGAGCCGCCACTACCCAACACTCCTGCGCCGTAAAACACACATGAACATTTTCAAAAATGAAAATTCTGTCAGTATTTACTCAGCCTCATGTTGTTCCAACCCCGTAAGACCTTCGTTCATCTTCGGAACACAAATTAAGATATTTGTGATTAAATCTGACAGCTGGATCACTCCTCCATAGGCTTCTTAAGGGATCGAAACTGGCCGGCCGAAAAGTTATGAAAGACATCGTTAAAATAGTCCGAGTGACTACAGCGGCTCAATCTTAAGTTTATCAAGCGACGAGAATACTTTTTTTTCACGTAGTGGAACTGCGCAAAGCTTCTGTGATGTACGTCACACGCATCACACACACATGACCAGCGTTGGCCAATAGTGAGCCTGCTTAAGTTAATTCCACTGCGCAAATATCTTAATTTGTGTTGCGAAGATGAACGAAGGTCTTACGGGGTTGGAACAACATGAGGGTGAGGAATTACTGACAGAATCTTCATTTTTGGGTGAACTATCCCTTTAAGGGCCCTAAAAGAGTCTGTTTCCACATGAAGAAATAAAGCACTAGTTAAAATTATATTGCATACTAGGTAATCACATACACACTATATATTTATTGAATTATGTTAATTTATAACTTAAATTAATATTAATATTTGAAACCTAGTTGTCACTGCATATAAATATTTTAGGGGAAAATATATTAAGAATTAAGGCATAATAAAGATGGAACGCGTAGATACTATTAATTTCATTCTAAAGCCATTTATAAATTATTTCGAATGACACATGGGACACTCTGACATGACTCATGAACCATGATATTATTTTTGCTACTGATCATATAATCTGTGTGATTATCTATCATTCACATACATGACATAATTCATCAAGTCTATCAATCAATCTGTGATCTATCACGAGGTTTGCGGTATTGTTCAAGAAAATCATCAGTCGGGCAAACTATTATATTATATTATATTATATTATGAGTGATTTCAAATCAATTAATCACATCTAACATAAAAGTTTGTTTATATAATGTGTATACAGATTATACTATTTACAGTATATATGTATATAATGTACATACATGTGTTTAAGTGTGTGTGTGCATATATATATATATATATATATATATATATATACACACACACACACACACACACATATATACACACATATATAGGCCTATATATATATATATATATATATATAAATAAAAACTTATCTACAGCACTATACTATATTTTTATAGTAAATCATTTGTCTGTCTGAGACCGGTATCACTGTCAAACTGCTTTATTTCACAAATATGAATTTATACCGCACTTATGTTTTAATTGAATCAATAACTGGTGTGTCCATGAAACTATTAAAGCGCTGATGTCAGTAATTCATCAGATGTACCTGATACTGTCTGCTAGCATGATCAGCACATCATCATCAGCATTCAATCAGAACTATTTTATATAATGAATGAACTCGTGTCATTGACGCAGGACTTGACACTAACAGCACATATAAAGCATTACATATGTATATTAATCTCATATATTTGTACAGTACCAGTGATATAATCGAAGAGTTCAGAGTCGATCTGTGGAAACTCGTTCTTCAGTATTTCCACATACGCCGCCATCATACACACTCACTCACACCGGGCCGCCGGACACGAGGCGCATGCGCACTGGCGCATCAATAACACGTGGACGAGCGTAGCTAGAATAGTGCGTGTCCCTCCAGAGAGCGCTCAGGAAGAGTTGTTACATTCAAAACATTCAAAATCGACGTTTTATGTATTATAGCAGTGCACTCGTCTAAATATAATAAGACTGACATACAAATGAAAAGCCATTTCAGCACATATATAAGCAATATATCGTGAAAAGCGCCGAAAAAAGTAACAGGTACCACATGACAACGCTGTCCATGTACGCAGTTGCTCTGGAGTTATTAAATAAATAAAAAACAGAGAAACTTTAATGTCTATTGAGCTGAAAACACAGTGAATATATTACATATTAGAATTAGTATCCACATATCCATCATAGATAATACCAATAGAACGTCCGTGTTTCTATTTAAGATAACATATTGACACAACATAATTTTTGATAAAATTATATTCTTATATTAATAGTTCGTAATTTAGCCTAGGCTACTCTTTTATAGCAGTTGCTAATCTATTTGTTCAAACTATAACTTGTATTTTCTCACCCATGATTTGTCACTGCCGAAACACTAGAAATCTATTGAAAGATTATAGAAATGCATTAAATAACAAACATATCTGAACATTGTCACAGCAAATTTGATCAGACTGATTTCAGACTTAATGATGAACCGAAAGATATGTTTATCAGTCATTATCATAAACTTTTTGATATCACAGTGGTGGCCAGAATAT
This sequence comes from Meda fulgida, assembly GCA_030578275.1. Classification (NCBI taxonomy): domain Eukaryota; kingdom Metazoa; phylum Chordata; class Actinopteri; order Cypriniformes; family Leuciscidae; genus Meda; species Meda fulgida. Next base: position 34,702,317 of record CM060617.1, on the reverse strand, counting down.
TATCACAATCTTTTAACACAATCACATTCTGCCATTAAAAAAAAAACATTATAAACACTTATGTTTTATGATTAATAAAAAAAAAATGTATTGATGTGTCAATTGTCTGTTTGTAAAGATACACATTACAAGATCATAGAAGAAAAACAATACAGGTCCTTCTCAAAGAATTAGCATATTGTGATAAAGTTCATTATTTTCCATAATGTAATGATAAAAATTAAACTTTCATACATTTTAGATTCATTGCACACCAACTGAAATATTTCAGGTCTTTTATTGTTTTAATACTGATGATTTTGGCATACAGCTCATGAAAACCCAAAATTCCTGTCTCAAAAAATTAGCATATTTCATCCGACCAATAAAAGAAGTTTTTAATACAAGAAAAAGAGTCAACCTTCAAATAATTATGTTCAGTTATGCACTCAATACTTGGTCGGGAATCCTTTTGCAGAAATGACTGCTTCAATGCGGCGTGGCATGGAGGCAATCAGCCTGTGGCACTGCTGAGGTGTTATGGAGGCCCAGGATGCTTCGATAGCAGCCTTAAGCTCATCCAGAGTGTTGGGTCTTGCGTCTCTCAACTTTCTCTTCACAATATCCCACAGATTATCTATGGGATTCAGGTCAGGAGAGTTGGCAGGCCAATTGAGCACAGTAATACCATGGTCACTAAACCATTTACCAGTGGTTTTGGCACTGTGAGCAGGTGCCAGGTCGTGCTGAAAAATGAAATCGTTATCTCCATAAAGCTTTTCAGCAGATGGAAGCATGAAGTGCTCCAAAATCTCCTGATAGCTCGCTGCATTGACCCTGCCCTTGATAAAACACAGTGGACCAACACCAGCAGCTGACATGGCACCCCAGACCATCACTGACTGTGGGTACTTGACACTGGACTTCAGGCATTTTGGCATTTCCTTCTCCCCAGTCTTCCTCCAGACTCTGGCACCTTGATTTCCGAATGACATGCAACCACTGAGCAACAGTCCAGTGCTGCTTCTCTGTAGCCCAGGTCAGGCGCTTCTGCCGCTGTTTCTGGTTCAAAAGTGTCTTGACCTGGGGAATGCGGCACCTGTAGCCCATTTCCTGCACACGCCTGTGCACGGTGGCTCTGGATGTTTCTACTCCAGACTCAGTCCACTGCTTCCGCAGGTCCCCCAAGGTCTGGAATCGGTCCTTCTCCACAATCTTCCTCAGAGTCCGGTCACCTCTTCTCGTTGTGCAGCGTTTTTTGCCACACTTTTTCCTTCCCACAGACTTCCCACTGAGGTGCCTTGATACAGCACTCTGGGGACAGCCTGTTTATTCAGAAATGTCTTTCTGTGTCTTACCCTCTTGCTTGAGGGTGTCAATGATGGCCTTCTGGACAGCAGTCAGGTCGGCAGTCTTACCCATGATTGCGGTTTTGAGTAATGAAACAGGCTGGGAGTTTTTAAAAGCCTCAGGAATCTTTTGCAGGTGTTTAGAGTTAATTAGTTGATTCAGATGATTAGGTTAATAGCTCGTTTAGAGAACCTTTTCATGATATGCTAATTTTTTGAGACAGGAATTTTGGGTTTTCATGAGCTGTATGCCAAAATCATCAGTATAAAAACACCTAAAATACTTCAGTTGGTGTGCAATGAATCTAAAATATATGAAAGTTTAATTTTTATCATTACATTATGGAAAATAATGAACTTTATCACAATATGCTCATTTTTTTAGAAGGACCTGTATAGGCCAAAACAGATATCACAATGAAAATCTTTACACTTAAACTTTTATTTTTTTAATCTTTTTAACTGAGTGTTGCTTCATCTTCAGGAATAACACAAATGTGTATCTGTACTATCTAGATTTGAAGAAACCAGACCCTGAAAAATATCTGAACTGGATACCATGGTTCACTTCTCTGAAAGACCTTTTAAATCTTTACATCTGGCTTTCTTAAACTAAAACTCGTTTTGATTTGGGCGACTACATCACTCTATATTTCTTTCAGTTAACATATGATAAAGTTTTGGAAGTGATATGATTATTTTGGTAGTGACAATTGTAGGTATTTTTAGCATTACTGAGCACATGCCTGACAAACACATCTTTGAACAATTGTACATACAAAAAAAAAAAACATTTGGACAAAATGATTTAATTGCATTAAAAATGTGTTGGACAGGATTACACCCACACTTTCTGGGTAAACATTCAGGGATGTGGCTAAAATTAGACTAAAAATACAAAGTAATTAATGTTTTGGGTTTAAGACCATAACATTCTCATGAGACCAATATCATAATTATTAATAGTTCTTTTGTACATTAATAGTTGTTTTTGTATATTTTGTACAGTGACACATTGAGAAACACTACAAATTGTATCAAAAACACTTTATTTTTTCAAAAAAAAAAGGCGTAATGAGCACCTACAGAAGTGAACACTGGTGTGAGGATATAAAGACACTGGGAAAGCTCGGAGACATGAGGAGAGACACTGGGAAAGCTCGGAGACTGGAGGAGAGACACTGGGAGAGACACTGGGAGAGACACTGGGAGAGACACTGGGAAAGCTTGGAGACTGGAGGAGAGACACTGGTAAAGCTCGGAGACATGAGGAGAGACACTGGTAAAGCTCGGAGACATGAGGAGAGACACTGGGAAAGCTCGGAGACTGGAGGAGAGACACTGGGAGAGACATGAGGAGAGACACTGGGAAAGCTCGGAGACTGGAGGAGAGACACTGGGAGAGACACTGGGAGAGACACTGGGAAAGCTTGGAGACTGGAGGAGAGACACTGGTAAAGCTCGGAGACTGGAGGAGAGACACTGGGAAAGCTCGGAGACTGGAGGAGAGACACTGGGAGAGACACTGGGAAAGCTTGGAGACTGGAGGAGAGACACTGGTAAAGCTCGGAGACTGGAGGAGAGACACTGGGAAAGCTCGGAGACTGGAGGAGAGATCAGCTCAGTACTGGAAGCTGCGCTTGGTCTGAATGTCATCCAGGATTTGCTGTAATTCGTCGTCTTCAAACCGGCCTTCCACGCTAGACAGAATACACACAACAGGTAGTTAGATTGGTTAGTGATGTTCCGTTAAACACCTTCATACGCCATCAGTGTGCAAATGTTTTAAAGAGCCCTTTATGCAATTAGAAAGGTTCTCCGCGGGCAGCCGATGAAGAATCTGTTGGGAGACGAGAACTATTAGGGCTGGGAATTGACACAAATTTCACTATTCGATTCGATTCAATATTGATTATTTTGGCTATCAGGCACAATACATGGCAAATGTTCTCAAGGAAAACAAATCTCTTAACTAAAGCTGTAAACTAAGGGAGTCAGCTGTAGCCTACTATAATGTTGAAGGTACAAATTAACTGATTTGTAGCTACACAAACACTTAAACGACACTTATTTATTTTTATAATAAGAAAGTTACATGAAATATAAACATTTAAATGGTGGCTGTCATAAAAACTTGCCAGATTTATTCAAACATGCATGAAATATTAAAGAACATTACAAATTATAATGAATATGTAATATGGTGCATATATTTAGCAGAATGATCCTCTCTAGAGTTCATTTTTCTAGCTGACTCACGAGTTTATGGTCACATGGTCTTTCTGAGGTAAACGTGACGTCACATGACATCGTTCACAAGCTGTTTAACTGACGTCTTTCCACGGCTGAAACACTGAGCGATTCCATGTGACGTGATACGGATCTCGATAAGTTGTGCTCTATCTTTTACACTTTCAGAAGCTCATTCATGTTTATCTCGCGCTGTAACTGGTGTTATTACAGCAGAATTGGAGATCACGTGCTTCTCGTGCGCTGCGACAAAACGCTATTCATGTTTTTGAATTTCGTAAGAAAATGGACGTATTTTGACGTAAATTTCATATCAATAGTAACAAAGTACAACGATTATTGCGATGGATTGGATGGGAAGCGCGCTACAATGTTCCACTCATTCATCAAATGAAAACAGGATGACTAATCGATTCTTGAGATTTAAGAATCGATATCGGTTCGTAAAAACGAGAATCGATTAATAGAGAAATCGATATTTTTTTACCCAGCCCTAGTAACTATATCTGCACTTGGATCTGTGTAACTTTGCAGACTTTTACTGTCACAAACAGCTTTATTACACACTACATTAAAGGTCATATCTGGAAAAGACGACTTCTGTTTTTTTACTTGCTCTGCCAACATTTTCACTGTGGCCCAATCGATCGTAGAGACTACTGAACTGGGTCGTGATCTGCAGGGATCACTTCAACAGACGTTTTATCTACTAAAAGCAACAACCAACACAATCTCTTGGCAATTCGTGTCTCTAATGTTTTGGTATGTTGGTAGCTAATTCGAACGAATTCATAATGTTATTTGCACGTTTTCGTACTATTTGCTTGTCACCGCTGTTTAGGTGGTTTTTACTGTTTAGGGGTGGACTTTCATGCTTACCTTTTTTCAAAAAAAATTACAAATTGAAACAAAATCGCCACCTCGTGAAATAGTTACATTTTGCTGTGAAACTGGGTTGCAACAGCTTTGAAGGAGGTAACAAGTTCAGATTAAAGAAGTAAAGAGTCTTACTAAAATCGTCCCCATACAGTAGTTAATTTCAAGCAGAAAATAATGTTAAATCTAACACTGGGATATGTCAAGATGCTCTTAAAGCTCTTATGAGGCCATTTGTTTTACAGGAAGGTAGCAGATCCACACGCTAGCATTCAGTTCTTGCTTCGTTCTGGTATGTAACTCACTTTTCATGATATAATTTGATGGATAAAATCAAGTCCCACCCTAAATTATTTCCCTTCTATCAAGATTCTGCAAGACGGCATGTGTAATGTTGCGCAAAAACCCAACAACGTGACCGATTGAATCTCAATGTGAGAATACAGGCACGAGATGGAATGAATAAGGAAGTCTGCGTGTTCGATGACGAACCTTGGGATGAGGGCTTTGGCCTCCTCTGCCGCCTCGGGACACAGGTTGGCTAAACTTGCCAACTCAAACTTGTGAAGCTTCTTCTGCAGAAGCAAGCTGTGAAACACGGCCACAGTTAACAGCAATGCAGCAAACAATTCACATGAACAGTCAAATTATACAAGAAAAAAAAACAATCTCAGAAACATTTCGTTTAAATTAAGATTCTGGGAAAAATACACAAGCCAAATTATCTCGCTGTAAAAAAAAACTCAAATTTATAGTAAAATAAAAAATACTAATTCATGTTCTTTACCTTTATAATATACTAACAACCGCCTTAAAACAGGAGGAGTAGAGAGAAAGAGACTGTAATGAAACAAGGTTCATGTCAAGTGACTTTCTCCCAAGCGGATTTAAGATGCACACGGTGTCATTTACACACCACCACCACCACCACACAGCTCAATGCAACGCCACGACAAACAGACGCACCATGTTTTGCTGCTGCGACCTGCTTTATTACTGATCAGCCAGTAAACACGCATCAGCACGAGACATGCGGATGACTTCATTCCTCTGTACGAACTTGAGTCTCATCATCGTACACTCTACATACATGTCGTTCCCACGTTTATTAGATCCATCCTGAGAGTCTCTCAGTGATCAGTGTGTGTTGCTGTGTCTCTCAGTGATCAGTGTGTGTTGCTGTGTCTCTCAGTGATCAGTGTGTGTTGCTGTGTCTCTCAGTGATCAGTGTGTGTGTGTGTGTGTGTGTGTGTGTGTGTTGCTGTGTCTCTCAGTGATCAGTGTGTGTTGCTGTGTCTCTCAGTGATCAGTGTGTGTTGCTGTGAGTCTCTCAGTGATCAGTGTGTGTTGCTGTGTCTCTCAGTGATCAGTGTGTGTTGCTGTGTCTCTCAGTGATCAGTGTGTGTTGCTGTGAGTCTCTCAGTGATCAGTGTGTGTTGCTGTGAGTCTCTCAGTGATCAGTGTGTGTTGCTGTGTCTCTCAGTGATCAGTGTGTGTTGCTGTGTCTCTCAGTGATCAGTGTGTGTGTGTTAATGTGAGTCTCTCAGTGAACAGTGTGTGTGTGTTGCTGTGAGTCTCTCAGTGATAAATGTGTGTGTGTGTGTGTGTGTGTGTGTGTGTGTGTGTGTGTGTGCGTGTGAAGCCTGCTGACCTGCGCACGCTGGCGATGGTCTCTCTGTTCTTGAAGCGGCTGAATCTGGCGGTGTAGTTGAGCGTCTTCATGAAGACCTCCGACAGCTCCTGCTCGTCCTCCGCGCTTTCGTTCTGCTGCTTGCGATGCTCCAGCAACATGTGGACCTCCGAGTTCAGCAGCGTCTCGGAGTTCTCGAACTCTGAGGCGACAAACATCGGTTAGCGTGTGAAATGAACAACACGTCGCTGCAACTCTGAAAACAAGTGTATAAATCACTCGTTTTTCTAAAGTAACACTGTGTCACCAGCCGGTGAAGTTACAGCATGACGCCGCGTCTCTCTTGCCTACACTGAGACCATTGACTTTTAACAGATCCACTGAAGCTGTGGTGGGTTTGGAGGAAAGCCATCGCGCTTTGATTGGATATGATCGGTTCTTGCAATAAATCCCACCTCTTGTTTTCGTGCACGTTCTTGAATTGGACCAATATTATGGCGTTAATGTGAAGACTAATTAAAAAGCAAGTCATTTTAGATATCACCGCTTCATGTCACGTCAAAATCAAACTTGAAATGGCTTGAAAACATGACGAATGTGTTTTTTTTGGAGCAATCAGCTTGAGGAAATTAAAGATACATCGTGTCTGTGACGTGTGAACAAGATTGACGACTGACTGATGAAAATAAATTGAAAGCTGAACATCAGTTCGGAAATAAAATATATTGTTTAAATTTTTGTCTTTAGATATTGTTTTGGAATAAATGTAAAAATGCTTAAAAAACTAACGTGACATTTATAATTGATTTTAATGAATATAACAATAATTAGGTATTATATCATGTAGAAAATACAAAATAGATTTGTATTTGGTCTCTCTAATTAATAAATAAATATATATAAACATAATAATAATAATAATATATATATAAAAGCAACAAATACAATTAAGGACTTTTCCTCTTTTCAGAACTGCGCCGACCGCCACTGAATAGGATCATATTTTATCACTTTCATCCCATTTTGGAGAAAGCAGCACTGCGGATTGTGTGATGGTCAGATACTTTACTGTGTGTGTGTGTGTGTGTGTGTGTGTGTGTGTGTGTGTGTGTGTGTGTGTGTGTGTGTGTGTGTGTGTGTGTGTGTGTGTGTGTGTGTGTGTGTGTGTGTGTGTGTGTGTGTGTGTGTGTGTGTGTGTGTGTGTGTGTGTGTTGTTCGTGATAAAGAGCTGTGTTTGCGTCACTCTCACCTTTAGGAAACATGAGCTGAGACGCGTCCTCCTCCACATCGCCCACATGCGTCGCTCCTCCCGCCGCCATCACACAACAACTGTGTAATGAAGAAGATACTGTGAATATGAGTAAATCTTCACTGTATGCTGCAAATACAGTCGCATCACTACAGCTTACCGCCGTTCAATGAAACACTTTCTACTTCCGGTTATCTTCTTCTTCTTCTTCTAACTGGCTGTTCACTCCAGGAGCATCACCGCCACCTAGCGGATTCTAATCCTATCTGTACCAATATATTTAGTGCTGGTCAGAACTAGTTGCCCCCTTGGTAAATATGATCAAAGATGACTGTAAAAAATAAATCTGCATTGTTTTTCCTTTTGAATTTTTTTTTAAAGAAATGCAATCTAACCTTTTATTGAAGTAAAGAGCCTCTGTATGGAGGAATGGTCTCTGATCTCTCGTCAGCTGTTCTCCAAACTCATCCTGCATTATAGCAGAAGACCCAGAGCTGTTCTCCAAACTCATCCGGCATTATAGCAGAAGACCCAGAGCTGTTCTCCAAACTCATCCTGCATTATAGCAGAAGACCCAGAGCTGTTCTCCAAACCCATCCTGCATTATAGCAGAAGACCCGGAGCTGTTCTCCAAACTCATCCGGCATTATAGCAGAAGACCCAGAGCTGTTCTCCAAACTCATCCGGCATTATAGCAGAAGACCCAGAGCTGTTCTCCAAACTCATCCGGCATTATAGCAGAAGACTCAGAGCTGTTCTCCAAACTCATCCTGCATTATAGCAGAAGACCCGGAGCTGTTCTCCAAACTCATCCGGCATTATAGCAGAAGACTCAGAGCTGTTCTCCAAACTCATCCTGCATTATAGCAGAAGACTCAGAGCTGTTCTCCAAACTCATCCTGCATTATAGCAGAAGACCCAGAGCTGTTTTCCAAACTCGTCCTGCATTATAGCAGAAGACCCAGAGCTGTTCTCCAAACTCATCCTGCATTATAGCAGAAGACCCAGAGCTGTTCTCCAAACTCATCCGGCATTATAGCAGAAGACCCAGAGCTGTTCTCCAAACTCATCCGGCATTATAGCAGAAGACCCAGAGCTGTTTTCCAAACTCATCCTGCGTTATAACAGAAGACCCAGAGCTGTTTTCCAAACTCATCCGGCATTATAGCAGAAGACCCAGAGCTGTTCTCCAAACTCATCCGGCATTATAGCAGAAGACCCAGAGCTGTTTTCCAAACTCATCCTGCATTATAGCAGAAGACCCAGAGCTGTTCTCCAAACTCGTCCTGCATTATAGCAGAAGATCCAGAGCTGTTCTCCAAACCCATACGGCATTATAGCAGAAGACTAAGAGCTGTTCTCCAAACTCGTCCTGCATTATAGCAGAAGACCCAGAGCTGTTCTCCAAACTCATCCGGCATTATAGCAGAAGACCCAGAGCTGTTCTCCAAACCCATCCGGCATTATAGCAGAAGACCCAGAGCTGTTCTCCAAACTCATCCGGCATTATAGCAGAAGATCCAGAGCTGTTCTCCAAACCCATACGGCATTATAGCAGAAGACTAAGAGCTGTTCTCCAAACTCGTCCTGCATTATAGCAGAAGATCCAGAGCTGTTCTCCAAACCCATACGGCATTATAGCAGAAGACTAAGAGCTGTTCTCCAAACTCGTCCTGCATTATAGCAGAAGACCCAGAGCTGTTCTCCAAACTCATCCGGCATTATAGCAGAAGATCCAGAGCTGTTCTCCAAACCCATACGGCATTATAGCAGAAGACTAAGAGCTGTTCTCCAAACTCGTCCTGCATTATAGCAGAAGACCCAGAGCTGTTCTCCAAACTCATCCGGCATTATAGCAGAAGACCCAGAGCTGTTCTCCAAACCCATCCGGCATTATAGCAGAAGACCCAGAGCTGTTCTCCAAACCCATCCGGCATTATAGCAGAAGACCCAGAGCTGTTCTCCAAACTCATCCTGCATTATAGCAGAAGACTCAGAGCTGTTCTCCAAACTCGTCCTGCATTATAGCAGAAGACCCAGAGCTGTTCTCCAAACTCATCCTGCATTATAGCAGAAGATCCAGAGCTGTTCTCCAAACTCATCCGGCATTATAGCAGAAGACCCAGAGCTGTTCTCCAAACCCATCCGGCATTATAGCAGAAGACCCAGAGCTGTTCTCCAAACCCATACGGCATTATAGCAGAAGACTAAGAGCTGTTCTCCGAACTCGTCCTGCATTATAGCAGAAGACCCAGAGCTGTTCTCCAAACCCGTCCTGCATTATAGCAGAAGACCCAGAGCTGTTCTCCAAACCCATCCGGCATTATAGCAGAAGACCCAGAGCTGTTCTCCAAACCCGTCCTGCATTATAGCAGAAGACCCAGAGCTGTTCTCCAAACTCATCCGGCATTATAGCAGAAGACCCAGAGCTGTTCTCCAAACTCATACGGCATTATAGCAGAAGACCCAGAGCTGTTCTCCAAACTCATCCTGCATTATAGCAGAAGACCCAGAACTGTTCTCCAAACTCGTCCTGCATTATAGCAGAAGACCCAGAGCTGTTCTCCAAACCCATCCGGCATTATAGCAGAAGACCCAGAGCTGTTCTCCAAACTCATCCGGCATTATAGCAGAAGACCCAGAGCTGTTCTCCAAACTCATCCTGCATTATAGCAGAAGACCCAGAGCTGTTCTCCAAACTCATCCGGCATTATAGCAGAAGACCCAGAGCTGTTCTCCAAACTCATCCGGCATTATAGCAGAAGACCCAGAGCTGTTCTCCAAACTCATCCGGCATTATAGCAGAAGACCCAGAGCTTTTCTCCAAACTCATCCGGCATTATAGCAGAAGACTCAGAGCTGTTCTCCAAACTCATCCGGCATTATAGCAGAAGACCCAGAGCTGTTCTCCAAACTCATCCGGCATTATAGCAGAAGACCCAGAGCTGTTCTCCAAATCCATCCGGCATTATAGCAGAAGACCCAGAGCTGTTCTCCAAACTCATCCTGCATTATAGCAGAAGACCCAGAGCTGTTCTCCAAACTCGTCCTGCATTATAGCAGAAGACCCAGAGCTGTTCTCCAAACCCATCCGGCATTATAGCAGAAGACCCAGAGCTGTTCTCCAAACTCATACGGCATTATAGCAGAAGACCCAGAGCTGTTCTCCAAACTCATCCTGCATTATAGCAGAAGACCCAGAACTGTTCTCCAAACTCATCCGGCATTATGCAGAAGACCCAGAGCTGTTCTCCAAACTCATCCGGCATTATAGCAGAAGACCCAGAGCTGTTCTCCAAACTCATCCGGCATTATAGCAGAAGACCCAGAGCTGTTCTCCAAACTCATCCGGCATTATAGCAGAAGACCCAGAGCTGTTCTCCAAACTCATCCGGCATTATAGCAGAAGACCCGGAGCTGTTCTCCAAACTCATCCGGCATTATAGCAGAAGACCCAGAGCTGTTCTCCAAACTCATCCTGCATTATAGCAGAAGACCCAGAGCTGTTCTCCAAACTCATCCGGCATTATAGCAGAAGACTCAGAGCTGTTCTCCAAACTCATCCGGCATTATAGCAGAAGACCCAGAGCTGTTCTCCAAACTCATCCTAGATTATAGCAGAAGACCCAGAGCTGTTCTCCAAACTCATCCTGCATTATAGCAGAAGACCCAGAGCTGTTCTCCAAACTCATCCGGCATTATAGCAGAAGACTCAGAGCTGTTCTCCAAACTCATCTTGCATTATAGCAGAAGACTCTGAGCTGTTCTCCAAACTCATCCTGCATTATAGCAGAAGACCCAGAGCTGTTCTCCAAACCCATCCGGCATTATAGCAGAAGACTAAGAGCTGTTCTCCAAACTCGTCCTGCATTATAGCAGAAGACCCAGAGCTGTTCTCCAAACTCATCCGGCATTATAGCAGAAGACCCAGAGATGTTCTCCAAACTCATCCGGCATTATAGCAGAAGACCCAGAGCTGTTCTCCAAACTCATCCGGCATTATAGCAGAAGACCCGGAGCTGTTCTCCAAACTCATCCGGCATTATAGCAGAAGACCCAGAGCTGTTCTCCAAACTCATCCGGCATTATAGCAGAAGACTCAGAGCTGTTCTCCAAACTCATCCGGCATTATAGCAGAAGACCCAGAGCTGTTCTCCAAACTCATCCTGCATTATAGCAGAAGACCCAGAGCTGTTCTCCAAACTCATCCTGCATTATAGCAGAAGACCCAGAGCTGTTCTCCAAACTCATCCGGCATTATAGCAGAAGACTCAGAGCTGTTCTCCAAACTCATCCTGCATTATAGCAGAAGACTCTGAGCTGTTCTCCAAACTCATCCTGCATTATAGCAGAAGACCCAGAGCTGTTCTCCAAACCCATCCGGCATTATAGCAGAAGACTAAGAGCTGTTCTCCAAACTCGTCCTGCATTATAGCAGAAGACCCAGAGCTGTTCTCCAAACCCATCCGGCATTATAGCAGAAGACCCAGAACTGTTCTCCAAACTTATCCGGCATTATAGCAGAAGACCCAGAGCTGTTCTCCAAACTCATCCGGCATTATAGCAGAAGACCCAGAGCTGTTCTCCAAACTCATCCGGCATTATAGCAGAAGACTCAGAGCTGTTCTCCAAACTCGTCCTGCATTATAGCAGAAGACCCAGAGCTGTTCTCCAAACCCATCCGGCATTATAGCAGAAGACCCAGAACTGTTCTCCAAACTCATCCGGCATTATAGCAGAAGACCCAGAGCTGTTCTCCAAACTCATCCGGCATTATAGCAGAAGACTCAGAGCTGTTCTCCAAACTCATCCGGCATTATAGCAGAAGACTAAGAGCTGTTCTCCAAACCCATCCGGCATTATAGCAGAAGACCCAGAACTGTTCTCCAAACTCATCCGGCATTATAGCAGAAGACCCAGAGCTGTTCTCCAAACTCATCCGGCATTATAGCAGAAGACCCAGAGCTGTTCTCCAAACTCATCCTGCATTATAGCAGAAGACTCAGAGCTGTTCTCCAAACTCATCCGGCATTATAGCAGAAGACCCAGAGCTGTTCTCCAAACCCATCCGGCATTATAGCAGAAGACTAAGAGCTGTTCTCCAAACTCGTCCTGCATTATAGCAGAAGACCCAGAGCTGTTCTCCAAACCCATCCGGCATTATAGCAGAAGACCCAGAACTGTTCTCCAAACTCATCCGGCATTATAGCAGAAGACCCAGAGCTGTTTTCCAAACTCGTCCTGCATTATAGCAGAAGACCCAGAGCTGTTCTCCAAATCCATCCGGCATTATAGCAGAAGACCCAGAGCTGTTCTCCAAACTCCAAACTTTTGAGGTTGCAAAAGATATTTAATAAAAGGCAAGGCAAGTTTATTTATATAGCACATTTCATACACAATGGTAATTCAAAGTGCTTTACATAGAAGAAATTAAAATAATCAAAAGAAATAAGAATAATTAAAGCATTTAGAATAAAGAAATTAAAATAATCAAAAGAAATAAGAATAATTAAAACAGTTTAGAATGTCAAAAAATTAAATAAAATACAGTACAAACAGTCGGACGAGCAGTGGCACAGTGCTCATCCAGTAAATGCACAGCTAAACAGATGTGTTTTGAGTCTGGATGTGAATGTGACTACTGTAGGAGCACGATCTCTTCTGGAAGCTGGTTCCAGCATAGTAGCTAAAAGCACTCTTCTTGCTTTGAGTGAACCCTTGGTATTTCTAGCTGATGTGATCCTAATGATCTGAGTGATCTGTTTATATTCAGTGAGCATATCTGCAATGTATTGAGGTCCTAGGCCATTAAATGAATAAAAAAATTAAATAAAAGAGGGCAAATAATTGTTCCCAACATGTTTAGGAGAAAAAACAATTCTTTTACTTCAATGAAAGGTTAGATTTTTGCTAATTATTTGAAAAAAATATCAAAAGGATACACAATGCAGACTTATTTTTTTACAGCCATCTTTGATCATATTTACCAGGGGGCAAATATTTCTGACCAGCACTGTATATATAAATATATATCTCAATGATGCTCTGCCAAGGTCATAGAACTGTGTTTATAAAGCACATTTATGGCGTGATCAGGTGATGTTGCTTGTCAAAACATTTGGTAACTAAACATTTCACTAAGTTTAGTGACAACATGTTGCAATGACTGGTAGGCCACTGTTTTATAGTGCTTGATACACATTTAAATTTGATTTCGATCTTGATTCAACATCGATTCATTTGAATTAATATCAGGTAGCTATATTCCTCAAGGAATAAGGAAACTAATGCCAAACATAAAGGGAGCTGGTGTTATTAACAGCTCAAATGCGGTTTTATAATAATGTTATAATAGGGTAACATTATAATTTGTATGACATGAGTAAAAATATAATAAATATGTAATATAGTGCATATATTTAGCAAGTACAGTTATTTTTCCTAGCTAACTAACATGCTATGGTCAGTAAGTGGCTTTTCTGAGGTAAATATGTTGTTCTCAAGCTGATTTAAGCCCCTTTCACACAGCGCGATGATCCCGGCAAATTGCCGTCAAATTGCCAGAACGCCTTCTCTGTGAACGAAAACACGACCCGGGATTGATACCGGCATTGATGCCGGGTTGAGGACCTAGTAACATTGCCGGAATCAGTCCCGGGACGCGCCCTGTGTGAACAAAAGCCAGGACCAATGCCGTAAGGGGTGTGTCTGATGCCGCACGTGCCATCGCGCGACTCAGAAGAAAGTTTGTGTTCGTCATCAACAAAGAAAGAAAATGTCTGCAAACTGGAACGAAATAGAGACCAGAGCTGTGTCCGAAACCGCTCACTCGTTCACTCATTCACTATTCCCTATATAGTGAATGGCAGTTGAGTCCACTACATCAGCAAAAAGAGTGAATGAAAATGAGTGAGCGATTTCGGACGCTGACATAATTATCATGCGCCAGAGAGCACGGACAATTTCGTCATTAACATTAACTACCCATCTGTAATATTACCTTTTTTGCTTGGACGAATTGTATGTAACTGTTCACTTTTCACGTTTATTGCATTATTTGATTAAAAAAAAAAAGATAATAAAAAAACCTGCTTGTCATATTTATTTACTTTTTACATTTAAATTTAAAAAGAGAACAAAACACTACACAACATATTTGTTGATAAAAAATATAAATATAACGGTATATAAAAATAAATACAAAAACTGTCAACAAAAACCTGTTATTTAAACATTGTTTTCGCGGGGTTTTCAGTCAGTGTCCTTCAGCTGAGGTAAACCTGTTGTAAAATGTATGTACTCCATCCTGTTAGTTTTCGTTCTGATGAAACTTCTTTTCCTGAGGAGAAGAAAACGGCTTTTTTCAGGAAGAGCAACAGCTCAAAGGCGTGCTTTGTTAGCTCGCAGATGCCACCTATCGGTAAGAAGATATTATACAATACACATTTAGCAATTAACTAAATAACTGAAGATGATGTACTTTCCTACTCCTCTAAGAAACAAACATTTATCAATTCAGTTTCCATTGTTACTTATGATAATTGGGAGAACAAATTGTTGTGTTTAATTTGCAGCTGGATGTATATTTTTTCAATATATAACATCTTAATTATATTTAATAATATACTGATATGATCACATCTTTAATTTTATGTAACACTTTTTAATATTATCTTTGATTAATGCATCCTATTAAGTTTGCATAAATACCATTATTGACCATTTTAGTATATTAACTCTTTCAGTCTGGCACTCGAGCTCCATATTCCCTGCTGACCCAATCAGTGCCTGTCCTCAGGTTGTACCTGGATAGAAGACGTGACCTGAGGCCAGACTTTCGTCTTAACAGGCAAACACTGACCTACCTAATTAACACACTCCGTGAGGATCGTGATCATGGTTGAGCTCAGGATATAGAAATTCTGGTCTTCATATTCTGGCTCGCAAGTGCAACTTCTTACCGGGTTGTTTGCAGAGCATTTGATATGCCCCGTTCAACAGTTCACATGATTGTCCACAAAGTCTCAAAACTGCTCCTCAAAATCAAATACAAAGTTATTCACTTCCCATCTTTAGAGGAGCTAGAGGCTTTGCAAACCAGGCAGGCAGTCCTGTCTTTAGTTCAGTTCCTGGTAGCATTGATGGCTGTCACCTTAGAATCAAGCCTCCATCTGTCGATTCTATGTGCTACTTAAACTGAAAATTATTTTATTCTATACAGTTACAAGCACTCTGTGACCACCAAGGTAAATACCTGGACGCTTTTGTGGGTTATCCCGGATCAGTCCATGATTCCCGAGTGCTCAGAAACAGCACTATCTATTCGAGGGCACTGTACCCACTAGAGGGATACCACATTTTAGGAGATGGGGGTTACCCCTGTCTTAGCCACCCAATCTCTCTCATCACTCCATATAGAGAGCCACTACAAAATCCAAGTCAGCGTCGCTTCAACTTACACCATGCAAAAGCTCGATCCATCATTGAGAGATCCTTTGGCATTTTGAAAACACGATGGCGGTCACTTTTCTTTAAAGCCCTTGAAGTCAAGCCAGAATTTGCTCCAGAGGTCATCACTCGTTGTATTATACTACACAACATCTGCATAACAAATGGTGATATCATGGAGCCAGAGGAAGGACAACTGAATGGTGATGACCCCGATTACCTGCAAGTGAGAGAGCCACAGAGTGGCCGTTTCTGCTCCAGATGATGAAGATGATCTTCCTCCAGCCCTAAGACATCATGATTATTTATAAAATATGTTACAACCACGTTTATATTATAGTTAGATATGTTTAGTTAGTATGTAATTAAATAAAAAACTAAACAAGTGTAATTATTTTAGGTTTGTTATGTAATCGTCATTTTTTTCACATACATTTCAGCTAATTTAAAACATGTATTCCAGTTCATTGTTATAAGTACTTGCCTTTACTTAAAAATCTTAATGTGTTTAGATGTACATGATATTGTTCAGAGCCGGTCCGAGCCTTTTGGGGGCCCTGAGCAGAATTTGATTTGGGGGCCCCCTCCCACTACACGAAGTCACCTGTGCTTGACGATTATTGACACAAATGTCACGCAATAATGATACATTATAAATGAATACAGTGAGGTTATGTATTAATACAAAATAAATACTTAATAAAAAATAGATGCCTACTTAAAGTTTTAACTTTTACTTTACTCTTTTACTAACTCTTTGAAAATTCTTAAAACAAACTGTCTCAAAACATATAAAATAAATTATTTGCTAAAATAATGACAAAACTGAGAAATCAGAAACATAATAAGAGCAAGGGTTCAACAATGACAATTATAGTTGAAAACTGTAAAAATATTATTATTTCTCAACTGTCTCAATACAGTGTAACTGTCCTCAAAATCTTTTTTATTATTATTATAGTAACAGACTTTGTTGGATTGTACATGACAGAATCCAATAAAGTCTGTTTCTATAGTACCGGTGATGATGTACTGGCGCTCGTTGGATGTGTGTATGCACTGTATTTTTCCCCTCAGGGCTTGCCGTAGATAGGAATGGGTCGTGCGCACTTGGTACTGGAGTGTCGCGGGTTTTTGGAGTGAGTGATCTGATGTGTGGTATAATAAAGTGGAGAAGAGTTCAAACTGCTGTTTATTATTTATTCAAACTGCTACCCTTACACCTAGAAGGTGAAGTTCCCCTGCGTCTATTTTCTCCAACTTAAACCGATACCGTGACTATGCGCAGTTGCGCACGGATTGTCTATGCACGCGCGAGGTGTCTAGATTATGCGCATGATTTAAACGCTGGCAGACACAGCAGCAGTTGTAGGCAGGTATATTGATCATGAAATCAGAATTTTCTTGTCTTGAATTATTAATTCATTCAGTCATATTCATTAATTCATTTATGTCACTTGTTTAAGTCATCTAAAAAAATTTTTTTTTTTAAACTCGATTGGGGCAGCCGCTTAGTTCGCTTATGCCTCAGGCCGGCCCTGATATTGTTAATTTTCTCTAATAGTTTATATTATTAAATAATCCTGGGTTTTTTTTAAACACACAAAAAACCCATTACAACTCAAAATTATTTATTTAAAAGAAAGGTTACATTTTAATATAATCAATTAAACGATTTTACATTTTTCAACAATTTTCTCCAGAATCGAGAGAAGTCTCTCCTCTCTCATATTCTCTTTTCTCATTCTCTCTTCTGTTCTTTCAGCTTCCCTCTCAAAAAATCCAGAACTGGATCTTTTCTCTGCCTCTTTGATGGCCCTGCTTCGACACTCTCTCTCCTGTCCTGCTGCTCTGGCTCCTTAGGCACTGAACCAAGAGAACTCACTGCAGGAACAATGGAGTCTTCCTCTGATGAGGCAATTAGGATGGGGGGGCTGGATGGATGGCCTCCCACCTATTGCCTCATCCATGAGGTCAAACCACTTCCATGTTCCTGCAGTAGACTCTCCTGATTCAGTCCCGATACCAGTTGGTGGCTTTCTTTGCGCCTAAAAATGATGTATAACCCAACAGACAGATGAGTAAGAGTTTTGTTATAATTATAGGCAAAAACAAATCCATCTGCTTCAGTCATACACATTTTTACAATCATCTGCCATATTTGTGACCATCAGCAGCGGGGCAAAGTAATGACAGTCAGTACAAACATGTGAACAGAGATGCCTAACATTACATCTTTACAGATCTCAAGCTAGCACAGACCTGACCAAATATAAAATTCACGAACAATTATGTATATTTAATCCACAATACATGTCTGTATGGCGGAGCTCTCCATAAATTGGCACTATACATAAAGTAATTGCTGTGAAATGTCTGTGAGTTTTTGGCCACTCTGGCTGGAGATACCACACCCAGCAGACCTATCTCCTTCAGTACTGTTCTGTAGAACATACAACATAATGATTTACACATTAATAAATACACATCAATTAAACCGTATTATTATTAAACTGTTTGATTCTGAAACTCACTCCCATCCATGCTGAGCAGCGTTTCTCCGCCCAGAAAATAGATGATCATGTGCTGTTCTTTTAACAGTTATAAGTTGTATGTCCTCATCTGTCCCTAAAGTAAATTCAAATTTGTCAGTACATAATTTTCTAAGATGTAACATTAGGTGAATACTGTACGTTCAATTCACAAACAGATATGAGAACAATCGACCAATTTGTTATGTACAACTGCAAATTTAAGAGTTTCAGCACTAAAAAAGTAATTACAGTACCAACAAATAAACCTGTATCATTTCGCTCCAGAGTATCTTTACAAATGTTTTTTTAAATTAATAAAAAGTTACACTTACATTTGTAAAAGTTGACGCCTCCTGTGTTGCCGCCCGCCATCTTTATTTTTACATCGGATGTACACTCAAAATCAGAGAGGATTGTGGGTAAAAGTAGTGAACGAATGTAGGGAATGATGTCGTTCACTCAGAATTCGGACACCACTACAAAATGTCCGACACCCGATATAGTGCACTATATAGTGGATAGGGAGCGATTTCAGACACAGCTCAGGAGCTCCTTACTATCCACGCTGAAGCTGAGATCGTTCGCCAGCTTTGTGGAACGGTACGCGCGTGTACATGTTTTCAACGCGTACGTTACACGTCTCATCCTGACGTCATGTGCCTTTACGGGATCTTTACAGGATGTGTGTATGGACCAAAATCAAACAATCCCGGGACAAATCCCGGGTCACATTATCCGTGTATTTTCAGGAATCTCTGTGTGAAAGGGGCTTTATTGACCTCTCTCTGCGGTTGATTGAGCGATTACATGAGACATAATACATTTCAGGACAGATATTTGTTACGTCGCATTTGTTAGCTGCTCAATTAGCTGTTTTTCAGTCATATTTCAGATATTGTTTGAACAATATACAGTGTAATAAATACAAATAATTGCATGGTCTATTGTTGTCCCAACACTCTTTTGTATGTCTTTGTATTAACAACTTTGAGTAAAGCATCTCATTTAGAGTAGACATATTTGTCTAGTGATGTGTCTACTTAACTCTTTAAGTTTACTGAACTACTTAACTTGCATTACCAATACTCAGGATGTTACTAAGTGTTAGTAAGTTTTAGCAACCCAAAAATGAAGAGCTATAATTCATTGAAAATTTGTGTTTACTTAAATAAAGTCATTTTACAGTGAATTTATGGTGTTCTCTCAATAAAATCAGTTGTATTAAAGGTGCTATATGTAACTTTTCTACTAAAACAAATCCTTTCTTTATTGACTGTGTGTGAAGGGGTTGTAATCACACATTACAATGATCCACTTGTCGAGTTTTGCTATTACCTCTGAAGGCCAGTATTCCTTTTTCTATGTGAAGAATCAGGGTCGGATTTACCGCGCGAAATCCATCGGATGTGACGTGCATGCGCGCTCCCGAGCCTCTCTCCTTTTTGTAGACGGTCAGGTTACGTCCGGTCAAAGGCACTCGTTTTTCGGCTTATATCTCGGTCAATCTTTGATGAATATTCCCAAGACTCCTCCTCCCCCGAATTTGAGCTCTCTGGGTCTTCTCGTTCCAGAGATACGAGAGATTTTCTTCAGAGAGCGTGACGTCACCGGCGTCCACAATTTTGCAGCGCGCCCGATGGTTTGGCTAATATCTCCGCGAAAACACCACCAAAAATTATGAAACTTATATGGTTCTTTTCAGCTCAACTAGACGATTCCAACGAGCTCAGTGCTCGCCGAGTATTCGCAGAGACAGTTGCGTAATAGACGGTATTGCCTATGAGTTCGAGCACGAGTGCTCTTGTAAAAAAAGGTTGCAATCTGAAACATCACCGCTAGAGGCCGCTAAAAACTACATATAGCCCCTTTAACAATTTAACAACATTCAAGTTGACTTCAGAAAATGAGTGAAGGAAAATAAAGAGAATGAAGTATAGAGGGAATGATTGAAAATAAGATTGTGGTAATGGTCGATATAGGGTTGCCAAACGTCTGAATAATCCCGTATTTCAGACATCAGACAGCTTTATTAAAAACACAATTCAACAGCACACATTCAAGCAGAGTTATTACCAAAGCAAAGGCGGGCGTATGAATCCGGCTTCCAGTATCAATGAAACACACATTACAGGTCCTTCTCAAAAAATTAGCATATTGTGATAAAGTTCATTATTTTCCATAATGTAATGATAAAAATGAAACTTTCATATATTTTAGATTCATTGCGCACCAACTGAAATATTTCAGGTCTTTTATTGTTTTAATACTGATGATTTTGGCATACAGCTCATGAAAACCCCAAATTCCTGTCTCAAAAAATTAGCATATCATGAAAAGGTTCTCTAAACGAGCTATTAACTTAATCATCTGAATCAACTAATTAACTCTAAACACCTGCAAACGATTCTTGAGGCTTTTAAAAACTCCCAGCCTGTTTCATTACTCAAAACCGCAATCATGGGTAAGACTGCCGACCTGACTGCTGTCCAGAAGGCCATCATTGACACCCTCAAGCAAGAGGGTAAGACACAGAAAGACATTTCTGAATAAACAGGCTGTTCCCAGAGTGCTGTATCAAGGCACCTCAGTGGGAAGTCTGTGAGAAGGAAAAAGTGTGGCAAAAAAATGCTGCACAACGAGAAGAGGTGACCGGACCCTGAGGAAGATTGTGGAGAAGGACCGATTCCAGACCTTGGGGGACCTGCGGAAGCAGTGGACTGAGTCTGGAGTAGAAACATCCAGAGCCACCGTGCACAGGCGTGTGCAGGAAATGGGCTACAGGTGCCGCATTCCCCAGGTCAAGCCACTTTTGAACCAGAAACAGCGGCAGAAGCGCCTGACCTGGGCTACAGAGAAGCAGCACTGGACTGTTGCTCAGTGGTTGCATGTCAATCGGAAATCAAGGTGCCAGAGTCTGGAGGAAGACTGGGGAGAAGGAAATGCCAAAATGCCTGAAGTCCAGTGTCAAGTACCCACAGTCAGTGATGGTCTGGGGTGCCATGTCAGCTGCTGGTGTTGGTCCACTGTGTTTTATCAAGGGCAGGGTCAATGCAGCTAGCTATCAGGAGATTTTGGAGCACTTCATGCTTCCATCTGCTGAAAAGCTTTATGGAGATGAAGATTTCATTTTTCAGCACGACCTGGCACCTGCTCACAGTGCCAAAACCACTGGTAAATGGTTTACTGACCATGGTATTCCTGTGCTCAATTAGCCTGCCAACTCTCCTGATCTGAACCCCATAGAGAATCTGTGGGATATTGTGAAGAGAAAGTTGAGAGACGCAAGACCCAACACTCTGGATGAGCTTAAGGCCGCTATCGAAGCATCCTGGGCCTCCATAACACCTCAGCAGAGACACAGGCTGATTGCCTCCATGCCACGCCGCATTGAAGCAGTCATTTCTGCAGAAGGATTCCTGATCAAGTATTGAGTGCATAACTGAACATAATTATTTGAAGGTTGACTTTGTCTGTATTAAAAACACTTGTTTTATTGGTCGAATGAAATATGCTAATTTTTTGAGACAGGAATTTGGGGTTTTCATGAGCTGTATGCCAAAATCATCAGTATTAAAACAATAAAAGACCCGAAATATTTCAGTTGGTGTGCAATGAATTTAAAATATATGAAAGTTTAATTTTTATCATTACATTATGGAAAATAATGAAATCACAATATGCAAATTTTTTGAGAAGGACCTGTACATGTGTTTATATGGCCATCCCTTCCTTCTCTGGATGCCGAATCAGTGACAAGTGTGCCAGTCTCAAAATATACCTACCTTTTCCGTTTTGTATGAATTGTCGTTGTGTGTGTGCACTGAATTGTATGAATTGTCGTTGTGTGTGTGCACTGAATTGTTGTTGTGTTTTCTGAATTGTTATTTTGTTTTTGGATCTGTTATTTAGTTTTTATAATTGTGGTTTGTTTTGCACCTCTCGGCCACCGTAAGAAAGAGTCCGGTTAACATGTCCACATTCAGACTGTGTTAAGGAGGAGCTCACATCAGCAGGACTTCACCAGAAAATCCCACAGGTATCGAAGTTAAAACGTCTTACTCTATGGCGTCTGAGCACATGTCTTGTAGGAACTGCAAGAGGAAAGTGATCTGCGGGGGTCTATAACATGAAGTCGGTTTAGGTGGCTTATAGCAGTGTTCATCGCCATAGTAACTCACGCTCCACGGCTAACCTGGGCTGCGTTCAGCCCTGACAAAACGTTGCACAACGTTTTTCAAACAGCTACGGTGATGCGTTGAACACACTGTTCTGATAACGCAAGAGTTGCAACTATGGCAGCTGAGAAGGCCATTCTTTGTGTTCTTTGTGAAGAATTTACAGAGCCTGATGAAGTCGGTATAAATATGAGTGTAATACTACAAAATATGTTGTATTTACCCGATGTTACAGTTACTGCACTTGCTGTCCAGAACACAGAGAACATCCCAATCGAGTGAAGGGATTTGTGGAAACTGAAATGAAAGCACACATCTTACCTAATTCAGACTAAAACACATCTATTTAGCCTCACATACTGACTTTATTTGTAGTTCATACTGTTTTAATACCCGTATTTTCTTTCTCATTTTTAGGAAAAGCACTTAATTAGCATTGTTTATTTCTATACCAAATGTCATAGGCTACATTTGCAATGAAGCTAAAAATATAAACAACTACATCATTATGTTGATATCCTATATTTTTACAATAAAACTTACGACAAACATGTCTTCTAATATCCTCAGTTGTTGCGTATACCGAGCTGCATCAAACACATTTGTAAATTACTTTCCTTGAACCCATTGTGCGAGTTCACTTTAATACTGCGTGCTTTATGTACTTGTTGCTGCTGATTGGACTGCAATTCTGACACTGCAATTCTGACACACCCACCAAACAAGAGAAAACGTATCTCAAACCCCGTGTACGCCGTTTCCAGGAAACATGACGTTCAACCCGGAAACCGTAGCAAAATGTTGCGCACCATTCTGAACTTGAACGTGCCCCAGGTGCGGGTCAGGTGATGTTCCAGTAAGAGGTTGCAAACTGAACTTGGACCAATCAGCTTCGAGCAAAGTGTCACATGTCTGATGCGATAAAGTCACTCCCCCTGTTTCTACTCCAAATTAAAGGTCACTACTTAGCAATTGATTTTTAAAGACAAAACCGTCTGGCTTTTAGTACTGCTTATTTAGAATAATAATATTATATGATATATTATTTACGTTATTATTTCACCCTTAATTGATCACAAATGTACAGTTTTAGTTTATCAATTATTATTCCGCAGTTTAAATGAATAAATATATAAAGGTATAAAAATATGCTTTAAAATCAACAGATAAAGCTATAAAATGACTGCCTTTGAGCTCCAATCTTCAATTCTCTCTATACCTGTATCAACTGTATAAACTAACTTCACAACTTTAACTTGCACTGATAAAGCAATACTTTTTCTTTTAGTTGTCGTCTTTCATAGACAGCTATTTTCTTCTCGCTGTGTAAATTTGTGTAAATTTGTAATATTTTACAATCTCGTAATATTCTGCAGAAGAGAGAAGTGAACCGCAGTTTCACTCTTTCTCAGCCTGTGATTGGCTGCTCGCTGCTGTTGTCACACCTAAACTTAGTTGACAGAGAAAGTTGATGATCAGCATCATGGCACCAACAAAGCCTGGTTAGATTGGTTTGGTTCCTGAACACTGAGTTTGTTCATCATGGTACAGGCCCCGGGGGCTTTGATATCATATCACAGCTTGACAGTGTTTCATTTCTCAAGTTGAAGGGTGATCGTGCTTTCTCTGTCTCTGTCTGATTGTGGAATAATCTGCCATTGCATGTTAGATCTTCCTTGACTCTTAATGTTTTTAAGGCCCGCTTAAAATCTTATCTGTACTCTTTGGCATTCTAGTACATGGATGTTTTTATGTTTTATTTTATTGTTCTGTTGCTTTTTATTGCAATGTACAGCACTTTGGAAGTGCTGTGGTAGCATGTAAGATGCTATAAATAAATAAACGAAAAGAAAGTCGTGTAGTTTCTGACAGATTGCCAGAGTTTTCACAAAGGGGTCAGCGCAGGTCTTGTTATGCCTGTGTCTGTCTGTACCGGTGAATAATGCAGGCGTACACTCAGGATGTCCTTCAAAGACTGGGTGAGATCAAAGCCAGTATAACATCACTGTTGGGACAAGTGGACAAGATGGTTGCACGCGAGCTTGCTGGTCTCAGTGCTGGAACAGCCACCTGGGTCACAAATGTGGCAAATGAACATGGTCAGCGTTCAAATTTCTACGTTATTACCCGTAAATCTCTATTAGATCAAACAGAGCTTATGTGGAAACCAGGAATATGGTTTCATTCATTGTGCCATGAATGAACTAGTTATAGGCTTTAAGTCCACTGAACAGTAACAGATTTAATATTAACACTAAGTTTGGCAGAATAGTAAAATGCTTTCAAGTACGTCACTGTCACAGTCCTCGTCTGCACCTGTCTGTCCTTGTCTGCACTTCACTTCCCAGAATCCTCCTTGTCTGCACACCTGAATTCACTCCCTCAATCATCCACCTGTTCATCGTCTTAATCATCTGTGT
This sequence comes from Meda fulgida, assembly GCA_030578275.1. Lineage (NCBI taxonomy): Eukaryota > Metazoa > Chordata > Actinopteri > Cypriniformes > Leuciscidae > Meda > Meda fulgida. Next base: position 34,677,407 of record CM060617.1, on the reverse strand, counting down.
CACCTGTCCTCACCTCGTTAGTTTCTGTATTTAGTTCTCTCTGTTCAGTCTGTCTGGGTCGGTTCTCAGTTTGTATATGCATAGGTGTTTGTGTGTATCCTGCCTGTCTTCCTGCCTGTACCTGGTTTTGTTCAAGAGTAAATCGTTTGTATTGGAGCTCTTAGCCTCAGCCTGCCTTCATTACACACCACACCGTGACAGAAGAACCGACCACAAAAGGATGGAGTGGGCAGCAATGGACATCCTCCTTCTGGCCCAGGAGGACCAGTCCCTCGAGGCCCACACACAGAGGTTTTTGGACTTGGTTCCCCACATCCATTACGATGACACCAGCCTCTGTGGGTTTTTCAGGGCAGGTCTCAATGATGAGACCAGAGCACGCCTGCCTGGAGATGGGCCTCGAGGGAATTTCGAGGCTTACATCGAGTGGGTGCTGTGGCATAACGGTTCTCCGTTTACCATTGGGCACTCCACCAGCCCTGCCGAGCCTTCGCCGCTGGTTCCGCCCAGCCGAGCCTTCGCCGCTGGTTCCGTCCAGCCCAGCCGAGCCTTCGCCGCTGGTTCCGTCCAGCCCAGCCGAGCCTTCGCCGCTGGTTCCGTCCAGCCCAGCCGAGCCTTCGCCGCTGGTTCCGTCCAGCCCAGCTGAGCCTTCGCCGCTGGTCCCGTCCAGCACCAAGCCCTCTTCGCCGCTGGTCCCGTCCAGCACCAAGCCCTCTTCGCCGCTGGTCCCGTCCAGCACCAAGCCCTCTTCGCCGCTGGTCCCGTCCAGCACCAAGCCCTCTTCGCCGCTGGTCCCGTCCAGAACCAAGCCCTCTTCGCCGCTGGTCCCGTCCAGCACCCAGCCCTCTTCGCCGCTGGTCCCGTCCAGCACCAAGCCCTCTTCGCCGCTGGTCCCGTCCAGCACCAAGCCCTCTTCGCCGCCGGTCCCGTCCAGCACCAAGCCCTCTTCGCCGCCGGTCCCGTCCAGCACCAAGCCCTTCATTACACACCACACCGTGACAGAAGAACCGACCACAAAAGGATGGAGTGGGCAGCAATGGACATCCTCCTTCTGGCCCAGGAGGACCAGTCCCTCGAGGCCCACACACAGAGGTTTTTGGACTTGGTTCCCCACATCCATTACGATGACACCAGCCTCTGTGGGCCTTCACCGCTGGTCCCGTCCAGCACAGGGCTTCACGTCAGCCACCCCAAGTCAAGTGAACCGAATCCCGAGTCAAGTGAACCGAATCCCGAGTCAAGTGAACCGAATCCCGAGTCAAGTGAACCGAATCCCGAGTCAAGTGAACCGAATCCCGAGTCAAGTGACCCGAATCCCGAGTCAAGTGACCCGAATCCCGAGTCAAGTGACCCGAATCCCGAGTCAAGTGACCCGAATCCCGAGTCAAGTGACGACCCGAATCCCGAGTCAAGTGACGACCCGAATCCCGAGTCAAGTGACGACCCGAATCCCGAGTCAAGTGACGACCCGAATCCCGAGTCAAGTGACGACCCGAATCCCGAGTCAAGTGACGACCCGAATCCCGAGTCAAGTGACGACCCGAATCCCGAGTCAAGTGACGACCCGAATCCCGAGTCAAGTGACGACCCGAATCCCGAGTCAAGTGACGACCCGAATCCCGAGTCAAGTGACGACCCGAATCCCGAGTCAAGTGACGACCCGAATCCCGAGTCAAGTGACGACCCGAATCCCGAGTCAAGTGACGACCCGAATCCCGAGTCAAGTGACGACCCGAATCCCGAGTCAAGTGACGACCCGAATCCCGAGTCAAGTGACGACCCGAATCCCGAGTCAAGTGACGACCCGAATCCCGAGTCAAGTGACGACCCGAATCCCGAGTCAAGTGACGACCCGAATCCCGAGTCAAGTGACGACCCGAATCCCGAGTCAAGTGACGACCCGAATCCCGAGTCAAGTGACGACCCGAATCCCGAGTCAAGTGACGACCCGAATCCCGAGTCAAGTGACGACCCGAATCCCGAGTCAAGTGACGACCCGAATCCCGAGTCAAGTGACGACCCGAATCCCGAGTCAAGTGACGACCCGAATCCCGAGTCAAGTGACGACCCGAATCCCGAGTCAAGTGACGACCCGAATCCCGAGTCAAGTGACGACCCGAATCCCGAGTCAAGTGACGACCCGAATCCCGAGTCAAGTGACGACCCGAATCCCGAGTCAAGTGACGACCCGAATCCCGAGTCAAGTGACGACCCGAATCCCGAGTCAAGTGACGACCCGAATCCCGAGTCAAGTGACGACCCGAATCCCGAGTCAAGTGACGACCCGAATCCCGAGTCAAGTGACGACCCGAATCCCGAGTCAAGTGACGACCCGAATCCCGAGTCAAGGCCCGTATCTAATCAACTCCGGGAGGCCTTTCCTGAACCCGTGGATTTCCCCAAGTATTTTTTTTGGGGGGGGCCATAGGCCTTCGCCTCGTCCGGCTCCACCGTGGCCGCCCGAAGGGTCCTCACCGCCGTGGCCGCCCGAAGGGTCCTCACCGCCGTGGCCGCCCGAAGGGTCCTCACCGCCGTGGCCGCCCGAAGGGTCCTCACCGCCGTGGCCGCCCGAGGGTTCGTCTGCTCCGCCCTGGCCGCGCCCACGTCCTGCTCCGCCCTGGCCGCGCCCACGTCCTGCTCCGCCCTGGCCGCGCCCACGTCCTGCTCCGCCCTGGCCGCGCCCACGTCCTGCTCCGCCATGGCCGCGCCCACGTCCTGCTCCGCCATGGCCGTCTGTTCCATCCTGGAGTCCGTCCTCCTGCACCTGGTCCGCCTTCCCGTCACGGACTCCAGGATGCCCACCCTCCCACCCCTGTTCTACGGCGTGAGGTCACGCCTACCGGGAGGGGGGAGTAATGTCACAGTCCTCGTCTGCACCTGTCTGTCCTTGTCTGCACTTCACTTCCCAGAATCCTCCTTGTCTGCACACCTGAATTCACTCCCTCAATCATCCAACTGTTCATCGTCTTAATCATCTGTGTCACCTGTCCTCACCTCGTTAGTTTCTGTATTTAGTTCTCTCTGTTCAGTCTGTCTGGGTCGGTTCTCAGTTTGCATATGCATAGGTGTTTGTGTGTATCCTGCCTGTCTTCCTGCCTGTACCTGGTTTTGTTCAAGAGTAAATCGTTTGTATTGGAGCTCTTAGCCTCAGCCTGCCTTCATTACACACCACAACGTGACAGTCACACAGTTTTCTAGCACTTCAAAACTCAAATATTTTATCATACTTTAAATTTTATTTTTAATGTGATGACCAAAACATTATTTGTTCATCTTTCAAAGATTACCCCCATTTATAAAACTAAAAGTTTCAAGATGTAGGAAAACTCACACTTATTTAAAAAATAAAAAATAAGTTAAATTGCCATTGTAACCAGTGGGTGGCTGTCATTTCCGTCCCCAAATATTTTATTTTTGAATCGTTTTGCTTTTGAATTATTATTTTGACATTATACATAAAATTGCTGCCCTCAAATGTTAATCTGAAATAAAATAAACCTTTGTTTATAACTAGAATATTACATTTACATTTTTATAAGCAGCTGTTTTTGTTTTGTATGCTGCTAAGAAGAGTCAAGAATAGCTCCATCATTGCCCTCAGCAGAGATGGCCGCCGCCACGCTGTCTGTTCCTGTTCTCGAGCTGGTGTCTGTTCCTGTTCCCGAGCCAGTGTCTGTTCCTGTTCTCGAGCCGGTGTCTGTTCCTGTACCCGAGCCGGTGTCTGTTCCTGTTCCCGAGCCAGTGTCTGTTCCTGTACCCCGGTGTCTGTTTCTGTTCCCGAGCTGGTGTCTGTTCCTGTTCCCGAGCCAGTGTCTGTTCCTGTTCCCGAGCCGGTGTCTGTTCCTGTTCCCGAGCCAGTGTCTGTTCCTGTACCCGAGCCGGTGTCTGTTCCTGTTCCCGAGCCAGTGTCTGTTCCTGTACCCCGGTGTCTGTTCCTGTTCCCGAGCTGGTGTCTGTTCCTGTACCCCGCTGTCTGTTCCTGTACCCGAGCCGGTGTCTGTTCCTGTACCCGAGCCGGTGTCTGTTCCTGTTCCAGAGCCGGTGTCTGTTCCTGTACCCGAGCCGGTGTCTGTTCCTGTACCCGAGCCGGTGTCTGTTCCTGTTCCCGAGCTGGTGTCTGTTCCTGTTCCCGAGCTGGTGTCTGTTCCTGTTCCCGAGCCGGTGTCTGTTCCTGTACCCCGGTGTCTGTTCCTGTTCCCGAGCCGGTGTCTGTTCCTGTTCCCGAGCCGGTGTCTGTTCTGTTCCCGAGCCGGTGTCTGTTCCTGTTCCCGAGCCGGTGTCTGTTCCTGTACCCGAGCCGGTGTCTGTTCCTGTTCCCGAGCCGGTGTCTGTTCCTGTACCCGAGCCGGTGTCTGTTCCTGTACCCGAGCCGGTGTCTGTTCCTGTTCCCGAGCCGGTGTCTTTTCCTGTTCCCGAGCCGGTGTCTGTTCCTGTTCCCGAGCCGGTGTCTGTTCCCGAGCCGGTGTCTGTTCCTGTTCCCCGGTGTCTGTTCCTGTTCCCGAGCCGGTGTCTGTTCCTGTTCCCCGGTGTCTGTTCCTGTACCCGAGCCGGTGTCTGTTCCTGTACCCGAGCCGGTGTCTGTTCCTGTTCCCCAGCCGGTGTCTGTTCCTGTTCCCCAGCCGGTGTCTGTTCCTGTTCCCCAGCCGGTGTCTGTTCCTGTTCCCGAGCCGGTGTCTGTTCCTGTACCCGAGCCGGTGTCTGTTCCTGTTCCCGAGCCGGTGTCTGTTCCTGTTCCCGAGCAGGTATCTGTTCCTGTTCCCCGGTGTCTGTTCCTGTTCCCGAGCCGGTGTCTGTTCCTGTTCCCGAGCCGGTGTCTGTTCCTGAGCCGGGGTCTGTCCCTGTTCCCGAGCTGGTGTATGTTCCTGTTCCTGAGCCTGGGTCTGTCCCTGTTCCTGAGCCGGGGTCTGTTCCAGCTCATAACCCCATTGCTGCCCCCGAGAAAATTTTGGGGGGAGGCAGTAGGTCCCTGGATGGGATCATGGAGGCCGCCCGAAGGGTCGTCTCCACCCTGGTCTCCTGCACAGCCTGATCCGCCCTGGCCGTCTGTCCAGTCTCAGTCTCCAGGCCCTCTTCCGCCCCATGGGCATGGCCCTCCATCCCACCCCCGAGTCCGCCTCTGCTTCACCTCCCTCCTAGAGGATTATAGGAGCGTCTGGAAGCCGCTCCTTTGAGGGTGGGGGGGCGCTATGTAATGGTTACCAGCTGGAGTGCCCTTGAGAGTCACCAGAGGGCACTCCACACCAGACTATTATCACTCCCTCACAAACTACATTTCCCATAACTCACTGCCCGGACTCATCATCACTGATTGCATTCACCTGTGTCTCATTACCCTGTTAGTCTCAGCCTATTTAAACCATGTTCACTCATTCACTCACTGCAAAGTTTTGTATGTTGTTGCACTGCATTTCCGAGCGTTTTCTCTGGTTCCATGTCTCTTGGTTTTTGGATTTCTTGCCTGTTCCTTGGATTACTCTTTTGCCGTGTTTTGACCTATTGACTGTATATTGGATTACGTGTCTGGATTACCCCTTAATTAAAGCTGCATTTGGATCTCCACCTTCATGTCTCGGAGCAGTTTGTGGCACCTTGGCTCTTAATGTTTTTAAGGCCCGCTTAAAATCATATCTGTACTCTTTGGCATTCTAGTACATGGATGTTTTTATGCTTTATTTTATTGTTCTGTTGCTTTTTATTGCAATGTACAGCACTTTGGAAGTGCTGTGGTAGCATGTAAGATGCTATAAATAAATAAACGAAAAGAAAGTTGTGTAGTTTCTGACAGATTGCCAGAGTTTTCACGAAGGGGTCAGCGCAGGTCTTGTTATGCCTGTGTCTGTCTGTACCGGTGAATAATGCAGGCGTATACTCAGGATGTCCTTCAAAGACTGGGTGAGATCAAAGCCAATATAACATCACTGTTGGGAAAAGTGGACAAGATGGTTGCACCCGAGCTTGCTGGTCTCAGTGCTGGAACAGCCACCTGGGTCACAAATGTGGCAATTGAACTTGGTCAGCATTCAAATTTGTCCGTTATTACCTGTAAGACTCTATTAGATCAAACAGAGCTTATGTGGAAACCAGGAATATGGTTTCATTCATTGTGCCATGAATGAACTAGTTATAGGCTTTAAGTCCACTGAACAGTAACAGATTTAATAGTAACACTAAGTTTGGCAGAATAGTAAAATGCTTTCAAGTACGTCACACATTTTTCTAGCACTTCAAAACTCAAATATTATATCATACTTTAAATGTTATTTTTAATGTGATGACCAAAACATTATTTGTTCCTCTTTCAAAGATTACCCCCATTTATAAAACTAAAAGTTTCAAGATGTAGGAAAACTCACACTTATTTAAAAGAATGGAAAAAAATACATTAAATTGCCATTGTAGCCAGTAGGTGGCTGCCATTTCCATTCCCAAATATTTTATTTTTGAATCGTTTTGCTTTTGAATTATTATTTCGATATGCATAAAATTGCTGCCCTCAAATGTTAATCTGAAATAAAATAAACCTTTGTTTATAACTAGTATAATATTACATTTCAATTTTTATAAGGAGCTGTTTTTGTTTTGTATGCTGCTAAGAAGCGTCAAGTATAGCTCCATCATTGCTCAAATTAAAAAATGATCATACTTGATGATGTTAGTTTTAATGAATAAATAAAAATATAGGAAATTTCTGCGGCATTTCTTTTTGTTGTATAAAACCGAACCGTGAATTTTGTTACATCCCTATATATATATATATATATATATATATATATATATATATATATATATAGGGATGTAACAAAATTCATATATATATATATATATATATATAGATATATATATATATAGATATATATTAGTGCTGGGCAAGTTAACGCGTTATTATCGCGTTAACGCATTTATTAATTAATGCCAACAATTTTTTTTTATCGCACGTTAACGCAGTTTTTTTGTTTTATTTTAAAAGTCCGTTGCTCACTGGCTCTGAATACACATAGGCCTACAGTCAAACCATGATCACAGGAGGGGTGGGATATATAACCCACCCAAGCCAGCAGTGGAGAGGCTTTGGCAGGTTCTCAGGTGAACAGAAAGGGAGACAGCGCTCCGCGAGTGAATGACAGGCGCTCTATACAGTACCTATACAACCTATAGATAACTATTTAGATTCTGGAAACTCACAAATAGCGAGCTGAGGATCAGTCTCTCTTCCAATGATTTGTGCTGCGCGTCGTGTACAAAAATAGACAATTGAACTTCGGCAACGGGCGGGCGTTTGCGCGTGCGTGAGGCGAGCATGACCGCAACAGTTTCACAGGAACGCACCCGCTTGACGCTGCACCATGTGCTCGACCACTTCACCTCACTCTGTTTAATGTAATCTTACGTGGGAAACCATGGCATGATCAAACCTAAGCTACTATCAGAGAAGTAACGTTGGTCGACTTATATCTGTAGTAGTGATCATGACCTCTGACTACATAGACTGTTTCTGCTGCTCCCTGATACAAGATACCTGTTGATACCTGTTCAGAAAAAAAACAAGAAAACTGGACTGGTTTTAACAAGCTAGATAAAAGGTAATGCCCTGGCAGTGGCAAATAGCTTTGTTTAAATATTTGATTTGATTACATTAATGTTTAAGTTGAGATTTACAAGAAATATTTTTTTGATACTGTGTAAAGGGAATACTGCTGGTATAAAAGCACCTTATTTGTTTAAAGTTTTAGCAAACCACATGTTATTGCACTTTTGTGTATATAGCAGTACATTTAAATCAAAAGTGCGCAATGCACTACTTTAGAATTCATTATTCAATTTTGTGCACAACAATACGATTAATCGCGATTAAAAAATTTAATCGTTGCCCAGCACTAATATATCTATCTATCTATCTATCTATCTATCTATCTATATATATATATATATATATATATATATATATATATATATATATATATATATATATATATATTGGCATGGTTTTATTTCAGTTAGCCTAATAACTGGTTTTATTTACTTTGAGAGATGATCTTAAGGAAAGTACCCCAATCTCTAGGTATGGTGAAGGGTGTGTGATGATGTGGGGCTGTTTTAATAAAAATAAAATAAAAATCTGCCTGCCTCTATGGGAATTTAACATAGGGCTGTCCTGACTTATGCACCCTGTATTTTAAGGAAGAATATTTATTTATTTACGATACATTATTCATTCACAAAGAAAATTGGTGTCCTTAAAGGTTGGATTTTTCCTCATTTTTTTAATTAAGGCATTAAGTTAAATTTCCAAAAGATTATTTTTTATTCCTCTTTTTAGTCAACTTTAGCATGGGTGTGTTCACTTTTTCTTGGCACTGTATATATGGGGATGATTAGGAGGGCCATGATGGACAAAGGGGTTACACTCCTACTCTTTCGATGTCCATCATGTCAGTTCGTACAGCAAGGGAAGGCTCTGGATGGGCGCAGATGGTTGCTGGCATCATTAAAAGGTACAGGGATGTTGCAGCGCCTCAGTAGTTATTACCGGACACCATGTGTCAAAATGATTGATGACTTCCGGTTGACCTTTGACCTTTTCCGGTCCCGCCCTTTTCCTGGTGTGCATCCGTTATCTATAGATAAGGATTGACCTATTGACCCCACCCATCCAATCGATGTGTTTTGAGAGATTGTGCATCCGGCGTCTATTGTTAAGGGTCAAGCAGTTGACCCCGCCTATCCGATCAATGAAATGTTTTGACCATCTGGCCTCTATTGATAAGGGTTGTGGTGTTGAGCTATCTGATCAATCAACTGTTTTGGCATTCCAGAGGCCATAGTGTTTTGCTGTGTAATGTGAGAGGAAAAAAGTCAGTGTCACAGGCTGTCCCTCACCTCCCCTCTCTATGTGTGTCACAGACGCTCCCCCTACCTCTGCAAGTGTGGCATTCCAGAGGCCATTGTGGTTTCCTGTGTAATGTGAAAGGAAAAAAGTCAGTGTCACAGGGTGTCCCTCTCCATGTGTGTCACTGACGCTCCCCCTACCTCTGCAAGTGTGTCACGGGGGTTCTTGCCTACCCCTCCATGTCTGCTCTGATATCTGAAACAATGTTACATAAACAGGGTCTATCGTTTAAAATATTATTCAAATGAAAGCAGAGTTGAAAAACATACTGGTCTTTTTATAAATGGTTATAAAATAATTTAACTAAGGTTGAAACATACTATTCTTTATAAATGTATGAATGAAATGGTTATAAATAATTTAACTAAGGTTGAAACATGCAGTTAAAAGTTGTAAAACAAAAAAAAAAAACAGTGTTTCTCACGAATGAGTTTACAATGTCTATAATACTAAACAGTCGTGACTACAGTGTCTATAAAAGTAAAAGCACCGTGTCTCTATGTATGCTTATCTGTGTGTGTGTGTGTGTGTGTGTGTGTGTGTGTGTGTGTGTGTGTGTGTGTGTGTGTCACGCTGTCAAAGCAGTAAACAATCTATCTCTGATACACACGGATGGATAGGTATTTGTTTAAAAACACAAATGCGGACATTTACCAGTCCGTTTGACAGCTTGATTATATTACGTGACTATGGCTGCGATCTGGTTCGGAACGATAGCGATAGCGACATCCTGGATGCGAAGTTATTCCTTATGCAATACCTCCATCTAGTGGCGAAAGAGTACTGTTTTTCACCACGTGCTACAGGTGTATAAATAATGCTTGGATTCCAGCCAAACGCTAAAAACATTTGTCAACCACGCTAGTCTGCCGACCATCAGCGCCCACCTTCGTCAAGATGCAAAAAAGTAAGTGTTTATGTTATATTAATATACTGTTTTTATACATTAGGAATAATTTATTACTGGTTTAATCATTGGTCGAGTAGTTGTTGGAGTTATAGAATTGTTTTATCTAAAAAGATTGTTTTAACTATATTATTTTGATCTGATGTTTTTAACTCTATGCTATTGTTAGCTTTTACCAGTTATTTGTATCGGCTATCTGTTATTTTTATCCGCTGTCTGATGTTTTTAACTGCTTTACCTGCCATTACACCCATTATCTGCTATCTGATATTTTTATCCGGCGGTTGATGATGCTGGATGTTAAAATCTCTATCATTGTTACGATATTAATTTTATACATACCATGGCTTTTATTATGAAAAGACTGGGTCTGCCTTAATTTAGGTTGATGTTAGCATGCTACAATGTTTTTCTATGTTCGACAATAAACAGAGACAAATATTTTTTTCTTACCTTAATCGTATCCCATATACTAACGCGACTGTAGACCGATCTCATTTCTGCAGTCTACATAGTTCTGAAGTTAGATTGGTTTGTTTTCGCGATGTTTTAAAACCTAAAAGCATGTTTTAACACTGTCTGAAAGTTAATGTTGTCGTTGTTAGTGTTTTAAAACTGCCGCCACATAGCATCCCTTAGCCACGGGGATGTGTGTACTTCATCCTGATTTGTGAAATAGGTCCATCTAGCGGTTGTAACTGGTATGACACGTTGATTTGTGAAATAGGTCCATCTAGTGGTTGTAGCTGGTATGACGTGTTGATTTGTGAAATAGGTCCATCTTGCGGTTGTAACTGGTATGACATGTTGATTTGTGAAATAGGTCCATCTTGCGGTTGTAACTGGTATGACGTGTTGATTTGTGAAATAGGTCCATCTTGCGGTTGTAACTGGTATGACATGTTGATTTGTGAAATAGGTCCATCTAGTGGTTGTAACTGGTATGACACGTTGATTTGTGAAATAGGTCCATCTAGTGGTTGTAACTGGTATGACACGTTGATTTGTGAAATAGGTCCATCTAGTGGTTGTAGCTGGTATGACATGTTGATTTGTGAAATAGGTCCATCTAGCGGTTGTAACTGGTATGACACGTTGATTTGTGAAATAGGTCCATCTAGTGGTTGTAGCTGGTATGACATGTTGATTTGTGAAATAGGTCCATCTTGCGGTTGTAACTGGTATGACATGTTGATTTGTGAAATAGGTCCATCTAGTGGTTGTAACTGGTATGACACGTTGATTTTTGAAATAGGTCCATCTAGCGGTTGTAGCTGGTATGACATGTTGATTTGTGAAATAGGTCCATCTTGCTGTTGTAACTGGTATGACATGTTGATTTGTGAAATAGATCCATCTAGTGGTTGTAACTGGTATGACACGTTGATTTGTGAAATAGGTCCATCTAGTGGTTGTAACTGGTATGACATGTTGATTTGTGAAATAGGTCCATCTAGTGGTTGTAACTGGTATGATATGCTGATTTGATTTTAGGATCGATAATCTTTTTTTTTTACATAATTATTTTAATTCTTCTCATTTATTTATTTTTTATTTAATTATTTTTTTTTATTTTTTTTTTTTATTTTTTTTTTTTTCTCATTTATTTATTTTTTATTTATTTATTATTATTACTATATATTTTTTATTTGTTATTTTTGTATGTGTGCGTGTGTTTGTGTGTGTGTGCGTGTGTGCGTGTGTGCGTGTGTGCGTGTGTGCGTGTGTGCGTGTGTGTGTGTGTGTGTGTGTGTGTGTGTGGGTCTAATTTGTTAAAAGAACACCCATTTAGATTCTAGCGTCAGTTACCCTCTCGAGGCTGAAGGTTGTATATGTGGATTACATTACATGCGTATGTGTTTTATTATTCAGAGTTGATGTGTATAAAATCATCTCACCAATTTGTCTTTCATGCATAAACAGGTTTTATATTTTCCAGGCACAAATACCCCGAACATCGAATTGGGTGTCTTCCAAGCCATTAATGACGCATGTGAGAACTTTTATATTGTATTACAAATTAAAATGAATTATTTTATTTTAACATAATTTTTAATTCGTAGTATTAGATGTCGTGGATCTTACACATGTTGATAATGACGGTGAGAGTGCAGGACCCTGTGATGAGCCTTTGAGAAAAGTCAGAAAGACCGACGGCTCCAGCACGTCCGATACCACACCGCTTGCCGTACCACCCCCCAGTCGTATCACCCCGCATGCCGGTTCTCCTTCCGTCCCTCAGGCCATTCTACCTAACACCCCACCGGCTACTCCACCTGCCATTACCCCTGGTACCTTGGCTATCAACCAGTCTGCTGGTCCATCTACCAGTCGGACATGCAACTTTCATCTCAGTCCTAATACGACAGTGTTTTACGGTAAGACTTACTAAATTATCGCGAGTTTAAAAATCTAAATTGAACAAGACGATTATGATTTTGTTATTTTTCTACACAATAGGTTCGAGCGGTAAGCATAATGATATGACGGATTGGAATAGCGATCAACTGGAAGCATGGTCCTGTGGTTCTTGGGCGAGCGGGCTCGACGACGAGGTATCGGTCATAGAAACTAATCAGACTACAGATGAAAACAACTGCTATCACCAATCGTCGGAAGAAGATCAAGGGCATATCGCTGCTGAATTAGTACCAGCGACTCTGCCGGCTGATGATGAGCATCCTACCCCTCTGATGCATGCGCTTATTGATTCAGTAGAATCATTGAGACAGCAGTTTCGTGATGCACACACCGATACACAAAACCGCTTAGAGACAATCCATGCTGAGCATCGCAACGCACATATTGATACACTTGGTAGAATAGAAACACTGCAAGTTCAGGTTTGTGATGCTCAGATCGAAACACATAGTAGATTATCCTCATTTAGCAGAGATCTTCGCAATTCTCAGCAGGAGATACATGACAGAATCGATACGCAAGATCGATTTATTCGAAATTTGGGTGACGAAATATTTCGTCGTGTCAATAGAAACGAGCAAATGTTCACCGAATTCCATCGCGAACTGATACTATTGATTCATCATCTTCTTCTCATTCTCCTTGAACAGTCGGATGAGTAAGATAGAGCTGTGTTATCAAATCAGGCATTTCATTTATTTCTATTTCATGTATGCTTTTTTATACTTTTTACATATACTCTGATTTTGTACTATTTCGTGTATGCTTTTTATATTTCATGTTTTGGTCTGAAATCTAAAATGGAGGGTGCTAAAAGCTTTGACGATACAGAACTGTCACCGGACGAAATCGAAATGCTAAGTATACTTCCAAATTCTTTAGAAGACTATTTGGTTAATTTAGAATCTTCGCAACCCGTCGCTAATTTGGATCTTTTCGAATTAGCGGTAAATTCAAATATGAATTTATTCGATCCTGTTGTACAATTCGCCGGTGTTTTAAACAACCAACCATCGCTATCACCAAAGCTCCCTGACGGTGATGATACATCACAACCATCTACATCAGGTAATGTTGATTCTACTACACAGCCTCGATTAAACCGCACCGACATCGATAGATTGATTCGCGACGGTGGGGACATTAACGGATATCATGTTTTACCACGACCTCGTTTCAATGGCGTAACTCTGAGAAGGACTATGAATCTGAGAGAGATTAACTCTACAGATTTAGCCTCTTATCATACTTACTTACACGACATGTTAGCAGGGATTGTTAATTTTGCTAGAGAATTCGACCAGAGTGAGCCCATAATCAATATTACATTGTCAGCTCCCAGTCTCCAAGAACCCGTCAGCGGGATTTTAACTTGCGGTAATAATTATGACATAGATCCGGTTTTTGATCAAATTGAAAAAGTTTTACAGAGCAACAATCGGTTACTATCTGACCAGTCCGTTGAAATCGACGCGTCTGTAGTCTTTAACCGACAAGGTGGGGGTCGACGTAAACTAACAGATCTGGCTGTTGATGAGGTGATTAAAAGAAAAAAGACGAACTTATTCTGCCCCACAAATATTTCGAATAATTTGTGTTTCTCCATCTGTCTCGCCCGTTTTCTTAACCCCCAATTACCCGAGAATGAGTTAGAAAAACTGGCTACCACTATCCAAAACAATGCCGGCTTCTCAATCCAAGATCAAATCGGTCTTGACGACATAGCATCGTTTGAACGAGCACTAGACATTAAAATTGTCGTATTTTACAGATCTAATGCTATGATCGTAGAAACGTTTAAAAATTCTGACGAACCCCACCCAAAAAACAGTTTTCTTATACATCCACAAAGATCATTATTACATGATACTGAATTTGGAGGGATTCATGGGTTCTAGATACGTGTGCTCATTCTGCTATAAAAGTTATAGCTGTCGCAGAGACCATCGATGTAAGCATGTCTGCAACATCTGTTTCGACGCCGATTGTTACACGTTCCCTGTAAGAATCATACATTGCCCCGATTGTCTACGTTACTGTAAATCTGCCTATTGCTTCGAAATGCATAAAAAAAACTCACCTCCTGGTAAGGAACACCCCGCCTGCGATATTATAAAATTTTGCAAACTATGTAACCGACGTTATGACGTTAAACCGGGCGACAAGAAAACCAAACACACATGCGCCTCGGACAGATGTGTGCATTGTCGGGAGCGTCTGACGGGGGATGGTGAGCATCAATGCTTCATACAGCCCCTACCGCCTAAGGAACTGTGTGAGAAATACATATTCTACGATTTTGAAACGCGTTACGAAAACGGTAGACACGAGGCCAATTTTGTTTGCGCCATCACATTCAAAGGGGAGAAATTTACCGCTCACGGTACCGACTGTATCGCTAAGCTAATCAATCGCTTCCGACAACCGCGATATAATGGTTACTGCTTCATAGCGCATTATTCATCCCGATTTGACTCCTTTTTAATTCTTGAGTTTTTCTGCAAAGCCGGGATTGCGTTTCAGGTTATAATGCAAGGCTGCAAATTAATTTTCATGTACGATGAGGCGTATGCCCAGAGATATATCGATAGCTACTCATTTTTCCCAATGGCTCTTGCCAAAATGCCCGCGGCGTTAGACTTAACGACGACTGAAAAAGGTTACTTCCCCCACCTTTTCAACAGGGTGGAAAATGAGAACTATTTTGGGCCATACCCTGACAAAAAGCTCTACAATTACGATAACATGTCGGTCAAAGAAAGACAAAAGTTTTGCGAGTGGTACCAGACGGTTGAGGGTAAGTTCTTTGACTTCAAGAAAGAACTACATGAGTACGGTGTTAACGACGTCGTCTTATTACGTGAAGGATGTATGAAATACAGGGAGTCTTTCATACATTGTACCCAACTCGACCCTTTTTCGTTCACGACGATCGCCGGCTGTTCGATGGGGATCTTCAAAACACATTATCTCACCAGAAACACGCTCGCCCTAACTCATAACAAAGCGTACATCCATCAGAATAAGACTTACTCAAGCGGTGCGATAGAATGGATCGAGTATATAAAAAAGACTCGAAACGTAGACGTACACCACGCCTTAAACCACGGCGAAGTATCGATCGGTAAGTACTTTTTAGACGGATTCTATGAACGCGACGGTATTCGACACGGTCTAGAGTACGCGGGTTGTATTTTCCATGGTCATTGCTGTCGCTTTACACCTCATCAGACGCATCCCTTGTCCGGAGTACCCTACGGGGTTCTCAGGAACCAGTTTGACGATAAGATCGAAATTCTGCGGAACGCGTACGGTTTGCAAATCGAAGTTCTTTGGGAATGCCAATGGACCGATATGAAAAAAAACCGACCCGTCCGTGATCGAATTTATGACTGATTATTCCGCGCCAGAGAGATTGAACCCGCGAGACGCTCTGTACGGTGGGAGAACGAACGCCTATAAACTCTATCACAAAGTGACCGGTGATGAGAAAATAAAGTATCTGGACTTCACCAGTCTCTACCCGTATTGTCAGGCGAGGAAAAGCTACCCGATTGAACACCCCCAAATCATTTTCAAAGATTTTGAACCGATTGAAAATTATTACGGCCTTGTCAAAGCGACCGTGTACCCTCCCCGCAAATTACTGCACCCGGTTCTCCCCTACAGATGCCAAGGAAAACTCATGTTTCCCCTTTGTGCCGCGTGTGCTCACGACCAAAACCAGACCACGAGCTGCACCCATACGGACAAGGAAAGAGCGCTCTCCGGTTGTTGGGTCACTATCGAGCTTTTAAAAGCCATCGAGAAGGGTTATGTGGTAGCCAAGATAGACGAGGTTTGGCATTTTCCACAACAGTCTGACACGTTGTTCGCTGAATATGTAAAAACGTTCTTGTGTTTGAAACAGCAAGCGTCGGGCTACCCTTCGAATGTTGTCACGGATGCTGAGAAAGAGACGTACATTCGTGACTATTTTGAAAAAGAGGGGATTCAACTCGACCCTGAAAAGATCAAGTACAATGCCGCCCAGAGGGCAATCACAAAATTAATTCTGAATAGTTTGTGGGGGCGCTTCTCTTTAAGACAGAACTTGCCTCAAACGACTCTGGTGAGCGACCCTGAAGATTTCACCAGAATCGTTTTTGGCAATACCGACACATTGACGTATTTCTCATTCATCGCAGAAGACGTAGCTCTCGTCCAGCATAGACCGTCTAAAGAGGACGTTTGCAAGGCACGCGATGTGAATGTTTTTGTAGGGGCCTTTACTACCGCACACGCCCGACTGGAATTGTACGAATTGATGGATAGACTCGGCGACCGACTGTTATACTCTGACACAGACAGTGTCGTATTCGTGTCTAGGGAAGGGACTGGGAGCCTCCGTTGGGGGATTATTTAGGGGATCTTACTAGCGAATTAGACGATGATGACCATATAACGGTCTTTTGCTCGAGCGGGCCCAAATCGTATGGTTTTGAAACTGTCAAAGGTAAATCGTGCATGAAGGCTAAGGGGATAACCCTGAATGCTAAAAATTCCCAAGCTATCTGTCTCGAATCCCTGATTGGTCTGGTTGACAGCTATGTGACGTCGCATGATAGATCCAAATACATCCTGGCTCAGACGGAAGACATTGTGAGGAATAAAAAGTCTCTCACACTGCACAACAAATCAGTCGTTAAAAGGTTTAAGGTGGTCTATAATAAACGTAGGCTTCTGTCTGATTTCACCACACTTCCTTATGGCTACTGATCAGATGATGCATAGAGGGGGTCAGGATGTTTCCGATTTCGATTTCAGACTTCAACACCCTTTCAGTTGTGTCGTGAGTGGGCCTTCCAACTCTGGAAAGTCATATTTTGTAAAACTTTTGTTGGAAAAAGGTTTGAATATCATTTCCATGAAAATTGAAAACATTGTTTGGTTGTATGATTGCTGGCAGACTTTGTATGATGATTTACTTCAATTGTACGACATTAAATTTGTGCAAGGAATACCCCAGACTCTGAATGATGATGATTTACTGCCTGTCACCAAAACAAACTTGCTCGTGGTGGATGATTTAATGGAGCAAGCTAGCGGTAACGTCGAACTTCAACGTGTTTTCACCCAATACTGTCACCACCGCAATCTCAGCTCTATCTATATAGTGCAAAATTTATTTGCCCAGGGTAAGTCCAGCCGAACCATAAGCTTAAACGCCAATTATATTATTCTGTTTAAAAATCCACGAGACGTCAATCAAGTGGCGATGCTAGGACGTCAAATGTACCCGGGAAATACAAAATACTTTATGGAGTGTTATCACGATGCTGTCGATCGGGCTTTCGGCTACCTAATGATAGACTATAAAGCGAAAACTCCGGAGCAGTACCGTCTCAGAACAGGATTACTTTCCGACCGTCAAGTGGTTTATATTCCGAAAAAAAGAAGAACGCTATAAATCAGCATGTCTGCCAGACTTTGTAAACATTTGCCTATGTTAAAACTCTTACATAAAGCCAGTCCTAAACAGAGACGTCTTATTTTACAATCGGCGTCCGACGAATTCATTTTAGCGCTGTTCGAAGTGGCTCTTAACATCCTCTACGGTACCATCCCGGTCAATAAGCAACAGTATCGAAAGTTGAAAAAGAGAAAAGCCGAAATCAAATTTATAGTCGATAAAAAAATTGGCATAACTGCTAAGAAACGAGTCTTTAACCAGAAGGGCGGATTCCTGTTGCCACTCCTAAGCGTCGCAGTGCCCTTTATTACAAGTTTAATAGCGAATCGATAGGATGGAGTATGCAGAGAAGATGTATTTAGTTCCGCGCCATCAACTGGATAAGATGAAGAGTGAAACCCCCCGCGAGAACATTCAACGGAGCGTAGAGAACGATTTGGATGACGCCATAAGAGATATTCTACGTCGCACAGACTTGAATCCATACGAAAAAGCCAAACTTTACACCAATACCCTTACCAGGTTTTTGAACATCGTTAAACAAGGCGATCGTGAGAGTAGCGTTTTAACGCTTTCGTTACCTATTACTGAT
Organism: Meda fulgida; assembly: GCA_030578275.1. NCBI lineage: Eukaryota > Metazoa > Chordata > Actinopteri > Cypriniformes > Leuciscidae > Meda > Meda fulgida. The sequence continues at coordinate 34,659,148 of CM060617.1, read as the reverse complement.
TCCGGTCATAAAGATGAAACCCAGGGGGGTGCTGCTGGTGCTATCGTTGAAGACGGCAGAGCTGTGGGGGAGGATATTGTCGATGAAGTTCTGAAGAATATCCCTTCGAGAAGCATGAAAAACAGCAGATACATATTAGACAAGATGTCTAAAGCTAAAGGTCTAAGCTCATGGAACGAATCGGGCGAGTTTGTGTTCAGGGGCAACACCGTACGAGGGTCACACATGGTAGATTTGTTAAAAAATGTTACGGCCCCTCAAAAGGTTAGGGATGATCGGAGACCTATAGGATGGACAGAGTTTCTACGGGCGTTTGCTGAATTAAACATCCCATTTTCTACAGTGCCGAATCAGCAGGTCAGACACAAAATTAACTCTCTAAAGCGTAAACCCGGCACTCCAAGCCCTCGCCGTGTTAGACCTTATAAAAAAACACAAAGATATACGCCTTAAGCGGTTCCAGAGTCCAAAGACACTGTGTTTAAATCGCCGACTCTCAAACGAAAGCGATGGTTGGAATTTTAATGAACATTTCCATTCAATGTATACATTAAATAAAAGACGATAAACAAATATATAATGATTTAAAGCTTTTCATTTATACGTCAAACACGTCTGCACACAGTGAATGCATGATAACATTTTATCATTACAAACATGTGGTCTTAATCTCTTCACAAATAGGGACACCATTTTATCGTTTTTAATAGAATCATCAGTGTATAATTTCATCACATGGTTATAGTCGTAGCCTCTAGCTAGATGATACAGAAAAAACACGCAGTGCTGTCCGCAGGTATCCGATGAAAAATCCTGGACACGTCTGGCGGAATGTAACACATCAACATCGTTGGTTGTTAGAAAGTTATTGATGCTGATTGGAAAGCAGGGGCTGTCGGGTGGATTACCGAAGCTGTCGAAAAAACAAGACGGTCCATCCTGGGTTAAATAAACGGCGACCCAATGCTCTCCCGGCAGCTGTGCAGGGTGAGTGTTTATGATGGCCATCGACGGTAAGATCCTCAGCGTTTTTTTGGGAAGTTGATCGCATGGTAGCACCCCGAGAAAATGAATCCTGCACGTGATTTTATCCATGACAGCGGTGAGCTGTAGCGTATTCATCTCAGTAGTAATCGACTAGTACCTGTCTGCGATTAGACAGTTCTATAATCGAGTCAAATACCGAGTAAATTAATAAATTAACGGTATTCGGCAATGGGTGTCTGAATCGTGCTTCGAGTCTGATATTCCCGGACTTGATGAGCGATATGTGCTGACCGCAGTCTTCATCAGGCGTCAGGTTAAATGCGTAAAGTGTGTATCCGTTCAGGAAATCACCCCTGTCTATGGAGAGTGCTTGGTTTTTAAGATGTCTCCCCGTCGTCATCGCCAACTGATAAAATTCGCGTACAGCCGTACCGGCTTCAAAATTAGGTTGTAGAGGCTTTGCGGGGAATTGTTGTCCGTCGACGTAGACGGCTAGGAACTCCAGATCGTAATGTTTGAATGCAAATGGATTTTTTTCGTAGGAACCCGTGAATGCGTCATTGTCGACCATAGCTATGACGATAGATTTTGGTAGGGTTCCTAAAAACAGATTTTCTTGATTTGACACACGCGTCCCCTCAGGTATGGAGAAATTTTTTAGAACCACCCTATCTATGGGATACTTGGCTGTTGTCGAGAGTAACGCCTGGGCATGTCCCAGTCTCACCGGCGGTGCTACAGTGACTTTCTTGACAAATAGGGATGCTGACTCTATTTTTATTTTGTAAGCCACATCATCGCACCTCATCAGACAGAATTCATCTTTTGCTCTAATTAGGCGTATTTTGATGTCTACACCGTTTAACAAAAGTTTTTCTTGAAAGAATATATCGCTATGTATAGGGGCCATCAGTTCCACCACCTTGCTCTCGCTAGTGTACATCGATCTCTTCGTCAGCCCTGCGTTACGCCCAACTGGGTCGTTAGAATCCATATGACCAGAAGTGTCTTTGTAAAACAGTCCGGCGGAGAAAAGAGATTCCAACGAATCTTTACTATAGTTGATCAGACTCTCTATGATGCATCGATAAGGATAGGTGTTCGAACTCTGCGATATCAGACGATCGCCTAGGGTCACATCGACTTGTGAAAATATTGTAGCGCCGGGATAATTTATTAACGCTACTCTTGCTGGATGTACGATGTCGGTTCCATTAGGTCTTGTGATTTTCAGGCGTAGGTAGAGCATCGTGTTATTTAGATCTACATAATCATCGCCGTTGCCCGCAATAAAAAACTCTAATGGGGCGGTGTCCGATATGGCGGATAAAGGGGCTACTTCTAAATAACTGTTTTTCTCAATAACCGTCTGTGTCAGCGGGACTGTAAATAAGTCCAACTCGGACTTGATGCATTCTCCCGACATACGATGCAGTAGCGCCATGCTAGAATATGGTTTTTACGAATCTCTTGACGGATGATTTTCGACTAACAGACTTCTTACGCTTTCTGCGTATGACTGGTCGCTTCTTTGGTCCACTTGTTGTTTTCTTCTTCTTCTTACCGCATTGACCACGCCTCCTCACACCGGGTGGTTTAGACATCCTCTTACGGGCCATGACCATCAGCCCTGATCCGTCTTGACCATTAGCATTATTGCTATGGGCACGCGTCAATACGTTTGAGACGACGTCGGATACTATATTTTTAGCAGCGGATTTTAGATGGGGTTTCGCGATGCTAAATCCTCTTTTTAACAGAGGTATGGCCATCCTGAACAGACCTCTGAAAAGACCACCCAGTCCAGCTCCGTACATAACCGACCCGCCGGAATAGCCTGGCAAACCCCCTCCGGCCTGATTTCGGTAATAGTCCACATAGTCGGCTGTATGGGGCTCTCTAGGGTTATAGTAATAACTCATTTTTAAAGAATAGAATGATTCGCTGGTTTAAAGTGTAGTTTTACGATGACTTTCCCGTAAGAAAATGGTATCTCGCGGTTTTGGTCGTCCTTCAACTCTATGGTAATGCTGGTGATGTGATCCTTGTTTATCGATACGTAATGGGGGGAGTCGTATCTAGCAATGACTGTGTCATTGCTTTTACCGGATATATGTACGCATCTCAAAAGGGGAACGTAAGAATCGCCGACCGATTGATATTGGATGATGTCGGTGTAAACGTACAATGTGTAGAACCCACCGTTGATATCGGATTGATGAGGAGCATACGTAGTGACGCTCCTAGTAAAATCGGCTGCTTCATGGTAGTTTGAACGTCCAAGATTATCGTCCGGTATCATTCCTAAAATAGTAGCGAGTTTACCTTGGAAACTGACTGAAATGTTGGGTCTCGCGACCAGAAACACTTTGTTTTTTAATTCATCGTGATCCAACACTGCCAAGGGTGCGAGAACTTGATTTATCAAACGGATGATTGCACGAATGTTTGCGTAGTACCCCCCGCTTATTTGTAATTTCCTCGATACAAAAAACCCTGATAAGTCTTTTTTAAAAGGCCCGCTGTCTGTAGGGGAGGCGTTATTCGTAGGTCCTGGGGCTGTGTGTAGGACGAAATAACCGTCTTCATCATTAAAGTTATACCAGCTTCTAGGATATTCGATTTCGGCTAGTCCCACCTCCCATTGTCCTTTCAATTCTATAGCTTTTGCTATCCTGGTTGTGTAGGCGGATATACGATTTCCGGGGTAAACTGTCGAAGATGCATTGCACGGTAGCGTGACGTAGAAACCTTGATCGTCCATGGTAATCCTTCACTCGTATGATCTCATCCGTTACACGCAGGCTTGTTTTAAGGAGATTGTAAGTCCACCAGAGTTTTTTTATCTATATAACTATTGAATTTTGAAGGCCAGCCTACCCATTTCACTAAAACAAGCGTAGATTTTCCCTGTTTTTTCTGACCTAAAATCTTTTCCACCTTAAAAGATTTGTTTTTACTCACAATTATTTTTTGCATCTCTTTTTCATAAAAAACTCCCTCGATGACATCGCCGTCGTAATCTGTGAGTCTGTAGACAGGTGGTTTGCGCGGAATGCGATCGGATACGGTGAAAAATTCTTCCGTGTAGTTCTGCTCATAACCTTTGGCGAATGGGCCTCTCACTTTAGAAATCCTGACAATGTCGCCGCCTTTGAAATTAAATGTGGGTCTCTCGGTCTTCTTTATACCCCCGTACAAGTTTTGAAACACTTGACCCTCATTTAGTTTGTTGACGTCCACGGGTCTCATTTTAATACTTCGGTGATAACTGACGTTGTACCCCTGCATAATGTCTTGTAAAACATCTATGTATCGTCGTGAATTTGTAGCCGTTAAAAATCTCCACATTCGACTTTTTAACGTTCTATTAAATCGTTCCACAACGCTGGCTTTCAAACCGCTAGCGGTAGCGAAATGATTAATATCGTGCTTTTTCATTACATCTTGAAATTGTTTGTTAAAAAATTCCTTTCCCTGATCCGTCTGCAATTTCTGTGGCACACGTCCCTCTTCGAGTATAGACTCGAACGCTCTAGTAACCTCTACGCCACTCTTATTCTTCAACACGCGAACCCACGAATATTTACTAAACACATCTATACAGGTCAGCAGATATTTATTATCGTCATTGTCCTGGGCATACGGGACCATGTCGACTAGATCGGCCTGAAACTGCGTATCGACCCCGTACACAACTACTCTATTTCGTTTGTATTTTATAGGGGCTGTTTTGTGTAAAGTGTAAGCATCCTCACCAGACAGCCATTCTGAAACCTTTTTATCGCTTAGATGGACCCCGCTATCTCTTAAGATGGCTTCTTTTAATCGTTTTTTACCCCCTAAAGAACCGGGGTTGGAGGGTGTATAATAAGCCTTTTTCATGAGCTCCGTCATGCTGTCGTTTCGATCGCTGTAAAAGAATAACTCATACATGCAGTTTGAATCAATCTTTTATTAAAAAAAAAGTTACAGGATACACAATTTAAGTACATGGCAATAATATAATACATGATACTAGACATGGCTATTATAATAATAATAATAATAATAATAAAAATCAAATAGAAGGTAAATAGAATAATATTAGTACTACAAAATCTAAGTAAAATTGAATATAACGAGGTTAGTACAAAATGCATATAATAAAATATATAATAATTGGATATAACGACGTTACATGCATAGTCTAAGTATAATGGAGGATGATAAAAGCAGGATAGTCATAATGATGTCACTGATAGTCGAGCCAGAAAAGAAAATCGCGACAGGCCAACATGTGTTTGTCTAGGATGTAGTCGATATACATTACAACAATTTTGTTGATGGTGGTACTGATTTCGTCAATTTTAATACCATCATCGTCATCATCCGGGTCGTATTGTTCTGACCTCAAGGTTAGCATGGTACAGACATCTGCCACATACGTACAAGTACAGAGCATGTCGATGACCGAGAGCTGGGATTGTGATTCACACATCATATCCAAAATCTGTTTTATCATCACGTCGGGTTTTTCGATACCATGAATGCATTTGCCCACCAAATCATCCCAGGAATTAGCCAGTCCTCTTATATTCACCATTTGTTTCTTGAAATTCGCTTCACGTGTAGTGTCCTCCATAAATGGATGACCATCGCGGGATGCATCTGTAATAATCTTATTCACCAGTTTGGTCATCTGTCGGTTGTAATGTCTTTTAAACATGAATTCCATAGTGTTCTTTACGGTACAGGCAGCTCCCATACCGCTGGCGTCTTGATCAGTCTCCATTCACGATCGCGAGACCTTCCCAGAGATCGACGACGTCGTGAACTACTTCGTCGCAGGGTTTCTCCAGAAGTCCAACTCTGATTTCTTCAAGCTTAACACCAATGAATGGCTCGTCTTTTAATTCGTGCAGAATAGTCCCGACTGTTCCTTGAATCCGTTGAGGGTCAGATTTTAACCCACAGCGTTTTAGCAGGATAGCGATGATGACATGAAAATAGGGTCTAAACAGTTTGGTTGAAAGTTCATCAAAATGCGTGTCCAAGTAGTAGTTAGGAGGGTCAAACAGACAGGAATGCTGCAGCTGGCTGGGGTGATCAATCTCACACCCCTCGCACTCGTTCTTCAGCTTCGTTCCGATGAGATGTTGGAGCAAAACCGCAGTCGCAGCTTTTATGAGTTTGAACCCCAACACATTGAAACATCCGTCTGTGACGTCGAAGGTTTGATTAGCACGTGGCAGGGGCCGGTCGATTTTAGATTTGTCGTACGATTGCTGATCGTTATGGAGCTTAAAAATTTTGAATGTCTCCAAATCCTGGTCTTTGTCGCGCTCGATACAGTTACCCGGACCGATGTCGTTTTGCGTGTTCAATGGTTCAGGGTTGATAATGTTAGCCGGACCCCAATCGTTTTCAATGCACGTTTCAAAGCCTATGCGACGTTTGATAGTTTTAGTCAAACCCCAGTCTTTGTGGTGGTCCGGCGGGTCACAGGCGTTGTCGTTGGGAGGGTCAAGAATGCTGCCGAAAGAAATTCCGCAGCTGCATACATGGTCGGCTTCTGAACCCCTATCTTCACCCATGGTTTATAAATGATGCATAGAGGGTTTGGGTCCCTGAATTTATGGTCGTTGTAGTAAAGGGGTGGAGACGCCGATTTATAAACGACGCTTGGGAGGGTCTCCCCGTCGAGGTTTATGATGGCTGTAGCGAATGGTGGAGGACGGTAGACAGTCTATACCACTGCGCACGCATCTCTCAGGGTGGAACAACTGTACTTTAATCTTGTTGTATCCGTCATGCATGTCACACCATTTGAACATTTTGTTGATGATTGAAAAAACACCATTCAGCAGATTCAGATCACACCACTTGAACAAAAATTGCATTTCATACAGGTCATGATGATCCTTGGGCAGGACACTTCCTGATCGGGTGTTGGTGAGCTTAGTCTTGTCTTTACAGCTGAATATGTATACAGAATCATTCGGCGGCTTGTTAGTATGGTCGCCTACCACACGGTATTGGACATTCGGGGTCTCCCCGACCCACTCCGCCACATACAAAGGCTCATCCCCAGCGTCATTCAGATCCTTCCAGATTTGTAAAATAGACCCCAGTCTTTTTCAGGAAATGTCACACATGGATCTTCCCCAGCCTGAAACTCGCCGACGCCGTCAGTGGTGTAGAGCATAACCACGCGTGTTGGTTTGTGAAATTTATACCCGAATACACGATTACTACACATCATAAATTCGGCTTCAGTCCATTCCGAAACTTCATGGAGAAAATTTGTCAAACGAACATGACCATAAGGTTTTCTCGGAGCCATAGTCAGACTTTCCATCATCCTGCTGGTCAGCCCCGTCTCGGGGGGTTGTGGGGAGGCTAAACCGTCCATGCTCATGTAGCTCATGGTTCTGTTGGTTGTAGAACACACTGACCCCATTTATATATAGAGCTGCCCTATGGAATGCCGGTGGTACATGTTCTATAACAACCGCCTCAAACTTTCTACCATAAAAAAAGAAAACGAACAATGCTTATGCCAAAACAGTTGATTGATCAGATAGCTCAACACCACAACCCTTATCAATAGAGGCCAGAGCAGAGGTAGGGGGAGCGTCTGTGACCCCCGGTGACACTGACTTTTTTCCTCTCACATTACCCACATCACATTGAAACCACTATGGCCTCTGGAATGCCAAAACAGTTGATTGATCAGATAGCTCAACACCACAACCCTTATCAATAGAGGCCAGATGGTCAAAACATTTCATTGATCGGATAGGCGGGGTCAACTGCTTGACCCTTAACAATAGACGCCGGATGCACAATCTCTCAAAACACATCGATTGGATGGGTGGGGTCAATAGGTCAATCCTTATCTATAGATAACGGATGCACACCAGGAAAAGGGCGGGACCGGAAAAGGTCAAAGGTCAACCGGAAGTCATCAATCATTTTGACACATGGTGTCCGGTAATAACTACTCGCCTCCGCCTGATGACTGTGGGGCTCCTCACGCCGAATAGAAGAACACGGAAATCAGACTCGACATCTGGCATTTCATGAGACGGATTTCTGTGGGCTGCACATCAGATTCACCTGCATCTAAACAGGTTCATTCCAGGTGAAGTAATGCCCTGTAAGTCTTTTAAACCGGAAATGGTTCTATCACCCGCTTCATATATGGAACCCAAATGGTTCTTTGAATCCAAGTTAGATGGTTCTATATAGAAACATTTAGGGTTCTTTATTATTAAACAAGTTAATTATTATTGAATAAGAAAATAGAACAAATCCAGAAAATTCTAAGTTTAAATTTATTCAATTGATTATACAAAATTATTACATGGCTTGGTTGAATTCTAATGTAGAATGCGGTCTGTTATTTCTTGATAACAGACCACTGTTAAGTATAACACACCCTTGCCATGGAAAACAGAGCATTGCCATGGACACAGTTCTGTTCACGAAGTGCGGATCAACTGTGGCAAAAAAGTCAGAACATGGAACATTTTTATATTAATATCAATATTTTTGGAGAGAACGAAACTTTTGAGTCGTGGTAAATGGCTGTTTTGTCCCCAGTAAAGAAGCGGAAAAGATAAACAAAAAAAAACGCAAAAGATGCAAGAGAGGGTAAAAGACACAAAGAGCTGGATGACCGAGAAATCGACAAAATTGAAGAAGACAGGCACGAAGGAAACACTAATGGAAACTAAAGGAAACGCTATGGTTGGCGTAGGACCTTTGGGTTCCTGTAAAACACACATTTCACCTTTTGAGTGCTTTTCACCAATTAACAGAAGTCATCAAATAGACTTAAAATTACCCCATAATTTACTCACCAACAAGCCAACCTATGTGAATGACTTCTGTCTTCAGTTGAACACAATCTGAGATATATTTAATAATATCCTGGCTCTTCCTAGCTTTGTGATGTGTTTGAATGTCAACATCACTGATGGCTGAAGAACATGCTGCCACGTCAGCTCCACTTGAGTACTTTGAATATCATTGGGTCTTTCATTCTTGTGACTAAATCGTTCACGACACAACACAGATATGACAAGTAGGCACGCGACAAGCAAGAACCAACAAGACTCATAAGTATTGATGTGGAGCTGATGTGCCGCCCCATTGGATGTTATTCTCTTATCTATTTATAATCTAATTATAGCAACCTATATTGGCAAATGTAATCTCAATTACTGGATAACTTCAGAACCAAAGTGTTGAAACACAACTTACAATCTCACAAGCCCGTTATGGTCAAAGGAAGTAACGGGGTTGTGATTTTTTGCTAAAAATGTCCACTGCTCTACATGTAGTGAATAACAGGAGAGCACATGGCATGCATGATATTAAGAAATAGTGTATACTGTTGAAATAACAAAGATAATTTTCACAAGTAATAGTTTTCTATCTTTATCTTTATCTTTATTTGATGTAACGGGGTTGAGTCGTTGAGCTTGACAAGCCACAATATCACAATATATTCAGATTATTATATTTAATGCCATGTCAGCATTCAAAGCTATTTTCATGGCAAAAATTCAATCACAAAAATACAAATATCATATAAATACAATAAATACAAAAACAGCAAGTCATATTATACAAGATTTTTAAAATTAACATGCATAATCTTATTAAAAATGTCCGTAAGTGTAGTAACTTCATAAAAGAGCATTCTGCTTGTATTAAGTCCTGGACAATCTAATAAAATATGTTTGACATGTAAGGGAATCTTACAAAACATGCATAAAGTTGGGTCTTCACCTTTAAGCAAAAAAGCATGGGTCAAATTTGTGTGACCCACCCGACATCTGGTGAACACCACTTGATCAAGTCTAGTTTAAAGAGTGATAATGTAATTTCCGGATGAGTTTCGTACAACTTATCATTCTTGCACATATTCCACTCTTCTTGCCACTTATTTAATACAGTATGTATCGATTAATAATCTGTCTGATATCTGAGGGAGGAATTTGACATTCATACATGTCCTGATTAAGAGCTTCATTAGCAGCATCAGCTCGTTCATTTCCTGAAAGTCCAGCATGGCCTGGAACCCAGCAAAAGATAATATATACTCAAGAACTGATTTAGATAATCCACTTTGGTTAAAATGCAGTCCACTAAAGGATGATCCATTTTTTAAAGTGTCCTTTGCTTGAAGGTAAGATTTCGAGTCTGTACAAATTATAGGATCCTTTTGTTGTGTATTTTCAATATGTTCCAAAGCTAAAAGTAAAGCACGTGCTTCAGCAGAGAAAATTGAGCTCTGTTTTGGAATACGAATTCCATAGCGTCGATGTCCAGCCACCATTGCTGCCATTACACTATTTTCCACCCTCGAACCATCTGTGAATATAGGTACGTGAAAAGGGTTTCTTATGTCCAAATATTTCGGTCTATATACATTTAGATGAGTCACTCCTTTCCTCTGATGAGCCAAATCCAAATTGATATTAGGCTTCTTTAATTTCCAGGGAGATATAGAATTGAATTAGCCTGGATGCCAGCCGCACTTAGCCCCGCCCACAACATTTGAGGTCGGGAAGTTTGGTCTGGACTTGACCCGTTGTGAAGCAGGTGTGCTCGAACCAAAGCTGTTCGGACCAATCAAATTGTCAGGGCGGGCTTTATACGATGATGGACAGATGATCAACAGTAACGTAATCATCCACGTCACCGAAGAGCACTCGGGTTGAATTTGTTTACAACAAAGATGGCTGCCGCTGGAGAATTGAGATGTGTAGATTCAGCCATCGCGTCTGTAAAAGAAGATGTAGACAGCGCACTCATTTTAAAAGAGGAACAGAGAACCGCGATCAAGGCATTTGTCGATCGGAAAGATGTTTTGCCGTCCTTCCTACGGGATTCGGTCTATCCAATTGAGTGCAGAGGCCTTTTTTTCCTGGTTCGGTTGAAACACCCCATAATCACAGCCCAATGGAGCAGCATCACTCACATTCTGACTAGAATCTGAGTATGACGACGTCAGGCTATAATTTAATTGTATTTTATTTAAAATGTTCAAATTTGTATTTAAGTTCTCCAAAAAAAAGAAAAGACAAAGTAAGTATGAAGTATATGAGCTAATTAACTCTTGAGAAGTACAATGACTGTCTTTGGATGTTAAACAGACACTTAGACTTTGGCAGTAATGTTTATGCTTTAAACCCCGCCATTTACGCAAGTGTAAACGCGAGCAGCATAACTGCGGCTTTCAGCACGATTCATTATTAGGCAGATCTAAGCGGGGGGAGCTAAGCTAAGCGTAGTAGGCTAGTCCAGACTCTTTCAATTCAATTCAAATTTATTTGTATAGCGCTTTTCACAATAGATATCGTTTCAAAGCAGCTTTACAGAAAATGCATGCATCTACTTTACAATTCAGAGAGATGTTATCAGTTATGCATTTCAGAAATGTACATACAAAAAATTATTTTTGGAATGTGGAAAACATCTCACTTCATAATTTAGTAATTTTTACTATTTATATTGTTTACATTTGTAATTTTTTTTATTTGATAACATTTAAGTTATTTATATTGTTTATGGCTATAAGGTGACATTTTATGTTTTGGCCCTTCAAAAATTAAGTCAATTTGTGCACATTTGTGTTTATTACCATTAAGAACACTTTCATACAACCTATTTATTGTAAGAAAAGCATCATGAGTATCTTCTGTATCCATCTTCCATGGGCCGAAGCACTCAGCAGAAAAAAAACATTTGAGGTTCTCCTGGCACGGAGAAGGAGTGGGAACCTATATAAAAGTTCCCACTTGTAGAGCTGGAATGAAATTGAGAAAAATGTATAAAACGGAGAATATGATAAATAACTACAAGTTCGCACCCACACACACACACACACACACCCACACACACACACACACACACACACACACACACACACACACACACACACACACACACATACACGTCTATATTACTAACAGGGGACTATCGCTCTACACTGGCCAAGAGGGGACTAGTGTTTCTAGTCATTTTGAAGAAACAAAAATGACATACAAAATTTTCTTTTAAGGTCTTTTTTCATAATATAACTTTAAATATGCATTTTTTTATTTTTAAAAAAACATGCCAAGTGGGGACCTGAACGATGTCTACCTTACCAACAGGGGACTCCCATAGCCTACAATGGAACCGTGTGTGTGTGAACAGTGAACTCTGTCTTCATTATGTACTATTGCATATTGTTATATGCATATTGTAATCTCTGATGACTGTGTGAACATACATATATATATGCCTGTATGTGTTCATACAGGCATCAGAGATCACAATATGCACAGATAAACATATTCAATATACAATTAAAAAAGAATGACCAAACTATCAGTTATCAAAAATTAAAAAAATTGAATTTTTTTAGGAAAGACCATTTGAATCAGTTTTTCATTCAACGGGGTAAAAAATACAGACGGCAACAGTTCAAAAGCAGAGGCGAGAAGATGCTTCTTATCATTCATAATATTATTTCTCTTATTTAATGCTCTCTCTTCATAGATACTTTCTATTCTTGGTTATGCAGTCCCTAACAATTTGTTTGCCATTGTTATGTGCCATTGTACACACACACACATTTCTATATTACTAACAGAGCACTGTCGCTCTACACTGGCCAAGTGGGGACCTGAACGATGTTTACCTATCGAACAGGGGACTCCCATAGCCTACAATGGAACTGTGTGTGTGTGTGTGAACAGTGAAGTCTGTCTTCATTATGTAACTTTTATATATATATATATATATATATATATATATATATATATATTATATATATAATGTTTATATATTATATATGTAATATGTAATTATATAATGTTTACACAGGCATCAGACACACACAAACACACACATTTCTATATTACTAACAGAGCACTGTCGCTCTACACTGGCCAAGTGGGGACCTGAACGATGTTTACCTATCGAACAGGGGACTCCCATAGCCTACAATGGAACTATGTAACTTGTGTATATATGTATATTTATATTTATATGTATATGTATATGTGTGTGTGTGTGTGTTCATACAGGCATCAGAGATCACAATATGCATAGATAAACATATACAATATACAATTAAAAAAGAATGACCAAACCATCAGTTATCAAATTAAAAAAATTAGAATTTTTTGAGGAAAGACCATTTGAATCTGTTTTGTAACGGGGTAAAAAAATACCGACGGCAACAGTTCAAAAGCAGAGGCTCTTATCATTCATATTATTATTTTTCTTCTTTAACGGTCTCTCTTCATAGATACTTTCTATGCTTGGTTATGCAGTCCGTTTAGGGTTCATGGGATAAATCAAACAGAAATAGCTCTTTAAAGTAACAATTTCAGGTCACTACTTTATACAGTCAATAATGATTATATTAATCAAAATGAACTTCGCGTCCCCAGTTGGATGGTAAAGAGCGACACCAGTTCTTCTGCTTTGTACATTTCTTGCCATCACAAAAACACGGTAAAGATTTTGGAGGTCAATCTCAAAATGTTATGTTGACTTGCTGCACTGAACAATTTTACTTCATTCAGTTGAAATATATGAAGTAGAGATGTTCATTTAACATTTTGTTTTCTGACTGACAGCTGATGCTTGTTAACCAGTCATCAGCAGTTAACTGACATTATTTTAAGGTTAGATTAGAATTAAATGTAATTAGAAAAGATAAGTGTCTGTGACCCATTCAAATACCTCAAAAATGTAGATTTACATGTGCAAATAGCAGCATAAACAACAGAACATGAGGATTCACACACACCGTCACATCAAGCATCCGCAGTGCTTCTGTGAACACAGTAAACCAGAATAAAAGTGTATATATAACTGTATATATATATATTAGTGCTGTCAGTTTAACGCGTTATTAACGGCGTTAACGCAAACACATTTTAACGGCGTCAAATTTTTTAACGCGAGATTAACGCTCTTTTTGGCCTAGCAAACATTGTAGTTTTTTCACATGCTGTTGCAACAACTGGTAACGTTAGAGAAACTACAACATCACACCGGATAGCTAGACCGGAAACAAAACAAAACGCAGGACTAGATTTGATGGCCGAGTGCGAGCGCGGGCGGTAATGCACTCACTCTGTGTGTGCGGGTACGGGAGAATACAACGATTCGGGACTCCCACAAACTAGAAAAATCTATGAATAAAACATAAAAACTAATACATTTTTATTCTTATGTTGCAGAAAAGCAACAAGAACAACTAAAACAAAATAGAAACGATTTACAGGCCAGAGTTACTTTTTATGACATGTTTGCAGCGTTGAGCGATGCAGCCAATCACAGACATGTATTGATTTCTTAAACGCAATGGCCAATCAGATGCATTTAAAATAGACTCCCCTCACTGCTCAAAACTGACTTTTTGTTTTTTTGACAGCAAAAGTCGTAAATATGATCACATGATGATAATGATACATTTTATTTATATTGCGCTTTTCTCCAACCCAAAACGATACAAAAACAATATACAGTACCAATATATATATATATATATATATATATATATATATATATATATATATATATATATATATATATAAAGAGATTAAAAATTGTAACATTACAAAATTTAATGACAGTACATTTCAAATACCTAAAAATGGTACATTAAGTGGTTTTGTTCAAGTCAAAATAGTACTTAACATTAATTAACCAACCTACATACAATAAAACTACATTTTTGGGGGGTTAAATCAAGCAGAAATATCACTTCAATGTAACAATTGCAGGTCACGACACAAGTTAAACTGTACATGATCTAGACTCTAGATAAATGAAATGCAATCGCAGCAGTAAGTCAGGGGAATGCTTATATTTATTTCTTTGGTTTCAATTTTGAACATGTTGCAGTTCTTTTTAAAAAGGTATACATTTTGATATAATTATAAAATGGTATAACATGATTTGATACTGTATATTAGCAGATATTACACATTTTTCACTTCAGCAACAAAGTGGAGACCCTCTTTTCTGTAATGAAAGACCAATCTTATGGGTTGTGGTCTCTCAGACATTGGCCAATATCAGTAAAAAAAAAAAAACATTATTTCCCTTAGGGCTTAAATGAACCAGATTTTTTTTTTACATCCTTACACTTTTAGACAGGTGATGCTTGCAACCCGACCATAATCCATTAGCCGACAAGATTAGAATGTTATATTCTAATTAAATTAGAATGTATGTATTTCTCAATACTTATCACTGTTTTAAAAGCTCTTCACTCCGTTGTCTTAACCAACTTTCAGCTTCACTGCAGTAAATTTCACATTCAAAACGCATTAAAACTACCAAAACACATCATTCATGTCTCAAAATAAGTCATTCTTTCAGAACACTAGTAAAGGTTTCACCCAACAAACAAAATTAAAAATACAAATCAAAAAACACAAACAACAGGCAGTAATATGCACTATTTTCTGCTGTTCAGAATTCAAGGCAGTTTATTTTACATGGTTCATGTTTACATTAATGTACAAAATTATTTCCTTTTGTATAGATGGCGATGAAAATGAAAGACTAAGACTAGTGTAGGTGTTTAGTTACATCTTAATTGTTCTGATAGGTTTTTTTTAGATTCAGAATATATTTCAATGTGGTATATGGTATAAAAATATATTGCAAATTTCAGTCTTATTCATTTTTGTTTGAGTTGAAATGTTTTTAACTTAAATATAACAGTCTTGGAAATAATATGTAAGCATGTGCAAATTGGCCTGTACAGTAAATCAAGTTCTGCTGGTCTTTGTGTTTAAGTGAGAAATGAATTCATGTAAATTGAAAGATCTCAGTTTAGCCGGACACTGATCTTGTGATCACTGTGTGAAGAGTTTCATGGTATTAATTAATCTTGAGAAGGTATTAATCTTTCAGTTTAAACACAAATGTGTACTGTAATGTAAACATTGACCATGTAACATAAAATGCTGTGAATTCGGAACAACAGAAAACAGCAGAAATATTTTATAATGCTCCAGTTATTTGTGTTTTTTGTATTTTATGAGTGACAAAGTGTGTTTGTTGGGTGAGCTTTACTAGTGTTCTGGAAGAACTGTATTAGCAGCTGTAAATGGATATTCTGACATAGGTAGTTTCATGTGTATGTAGACTCTTGTGTGTGGATTGAGTTGCTGCACATCCCCCCACTCGCAATTTACATCTCAATACCTGAAGGTGTGTGTGTGTGTGTCATGGAGAAACCGGCCTAAAGATCTCACAACTCTAACAATACAGTTACCAATGTCCAAGAATCTGTGGAACGTCTCAAATAAACTACAATAAACTAGAGAAAACGCTGGGATTTACTCTGACAAATTAAATTACAGGTTTTTACAGTCGCTAGGACACATTTCTCAATATTAGGTACATTTTCAAAACTCTTCACTCAGTTCTTCATTTCACATTCAAAATGCACTGACACTTCCTTCATGTCTCAAATCCCAACTCAATCTTCCAGAACACTAGTAAAGGTTTCACCCAACAAACACACTTCGTCACTCATAAAACAGAAAAAACACAAACAACAGGAGCATTACACAATATTTTCTTTTGCAAATTGGTTTTACAAAACAAGAATGGCACTACTCTACTGTTTTTAATTCACTGCAGTTTAATATTAGATTTTAGAATCAG
The DNA here is from genome assembly GCA_030578275.1 of Meda fulgida. Lineage (NCBI taxonomy): Eukaryota > Metazoa > Chordata > Actinopteri > Cypriniformes > Leuciscidae > Meda > Meda fulgida. The sequence goes on along the minus strand of CM060617.1, from coordinate 34,642,477 downwards.
AATATTTATTTCAATATGATATTACTGTGGAAAACTCTCTTCACACAGTGATCACACCATCCGTCTATATGAGCTAAACTGTGGATCAGTGCTTTGAACAATGTCATCTGATGGATTTTGTTCCATTTACATGAATTATTTTCTCTCTTAAACACAAACAATTTTATGTGCTATACAGGATAATTTGCACGTTTACATTCTCTTTTTTAAAACTGTTAAACTTATTTTCAAAACCTAACAACAAAAAATGATAAGACCGAGATTTGCAACATTTCCACAGTAATATCATATTGAAATAAATATTCTGATTCTAAAATCTAATATTAAACTGCAGTGAATTAAAAACAGTAGAGTAGTGCCATTCTTGTTTTGTAAAACCAATTTGCAAAAGAAAATATTGTGTAATGCTCCTGTTGTTTGTGTTTTTTCTGTTTTATGAGTGACGAAGTGTGTTTGTTGGGTGAAACCTTTACTAATGTTCTGGAAGATTGAGTTGGGATTTGAGACATGAAGGAAGTGTCAGTGCATTTTGAATGTGAAATGAAGAACTGAGTGAAGAGTTTTGAAAATGTACCTAAATATTGAGAAATGTGTCCTAGCGACTGTAAAAACCTGTAATTTAATTTGTCAGAGTAAATCCCAGCGTTTTCTCTAGTTTATTGTAGTTTATTTGAGAAGTTCCACAGATTCTTGGACATTGGTAACTGTATTGATAGAGTTGTGAGATCTTTAGGCCGGTTTCTCCATGACACACACACACACACCTTCAAGTATTGAGATGTAAATTGCGTGTGGGGGGATGTGCAGCAACTCAATCCACACACAAGAGTCTACATACACATGAAACTACCTATGTCAGAATATCCATTTACAGCTGCTAATACAGTTCTTCCAGAACACTAGTAAAGCTCACCCAACAAACACACTTTTCACTCATAAAATACAAAAAACACAAATAACTGGAGCATTATAAAATATTTCTGCTGTTTTCTGTTGTTCCGAATTCACAGCATTTTATGTTACATGGTCAATGTTTACATTACAGTACACATTTGTGTTTAAACTGAAAGATTAATACCTTCTCAAGATTAATTAATACCATGAAACTCTTCACACAGTGATCACAAGATCAGTGTCCGGCTAAACTGAGATCTTTCAATTTACATGAATTCATTTCTCACTTAAACACAAAGACCAGCAGAACTTGATTTACTGTACAGGCCAATTTGCACATGCTTACATATTATTTCCAAGACTGTTATATTTAAGTTAAAAACATTTCAACTCAAACAAAAATGAATAAGACTGAAATTTGCAATATATTTTTATACCATATACCACATTGAAATATATTCTGAATCTAAAAAAAACCTATCAGAACAATTAAGATGTAACTAAACACCTACACTAGTCTTAGTTTTTCATTTTCATCGCCATCTATACAAAAGGAAATAATTGTGTACATTAATGTAAACATGAACCATGTAAAATAAACTGCCTTGAATTCTGAACAGCAGAAAATAGTGCATATTACTGCCTGTTGTTTGTGTTTTTTGATTTGTATTTTTAATTTTGTTTGTTGGGTGAAACCTTTACTAGTGTTCTGAAAGAATGACGTATTTTGAGACATGAATGATGTGTTTTGGTAGTTTTAATGCGTTTTGAATGTGAAATTTACTGCAGTGAAGCTGAAAGTTGGTTAAGACAACGGAGTGTAGAGCTTTTAAAACAGTGATAAGTATTGAGAAATACATACATTCTAATTTAATTAGAATATAACATTCTAATCTTGTCGGCTAATGGATTATGGTCGGGTTGCAAGCATCACCTGTCTAAAAGTGTAAGGATGTAAAAAAAAAATCTGGTTCATTTAAGCCCTAAGGGAAACAATGTTTTTTTTTTTTACTGATATTGGCCAATGTCTGAGAGACCACAACCCATAAGATTGGTCTTTCATTACAGAAAAGAGGGTCTCCACTTTGTTGTTGAAGTGAAAAATGTGTAATATCTGCTAATATACAGTATCAAATCATGTTATACCATTTTATAATTATATCAAAATGTATACCTTTTTAAAAAGAACTGCAACATGTTCAAAATTGAAACCAAAGAAATAAATATAAGCATTCCCCTGACTTACTGCTGCGATTGCATTTCATTTATCTAGAGTCTAGATCATGTACAGTTTAACTTGTGTCGTGACCTGCAATTGTTACATTGAAGTGATATTTCTGCTTGATTTTACCCCCCCAAAAATGTAGTTTTATTGTATGTAGGTTGGTTCATTAATGTTAAGTAATATTTTGACTTGAACAAAACCACTTAATGTACCATTTTTAGGTATTTGAAATGTACTGTCATTAAATTTTGTAATGTTACAATTTTTAATCTCTTTATATATATATATATATATATATATATATATATATATATATATATATATATATATATATTGATACTGTGTATTGTTTTTGTATCGTTTTGGGTTGGAGAAAAGCGCAATATAAATAAAATGTATCATTATCATCATGTGATCATATTTAGGACTTTTGCGAATAAATCTTGCTGCAGCATTTTGGACCAGTTGAAGGCGAGCGATTTGTGACTTGGAAATACCGCAATACAATGAGTTGCAGTAGTCTAAACGGGAAGTAATAAAAGCATGAACAGACATCTCTAGAGTTTTGTCAGATAGGAAGTGTTTAATTTGATACAAAAGACGGAGTTGATAGAAACTAGATCCAATCACCGAAGATATTTGTTTGTCATGCGTAGATCTGAATGCAGAGAAGCTCCTCAAATCGATGCTGGTGGTATTAAAATTATCAGTGGGGCCGAAAACTATCACCTCAGTTTTGACTTCATTTAAAGACAAAAAGTTTTGAGCAAGCCAAGATTTCTAAGCATAATAAAAGAGAAATTAATGCAGACGGATCATTTCTCTTGATAGGTATATATATATATGTGTGTGTGTGTGTGTGTGTGTGTGTGTGTGTGTGTGTCGTCAGCATAAAAATGGAAGGAAACACCATGTCTTCTTAAAATAGACCCCAATGGTAGATGAACATGTGCATGTGAACACCTGATCATAAGTACACATGTGAACATGTTATATGCTTGTGCATGACAAGCCTGATCTCATGAAAATACATCTCTATAGCACGCATTGTGCTTATCGTGCAATTTACATGCGGAAATTAGTTTTTACATGCATATGGTACGCACTTTATTGCATGTAATACACACACACCCCACAACACTGATCCTAACCAAACGTATAATACATGCGTACCCCACACCACTACTAAACCTACCCATGCGTATCATATGCACGTAAAAACGACTTTTCACGTATAAATTGCATGATAAACACAATGCGTGCAATAGAGACGCATTTAGTGTGACCGGGTTGGAAAGTTTGCATTGTCAGGCCTCAAAAAAGGCATTTTCGCGTAAATGAGCGGCCAAAACACATGAAAAGCTTACAATTTTCAGTTGAAAATAATGTTGTGTAAATATATATATATATATTAGTGCTGTCAAACGATTCAAATATTTAATCGCGATTAATCGCATTAATGCCATAGTTAACTCGCGATTAATCCCACATTTTTATCTATTCTAAATGTCCCTTGATTTCTATTTGTCCCATCATTTTTTCTAATTTTAATGCTCTTATCAACAAGGAAAAGTGGATCAGCAATAAGTTAGTTCTTAGCTGTGGTATCCATGTGCTTCTGTCTGAAGTCATCCATTGTAGAGCTTAGATCGGGCCCAAAAAATCAAGCCCGACCCGAGCCCGTGCGCATTGTGTCCGAGCCCGGCCCGACACATTTACTGTAATTATGAGCCCGTCCCGAGCCCGATTTAAAACCGTCCATTTCTTTTTAATACGTGGGTCGTTATAACTGACGTTCTCAACTACTTTCTATGTTACTTTCTCCCGCCCGCAACATTTTTGTCCCGCTCCCGCCCGCAAATAGACTTTATTTGTAGGCTACTTCGCCTACGTGTCGCCACCATACACATCAGCATAAATGCTCCTGATCAATTATTTGTTATTAAAGCACTAACACACAAACCACTGTTATAATATAAAAGCAAGCAGGCTACTGAGTGCATGGTTTGGGATGACTGAATGCGCACAAAGTGCAATCCTTTAAAAATTCCTAAAAAGCTGACATCAGTTCATCGCAATCTCACACATCTCTGTTATTATCAATGAAGCTGACTGCACAATGAATCTTTCATAATATATACACTTTGTTTGTTTTAATTAGAGGATTTGCCAATTTACAGAATTCAGCACTGAACAAAAAGTCAGTTTTGAGCAGTGAGGGGAGTCTATTTTAAATGCATCTGATTGGCCATTGCGTTTAAGAAATCAACACATGTCTGTGATTGGCTGCATCGCTCAACGCTGCAAACATGTTATAAAAAGTAACTCTGGCCTGTAAATCGTTTTTATTTTGTTTTAGTTGTTCTTGTTGCTTTTCTGCAACATAAGAATAAAAATGTATTAGTTTTTATGTTTTATTCATAGATTTTTCTAGTTTGTGGGAGTCCCGAATCGTTGTATTCTCCCGTACCCGCACACACAGAGTGAGTGCATTACCGCCCGCGCTCGCACTCGGCCATCAAATCTAGTCCCGCGTTTTGTTTTGTTTCCGGTCTAGCTATCCGGTGTGATGTTGTAGTTTTTCTAACGTTACCAGTTGTTGCAACAGCATGTGAAAAAACTACAATGTTTGCTAGGCCAAAAAGAGCGTTAATCTCGCGTTAAAAAATTTGACGCCGTTAAAATGTGTTTGCGTTAACGCCGTTAATAACGCGTTAAACTGACAGCACTAATATATATATATACAGTTATATATACACTTTTATTCTGGTTTACTGTGTTCACAGAAGCACTGCGGGTGCTTGATGTGACGGTGTGTGTGAATCCTCATGTTCTGTTGTTTATGCTGCTATTTGCACATGTAAATCTACATTTTTGAGGTATTTGAATGGGTCACAGACACTTATCTTTTCTAATTACATTTAATTCTAATCTAACCTTAAAATAATGTCAGTTAACTGCTGATGACTGGTTAACAAGCATCAGCTGTCAGTCAGAAAACAAAATGTTAAATGAACATCTCTACTTCATATATTTCAACTGAATGAAGTAAAATTGTTCAGTGCAGCAAGTCAACAGAACATTTTGAGATTGACCTCCAAAATCTTTACCGTGTTTTTGTGATGGCAAGAAATGTACAAAGCAGAAGAACTGGTGTCGCTCTTTACCATCCAACTGGGGACGCCAAGTTCATTTTGATTAATATAATCATTATTGACTGTATAAAGTAATGACCTGAAATTGTTACCTTAAAGAGCTATTTCTGTTTGATTTATCCCATGAACCCTAAACGGACTGCATAACCAAGCATAGAAAGTATCTATGAAGAGAGACCGTTTAAAGAAGAAAATTAATAATATGAATGATAAGAGCCTCTGCTTTTGAACTGTTGCCGTCGGTATTTTTTTACCCCGTTACAAAACAGATTCAAATGGTCTTTCCTCAAAAATTCTAATTTTTTTAATTTGATAACTGATGGTTTGGTCATTCTTTTTTAATTGTATATTGTATATGTTTATCTATGCATATTGTGATCTCTGATGCCTGTATGAACACACACACACACACATATACATATACATATAAATATAAATATACATATATACACAAGTTACATAGTTCCATTGTAGGCTATGGGAGTCCCCTGTTCGATAGGTAAACATCGTTCAGGTCCCCACTTGGCCAGTGTAGAGCGACAGTGCTCTGTTAGTAATATAGAAATGTGTGTGTTTGTGTGTGTCTGATGCCTGTGTAAACATTATATAATTACATATTACATATATAATATATAAACATTATATATATATATAATATATATATATATATAAAAGTTACATAATGAAGACAGACTTCACTGTTCACACACACACACACAGTTCCATTGTAGGCTATGGGAGTCCCCTGTTCGATAGGTAAACATCGTTCAGGTCCCCACTTGGCCAGTGTAGAGCGACAGTGCTCTGTTAGTAATATAGAAATGTGTGTGTTTGTACAATGGCACATAACAATGGCAAAAAAAATGTTCGGGACTGCATAACCAAGAATAGAAAGTATCTATGAAGGGAGAGCATTAAATAAGAGAAATAATATTATGAATGATAAGAATATCTTCTCGCCTCTGCTTTTGAACTGTTGCCGTCTGTATTTTTTACCCCGTTGTAGATTTAAATGGTCTTTCCTCAAGCAATAGCAATATTTTTTTTGATAACTGATGGGGTCATTTTTCTTTAATTGTATACTGTATATTTTTATCTATGCATTTTGTGATTTCTGATGCCTGTGTGAACACACACACACACACACATATATACATATATATATATATATATATATATATAATTTATATATATAATGTATATAAAAGTTACATATATACAAGTTACATAATGATGACAGACTTCATTGTTCACACACACACACAGTTTCATTGCAGGCTATGAGAGTCCCCACTTGGATGGTTAGAGATCGTTCAGAGATGGAGGTCAGGTCCCCTCTTGGCCAGTGTAGAGCGACACTGCTCTGTTCATATATATTACATGCATGTGTGTGTGTACAATGGCACATAATAATTGCAAATAAATTGTTAGGGACTGCATAACTAAGAATAGAAAGTATCTATGAAGAAAGAGAGTTAAATAAGAAAAATAATATTAATATGAATGATAAGAAGCATCTTCTCGCCTCTGCTTTTGAACTGTTGCCGTCGGTATTTTTTACCCCGTTGTAGATTTAAATGGTCTTTCCTCAAGCAATTCAAATTTGTACATTATTGATAACTGATGGTTTGGTCATTCTTTTTTTAGTTGTTTATGTTTATCTATGCATATTGTGATCTCTGATGCCTGTGTGAACATTATATAATTACATATATATGTATGTTTGGGCAAGTTTGAAAATACTTGAAAGTTCGGTAACACTTTATAATAACTGCACACTATTAATAATTAGTTAAGCATTAGTAAAGAGTTACTTCATAATTTGTAAAGCATTAATATGCATTAATGAGCAGTTTATAAATACAGCTATACATGCTTTGTTCTTGTATAAATGCTTTATTCTTTATTTAGAAGCATATCTATATTTTGTTTAATAATTGTATTTTCATACTTTATTAATGATCAATTTATAATTTCTAAATGAAGTATAGCATTATTTACAAACAAGTTATTTGGGATTTGTCAGTGATTCATAAGATCACTTAAGTGTAAGTAAATGCAGTAAATTCAGGTAGTTATAAAGCATTTAGTAGTGGTCAGTTAACTATTTTTGTGAGCTCATCACAAAATATAAAGTATTTATAAAGGAGATTTAAAGACTCAGTTATCTTCTAAACAGAAAAATGAAACAAACACAACACTGTGATACAGAACATAGAAATATATAACTGAACCTTTAAATCTCCTTTATAAAAGCTTTACAAGGCATAACTAGTCCTCACTTTATAAAATACTTATACTCACCACTACCAAATGCTTTATAACTACCTGAATTACAGTAGAAATACATGTTAATAAAGCATTTATTAACACACTAAGTACCTATTACAAAATGTCGGTATAATGTATGAATGTACATTTGAAATAGTTTATTAATCATTTTACTCACACTTTCTAAGTGATCTTATGAACCACTGACAACTCCTAAATAACTGGTTTGTATATAATGTTATACTTCATTTAAAAATTATAAATTGATCATTAATAAAGTATGAAAATAAAACAATTAAACACATTATATATATGCTTTTAAAGGAAGAATAAAGCTTTTATAGCTGTATTTATATACTGCTTATTAATGTCTATTAATGCTTTATAAATTATGAATTAACTGTTTACTAATGCTTAACTAATGATACATAGCGTGTGGTTATTATAAAGTTACCGTAAGTTCTTTAACTAAGCAGCAGTTAAACAGCAGCTCTACAGTTTCAGAGCCTCTCTGGGACAGCAAGCCATTCCAACAATAGAGAAGTGTGAACGACGTGTGTTAATGGGCCACTGCAGTTCCTGCTCCAGCCTACAGGAGCGCTGCTGAGTATGGGCTTAAACACACACACACTTGCAGGTCCCCACTTGGTCAAAAATGTAAAAAATTCACCAGAGCGTATTTTAGATGATTTTAACATGTTTTAAGGCATGACCAACAGGGGACTTGAAAAATGTCCCCACTTGGCTCGGCGGTCCCCTGTTGGTGAGTGTGTAACGACACCAAGGTCCCCTCTTAGATAGGTAGACAAGTACACACACACACACACACACACACACACACACACACACACAGAGAGAGAGAGAGAGAGAGAGGGATGAGAGAGACTTGAAAACTATTTGAATTCACAGAGAGTTCAGAGAAAAAGAACACATTTGGTCTCTCTCCCTCTCCTTTTCTGTCCTTTTCAAGTTTTGGCTTCTTGTCTATGCATTTGAAATGTGCATGAATGGGTTTTTACTCATTGTGATACTACAGCACTTTTTATTCTATTCCAGGGGTGTTCAATCCTGCTTGAACCCGAAGTTGTCTAAAATACGATGGGTTCATCGCTCCCACCTCAATGGCTGGGTGAAGTCCCAGCCGCATATTTGAGGTGATGGCCAACACTCGCGCATTACAAGTTCAACCTACTGAGCTTTGTACCCAGGGTACCCAGGGTACCAGTCAGGTGGGTACCCTCCTTCAACAGTGTTTCATCAATTAACCCACAACACCTCCAGAGGGCTTGACAGCTAACCCCAGCGTCCTGGAGCAGCCACCTCGGCCCCTTGGGCTCCACTGCCAGTGCTCTTTTATGTTCCCTCCTTACCCTGTGGGTTGTTCCATCGCTCACAGCGCTTCAGCCACAGCCATCTCAATGCTGTCTCTGCTCTTCTTGTGATATTCGCCATAAGCCGTCTCCTGCTGGGACCTCTTATTCCAAGTCTGAACAGGGCGCTCCAAAGTGACTGCCCAGGAAATCCTCGGCAGCCTACTTCCACTGGCAAGTTCCATGCCCGCCATCGCACCTGCGCACTGTTGGGTGAGTGGTTGGTACTTCCCACGCTTTCTCTCATGGGCCTCTTCTGTCCTCTCCTCCCATGACACAGTCAGTTCAAGCAGCACCACCTGTTTTGTTGCTCTGGACCAGAGAACTATGTCTGGTCTGAGAGTTGAGGTAGTGATCTCCTCTGGAAACTTGAGCTGTCTCCGGAGGTCAACTCTCATGTCCCAGTCAGTAGCCGATGTCAGAATTCCTGTGCCAGAGGATGTCCCACTAGAACTCTCCCCCACTCTAACAAACCTAATCAAACGGGGTGCTGTCGTCCTCATGCTTTCTTCCTTCTCTCTTCCTCCAGTCCTGTAGCTAGCATGGCAAGTATCTGGTCATGCCTCCATCTAAACTTGCCATCAGCCAGGCTAGCCTGACATGAAGACAACACATGTTCAAGGCTTGCCGGTTTCCCACACAGCGTGCAGTCTGGGCTCTGAACCAGCCCCCAACGATGGAGATTCACTGGTGTTGGTAGCACATGGTATGTGGAGCACAGAAGGAATTTTATCCTCTTATCCTCCATGCCCAACATATCCCTCCACCACAATGGTCTTCCTTGGACACCGCCCCTACATGTCCACCTCCCCTGATTTTTCATGGCTGCTGCCCTCACTTGCCTATCCTCCTCCTCCACCATACGGAGTTCTTCCTGGACTAGGCCGCGTCGACCTTTGGCATTAGCATCCCTCCACCTGGCTCTGGTTATAACTCCTAGGCCCAGCCTGCCTTGGTTGACCGTCCCCACGATGTCTTTGTGGCGTAGCCTTGCCACAGCCCTGCCTGCTGACCATTTCCGTCCTGTGCGGATGGTGATATCTGCCTGGCGGACCAATTGATCGCTACTGTCATGAAGGATTATCACCTGCCGGGATTTGGCCACCTTAAACTCTTCAACCACAGATGTTAATGGCACCTGTAACTTGCTACCCGAGCTGTACAGGGCAATTGAGGAAAGGCATTTAGGGACTGACAACCATCTGCGAAGGAAGGTGTTGATCCTCCTTTCCAAGGCTTCAACTGTTGTTAACGGTTGAGCAGTTCATACATGAGCAGTGGCCACAGAAGTCTTGGGAGCACACCATGCTGGTAGCCCCAGAGCTTGAATCTTCCAGGTTGCCCACTCCTACCCAAGGCTCGCATCCAAGCTTCCGCCTGCCCGAGCATTTCCTTCACACTCTCTCGGTCATTCATTTCAGCTCTAAACCATTTTCCCAAGCTCTTAATAGGTCTCTCACTGACAGTGGGGATGAGGTCTTTTCCAATCCTGAAGCAAACCTTTATTAACTTTATTATGCTTTCTAATGTTATGCACAAACTTCTAATTTAGTGTTCTTTATCAGACCTGAGTACACTGCAAAAACACACAGATGTTACACCTCGGTCGGGGTGCACTGAAAAATGAATTGCTGAAAAATAAACCTACCAGTAGATTTGTTGCATCATAAACTTTGTTCACACTGCTGGGTTTTTTCTTTGTCTCTCTTCCATTCTTGGGAAAGCTGTTCCCTTTTTTTTCTCAAGCTTTTGCTTATATGGTTGCTTGGCACTACAGTGTTGACATGTTTTGCTTGCTTGCTACAAGAGTTGACAAGAGTCACAGTCTCTGTAAATATTGTCACCACAGTGATCTCACTTTCAAAACATTTAAAGAAAACTGCAACAGTATAATGCTACTCAGAACCTGGTCAACATGAAATCAAAAATGACTTTGCTAGCGCATATTACTAGTCTTTTGGTGAATAATTAATCCGGGCAAGTTAATACACATTTTTTTTTTTTTTTTGCTGTGGTATTCTTTAATCAAATTCGGAAAAGTTACTTCCGGTCTGGAATGATGTACCTTTTCTGATGACGTCACTTTGACGGCTTGGGTTGAAAACGCTTAACCACCTCCAACCGTTAGCCTGCTATGAGGCGAGATGGAGAGGAGGAGCGCTGGCACTAAAACCCTGCCCTCTGTTCAATATTCTCTTTCACTTGGAAATACGTCATTGTTACCGGCCTCAGACCTAGGGGAATCTGGGCAGGTACAAAGCCACAGGCTGGATAGCACTGTGGGTTGGAAAGAAGTGGAGATACAGAATTCATGTCTTTCTCAAGCGCTGTATGTTTATTTCTGAGCGCTCCAATATCTCAGTAATACTATGAGATCATAAACCGTAACTTTAGCCATTACATGGACTATATAATATAGAAATGGCCTATAACTATACTGAATACAATAAACAAACCAATATGTAAAACATTGGAATATATCAGATAAAATACAAAAACCCATTAATAACATATTGTAAAATAGTCTTACTGTATAATTTTTCAAATATACATTGCAAGACAAACAACCTTTTCATAGATCAAATACCAAGAATACTATATTAAGATTTAAACTGTTCATGTGACTGTGTGATAATCAATCACCAAAACAACACATCGGTCTGCCGTTTGTGTGTGTGTCTACTGGCACCCGCACATTAACTGTCGGCGACAAAGACTCCTTAGAACATTGACAGGCTCTGGTAAACAAAATGTATACTGTACAGAGGACCGGCAATAAACAAAATGATACAAACTACAGAGAGACTTAATAGCCATTACATATTACACTTAAAACATACAGATGTTCACTCGACACAACTGTTTACAGTCCGTCCAAAAAGATGAGAGAACTGAACCTTCACTCGCTAGCTAAAGCTGCTAGCAAATACATACCGTATAAACACTGCATAATACCCTTTCTACACGGAACATAACAACATACATCACCTAGACAACTCTGATATACTCTTGATATACTCTTGCGATTCTTTTTAACAGAGATTGGAAAAGTTTAAAAATATACCTGTGGGTTGGAAAGAAGTGGAGATACAGAATTTTTGTCTTTCTCAAGCGCTGTATGTTTATTTCTGAGCACTCCAGCTATCGTCTCCACGGCAACCCCCTACGGTGAAGCAGTGCAACCACGCCATTTACCGGCATGAAGCGAAAATACATGGGAATGTTAGCTTACATGTAATAAAAGTAAAAGAATAGGAGGTAACTGTAAAAGTCTGAAAAGTCTTTAGCAACTTCTGGTTCACGGGCACTGTAAGACATTTCTTTGTGGTGGCCTTCTATCAAAATCATCAGAATAGGGCTATAGAAGAGGTTTGAGATAAAATGTTATAATAAATACTTCTAAAACAGATATGAATGACACATGTCAGTTATGTAGTATAACAGATGCATTCATCATAAAAACATGCACACTAGACACATAACCTACTGGTGTCAGATGTTGTTAAAACGGGAATTAGATTCCAGCTATTGTTTTGGAAAGGTTTTATTATGTTTTTTTTACATCTGTGGCCAAACATAATACCTAAGTTTTAAGCACTGTCATCCCTCTCAGTAAAAATCATATTATATTGTCTAATGTTAATGATAAATGATTAATGATCTAATGAAGTCTATTGCAGATATCGATATTCATACATGCATATAACTAAGAAATAAATATATTTCAGTATAATATAATATAACAGAAACACAGTCAGTTTGCTCACGGGTTCACAGACTGGTTTAGACTGTTCCAATAATGCAGTTTACATATAGAAACGGTCCCGTCCTGGAGTCATCAGTCCCTGTTGAGCCTCCTGAAGAAGACTCCAGGACGCTCACTCCACCATTACCTGCACCCGCCAGCGATCATCCTAACTCACCATGAACAGCTCTTATCACTTTGTCTTCATTGTTTATCTGTGTATTTAAGTTCCTCTCTGTTCTGTGTTCACGGTCGGTTATTGTTTGTGTCAAGTGCACACTGTTTGTGCGCTGCACGCTGTCTCGCCTGTTGGCTATATTCTGAGTTACTTATTAAACAAACTAGTTACTTTTCAATGATTTCCGTCTTCCTTGGATCTAATCATGACACCCCCACTTTTGGAGTAATGTAGACATTGTTTTAATTATGTTTATGTTTGAATGTTATATTATGGACACGTTAGTATACATTTAATATACATTTTTACTACTGTTTTTTTTTTTAATGTTTGTGGGTATTGCTGAGTTTTGTCCTTTTCTTCAGTTCTGATCTGCCTTGAGGCCGGCAATACATCCGAGCAATGAATTCTTCAGGGAAAGAATAGAAAGTGACATTTTGCAATCCCCCACTTTTGGAATAATAAATACATTGTTTTAAACACGTTTATGTTCGAATGTTATATTATGGACATTTTTGATGTTTGTTGGTATTGCCATATTCTTCAGTTTTGATCTGTCTTGTGATATCTACGATCTGTATGTACATATGAAAGTGTTCAGATTACACAAAATGAAATTCATCAAAATTACATTCAACATTTATTGATGTCACTACCGATGTGATTTATGTTGTGATATATTATATATGTTATTGTACTGAGAAAAGCCCAGGGATATGACAAGACAAAAAAAAAACATTTATATTTGCATATGAAAAAAATTCTAGTGAATTTTGTCACTAAACACTTTTTCGTGGAATAAAGCAGGAATAGTTTAGCTCTATTTTAAAACACTTTGATATAGGTTGCAGCTGGACCAGGACCATAATTGTTTAGTATTGGCATAAATTATAGATCATGAGACAGAATAATAGAGGGGAGAAACAGATGTGAACATGACTCATGCTATAAGCAACACTTCCAAGTTTCATACACTATTTTATCGCTATTAAAGAATTTGTTCACTTCAAAATGAAAATTCTGTCATGTTTTTTTTCCTACTATGGAAGTAAATGGGGTCCATCAACTGTCTGATTACCAACATTCTTCCAAATATCTTCCTTTGTGTTGTGAGAAGAAAGAAATTCATACAGATTTGAGGGTGAGTAAATGATGACACAGAATTTTTAATTTGTCAATAGTGAACTATTCCTTTAAATGTAATTTAAAGGTCTTAGGTTTTCCCGGGGGCCTCCAAGCGGATCAATTTGTTCAGTGAGTTGTTACATCTCAGCATCAGTCACAGTGAACTGGTTTGGAGGTAAAGTAACCCGTTCATGAGGTTCATCTTATACAGAGCGACCACCACCTACTGGTTCTGCTGGATTACTCTCTCCTCCACTGTGAGCCTGAGGGTCTTGCTGCAAATATCTCCCACACTGCAGTGAAATGATAGATAATTGAAAACCGGCGCACGTTTTTTTTTTTTTTTTACTGCTCGTGCCGCCCTCCATGTGTCATGAAATAATGCCGCCCCACAACCACCAGTCCTAAGTTCAGTTAAAACTATATATATATCACGATTCTACTGCCAAGATGAGGGTTGATTTGTATGTCTGTAACTTATATTTTCAGATTGGAAAATCGAGTGATGAACAGCAGGCAGCATACCAGTTTCGAAGAAACTTATTACATGGATGGGAAAACACCCCTTAAAGTTACACTAGATCTAACCAGCAGTGTGCAAGACAGAGATAGACAGTTTCTGTCGTTCTACAAGTCAAACTGAACTGACTGGGCATCCCCACGATCAACCTTAAAGGTATGGTTAACACGTAATCTTTTTCATTAAACATAGGATTATTTTTTATATACTATTGACATGTATAAAGAATGATTTTTATTGCGTCAGGTGATGCTGCAATAGGGAAGGGCTTAACACGTTATTACTTTGCGATGCTTATATCCAGAATACAATACGGCCTCATTTTAAATACTTGCAAGTGTATTTTATTTACTTTTCTTGTGCAATTGAGAAGTTTTTGTCCTTATTATTGTGTGAACTAAATGCCAACTTTTAAAACTTTTTAAGAAAATACTGGAAAATTGCTGTTCTTCAATGGAGAAGACGACCATTTGTTATCATCGTCCTCACGAGTTCTTCTGGACAACTGTCTTTTTAAGGTCATTGGTCGAATGATTGGCCACTCGTTCATTTATGGAGGGCCACTCTTGACAGGGCTGAGCTCCTCCATGTTCAAACTACTTCCACACTGAAAAAAATGCACATGGCTTGTCATTATGTTAAAGAACTTTTTATACTTGATCTGACTCAATAAATTCACTTTTCTGCCTTGTCATTGGTCTAATGTAATTGAGTTTAGTTGTCTTGAAGTAAAACTAAGTTTTCTCTGTGTAATTTAAACAAATAGCTTTAAATCAAATGACAATTTTACGTCCACGTCCAAACCACGTGACTACTGACATCATCGAGTTTGGGTCAAGAATTTTCTGTTCGGCCGACATCTTGTTTTGCTGCATGAAGACCGCTTTGCGGATACGCAATTTCCACAGTATTAATGAGTAATCATACAAATACGTTTTCATTAAGTTTTATCGCCGTTGATACACACTTGTATAATATTAAAGTAGAATTCAAATCATTAATGCATGTGTTTTGTTGAATACTTGTTTTATTTTGGTCATAGTCATCGGGTATTTCAAGTGTACCTAGGCCTAAGTAAACGATGGCTAGCCATTAATAAATACTTTAGTAATAGATAATTTGTGGATTTTTAATTACATTATTTATTTGGGTTTTTCCTGCATCGAGGATTACGAGGCGGCCGCCTCCGTCAAATGTCGTGCCCCTATACGGCTGTTCACAAAACTATATATCTGTTACACAAACTCTAATATAATGATTAAAGTGGTCTAAAGCCATGTGAGGGACAGAATACATTTTACATTGGTAAATTTAAGTTCACGCAAACTCGTCTTCCCTCCGCTGCAGCTGTCAATCATTCTCCATTCAGCATTCAAACAGCGTGTCAGCACGGTAAGTTTAAACTCCTCGTCTACCAAATTTAATAATCGTGACAGCCCTAGCTCAGATTCCCATTTTCCAAGCAGGATTTTACCACCTTCACCTCATTTTGAGCCAGGAAAAACCCTAAAATAGTATATACTATCGGTAGAGATTGTACTACATTGCTTGTATATCTGCATTGCTTTCATTGAGTGGAAGTTTCTGACATTTGATTGATGAAGAAACATTGGTGAATGAGAAAAATAAAGTAGAAAGAGTGGTTTATACTTTAAAATTAGCCAAGTAATAGTTTAGTTGATGTGATGTAGGCTAACTTATGATGCTTCAAATCAAATGACAATTTTGCGTTCCACTTAAGACACGTGACCACTGACGACATCGGGTTGGCTTGTGAAAATTATTTTCGGCCACCATCTTCTTTTGCTGCAGGATAACCTTGTGGTGAACACAAAGTTACATCCGGTGAGTAATCTTACAAATGATGTTGAGTTTGTTACAACCGTACATTTATAATCACGTAAGGATCAGTTAACTGATTAATGCAAGTGTTTTATCAAATAATTGTATTTTTCGAAGTGGAGATCTGAGAAGTTACACTTTATCAATAAATGATGGATAAAGTAATTCATGGACACGTCAAAGTTTAATTAAATCTTTGTGACTTTATACTGTTTTGATATAGATTCTGTTATATTGTTTATATTGCGGCATAAAAAAATATCCGAACAGCTTTCAGTGTGCGGGATATTTAAAGTTACTGATAGTTATATTAAAAAACAAACATGAATCAATATGAAAATAAGAGCGTTATGTGTTTGATAAAATTAGAGCTATCTTTCTATTTCATTTATATTGTATGTTGATGAGTTTGAGATATGTAACCCAATTGGCACATCAAAGAAAAAAACATTTTTTTTTTTTGCAGTTTATAGGAAATTAGGTCATATACAGGCAGGATGTCAGTCTTCCCTGTCTTTTATAAAAAATAGGTCATATACATGTAGGATGTCAGTCTTCCCTGTCTTTTATAAAAAATAGGTCATATACATGTAGGATGTCAGTCTTCTCTGTCTTCTATAAATTTAGCTGCATTGTGTAATAGCATTGATGTTAAGCATTATTGCTACAACAAAGTGCCAGTGCTGGAACCACTGATAGATGACCTTGTTACATTGGAGCAACACAGACTGTTTATTGTGAATCTGGGAAAGACAATAAAGGGCACAGTTCAGTGTATTGCTGCTGACCAACTTGGGGCTCATAGCCTTGCAGGATTTGTAGAAAATTTCTCAGGAAGATACATGTGCAGATTTTGTACTGCAGAGAAAGAAGAATTTCAATCTACAGAAGTTGGATCAGGAACATTTTGTCAGAGAACTGAAGAAATTGATGCTGCTTATCTTCAGGTTGTCAGGCACAATGCCTTAACACATCATTGTGGAGTGAAACGTGGTTGTGGAGTGAAACGTGGTTGTGTGTTTTCAGAGAATTTATCACACTTCAATATTACAACAGGCTTCCCCCCAGATATTGTCCATGACCTCTTTGAAGGCATTGTCCCAATTGAGATAGCATTGTGCTTGACTGTATTTTTATCTAAAAAATATTTTACTTTGGTCTGCCTCAATGAATCAATTCAGAAATTTCATTTTAAATGGAATGACAAAACAAACTTTTGTCAGGATTCAGGCTCAGAGACAGAGGTAAGTGATAAACATAAAAGTATCTTTATTTAACTCAAAGGAAAGTATGCCGGGTTTCGGAAGTTCAATGGTGATCTCGAAGAGGATCTGTGTGGCAGGAATGCATCCAGGTGAGTGAATCCTCTTCTTACAGAATAACGTGGCGTGATGCACAGATCGATAACTTGAGTCTTTTCTCTCTTTTCAGAGCGTTCGTGGATAGGCGTGATTCAGGAAGGATTCCAGGTGAGTCGATTCCTTGAAGTGCTCTAAAACAATGAGCTCACCAGTTCAGTGATACTTTCACTTTCTCTTGCAGCTCATTCAGTGGGGAACGGAACTCGTGGCGGATTCCAGGAAACGGAGATCATAACCATGGAGCGGAGCCTGGGAACATCAGACCAAGGACAACAAGGTTAGTTTCTTTTCTGGTAAGTATACTTTACGTCCGTTGTAGAAGAATGGCTTCGAGTGAGACAAGTGGTGACTGGTAAGGGTCGTTCCTGTTGGAGGCTTGACAATGACTGGGAGTGAATCGGGTGCTTTTGTGCTGGCTGGGAAGTGCGTGCTGAGTGGAAACAGGTGCAGGTGATCAGTAATCTGGGGACAGTGATCTTTGCGTGGTGGTATGTGAGGGATCTGATTGGCTCCTGACAGTACCCCCCCCCTCCAGAGTCCGCGCCAGCGGACCTTGGACCTCGACGTCGTGGGGGTCTGCCTCTGGGTCGTGGTGCAGGTTTCTCGGGATGCTGAGCATGGAATTCTAGGAGCAGACTGGGGTCAAGAAGATCATTACGAGGTACCCAACTTCTCTCTTCTGGACCATATCCCTCCCAATCAATGAGGTATTCTAACTGACCTCCCCGACGTCGAGAGTCCAAGACTTCCTTGATGAGGTAGATGGGCTCGGGTTCAACGGGTGGTATCGGGGGGTTTTCTTCGGGTTCGACCTCGTTGACTGACTGGGGAATCTGTGGATGATGGGGTTTCAGAAGTGAGACGTGAAACGTGGGATGGATACGGTATTCTGGGGGCAACCGGAGCTGGTAAGTGACTGGGTTGACTTGTTTGACAATTGGAAAGGGTCCGATGTACTTGGGATTTAACTTCTTACATGACTGGCGCAGTTTGATATCTCGAGTGGAAAGCCAGACTAGTTGCTCAGGTTGGTATTCCGGCGTGGATCTTCGGCGGGTGTCAGCGAACTGCTGTTGTCTATTCACAGCATGTCGGATGTGTTGATGAGTTTGGTTCCAGACCCGTTCGCTCTCCTCAAACCATTTGTTAACCGCGGGCACTTCTGAAGGTTCCCCGGACCATGGGAATAACGGAGGTTGGTAACCAAGGATACACTGGAATGGAGTCAATTGAGTGGATGCTTGTCGGAGGGAATTCTGTGCATATTCTGCCCAGATGATGTACCTGCTCCAGATGTTCTGGTTGGAGTGGCAGAACGTGCGCAGGAACCGACCTAAATCCTGGATCTTTCGCTCGGTTTGTCCATTGGTTTGTGGGTGATACCCAGAAGACAGACTCACTGTCACACTCATGAGAGTAAAGAATGATCGCCAGACTCGGGAAATGAACTGTGGCCCTCGATCGGAGACAATGTCCTCTGGTAAACCGAAATTTTGAAAGACATGTTCCATGAGAAGTTCAGCAGTATCAAAGGCGGTTGGAAGTCCCTTTAACGGAATGAACTTGCATGCTTTCGAGAAACGATCGATGGCTACTAGGATGCAAGTATTCCCGTCAGAAATCGGAAGGTCGGTAACAAAGTCCACTCCGATGTGGGACCAAGGTCTATTTGGAATAGGCAAGGGGACCAGTTTCCCCACTGGCAGATTTCTTGGGACTTTGGAGATGGCACATGGGATGCAACCTTGAATGAACTGAGTGATATCTTGGCGCATGTGAGCCCACCAATACTTCTCTTGAAGTGTGGTTAAGGTCTTGGTTATACCTGGGTGTCCAGTGGCTACTGAAGAATGAGCTGAGGAAATCAAGGCGTTGCGAAATTCTTCAGGGACATAAATCTTTCCGGGAGGGCATCCGGTAATTCTGGGTTGTTGATGAGCCAATTCTTGAAGCTGTTCGTTTATCTCCCACTGGATAGGATTTACGAATAACCTCTCGGGTAGAATGGTCTCAGGTTGATCAACAGGACTCTCAGGGGCATGGATACGGGAAAGAGCGTCTGCACGGGTATTCTTGGATCCTGGACGATAGGCAATCTTAAAATGAAAGCGTGTAAAGAATAACGCCCATCGGGCCTGACGTGGATTTAACCGCTTGGCATCTCTCAGGTATTGGAGATTCTTATGATCGGTTAGGACTAGAAATGGGTGTTCGATTGGATTTTTGGAATAGATCAAGATATCATCGATGTAGACCAGAACAAACTTCCCCAGAAAGTCTCTGAGGATCTCATCCATGAAACTTTGAAAAACGGAAGGAGCGTTGACCAAACCATATGGCATGACAAGATATTCGTAGTGGCCAGCAGGGGTTATGAAAGCAGTCTTCCACTCATCTCCTCCTTTGATACGGATTAGATTGTACGCACTCCGTAAGTCAAGCTTGGTAAACATCTTTGCTTCTCTGAGTTGTTCGAGAGCAGCGGGTATGAGAGGCAAAGGGTAGCTAAACTTCACAGTGACTTGATTCAAGGCTCTGTAATCAATGCATGGTCTTAAACCACCATCTTTCTTGGCCACGAAGAAGAAACTTGCGGCGGCAGGAGATGTGGAAGGTCGGATGTAACCCTGATCTAAAGCTTTGTGGATATATTTCCTCATGGATTCTTGTTCTGGAATGGACAGGGAGTAAATCCGACCCTTGGGGAGACGTGCATCAGGAATCAGGTCTATAGCACAATCCCATGGTCGGTGAGGGGGTAACTTGGAAGCAGTGACAGGTTTGAAAACGTCAGAGAACTTAGAATAACAGGCTGGGATATTAGTTGACAAGTTTTCCACGGGACTCTCTATGGACGTGGAGTTAATTTTGAGCACTTGGGACCTTGGGTTATTGGCTGAACGAGATACTGGATCGTTGATCTCCGGACACTTACATCCCCATTGCAGGATTTTTCCAGACGTCCAATCAATGGTGGGTTGGTGATGGACGAGCCATGGTCGACCAAGGATGAGATCAGTTTGGCTGTTTATCAACACGAATGGTTCAAACCACTCTTGATGCGTCCCTTCCACACATAATCGAATAGGACCAATCTGGGTAGTAACGTTCGTCTTGTTAATTAACTCACCCGTTACGGCGTAGATGGCGTAAGATTTGGGGGTGTTGATCTCTCGCAGACTGAGCCTCTTACAGAGTTCTCCAGAGATGAAGTTTCCCGCGGACCCTGAGTCGATGATAGCTGTTACAGAGATGTGTTTTTCTTGAATCTTTAATATCACCGGAATCGTAAGTGGTGCTGAGACAATGGGCTGATTAAAAACCGAGCTTACCATCATTTTCCCCGGACGAATTGGGCATTGAAGTCTGAAGTGACCCTTGGTACCACAGTACATACATAACTTTATCTCTCTTCGACGAACACGTTCAGCTTGAGAAATCCTTGAAGTGTCGATTTGCATCTCTTCAACTAGATTTTCGGGATTAGGTTTCTGAGAAGATACAGGATGGTGATGAGACTGATCAGCGTAACAACTTAACGATCGTTGATGGACTCGTGCGGCTTGTTGAATGAATTTTTCAAGTCCTAAGCTGTCATCATAGATCGCCAGTTGAAGGCGCAAAGCTGGGTTTAAACCTCGACGAAAAACAGAAATCAGAGCTCTCTCATTCCATCCACTATTTGATGCTAGTGTGCGAAATTCCACGGAATACTCGGTCAATGACTTCTTTCCTTGACGTAACTGTAAGAGCTGTTCTCCAAAGGAGGAATCATCCACGGGTCGTCCGAAAACTTCCTTAAAGTGTTTTACAAATTCTTGAACTGACGTAACCACTGTGGATTCTTGCATCCACAACGCCTCTGCCCACCTCAGAGCTGCTCCAGAGAGTTGTTGAATGATATATGCCACTTTCGATCTCTCATTGGGATAGAGCTGAGCCTGCTGTTCCAGAGCTAGCGAACACTGAAGTAAAAATCCGTTGCAGTCCTCCGCCCGGCCAGAGAAGGGCGCTGGGCGCGACGGGGGAATGGCAAAGCAGGTAATCGAAGAAGCGGCGCTCGCGGAAGTTCTCACTGGAATAAACATGGGTCCTGTCGGAGGGTCGGAGGTAGATGTGGAGCTGGTAGCAACAGCGGGCTGTCCGGAATCCATCTCTCACCTCCTTCTGTTGTTTAGGTCAAGCCTTCTGTCAGGATTCAGGCTCAGAGACAGAGGTAAGTGATAAACATAAAAGTATCTTTATTTAACTCAAAGGAAAGTATGCCGGGTTTCGGAAGTTTAATGGTGATCTCGAAGAGGATCTGTGTGGCAGGAATGCATCCAGGTGAGTGAATCCTCTTCTTACAGAATAACGTGGCGTGATGCACAGATCGATAACTTGAGTCTTTTCTCTCTTTTCAGAGCGTTCGTGGATAGGCGTGTGTAGCAATGTTCAGGGAAGAAGGAGGCGGGAACCGGCGAACAATCAATATATAATTTATTTAAAATAAAACAAACAAACGAAAATACCGCCAGCAGCCCCTCGCGGACGACTGCTGGCTAAATTAAAATACAAAAACAAAACACAACTAAAATACAGGCCTGTTCCTCTCTCGATCATCAACGTCGTCGCTCCTCCTTTATGCTTCCGCTCCTCCGTGAGAGATGCGAGACCGGTGTGCTTCACAGGTGTTGCTCATTAGCAATCGCACCACCGGCCTCGCGCCGTTCTCTCACGTCCCTCGGCCGTCCTGTTCGCCACAGCGTGATTCAGGAAGGATTCCAGGTGAGTCGATTCCTTGAAGTGCTCTAAAACAATGAGCTCACCAGTTCAGTGATACTTTCACTTTCTCTTGCAGCTCATTCAGTGGGGAACGGAACTCGTGGCGGATTCCAGGAAACGGAGATCATAACCATGGAGCGGAGCCTGGGAACATCAGACCAAGGACAACAAGGTTAGTTTCTTTTCTGGTAAGTATACTTTACGTCCGTTGTAGAAGAATGGCTTCGAGTGAGACAAGTGGTGACTGGTAAGGGTCGTTCCTGTTGGAGGCTTGACAATGACTGGGAGTGAATCGGGTGCTTTTGTGCTGGCTGGGAAGTGCGTGCTGAGTGGAAACAGGTGCAGGTGATCAGTAATCTGGGGACAGTGATCTTTGCGTGGTGGTGTGTGAGGGATCTGATTGGCTCCTGACAACTTTCCCCATGCTGTTCCTCTCACATTTTCACCTAGAAAAACAATCGGTGGGAATGCCCATGAAAACTGGAGACTGTTGAGGTTATTACCTATTTTGATTGGAGACAAAGTTCTAAATGACTTGAAGGACATTGTAGATATTGTTGTCTCTCCTTCCCAGACCAAAGAATCCGTATCTTATCTTGCCAGTAAGATATCAGAGCATAGGGTAAGATTCCAGGAGTTTTTTCCTGGTGCCAGAATTTTTGCCCAAACACCATTATTTGGAGCATTATCCTGAGCTCATTCTGCAGTTTGGACCTCTGGTTGCTCTCTGAACTATGCTTTTTGAGGCAAAGCATAGCTGTTTTTAAAAGAGTTGTGCGTCATTCAAAATGCTTCAAAAATGTTCTCCAGTCATTATCACAGAGGCATCAGTACCATATGGCATATCATTTCTATCGTGCAGCTCCCTCAAATCAAAATTGGAAGTGACACGTTTCTAATCTTCCCATTGATGTCCTGAATGAAGAAATATCACAAGCTGTAAGGCAGAACCACCCAAACCTGGATATTTTGTGCCTGGCCAAGGAAGTGACATATGAAGGCTACACCTACAGAGTAAGCATGGTCCTTGCTCAATGGGAGCTTTCAGGTCTTCCAGAGTTTGGGGAGATTTTTCAGATTATTGTTCTGCAAGACAAGCTGTTATTTATTGTGAGAAGACTTGATGCATAAGACACTGAACATTATAGAGGCTATACCTCGATCCCATCATCTACCAAGAAAATTGATCTTCTAGAGCATCATAATCTGACAGACCCAAACCCACTGGTTCAGTACGCATTTGGAGGCAGACACATGGTGATTCCAAAGTGATATATTCATGTGTGAGGTTAGGTTCTTTAACATGTTATAAAGTGCCTGAGATGATTTTGTGAAAATTATGCTAAATGTATTGATCTCTATAGAAGCTTGATTCCGCCATTGAATAAGAAACCTCTCACAATTCTGACTTTTTTAGAATTGTGAGATATAAACTTACAATTGTGAGTTATAAAGTCAAAATCATGAGATGTAAACTTGAAATTGAGAAAAAAAAGTCAGAATTGTGAGTAAAGTCGCAACTATCTTTTTTTTGTGTGGAAACAAGCTTTGTTAGATCTTGGACATGTATAACTAATCAATTCTATCCATTCCCCTCCCCCAGAACTTCTATCAACTATGGCAGGAAAAGCATCTGCTAAGCTGTTGGTAATTCTGAGTCCAGAAGATTCAAGAAAGTTGTTGCTGCCAAATGGGATTCCAGAATCAGTGGAGGAGCTCAATGACAATGTGAGGAAAGCTTGTGGATTAAATTGTAAATTCAAACTCCAGTCTCTGGACAGAGACTTTGGTAATGCATTTGTAAATTTGACACAAACTGGAGAACTTAATAATTTTGGGACTCTGAAGGTAGTCCCTCTGCCAGATGTAGAGCCATCCACAACTCAGGCAAGTAAAATTATATCTAATGATGATACTTTGTCCATTGGTTCTGGTGACACAGATACTAGTCAAACTGTCCTTAGCTTCCTCAGAGTCAGTTTCCTCGCGTACTCAACAATGGCCAAAATAATTTAAAATTCCTGGCTTTTGTCTTGATACTGAACTGCAGTTAGAAAAAGAAAATGCTGCTTTCAAGGAGAATGGCACAAGACTGTCCATCACTGTAAAAATGAAATTTACATTTTAGAGAAGGTCTGCGATTAGATCTACAAATATAAAGCTTACCCCAGCAGTGCAGACTTTAGTGAAGTATCAGAGGCACTGGTAAAAAAACACCCCTGCTTGGCAGAAAAAGGATCTTTCAATGGTTGCTACGGGTGGACACAGAGACTTAACATGAAGATGGGAAACCTTCGTACACATTTGAAAGTCATTAGATGCTCTGAATATGCAGTCAATTCCTTGGAAAAACAAAGCCACGGGTGATTTGTTACCAGCAAAAAATGTGAAACGGCCTAATTGTGGGGAGGCCAATCACATGCCGTCCTTTCCAGCTGCAGAGCCAGCAGAGCAACTAGAAATGGAGCGCCTGGTACTTTTGAAGGTGGTGGAAAAAAGAAACCATCTGTGCACTATCAAAGAAAAAATGGCCAGGACATTTGCTCCACGAAGACAAGAAGTTGTGGAGAAACAACCAAGTGTGGAGGAATTGCAAAATCGATGGCCAGCACTGTTTCTCGAAGAAGAGGTATTAAATCATGTCATAACTAACACTATATAGAAAACGTTTTACTGTATTATGAGGCTAAAGACACCACTTTGAGATATGAGGCTTACAGTAATTGTTGTGAAAAGTATTTAAAAGACTACAGTAACTTATCTAACTCTGGGGGATACGGTGAATAAGCTAAAGTCCCAAAAAGTCAGCGTGTTACTTTAAGAAACTTTCAATGTTGATGTTAAACTTTTCAATGAATTGATGTTACTGGATGATTTATCAACGCCATATTAAGGGCTTTTCAATGTTTTGTTACATTCCTAAATTTAATGCAAGATAACCTGAAATGTCTGAGTGACAATTTTAATGTAGCAAATGGAATTGAGGTATACATTTATTGATGGGTGTTTTTTTAAGTCATGCACTAAAACAGTTTCAGTATTGACTTTTGTAAATCAAATTAATTCTTCCTCAAATGTAGAACAAGTGAAAATTCTGGTTTGTTGGAGGATTGCACTAAATAAACAGTTAAATGTGTGATTCCAGAGTGTAAAAGGCTTATTTTTTCAGACAAAATTTCAGTGATATTTCATGTTGTGTAATTTTGTTTTGTATTTATTTTGATATTTGCAATCGATATCCTATGCTAATGTTGTATCGACAGGATCGATCCTTACATAAAAAATATCGATCCTAAGGTGTTTTTTTTTAAACAGTAATTTAATTTATTTAGCACGAAATTAACTGTGTAAAATAAAATTATAAATGAAAAAAAAAAAACGATTTTTGTGAATAATTGTTTAGGAAAGAACTATTTCTCCTGCTAATCTAAAAGGCAAAAGTTTTACCTATCTGGGTACAACAGTGGCAGTCCTTTAAAAACTGAACAATGGTTTTACTATGGTAACCATACACATGACTAATTGCAGGCGCATCGAGAGCACAAATCACAAATAATTTTAGAGGTCATGAAAATGTATTCAGATTTAGCATTTTAATGATGCATTCACCTCATATATTATGGCACACTGCTTTCCCCTCAAGAGAAGTACATTTAAATACAAGTGCATGCTTTTAAAAGTAAAAAGTAACCGTATTGGCGTTATTGACCCTGTATTTACTTGGTATCGGATCAATACCAACTTTTGAAGTATCCAGTGTACTTTCTGTTCTGTGGTGCCCAATCTCCACTATCTCTCTCTACTATTTTATGCAGTCCTGCAACAAGTTGTCGTTAATAACATTGTCACAAGCTTGCAGAAACAAGAAATGATTCTCTTGGCTAAACAATAAATTTCATACATTTCTATGAATTCAGATCAACTGTTCATTCGTGCAGTTTACATGCTGAATATGCATTGTGCAATAACAGCAGCATCACAGTATCTTCTTTATTGTGTAACAGTTATATGTATAATATGACAAATCCAGGAAGCCTTGCTGCAAAAGAATTAACTGTTTTTGTTTTCCTTTGTCCAACAGCTCCTGTCCTTAAATATAAATGGTTGTAGGGATGTACAAAAGAGAACTACTTTATATTAAGTACTTAATGTCACATTAAAAAAGCAGATTTATGTTACAGGAGACACATACTGATGACTGTAATGAAGCTGACTGGATAAACGAATGGTCCGGTACGGTAACATTAGATTTAGGCATGGCACAAATCTGAGTGCTGGTGTTGTGTTTTTAATGTCAAAACATGTAAAAAATGATCCAGACCTTTTAGAAATAATACCTAGACACCTATTGCGTGCTGAGATGACAATAGACAATAATAGTGTTTCTTTTTTTTTTAATATTTATGCTGAAGAATTGCTGAAATGTCCTCAGGATAACATTTTTATAATAGGTGGTGATTTCAATTGTAATGTAGATCACAAATTAGATAGAAACCATGAGGAACCTCATCCTGGTTCAGCAGATGTTTTTAAATCTTTAGTTAATAGACATAATCTGTAGATTTGTGGAGGGATGCTTATCCTCATCAAACGGTACACTTGGTTAAAAAATTAATTCAAATAATGTCTCTGCTATGAGACTGGATCATTTTTATGTTGAAGAGTGTAACAAAGGAAGATTTTTTGGTAGTTGTTTCTCACCAACATCTATTTCAGATCACCATTTTATTTCTCTGTCTGTTCTGTCGTCTAAACCCTATCAGGCACACTGGCACTTTAATAGCAGATTACTGCAAGATCACATCTTTGTGCACTCTTTTGACCTTTTGAGGAGATCTTCGAGGGAAGAGAGATATAGCTAATCATCTTTAAGTTAGTGGTGGGATTTGGGAAAGGGGCAGATAAAGAACTTTTGCCAACAATACACTGCACATAATACAGCAAATTTGAAAATGAAGATATTAAAACAAGAAATTCTTCAGGAAAGCTACAATAATGAAGGAGGCAGATTATTGACAGCTGATATCATGACAGCGACTAAAAGCCTTTTGAAGGAGTTATTGGAAGAACAGGAGAAGGAAACTCTTGTGAGAACAAGATATATAAAGCCCAACGAAATGGATGCTCCAAAATGGATTTTTTGGACTATAGAAAAAGCCAAAAGAGAAGAATTTTTCTAATTTCTAAACTTTCTAATGGCAGTGAAACTACTGACCAGTGAGAAATTATAGCTTCTGCTATTACTTTTTATGAGGACCTCTATCAGTCAGAAGACTGTGAGGAAGCAGTAGTTGAAGAACTTCTTCTAGATCTTCCACAGTTGTCAATGATAGAGAAGAAGCTGGAGGGATTTCTGACTTTTTCAGTGGCAAACAGCTGGATTGGGTCGGTCTGCAGAGTTCCACAAAGGTTTTTGGAATGTGCTTGGACAGATTTGTATCATGTTTTTCTGAAGTCCTTTAACCACGTTATTCTACCCTTGAGCTGCGAAGAGCGGTGCTGACATTAATACCTAAAAAAGGGGATCTTGGATACTTGAAGAATTGGTGTCCTGTTTCATTACTGTCAAATGCTATAACCAATAGGTTGAAAAAAATGTATGGCAACTATAATTCATGAGGATTAATCATATTGTATCCCCAAAAGAACAATTTTCGACAACCTATTTTTGTTCAGACACATTATTACAGTTGCCAAAAAAAAACATCAAATTGATTTTGGACTCTTATATGGAAGTAAAACAATACCAAATGTTGACATGTTAATGAAAAATGAATTTTTAATAATGAAAATGTGTTTGAAATGTTTTGAATTGAAATATTCACAGCTTAAATATTCAACTATATCGAATTTGAGCCAATAAAAAAATGCAACTCCTAAAAATACAATGCATTAAAATGCAAGCATGGTTAATGCAATGCTTATTTTTTTCATGTAGTGCAATTCAATAAGCTTTTTGTTTCAAAAACATTTGGCATTGTTTTACTTGCATACTCTTATCTCTAGATCAATAGCTGACCAAGTTGGGCTTAGATCAGAAAGATATGTTGAAGGGTTAATAGAGGATCCTAAAAAATATTTTACTCAATCTTTCTTGACCTTTGTATATGTCATGGTGTGGGTTTTGTCTTGTCTGTCACGTGATTCCCTGTTTGTCATGTGAGCCTGCCATGTGTCTTGTCATTTTGTTATTTGCTTGCTTATTGTCCACAGGTGTTCCTTGTCTCGTTGATTAGTCTCCCCAGGTGTCTCGGACATTGGGGACAAATGTGGGCAAAATTATTTTGATTTATTTTTAAAAAATACTTCCCTTGATCTGAGCGGTACAAAACTTGGCTACTTTCCCTAAGTTTCCCACCTGAACACACAGAAAAAAAAAGAATCGATTCTACAATGTTAAGGGGGTGAAAAAAAAACCTCTTTAATTGTTTGGGTAACACTTTATTTTGATGGTCCCTTTTGAACATTCTGGTGACTATAAGTAACTTTGCAACTACATGTCAACTAACTCTCATTAGAGTATTAGTGTACTGTCTGTTTAATATCTGATAACTCTTTATTGTGATGGTCCTCCAACAGACAGTCTACTGACTATAAGTAACTATGCAACTACATGTCAACTTATTCTAACCCTAACCCTACCAGTCTACTAATACTCTACTAACACTCTAATGAGAGTTAGTAGACATGTAGGTGCAACATTACTTATATTCAACAAAATGTGTTAAAGGGACCATCCAAATGAAGTGAAACCATTGTTTGTTCATGGACAGAATTGGGCACCCATAGGAATGAATGGGAAAAACTGTAATTCAGAGCATTCTTCTTGTTTTTTGTAAAAAAAAAAAAAAAAAAAAAAAAAAATCCAATACAATGTATAGCTAACAAACACAAATGAAGGGCTGATCCTGTACAACATTTTCAACATGGAAAAAAATCTCCCTCATACGCACACACACACACACACACAAACAACGCATTCAATGAGCATATGACAGAGCTGGGGTTTTTTTCTTTTTTTCAAATAAAAACTCAGTCACACATACAAAAATGATCCAATCAATGATGACAACCAATGGCATGATCCAATCAACCACCTCGCTCATCTCTCTCTCTCGCTCATCTCTCTCTCTCTCTCACACACTCACACTCACACACACACACTCACACAATGCATTCAATGAGCCTATGACAGAGCTATTTTTTCAAATAAAAACTCACTCAACACATACAAAAACAAAAAATTGAATGAGCCAATGTCTGACCATGTTTATTGGTACGATCCAATCATCCACCTGGCTCATCAGACTCTCTCTCACACATGCACACTTCAGAGTCAGATCAAAGTGCTACTGCAAGCTTTGTTGATGCTTCTAAACAAAACGTTTATGCACCATAATGCTACCTAAACCGGCAGTGGCAGTTATTTTATCAGTTCACTGCAAGCAGCACAATGAGTAAGATGTAAAGTGCAGCAGAAACCCTGGATATTCTACTGCAATCCAGTGGGGAGGAAGGAGGCCTGCCAGACTGTGGTTTGGAGTCATCAGGTGATCAAGGATCTGAAACGGATAGTCAGACAGAGTTTGACCAGGATTATGAGGACACCGATGGGGAAGACTCTGAGGAAGAGGATGCTGGTCTAATAACTTATACATCTAAAAATGAGGAAATCATCTGGACTGCTACAGCACCTACCCATACACCAGGGAGAGCAACCGCAGAGCAAGTAATGAAGATGACCCCTGGGCCAACCAGATATGCCTGTTCACGTGTGGAGAACATAAGGTCAGCTTTTGAGCTTTTTTTTCCTGAGGAAACTCAAAAGACGCTCATTGACATGACAAATTTAGAGGGAAAAGAGTGTATGGGGAGTCATGGAAAGAGGTGGACTGGGTGGACAACTTTTATTGTTTGTTCTTTACTGTTTGTTTGTTCTTACCTGTTTATTCTTAGCTAACACTTAGTTATTATGTATATTCTTATCCTTTTGGTACTAATTAGTGAAATTTGATGTTTTTGTTTGAAATAAATGATAAATGATCTACTATTTGTCTTTTCCTTATAGCATGGTCATATTTATCTATGCATAAAATTTTTGTTAAAATTACAATTTTAACTTGTGATAGTCAAAAACTTAAGAGGTCAAATTCATTGTATACGGTGGTTCATAGAGTTCAGCCTACTGTATATGCAGCCATTGAGTACTATTAGCCATCTAGTGGCTATTTATATATATATTTTTTTTCTTAATTTAATACCAATATAAGACACCAGATGCCAGCAAAGACACTTCATCTTTAGGTTTTAACTCTGGAAACTTAGTGGAACGATATTTTTAATGTAGTTAAATAAATATTAAATATAACATAAACATAAGCATAATTTGCATAGAAAATGTGGTACTTTCAGAGGTAAATAAATTCAAAAATACCCCCAAAATAAAAAAAACACCATAAATGGATAGTATAAATTTTATCGAAGACAGTGATATAACATTTATAATAAATAAATAAATTGGATCACAACTGAGACCTCTGTGCCCACATTTGTCCACAAACGAACAATTAAGGGCTGTAAAGTGAATAGGGCATGAGGGTTAACCATGCCCCCTTGTTATCTTGTTTAGCTTGTCTGCTTGTGCATTTATACATCTGTGTTTCAGTTGTTGTTTGTTTGTCGGTCGTTGTTGTTGGTTAATGTCGCTTGTAGCTGTTCCATGTTCCGTTGTTTTGCCCTGGATTACCTGTTTATTAAATTTAATGCTTGCACTTGGATTCTCTCCGCTTCACCCTTGCCTCATCGTCACAGTAAACTATTTTTTTTTAAATCGTCTTTGACTTTTTCAGATCTTAGAGTAGAAATACATTTTGAATTGGATGAAGTTTTAAATAATACTTAGTTATTAAATGGATTTAAAGATGGGCTTGAAGCACAAGAAAGAATGGAAAGCACAGTGCACTCCTGCTAACTTTCTATTAGGCAGGTAAAGGTGGCCATTCTAAAATCCCACACATGTAAAAATGAGGGGGGAAATATTGATTTAGTTGGAATGTTTAAACCATTAGTAAAGTACCGGGTTGCTGTCAAATATGCCTAATTTGAATAAACAAATAATTTGGATTTTTTTGATGCAAGGTGGAGTGTGAAAAATGCTCTTGTGGTGAGAGATGTGTTATGTGAGAGTTATGGTTTAAATGGTGAAATAGTGTTTTATTTATACATTTTTTTTAGTTTGTTCTTTTTTTTTCTTTCTGTGTGGTGCAAAGATTGGTTTTAAAGTTGTTTGATTAAAACAGTGTTAAGTCAAACGTCTCGTCCTGTTTTTTGTGTGTGAAAAAAGTACTTCTCAAAATCTTTTTGTGTCTCTGTCACTCTCTCCCGCTTACTCTCTCTATAATAGAAATGCCTGGCCAAGGGTCAAGAAGGCAGAATTGTATGGACTGCCATACAAAACTAAATGTGGCCTGCAAAACTTGCAACACATGCAAGGAAGAACAGCCACATAAGCTGAGGCTAAAAAAAAAAAAAAAAACTAAATAAAATGTGATCAGAAGAGGGAGAGCTGGATGCATATGCAGAAGAAGAAAAAAAAAATCAGACCACCTTTCATATCCAGGATGAAGCTGTGTTGTTGGCATGCGATTGCTTTTGTTTTTATGCAGGTATTTTTAGCTCGGAAAAAATTGCAGGCCCTGGGATCAAGGGGTTTTTTACTTTTGTCCAAGCCTGGATGAAAAGCTGAATGATTGTGTGTCTGAGGTTTTGGCACCACGCTGTCAGCTGAATGAGACATAACATACATACCTCGAAATAATTAAGGGCCTGTATGAAATTGTTATTTAAGGATTCTGTTTTTTTGTTTGTTTTTTTATTATAAATGAACGCACACACCAGACGATCCAGTATAGACGCAGGACCACACACAGGTAGGGTGACCAGATTTCTCAGAGTGGAATACGGGACAGACACAGACCCACAATAAAATTGTTAGCCATGTTAAAAAATAAATGTAGACTTACATAAAATTGCTGATCAGTGGGAACAAGATGGTGCAACAGCATCATTCACTGTTGTCGTTTTTGTATTTTTCACTGGAACTGATTTTTGCCAGCGTGCGCTTGTCTTTCAAGAGTTTATCATAAAATGCAGAGCAGTCCAGTCCGAAATTAATTCATACGAAAAGCATTGCATTCATTGTTGTTACACTCAGTCGAGATTTTTCATCCGTCCATGATGCATTCATTAACGAGAACACGCGCTCCACAGGTGCAGATGTACCAGGCAGGCATAAAACAAACTCCACAGCCAAAGATAAGACTCCAAAGTTGAGTGACTTGCTCCCCATCTCACTAAACACGTCTGTCCATCTATCAGACACAGCCACATTGTTTTTGTTCCACTCAGTGATGTGACAACTGACAAGCACAAGCCCACTCATCAAAGAGCATGGTTTCGCCAACCAATGTGAGAGCAGGTATTCTTGAGTAAAAGTTGCTGAGGCTGCTGTGAATGTCTGTCCATTCAGGGCCCGGTTCCCCGATAACGCTCACTCTTAGTGCACTAAGAAGACTCGAAAGATATATCTTACCAAAGTTAAGTTCCTAAGTGTGTTCCCCGAAGTGTCCCTTAGAAAGCTTCTTAACACGCTGCCTCTTAAGTTCGACGTTACAAAGGCGCTGTCCCAAGTGAAGGTGCTGAATTAGTTGGCATTGATTGCTCAGGAATCGATTTTTCACTTCACGCGAAGGTGCATTGTGGCGTTAAGAAAGACAACATGTTCTATGTAAATGAAACATTCCTCAAATTATTCCAGTAACATTTATTTTAGCATAGTTTAAGCTATCAATAAAATATAGACTATTAATTCAATTATCAAATTGTCAGTAATATGTTCACAGGATATGTTGTGACTGGTAGACGAACCGGATATCCCTCGCTAATCATCCACCCTCCTTATCCCGTTGTGCCACTTGTGCCGCTTCTTGACACGGGTTTAACGACTTCTAAAAATGATGTAATACACTTTTATATTAATGGTAAGGTACTTTACAGTCAGAATTGATTGGCGGCGGGGGCGGGTTTCGCGAGATGATTTCCATAAGGGACCGTTCGGTATTTATGAAAAGGTCCACTGGAGGAAAATAGGGGAGGGTCATGTCTTTTTTTTCTTTGTTGAGGGGAGGGTCATTCAACTTTTTGTATTCGTGAAAACAGCAAAATTTCAAAGTGGCTTTTTTGGTGCATATTTTTCCATGTAGATTTATGTAGCTCTCTCGGTCTCGGTCCCCCATCGCTATCAGATGGGTCTGACCCAACAAAAATCCAGTTTGGCTCAGAAAAAGTGCATCATGTAGGCTACAGAACGCCAATGAAATGTTTACCTGGCATAGCTTTAAAGCACAAGCAAATAATTAACTTTTGTGATTGCGAATAAGTGCAGTGTCCTGTGAGTGTAACTCTACCGCTGCATGTGATGTGAATGTACGTCGAGTTTTACAGTATTGGGACTGAAGCGCCAGAACTGCAGCTGATAGAATGTGTGCTGTAGCACGATACTACCATATTTTAGTTTCCATTCTTATTGTGTTTCCACAACAATGTTAGTGAGTAAATCTACTGAAATTGCCACCATAACAGTGGAGTGTGATGTGTAAGACGTAGGGCTACCACATATTTAAATTACTATTAGTATTATTTGAAGTTAACATAATATACATATAAACATATAACAAGGAAATACGCAGACCTACACCAAGAAACTAGTTGAGGATAAATTCTTTAAAATTGGGCAATTCCAGCGTTATGGACGTGACATTTGCAGTCAAAACTTTAAATATAAATTATCAGAAAATGCATTTAATACTGAAACGGAATGTGCTCAGCCGCCTGTTTGAGCTACGGGACGAAGTACGGATATTTCTGATGGAGCATGGGTCCCAGCTTGCTGACTACCTCACTGATCCTGACTGGTTAACAAGGCTAGCGTATTTGTCTTGCATATTTGAAAAACTAAATGGCCTTAATATGTCATTGCAAGGTGAAAACACAAGCATCATGTAACTGAATGATAAAATCTACGCATTCACGAGAAAACTTGAGCGCTGGACTGAGCAAGTTGAAATGTGTAGGATTGACATGTTTTCTGAGCTGGAAAAATTCATGGAGGAAAATGAACTGAGTGTTAACATAGTGATGAAGTCTATCACTACCCACCTTCAAGCCCTACTGGAACACTTCAACAAGTATTTCCCAAGGGAACAGCTCCAGAACAATATGACTGGGTAAGATCACCGTTCACTGTAACAAGGGCTAATCATCTGACATCAAACCAGGAGGACGCATTGGTTGAACTGTCAAGCGACCGAACCTTAAAGACAGCGTTTAATTCCAAGACGCTGGCTGAGTTCTGGATTTCTGTCGAGAGGGAATACCCACAACTATCCAAGGCCGCTGTGGATGTACTGATGCCTTTTGGCACTACCTACTTATGCGAAAAGACTTTCTCGCCACTCACGTACATTAAAAATAAACACAGATCGTGACTGAATGTTGATGATGAACTCCGAGTGGCGGTCTCCAAAATTAAACCAAGAATGGACTTGCTGTGGTCCAAGCATTGTGCCCATCCATCTCATTAGGAGATGGTAGGCTAATATTTAAAGTAATGAGTAAATTACTATAAAACAGCATTATAGTTTGATTGTTGTGTTCTTTTTTGTTGTAAACATGCTCGTGTTTAGTTAGGCCTATTTGTGCGTGAGCTCCTTTGTGCGCAATGGCATGTGCCCATCCATCTCATTAGGAGATGTTAGGCTAATATTTAAATGAAAGTAATGGGTAAACTACTATAAAACAATATTAGAGTTGTTTGATTGTTGTGTTCTTTTTTTGTTGTAAACATGCTTGTGTTTAGATAGGCCTATTTGTGCGTGTGCGCAATTATGCCCATCCATCTCATTAGGAGATGTTAATATTTAAGTAAGGAATAATTGACGACAAGCCGTTGAATTATTAGAAAACAATTGTGCACACCCGAGCTAATAAAGGAAACACAAAGCCCTTTTAAAAAGTAGGCCTATCAATAATTATTTATTTGTTATATCATCTGGAATAAACGAAAACCCGTGCAGCAGGACTATCAATGTATTTATATATTCAGTTTAATTTTCTATTTATTATAGATAGGACTATGTACTTTATTAAAATTAAACTGCATGTGTCCATTGATTGTGAAGTTAGACATTGAAAATTGCAGATCAAGTGCATGGGGCTGCATGTTTTTTCTTGTTATGAATTATATCCTATTTTCTGTTATTACAGTTAAATACGCGCAGTGATGGAACTAATGCTGTCAAAACTACTTTAGCCGTGCGTTTCCCTGAAAATAATTGCACACCTTATAACGTTCTCAACCAATCAGAATCAAGCATTCAACAGCCCTGTATTATAATATAATGCTTGTTTTGACTGTTGTGTTGTTTTGTGTTGTAAGTATGCCTATTAGTGCGTGTGCACAGTTTCACGCAATGTTTATATACTTTAACCACCTCCGAGGATAGTAGGGGTCGCGAGTCACTCTCACCTTTATTTTGGGGGTCGTGGGCTGAAAAGTTTGGGAACCCCTGCACTACGCCACCAACTCCCGTAAAAAGGTCTTCGCCAGGACTTCGCTACACGACATCACGACGTCGCTCCACAATCTCACCATGTCGGTGTAGCGAAGAGTTGGTGAGTTTTGAAAAGGAGAAGTTGGTCGTGTTGCAGGACATTCAGCGCCAGTTGACCGAAGCAAATGAGTTCGCTCGCCAGTCTCTGGAGCTGAAGAGAGCCAAGCTGGAACTGGCCAAGCTGCAGCATGCCCTAGCAGAGGCGCAATTCAACAGGCCCTCAATCTCGGTACCAATCTTGCAGCCAGCTGAAGGTGAGCCAGTTGTTCTTGGTTTATAGATTTTGATGTTCCTTTACTCACAGTTCCTAATCTGATTTTGGTTTGTGTTTGTCTTTATAGATGCTGAGCAACAGTCACACTAGTGACCATGTCTGTGTGTGTTTGTATGCGCATTTTCATTAAAAATACTTGATCATCAACAAGATTGTATGTCATTCTGTCATCCTTAATGAGTCAACAACTGATTCTCTATTGCCATTGGAAACCTACGCATAAAATCTTGCTCTATCTATGAGATACCTTATTTATCCACAAGTAAATTAAACAGTGTCAATCTAAGTGCACATTCAGATATAAAGGCTCCTTTGAAGAGGCTGCGTAAAGACATTAGTTCATAATGTAAATTATCTGTGTGTTTGACAACGCGTAAGCATGAGGCAAAGCAGCAGAAAGGGAATCCTCTGACAAACATGTGACCTGCGTTCAATGCCCAATAAATGAATGAAGATGAATCAGCAATGTGACGTGCTAATTTGGACATATGTCAACTTTTGACTGAGAATTTCTAAGGTGTAGGCTCCCTCGCCAACCTTAAGAGAAGCATGTCAATGTTTGGCCTTGCATAGAGCACTTATGGAATGGACACAATAGCATGATAGAGTAAAGGTTTAAAGGAATAGAATCACACACAGAACATTTAATGGATGCAAGGTTTGAAACTCCCGTTTTTTTTCCAGAAAACTAAAAATTTCATCATAATACAAATCATAAGAAAAGTCCATTCAATCATGAATGATGGCTAATGATAGCTCGGCAAGTTAATCCAAAAAGAAAATATAAATCAACCAAAACCATTTGCAATCAAAAGCTGCCTTGCCTCAACCCCGGCAACATGCAGGGCAACCCTCTGTGGAGGATAGAGGACCTCAACTTCTCCCTCTCTATCTTCCTCCTCATCCGCTTCCACCTCCTCCCCCTCCGGAATAGGTGCGCCTCCGCGCACAGCCATGTTATGGAGTATGTCTGCTGCCACCGTAACTGCGCAAGGCTTCATGCGCAGTCCTCCTGCCGACTTGTGCAGGCACCGAAAGCGCAGCTTCCAGATTCCAATTGCACACTCGACAACGTTGCGTGTGCGAACGTGTGCAACATTGTTGTGGATTGGTCAGCGGTGTGAATATGTTCTCAGAGGGTATCCACTATCCCAGAGGAACAGGCTCTGACCAAACCCCTCTCTCTCCGCTTGTTCCCCCACGGCAGAATTGGCCCAGACAAAACTGTCGTGGGTGCTGCCTGGCTACCTTGCCACCAGGTCGGAGATCACACCCCTATGGTCCACTATAACCTGCACGTTTATGGCCGCGTATCCCTTTTGCGATATGTACGCCTGACCAATCACTGATGGATTGGCGGTAGGAATGAGTGTGCCATCCACCAGGCCCAAGACTCTGGGGATGCCAGCAATGGCATGACAGCCCTGGTGCACCTCCTGGACCTCCTGTCGTGTTGCCGGCAGCCGGATGTAATCCCCAGCATGGCGCAGAAGGGCGTTGGTGACAGTGTGGACGCACCTCCACACCGAGGTCTTGCTTAGGCCGTAGCCCTCTCCCATGACCTCGATGAAGCTCCTTGTAGCAAAAAACCTTAGCGATGCAAGCAGAATTGGCAATCACTTTAATTATCAAAAGTGATTGCCAATTTAAACGCTTTAATGACATTACGAAATAGCCTAGGCTAATTAGCACCATGTTAGTTCTGATACCAAATAGTCAATTTCATAAATAGGCCTGCATTCCATTACGAACATATTTTATTATTAGTCTTAAAATGTCCATAAAATCATTGTTGATCATGGTTTCATTCAACATACCATAGTTTGACTTGTACTGTGCTGCGCTGATTTCTAAAGAATGCTGCACAGTAGGGGTGTGACGAGATCTCGTGCCACGAGATCTCGCGAGACTAAAACATGACGAGATTTCCTGTTGAGTGAAAAGCAGTCTCGCGATATCACCATGACTGAACGTGTGGGTGAGATTACCATAGAATATTCCACCGCTACACTCACATTCTCCTGCACTATCATTTTGCTGTTTGTATTTTTTTTTAAAAAAACATAAAATAATGTAAAAGTCTGCTCTGCTCATCCTGCACGAGTTTTCGTTGCAATCAGTGCAGCAAGAATCACAGTTCACTGATAGCGTGAGGATGGCGGAGGATTCGTTGCGCAACACACTAAATGTCTGATAAATGTCTTATTTTGTAGAGTGCACGCTCAGCACCGCTGCTCACAGAGTACGCGATCAAGAAATTGAAAGTAAAACATAAGCTCCCCGATGTGCATTGCGTACAAATTAGGCCGCGAACATACAATAGTCCGTCTACCAATACCCATCTCTGGACTGTTTATTTCCGACTATGGTCTCAGTTTGCACTTCGAATATTGAGAGGGTAGGCTACTGTAATGTCTTAAGGACAACAGACAAGGGAGGCTCCGTTTCTGAACTTGAGAACAAGTTCACACCGAAGCAAGAACAACTGTAGAGACAAACACACCAGCCTTGTTTTTCTCTACCGGGCCTTTTCCAAACTCACCGCATTAACCCTATAACTGCCGGTGCAAAATAAAACAGCAATTTCAAAACAATTATAAAGAGTCTGTGTGCTAACTTTGATTATGGTTGCACTTGCACTTATTGTTTGGCCTTAAGACTTCAAGGAGTTCAGTTAGGAGGTCACACACAGCCTCAATCAGAAGTTCTGAAAGCTCTTAAATGTACAGTAAGGTCTGAAGAGACTAATGTGAAATCATACAGGAGAAAAGCCAGTCAATAAAAACCTTTTACAGTGCTTGTATATTGTTTTCTTTCAATGCATTTGATAATTCATACTCCTAATGCATGTCATTTAAGGTCTACTTTATAAGATTATTAGTTAAACATTGCAAAATGCACCTGCATACTATTTTTCCAGTCATTAATTTTGTCATTGAGGATTTCTGAAAAATTGTGCAAAAATCTCGTCTCGTGAACCCAATCTCGTGTCTCGTCTCGTGAGATAAGCGTCTCGTCACACCCCTACGGCACAGGTGGCGGCGACTAGCGTCTCGAGCTCAAACAACGCTAAGAGAAAGCTTACGAATGGTCCAGACCAACCTTACGAAAGTGTGACTTACAGTGACTTACTTAGCGTACGAATGTGTCAGGAATCGTGCCATAAGGTTAAGAGAGAGGTTAAGGAATAGGTTAAGAACTACTTAGCGATAAGAACGTTTTGGGGAACCGGGCCCTGGACACTTCTCACTAGGAACCACTCTAGTTCTTTTGTATTCTCCAGTGAGCAGCTCCAAAATCATCAGCTTTTATGTCACCGGCTTCAACAAGGGTGTCTAACTGTGTTTTGATGTCAGAGGGAATAAATGATTCCTCCAGCCTGGCCTGCAAGACATTTCTCAGATCATAAATGTGCAAAGTGTAACACCCACTAAACAAGGAGTACAACATTAACAGAATGCTTGACTCAATGCCAACAGGTAGCGACTACAATTTGGTTCAATACACTGAGCCAGATCAATGGGCCAATCAGAAGATACCAAGCTCGAAGGAGGCAAAGCACACACAACACACAAGTTTGAGGTTTTAGATTTTTTTGTTCTATTGGCTGTTATGATTTTTTTCCTTTGTGATGATGTAATGAACAGTAAATAATAAATGACAAAAATAAACCAATTGAAATGTCAAACTTTTGACAAAAAAAGGGAAAGTAAAAAATACAATATTATTAATCCTAATCACGTTCTTATTTGAAAGAAATTGCTAAACCCAAAAAGAATACAAGTAAAATAAATTATTCAACAAAACTTTTCTTTCTTGACTCTCTGGTTGATAAATTCCCTCTTTCCTTTTCGGCTGAGGTTTGAATTCCTTGGTTTCTCTAATTTAAATATGACTATTTGTTGTAGATTAATAAATTTAGTTTCAATTTAAGGTCCTAATTTTCCTATCTTTACTGTAGTTTAAACCAATTGCTTCAAATACAAACTCAAATCAGTATTTTAACCCAGATGATTCAATTAAAATAACAATTCACATGAATTTACCTAAAAAAATATACAATATGTATATACAACCAATATATATGTGTCCATATATGTAACCAAATAACACTTCAAATAACACTTCAAGATATACAAACAAATTGTAAATGAGGTCACAAAGCTGCAACAATACACACTTCAAGTCCATTTGATAAATTCAGTTCAGAAAAATATACCTCAGTCCATTGATTTCAGAAGGAAAAAGACATCACTAAGTGGATGAGAAGGTAAGAAGTAAAAGATCCAAATTCAGTCCGGGAGGCTCACCATCTTTCTCTTCTCTCAGCAGGGCTTGATGTATCCTCACCATGCACGTAAATCACAGTAGAAAATCCAAACTTCTACATAAACAACAAAAACTGGCCTGTACACACAGAATAACATTTTTGAAACTCATTTTCAACATTCACGCCATCATTTAACGTTCATTTACAACACGGGCCATACTTCATATAGTACAATGAACATCACTTAACGTTAATGTTAACACACACATAGGAACACAACACACCGATGTAATTCATCACACATATGAAAATAAATCCACAACTCACCGATTCCTCTGAATTAACAGTGTTCTGCTAATATTTTCTCCATATTACACCATGGACTATAGCGATGACTCAACTAACTTTGGCTCGATATTCCGGATCAACAAGGCCATAATAGGTAAGCTCTTTCACAAAATTTCTTAAATTGGCACTAATTTAACTTTAAATAACTTTTATCTACTTTGTTTAGTAGTTGTTTACTAATTGCTTCTCAAAATTAGATCGTTTATCACAAATTTCTTTAGCTTTGTTCACATGCGTTTCGGTTTCATCTTCCTCTCTCAATCTCACCCGCGTCTCACGGTAGGCGGAGTTAACATCGCTGCTCATCACACTCAATTGGAAGATTTATATCTGCAGTGCAGATTCCAACTCTAATCGGATATATTATACGGCAGTAGTGTGCATATTACTAATATAATAAATAAAGCATTTTATTTATCTCAATTTCCTTTTATCACTGTATTTTTTTCACATAAACAGTTTTACTGGAAGGGTGAATACGCCAAAAACATATTTTTTCTATTGACTGCATTTTGATTAACATATTTTAACGGCATCAATTTTTTTTATTGCGAGATTAACGTTCTTTTTGGCCTAGCAAACTTTGTAGTTTTTTTTCACATGCTTTTGCAACAGGATGCTGCATGCGCGGTGCTGCGCTATGAAACCCATTCCATTACAATGGCTTGCGCGCGCCACGCGAGGACGTGTTGTTGCATTGTCAACCAAAGCGCAAGCTCAGTGGCGCGCACGCCGCGGTCAAAGTTCAAAATAGTTAAACTTTTGCCGCTGTGTTTTGTGACGATTACCCAGCGGCCAGCGCTGCGCATTCCGCGTCCTGTCTGAAAGTAAAACGTCTCCGGTTACTTACGTAACCTCGGTTCCCTGAGAGGCAAGGAACGAGACATTACGAATGTCGTATATGGGAACTCCTCTCGTCCTTCACTTCCGCTGAAATTTTATAGGCTAACGCCAGCCGAGCTGGCCAATTGACGCGAATATGCAACTACTGACACATCGTAGCAGTATATATGCAAGTGAGCGCCAATTCCTCTTCAGAATCGAACAAAACGCTAAAATAATGTCTCGTTCTTTGCCTCTCAGGGAACCGAGGTTACGTAAGTAACCGGAGACGTTCCCTATCAAGGCTACGGAACTTCGACATTACGAATGTCGTATATGGGAACAGTATAGAATCCCGCCGTGGTAGCCAAAACAAACCAGTGACACAGATCCAATACCAAGAAAAAAAACGCCCTCCCAGCATGTAAGCTTCCGATAGGCTGAGATTGGCCAATAGCGAACCTCTAACCTCTGATAGGCCCAAAGGGACCTATCACAAGCTTACAAAAACACTGCCAGAATTTGCATATCCCGAGCAGTATAAGTGGGGAAAGTTTGCACTGAAGTAAAACAGGGCAACAACAACAGTAAGAGAAGGCCAACGCGTAGCGGTGGCAACAGTAAAAATCCACAACAACTCATGAGCAAAGCGCCGAGCAGCTCTCTCAATGCTGTGTACACAATGAACTCACCGAAAGCACTCGAGACGCTACAGAGGGCAAATCCAATTTATAAAACCTGGCAAACGTGTTCTGAGAAGACCAGCCAGCCGCAAGACATAAATCCTGAATAGACATCCCTTTAGTCCAGGCCCACGAAGAGGCAATCGCCCTAGTCGAATGAGCCTTGACGTTAAGGGGACATTCCTGCCCCAGGCGATCATAAGGTTGCACCCACCAAAGCACACAAACAGCTGGTCCGATTTCCGAAAAGCAGCCGAACGAGAAATGTATTCCCGAAGTGCTCTGACTGGGCAAATAGCACTCTGAGCATCCGAACCGTGGGAGGTTGATGGCTCAGCAGACAGTGCCGGCAGAGAAACTATCTGCGCTCTGAACGGGGTATTGAGCGATTTAGGGACATAGCCCGGCCTCGGTCTGAGAGTTACATTACAATTTCCCGGCCCAAAGCGAATACAATCCTCACTTACGGAGAAAGCCTGTAAATCCCCAACCCGCTTAGCCGAAGCAAGAGCGAGAAGCAGCGCTGTTTTGACCGAAAGCTCCTTAATGGCAATAGAAGCTAAGGGCTCAAACGGTGGTTTTGACAATGCTTCCAAGACCAAAGCTAAATCCCATGGCGGCACCGAAGGCGGCCGTGAAGGGCGTAATCTCCTAGCTCGCCTGAGGAACCGAATCACCGACGCATGTCTGCCGATAGACTGTCCATCAACATGGGGATGAAACGCTGCAATAGTGGCCACGTATACCTTCAGAGTGGATGGAAGGCTCCCTTCATCCATCCTATGCTGAAGAAAGCGCAGAATAACCGACACAGAGCAGTTCGCTGGGTCTATATCGTCATGCTGACACCATTTCGAGAAAACACCCCACTTCAGAGCGTACAGGCGCCTGGTGGACGGGGCTCTCGCTTCCGCGATGGTATTCAAAACTCGCGCGTGCAGCGCATCCCGCCCGCTCAGCGACCCTGCAGCGGCCACACATGAAGGCTCCACAGTCCGGGGCTGTGATGCCAGATCGTTCCGCTCGCCTGGGACAGCAGGTCCTTCCTGAGCGGAATCTCCCATGGCTGCCCCGCCAGTAACTCCACCAAGTCCGCGAACCAAGGCTGATTTGGCCAGTTCGGGGCTACCAGAGTCACCAACGCCTTCTCCTCCCTGATTTTGCACAACACCAAGGGCAAGATTTTCACCGGAGGAAAAGCATAGAGACAGCCTTTCGGCCACCGCGCAGTTAGCGCGTCCGTCTCCCGAGGGGAACGGGACAGCGAAAAGAACATCTGACAATGCGTGTTCTCGCTCGTCGCAAAGAGGTCAACCTCCGCCCTGCCGAAACGATTCCATATCAACTGAACCGTCCCGGGGTGAAGCCTCCATTCCCCTTGAGGAATCCCGCTCCTCGAGAGCATATCCGCCCCGCGATTTAGAGCACCGGGGATGTGCGGCGCTGCTCTCACAGAGAGGAAGAACCGGTCCGCCCACAGCAGAAGTTCCGTCATTAGTTCAAAAGGGGTTAGTCCTGTAACTCGGTTTGGAGTTGCTCTCAAGTTCCACAGAATAGCAGGTAATAACTTATGCCAGCCTTGGCCAGTTTGCAGAATGGCTTTGGTAAGAGCGGTTTTCAAAGATCTATTCATTCGTTCAACCAGGCCTGAGCTTTCCGGCCTATAAGGAATGTGGAATTTCTGTTTAATTCCCATCAATTTCATTGCTTCCTTCATCAATTTCCCAGTGAAATGAGTTCCATTGTCAGAATCAAGTTCGTATGGAAGGCCCCAGCGAGGAAAAACTTCTTCCACCATTACTCGTGCTGCCGCTTCAGCAGTGCAGGATTTTGTAGGGTATGCTTCCACCCATCTAGTAAATCTGTCCATGATTACAAGTATGTAGTGATACCCTCCACTGGGTCATAAAGGTCCTGTGAAATCAATTTGGAGGTGTGTCCATGGACCTGTTGGTCTGGGTGCATGTGACATTCGCACCTTTACAGATTTTCCTACATTTGCTTTGAGGCATATCAAGCATCTCCTACAGTAATCATCAATGTCTCTCATCATTCTTGGCCACCACCAAGTCTCACTGATTTGAGATTTCATTGCTTTTGCTCCAGCATGTACCTTTCCATGATACAGTTGCATTAGTTCTCTTCTTGTTCCGATAGGCATCACCACTTGTCCTGTTGGAATTCTCCAGATACCTTGATCATCCTCTTTCGCTCCCGCTTTCATCCATTGTTCTTTCTCTTCATCTGTCTCCAATTGATATGACAGAAGATGGAGCTCAGGATTATCCTTGCTATTTTCCTTTACCAAGGTAACAGGAGTA
This sequence comes from Meda fulgida, assembly GCA_030578275.1. Classification (NCBI taxonomy): domain Eukaryota; kingdom Metazoa; phylum Chordata; class Actinopteri; order Cypriniformes; family Leuciscidae; genus Meda; species Meda fulgida. The sequence goes on along the minus strand of CM060617.1, from coordinate 34,597,639 downwards.
AAAGGAAGTAGAGCTGCTTCTCTAGCTGCTGCATCCGCTGCCGTGTTTCCTTGACTTTCTTTGGACTTGTCAGATTGATGTGATTTTACTTTGATCACGGCTGCTTCTCGGGGTAAGTAACATGCTGTAATCAAACGACGAATTATGGAAGCATGTTTTATTTCGCTCCCACTGCTAGTGATAAGTCCACGTCTTTTCCACAGAGCAAGGTAGTCATGGACCACGCCAAAAGCATAACGACTATCTGTATAGATGTTGACTCGATCTCCTTCTGATAGTTCAAAGGCTTCTGTAAGTGCTATAAGTTCAGCTACTTGTGCTGAAAATTTCCCAGAAAGGGCTCCTTTCTTTACAACAGTTCCATCTCCTTTCACTACAGCCCATCCAGTATGTCGTTTTCCATCAACATAATAACTGGATCCATCAACCCATAACTCTTTGTCTGGGTTTTTAAGAGGGATTGGATTAACTGGACCAAGACTATCTTCTTTTACTTGTTTTTCACACTCATGTGGTATTCCCTCGTGTGGTTCCAGCATCATTGTTGCAGGGTTAAGAGTCGTGTCCCTGGTGATTTCCACTCTTAAATCTTTGTTCAACAAAGTTGCTTCCCATTTTGCTCTTCTTGCATCAGTTATGGTTTTGATGTTCGTGTTGTTCAACAGTGTCACTATACTGTGTGGAGTGTGCAATATGATAGTTTGTGCTCCTATCAGATTCTCAACAGCATCCACTGCCCATGTGGCACCATCGAGGGCTTGTATACATCGTGGTTGCCCAATCATAGTGACAGGAATCTTTGTGGAAAAGTATCCAACTGGTCTGTATCGATCACCTGGTTTTTGACACAGTACTGCTGAATATGTCTCATCTCCTACCCTGGTCCACAAATGAAAATGCAACCGTCCGTCAGGAAGTCCCAATGCTGGGGCTGAAGTCAGTTTTTCTTTCATAGAAGTAAACGCTTCCTCAGCTTCTGGTGTCCAGTTTATATGTTCCACTCCAGGCTTTCCTCCCTTGTACAGGTCGATGAGGGGGCTGGTGATGCTAGCAAAATCAGGTATATACTGACGACAATAGTTGAAAAGTCCCATCACCTTCCGCATTCCTGTAACTGTTAGAGGTTTTGGAAGTTGTCGTAATGCCTCTACACGCTCTGTTGTCATTCTCCTTCCCTCCACAGATATTTCTTGGCCCAAATAGATAACCTTGGATTTGGCCAGCTGTGCTTTATCGGGGTTAACTTTGAATCCCCCTTTCCTAAGGGCTTGTAGGACAACATTCAGAGCAAATACATGGCTGTTTTCATCTGGGCTTGCAATTAACAAGTCATCAACATATTGGAGGCAGACACTTCCTGATTTCTCAATTTCAGCTTTTTGCTCCGTTAAGAACTGGTCCAAAGCTCTATGAAATACAACAGGAGAAAGATTAAGACCTTGTGGGAGTCTGTTCCAAACACACTGTTTTGCGCCCACTGTGAAGGCTAATTTCTCTTGAGATCTTTTGTCTATAGGTATAGACCAGAAAGCCGACAGTACATCCAGTACCGTAAAAATTTTAGCATTTCCTGGAATGTCATTCAGAATGGTGGCAGGATTGGCCACAATAGGATGCGGTTTTGGTGTTACACTGTTAAGTCTTGTGTAATCAATGGTTAGTCTCCATGAGTTATCAGATTTCTTGACAGGCCAGACAGGACTATTAGTGGTAGATGAAGTTTGTCTGATGATTCCTTCAGCTTCCAAGTCTGCCACTATCTCCTCCACGGCTCGTCTTGCTTCAGGTCGGATGGGGTATTGTTTATGAGGGGCATGTATCGGTCCCTCAATAACAATGGGATCAATGTTGGCTTTACCACAATCCAATTTGTGTTTAGCCCAAACATCCGGATATAAACTGCACAGAAGACCCCACACACCGTCTTTCTTCCAGTTTCTGATAATTGGTTTGATGTGGGATCTTCGTGTGGTATTATCCCAGCAGTTGTAGCGATTTGACGACTGTCAGTGAATATGATCATGTTTAACAATGGAAGAATGTCCATGCTAATAAGGGTTCCTTGTGAATTCGGCCCAACCCAGAAAGATGTCCATAAGACTTCATCTTCATGTATTTGCAGTGGAACTTGAATACTTTTGCGGAATTTTGTGATACCTCCTCCAACTCCTTCAACATCCATAGTTTCCTCTGTTGTAGGTAGGTTCAGATCTGTTATTGAAATGGCTGCGCCTGTGTCAACAAGGATGTCACATGGGTGGCCCCCTATTAATGCATTGACGAAAAGGCGATTGTCTCTTTTCTTACTAATACAGGGGGCCGCTGATTCCTATTGCGGACGCATAATTCCCTCAATGAGCTGACGGACTTGTGCTTCAGTCCACGTCTTCCCTTGAGGGGTTTCATTATGGTTTTTTGCACTGACCTGTCTAAATGATGGACCTTGACCTTCTGCTCCACCTCCTTTAGCCCAACAATCTATTTTTGAGTGTCCACGCTTTCCACAGTTGCTGCAGGAAATCACCCTATTCTTTGTGTCCTTGTTGTATTGAGCTGTTGCCACTCCTCTTCGATATGGCTTGTTTCCTTCTTCTTTATTTGATCTCATAGCCAACTCTAAGCGGCCAGCCCATTGCATAATTTGGTCAAATGTCTCACCTGGGTTGACTCCAAGTGATAAGGCTTGTTGGTATTTTGTGCTAAGTCCATCCACAAGTGTGTCAGTGAACTGTACATCATCTCTGTCAGGTTGTTTCTTGGCACAGAGAGCCCATCTCTCATAAGCATTCCACTTACGTAGAGCATTTTCATCTGGAGATTCATCATCCTTTTGCTTAATCAATGTCACTAATATGAAAGGAATTTTACCACTGCCCAAGATTTCCTGGATTTCTTTTCGGAACACATCTAATGCTTGCCAAAGACCCAGGGGTCGTCCCTGGCCATCAACCCACAAATCTATCCATTGGGCGGTTGTTATCGAAGCTGGCAAGCGTTCCCATCTGTCTCTTGGGATTTTAGCTTTCACAATGGTGTGTATGTCTCTTAATGTCATTTGATGTTCTTCAATCAATGAGTCTAATTCTCGCCAAAACTCTGTGTTTGGATCTTGTCTCTTCAGAGGAGGCAAGGCTGTGAGAATGGCTTGACGTTCTCCTGGTGTGAATGGTCTCTCTTCTGTCATCATCTCAGATCCTTCCCTTTTAATTACAGGTGAAGAAAATTCAGGACCGATCTTGTCAATTGTGATCATGTCGTCATCTCTTGTCTCATCACCCCAGTCAGAATCATAATTCCGAACTGGTGTACATCGCAGCATGTCTCTGTTTGGCTGAACTGTTTTAGATCTTGTTATTACCGGAGCTGCTTGTAGAGATGCAATATACATTTTGTCAACTGGACCTCCATTTGATCTCGAAGCTTGAGGCTGTGTCAGAGGTTTAGATGAATTTGTATATTGTTCAGGCAAAATTGGATAAATTGGGTTGTAAGGAGGAGGCGTTACAGTTGTTGCAGATTTCACTGGTGCTTGTGAATATTTCTTTTCAGCTTCAGTTATTATATTTGTCCAATCTGGATCAAATGAATCATCATTGGTTGTATTTTCTCCATCTGAACATTTAATAGACATAATTTTGTTCAATTTGTTATATGCTTCAATTTGAGGCTTCATTGCTTCAACAAGTGGGACTGGGCACCCATTGATACCACAACAAATTCCACCTTGTTTCAAAATCCAATGTGCAGAGAGGATTGGAAATACTTTTGACTTGATAGAGTCCTTCTGGGACTCAAGCCAGCTTAACTGCACATCCATAGATGTGTTAATGTCCAGTCCTTTTTTCAAAAACTTAGCTTGCTTTTTCTGTTTTCTTTCTAAGTACCAAGCAGATATTGTTCTGCTGTTAAATCCACTTTCTGCCATTGCAAATTATTTGTCACTCTGTGTCTGTGTGCTCAAACAGCAGGGCTATTTTTGTGAGGGAGTGTGTGTGTGAATTCCAGGGGAGGCCCTCTGCTTTTCTCACTCCACCTGTTCTAATTTCTCAAGAACAAAGAAGGGGTTGGGAAACAAAAAAACAAAAAACAACTCTAATATTTTCTGTTTTTCTTTTTTGTTTGTCTTAATTCAGATTAATTTATATATATATATATATATATATATATATATATATATATATATATATGTGTGTATGTATATATATATATATATATATATATATACATACACACATATATACACACACATATATATATATATATATATATATATATACACACACATCAAAGTTGCTCTCAGATCAGTCTTTTCCTCCAAACACTGAACAGCTTTATTGTCAAAATCAGAATGCATGCAATTCTAGCATCTATTCCATTGATACCCTTCTTCTAAGGGTTCAATCCTCTGCATATTTACGTTTTAGGGTTTATTTGTATTTTTTTATACTGCACTGTACTAACTTGAAGCACAGACCCGCCACTGTAAACCGCTATAAATCACTGCTTGTCACACTATCCTCGTCTTCTTCTGAAACGATTTTTTGTGTATTGGATATATTTTAGAGATAAATCTGCCCTTTATCGCAATCTCTCCATATTCCAACCACCTTACAAGCTAATTGCTAAATCGCCTTACAGCTATTTCCAAAATTTGACTAAGATGGTCTTTTTCCTAAAAAAGATCCACTTTCTACAGTTTTTTTCAAAAATGAAAAAGACTTCCCCAGCATCATTCAATATTCAGAGGTTTACTGACCAGAGCAACTCAAATAAGCCACATTCTAATTATTTAAATTATTTTTATTTTTCTGACACATATATTCATTGGCAAAACAACTGGTACTTTAAATAACACAGTTCTTTTAAGCAGTTTCAGTCAATGTCCAATCATCAGGCAGACTTAGAATTATTTAGAATAGAAAAAGTCTTACCTTGAATGATTGAGACAAATGCCTGAAGATGCAATCCTGTTCGTGACGCCAAATGTAGACTTGGAATTAAAGCCTCTTTTGTTTCCCCGTTATTATTTGATTTACGGGACCAGACACCAGTTATCTTGCCAAGAAAGATTTTATTCTTATATGTCAGGAGAGAAACTTCAAGATGTTGTATTCATGCCAGGTCTATGCGTTTCCGTGTTTCTCTGAGGTAGTACAGTAAGATTGAGCTTTTATACATCACAGAGAGTCTTACAGCTTCCTTGTAAGGTAACAAAACATGTTGCTCTGAGCTTCTAATTAGAACGTATGTCATACGTATACGTTATGTTTAGCATGTCACAATTCACTTCCATATTAGGAACTATCCTTGTTGTTTACATCTGTGATGCACTTACATTGTACACACCCCATAGCAAAATATAGCTTCCCCCTGTCTGACATGTGATCCTCCCATGGATCCATGCTATCTATAGTTCCCTCATGCATTCAAACTCATGCTTTTGAAACTTCATAAGATGATACAACTGATTATGAATATTAATAAAGAATAATAATACAGATACATAATATTTAATAATAAAATAATATTAAAAGAATGAAATTTTGAATCTTCAAACCTGAATTAGCATGCTACATTACTAGCCACCGCCCGACAGGTGTCATAATACCAGTTTCGGCAATGGGAGGCGGTATGCGGGCAACATAACCACCAGCCAAACTACAATACACAAATAACTCGCACGGCTTGCGGGCGTACTTGAACCTGATGTCAATCGGGTGGAAAGTAGCCTACAGCCCACTACTACATTTCAGTTCAGGGAAGAGAGCGGAAGAATGGCTGAAGCCCTTGGCAAGAGATCCTTAGCACCAGCACAACCTCCTGCTGCAGGGAAAAAAACGCACTCGGAATCACAAATAAAATCGGATTAAAAAAAGGAGCAGAACCAGAGTAAACATTGGCACTGCTTTCCATCGCTGGAGATAACTAATGGACATGAAAGAAATGAGGTTCGACTCCGAACTTGCAACATTTCTTTTGGATTGGTAAGTAAGATTCTGTTACTATTAGCTAATAGAGATGATCTGTTCACGTGCGCTAGGGATCTGTTGTGTAACATTTACAAGCGCCAAAATGGTATTTATTGTTTGATTTGCGTAATAAAATTGACAGAATCTGAGAGCTGAGATTTTTTTATATCAACTAACCTGCTCTGTCTTGTCTTTAGGTCTCCGTGTCCTCTTTGCTTTGCGATTTTTCTGTGCGTGACAAAATTGATGTGTGGCGTGAGAGCGTGTGAAAAGTGTCAATTGCGCGTGTCTCACGGTGAGTTCGTGAGAGTTGGCAGCTCTGAATGGCGCTAGCTTGGTCAACATCAGCGAATGCTGTCTGTCAAATTAATGTAATTCAAACTAACAATAAAAATGTAATATGAACAAAACGAATATGAACATATTCACTGGTAAAGGTGAAGGGGAGTAGCTTGAAGATGTCATATTTAAAAATCACTTGACATCAACCAACGTTCCTCTGGAGTCAAAACGTCCTCTATTAGGAGTCGGCTCGGCTTCGGCTATGGCTCTGGGTCGATGTGAAGGTAGGGGCAGAACATAGAGACTGCCGTTTCTCGTTTGTTTCTCTAGAGTAGACCAACTCACTTTCTGGAGGTATACTGCCCCCATCTGGTATGGAATGTGGAGTATGAATTGATTTTTTGGCAGACATTACAAAAGGCACCTTTAATACTTACATTATTTTAATACATGTTATCAGTCATACAATTTATAGGAGCTACAACCATAACATTGACAATGCAGACAATGCAATTTTACACTGGGCATGGAACAGATAGGTTTGAAGGGGGGAAATATATAGTGTTGTTACCTTCTGTGGTTTCTTCTGCTGGTGTTTTTTTTTTTTTTTACTTCTTTTGCACTCCTGATCATGTTTGGGGCCATTTAATTTAGAGATGTTTCGATGCTCTTTGCCAAGTCTGTTCCAAACCTCATTGTCATTTCATGCAGCATCTTAAATACAAAACATTTGTTTACTTCAGGTGCTTATATCCAAATTACACACTTTCAGCCAAACAAGTCCTTAAAGTCAGCATGAACTGGAGGTTGCAATTGACTACCATATAGTGATGTATTTCCAAGACTGAATGTTCAATAAGAAAATAGTAGGTGTGGTAAAATAACCAAAATGACTACAGGCGTTAAATCCCATTTGATTAAAATAACATGAACATGATTATAAATACAGAGTAGACATCTGGATCATATTTTCTATATATAGACACATTTACACTTTCTTTTTAAAATAGATTTTTTTACTGTTTGAGATTTTTTAATGAGCAACGATCTCAATATTTTCACAATATTAAAAAAACAGCAAAATGTTCATACATAACCAGAGGAGCTGCCATCCTTCAAAAATGGAAAGCGGGGGATCAAACTCCCCAGAACATCTCCATACATTTTATGATTTGGGTACCTAAGAAAAATAAGAAAATATATTATTTCAGTACCCAACAACCAACAAGTTTAACATAAAATACAGGCAACTGTTATGAAATACAATACTGTTCCAGGTGTTCTATAGTGATGCTGTCCAACAACACTTGAATCAGTAATGCACAGATGTGAGTCTTGTCCTTCTTCTTAAAGCCGGGATCCTTCCTCTGCAAAGCTGCTTGCTATTCAGGGGGAAAGACAGGCAGGTTGTAGGATGGCCAAGGATGGGAAACAAATGAGTCACAAGGTTCTTGTCTGTAAACATGCATACAATACTTAAGTCTTTTATACAGGATATTAATTTTACTTGCCACAATACAGTCTGTTTAAACTTCAAAACAATGAGACATACTGAGTACAAGATATTTGAGGCACTTCAGTTTCTAGGCTGTTTGAAGAAAATTTAAATTTAAATTAAGATAAGGATTTTAAGCTATGTTATAAGTTTTTTTATATTTAAGGACTTACTTTTTAAAATTATTAAGCTCCTTCATAAAATTCACCTGATGTTTCATTAAAGGAAAAAGTCCTTTCTGTGAGACCCAGCGGAGTCTCCCCATCAATTTGCTGCTCTGTAAAAAAAAATACACCAAATATTATTCTAAAGAAGAAATAATAAATCAGAGAGAGACATGCCACAGAAGTACAATATATTTACCTAGAACACTGCACTCTTTGATATATTGTAATATACTTAGTTTCATCATTCTCTTATGTGTCAAGAGGATGAAATTTTTTCTCCTCCCCTGGTTGCACCAGCATCCACTCCTTCTGGTCCTCCAATTTGAAAGCATGGAAATGTCTTTCAAATGTTATTGGATCCGCAGCTTGCCAAAGATTATCCAAGCACCCCTGAACCGCAAAATCTTCACAATCTTTATAAAGATTGGGATGTCCTCCTCCACAAGATTTAAAATTAAGTTGTCTCCCACACAGTATTTCACGTTGTTGGTCATAAGAGAGCTACACACAACAAGCCTCTCGTCACCCTTAATATCCTCTCACTTCTTCCAATCACACCTTTCTGTATCTCCAGTGGTAATGCTCGAAAAGGTACTGCCCGTCCACTCTTCATTTAGTAGTTCTGACTCAGAGAATCCAGCGAATTCTGTTCCCAGCACTGCGTCAACTGGTGCCTCTTGGCAAGGGTGTAGCTGAGATTCTTGAAGTTACACATGTTGTGGGCTAATCGCTTGAAGTATTGGCGCTTTCCCTCGAATCTCATGCACGACAGCTGTTTCAGTGGCCCAAACTTTAGTATCAGTTGTGGATAATGAATGAGAAAGTGTAGTTTCGGAGTGAAAGTCTCAGGGAATACAGACTGGAAAGAGGACAGGAATTTGTCTATCTGAAGGCTTAGGAAAGGGATGATTTTCCTTTGTATGGTGGGGGACAAAATCACATCTCCTATATCCCTACACTTCAGGTAAATCTCCCAGTGCATCTCGCCTTCTGGAATGTTATGTCCAATGAGAAATGGAAAAATCCTGAAGATGCACTTGGAGCTGAGCTGCAGACCCTGATAGTGTGTTTTTCTTTAGCACACAGTGAAAGTTTCTGAGGGAGGATAGCCTGTTCATTCCTCTCTATGTTAAATGCATCCAATTCAGCATTTCTGAGCTTAATGAGACAATGTGCAAAAAATGAAATGCCTGGATATCTCTGGTAATCACAAGAGGCACTACACCCTCCAGAAAATCGTGCATTAAGTCAGGGGGAAAGTTTTTCTTACCTCAAAGTAGTTCAGCTCAGTGAAAGGACACTCACGGACCACAACATATGTCTGTTTGGATATTCCAGCACTTTCCCTGAGTGCTTGCAGATGGTGCTGATGCACCTGGGAATATCGACTTATTACATCATCTTCGTTAATAACGTTTGAATCTGATGTCACAGTTGGCTCAAGGATATGACGTTAAGGCAGTGGTTCTCAAACTTTTTCGGTCATTCCCCACTTTGGACAAGGGGGAATTTTCAAGCCCCACCTGCCCCCATCGCCCCAACACAATGCTAATGAAATACGCAACAAGCTTAAAATGTTCCAATGTATTGATGTATACTGATAAGTAGTATCCGTATAGTAACAAGTTGTATCTAAATACAAACTATCTATCTACATCAAATAACAGCAAGAAAATAAAAGTGCAGCTGTGTCAAAACGAAAATATTTTCAAAAAGAGTCTTTCTACAAAACAAAACTCAATGAAGTGGTCAAAATCATGTCTTACCCACTCCATGTTTCCAGACATTTTGCCCCTCGCATGATCTATCATATCTTTCTCACTTTATGCTCACTTTCATAATCAACATTGATTAAATAAAAAAAATGCATTAGCCTGTAATATTTAAACATAAATATGAAACTAATACGTTTACTTTAATGGCCACAACACATATACAGGACAGAGAAATTTCATGTCTTGTTGTCAGCCACAACATAATGACGTCACATATTTTCCAACCCAGCCCTCAGCCCCCCTCGCATGAAACAGCTTCCAGCGCGCCTGCCTGTTACCCATCGGCGCAAAACATAGATCATACACATATCTATGGGGGCAAAAGTTTGTTTCCGCTACAATTAATATGGTGTATGTAATATGTACACGTCAATCATTATTTTGGGGGTGGGGAAGGGAATTCCTGTTACACTTGGTGTCACCCCCGGGGGTGATCGGTCTAATAAGCGGCAACACACAGCTATAAGGACGGTTTGCTCTCACACGCGCTGCATTTATAGCCACACACACACGATCGTGGGCGCGCAGTCACTCTCCAGTCTAGTGCCCGGTCTTGCTCCAGATTCTGGTAGATTGAATCTCATTTGCGGGCGTCAAGGAGCCGCTATCAATATACGGGAGACTCCCGGAACTTCCGGGACAGTTGGGATGTCTGGATAAATATATAAAGGCATAAAAAGGAACATTTCCTCCCATTTGGCGCGCCCCACACTTTTTGAGAACCGCTGCATTAAAGGGAGACGAAACGTAATTTATTCTTTCTTTTGAGCTAATTCTAATCTAAATTAACAAAATAACATCAGTCATCAGTAATATAAGTCGGTAAGAAATGCAAGTGAATGGATGTGTAACTCTGGATTGTTGTCAGGACAAGTGCATAGTTTTGAACCAATAGTAACATTCTCAAAACTGACGCCCCGATCTGGCAAACTGCTCAAGCAACAACTTAGCAGCGCCCCGACTAGCCGCACTACATTGCTTAAATAGGAGCCAAGACAGGATTCAGGTCTTCTCAGACCATGCCCCAATCACCAATCAAACCTGCAAAGAGAAACAAAACAACCAAACCCACACAAAACTATCTGAATCCTAACACTGATCCTACAAAAGCGACAGATCCGTCCACTGCAAAAGCAGCAGGTGAAGCCTGCCAGTCTGTGAGCAGACAAGTTGTCAGCTGAAATAGTGGCAAGAGCGCATTTCAAAATGATGTTGTGACCATTTACACGGACCTGCAGTCCTTCAGTCTACAACAGTTTCAGGTCATTAATCAGGGGCAGCAAGATGTATGAATACTTCTTTAGAAATTGATTTATTACAAGGAACAGGGTCTCTGCAGGTCCTCCTGGAGAGGAAGTCAGCCACAGCCATCTGTGCACCCGGCCTGTGGACCACCTGGAATTTAAAAGGCTGTAAAGCTAGATACCAACGGGTGATCCGCGTGTTGGTATCCTTCATGCGGTGGAGCCACTGCAGGGGAGCGTGGTCCAAACAGAGGGTGAACTCCCGCCCCAGTAGGTAGTAGTGGAGGGTGAGAACAGCCCACCTGATGGCCAAACACTCCTTTTCGATGGTGCTGTACATCGTCTCTCTCTTAGAGAGCTTTCGACTGATGTACAGCACCGGCCGCTCTTCACCCTCCACCTCCTGGGACAGGACGGCGCCCAGCCCCCTGTCCGTCGCGTCCGTCTGTAGGATAAAAGAGAGAGAGAAGTCAGGAGCATGTAAAAGCGTCCCGCCACACAGAGCAGCCTTTATCTTGGTGAAAGCCTGCTGACACTGCTCCGTCCACTGGACCGTATCTGGTGCTTCTTTTTTAGTCAGATCAGTAAGCGGGCTAGCGAGGTCCGAATAATTAGGCACAAACCTTCTGTAATATCCCGCTAGCCCCAGGAACTGTCTAACCTCCTTTTTGGTCTTAGGTCTCGGACAGGTCGCAACCGCTGCCGTCTTATCAATTTGGGGACGCACCTGTCCGTGACTCAAGTGGAGTTCCCCTGCAGCAGGTACCAGTGGTCCCGGCTCAGCATCCCCCACCTGAACAATCGCTGTCTTTCCCTTGCTTTTCTTACTCCAAGAGGCACCCGTCGATAATGACCCCAATAATTCACTAAAGGCAGGCCAATTCGTCCCCAAAATAAGCGGATGCCGGAGGTGTGGGTTAACTGCTACCTCAACACTATGCTTTTGCCCCCTAAATTGAATTACCACAGGCATTATCGGATAGCTTACCACCACCCCGTGCACACACCGCACCTTAACCATGCGGCTGTTATCCAATGCCCCCGGTTGTATCAGACTTTGATGAATGGAGGTTTGGTTACAGCCTGAATCCACCAAAGCCTGATAAGTACCCCCCTTGATACTCACTGGTATCTGGTACAGGCCAGTTTGATCGGGGGCAGCCTGTGGCGCGTCAGGAACCCGGATCAGTGTCCCCACCTCCATCACCGGACACCGGTCGATAAAGTGTCCCGGGTCCCCGCAGCGCCAACAGGCCGCCCCAGAGCTCCCCGCCGCTCCAGTGGCAGGAAGCGGGTCAAGGAATTGGCGTGGAGAGTGCAGGGCTGCCGGACTCGGGACAGGGTGGTCGGACGCGGCGGGCCCCCTGGGTGGGGCCCGGGACGCAGGGACGGGCTCCGCCGGGGTCCCTGTCCTCCACCTTGGCGCCGGCCGGGGCACCAGCCCCCCACGAGACCTGGGAAGGGGCACAGGTTTGGGGAGAGAAGGGGTAGAGAGAGAGAGAGAGGGAGAGAGAGAGCCTGATGGAAGGGGTTCGCCGACCCCTGAGCACGCCACCATGTGATCTTCCGCCAGGCGGATGGCCTGGTCCAGCGACGTCGGGCGGTGGCACTGGACCCACTGAGCGGTGACAAATTGCTCCAGTACCACCTTGCTGATGATGTCCTCGACGTCGCCTCCGTCGGCCATCAGCCATCTGCGGCAGGAGTCCCGGAGCTGTTGCGCCAACACGAAGGGTCGGCCAGACTCTTCCAGGCTCAAGGACCTGAACCGCTGACGATGTTGTTCGGGGGTCCAGCCGACCCGCTGTAGAATGGCGCGCCTCAGATCTTCATAGACCAGGAGGTTCTGGACTGGCAGTTGGTGGGCGGCTATCTGCGACTCACCCGACAGCAGAGGGATGAGCCGCATGGGCCAGTCCGATCGGTGCCATCCCCGGGCCTCGGCGGACCTCTCGAACAGATCCAGGAATGCCTCCGGATCATCCTGGGCTCCCATCTTGTTGAGAGGCAGGGGCGGGGCCGAGACCGTAGCTGGAGCGGGGACGGCCCGAACCTCCCGGTCGAGCCAGCTCCGGAACAGCTCGCGGTCTTCTTGCTGGCCTTGGAGCAGCATCTGAAAACGCTGGTCTTGCTCCTCCTTTACGGCCAGCAGGGCGTGATGTTGCTCCCTGTGAAGACCCGCGAGCGTCTGGATGAGATCCGCAAATGGCGTTCCCGGCGGGGTCTGCAAGGCGGCGGCAGTCTTCTTCTTCCTGGGTTTCGGCACCAGTGTAGTGTAGCGTGAGCTCAGAGTGGGTGGAGGAAGAAGAAGACGGGGTCGGCGAAATTGGGACTCGCACTTTATTACAAAAATAAAGAGAGGAAAACAAAAAGGTGCGCTCGGGCGCGGCCGCTGTATCACACACAGCAAACAAAACAAACATGTAACCTTGACAACAAACTCCAACAGTGCTTCTCAGTCTCTAGTGCGAGTTCCAGGTCTCTCTCATCTCCTCTTTCACAGCCGGCAGCTTATATGCAGTCTCCACGCCAATTACTGCAATCAGACACAGGTGTTCGTCATCTGCACTTGACCCACTTACTCACCGCGCAGCTCGCTGACTCATCTCCCGCTAGACTTCGCGAAACCACGCCCCCCTCGCCACAATTGGGTTCTTCCGTTCGGCCTAGCACTCTCCCCTCGCACCTCTACCAAGTGTATGGATGCAGCTCTAGCACCCCTGAGGCTCGAGGGCATCAGGGTGCTCAATTACATTGACGACTGGTTGATATTGGCCCAGTCGCGAGAGCTGGCGATTCGGCATCGAGATGTCGTCCTCGCCTGCATCCAGAGCCTGGGGTTGAGACTCAACACGAAGAAGAGCGTGTTGACACCAGCCCAGAGAACCACGTTCCTGGGAGTGGTGTGGGACTCGGTCACGATGCGGGCGCAGTTGTCTCCTGCTCGGATCGAGTCCATCCTGACCACAGTGTCCAGGATAAAGCTAGGCCAAGCCATCACTGTCAAACACTTTCAGAGAGTGTTGGGTCTCATGGCAGCAGCGTCCAGCGTGATACCTTCTGGCCTGCTACACATGAGAGCCCTACAGTGGTGGTTAAGAACCAAGGGGTTTTCCCCCGAGGGGAAATCCATTCCACTTGATAAGGGTTACGCGCAGATGCCTTCGTTCCCTATCAATTTGGAAGAAGCCTTGGTTCTTGTCCCAGAGTCCCAGGCTGGGAGTGTCATGTCGCCGGATATCAATTTTGACAGACGCCTCCCTCACGGGCTGGGGCGCTGTCATGGACGGCCGCTTTACGAGAGGTCTCTGGCAGGACCAACATTCCTCTTGGGACATAAATTGCCTAGAAATGGTGGTGGTGTTCCGGGCTCTGAGGAGCTTTCTGCCAGACCTCCATGGTTGCCATGTCCTAGTAAGATCCGACAACATGTTGGTGGTATCTTACCTAAACCATCAAGGGGGTCTGAGGTCGCGCCCTCTGTGCAGACTGGCGCATCAGATCCTCCTGTGTTCCCAGCGGAGACTGTCGTCTCTCAGGGCGATGTATGTCCTGGGGGACCAGAACCAGGGAGCAGACATGCTGTCAAGGGAGGGGCTGAGGCCCAGGGAATGGAGACTCCACCCCGAGGTAGTGGAGTTCATATGCGAGAGGTTTGGCCCAGTGGAAGTGGACCTATTTGCGTCTCGAGAGACGACACACTGTCCACTGTGGTTCTCCCTCACACATCCAGCCCCGCTGGGGTTGGACGCCATCGTGCAGATGCGGCCGAGGCTGCGTCTGTACGCCTTTCCCCCAATCGCTCTGCTCCCAGCAGTTCTGGAAAGGGTCCGTCAGGACGGAGTCAGCCTACTATTAGTAGCCCCGTGTTGTCCGGCCCGAGTATGGTTTTCAGACATCATCCTGCTTCTGGCAGGCCCATCATGGCAGATCCCTCTGAGGAGGGACCTGTTGTCTCAGGGGGGGGCTCAGTTCTCCACCCTCAGCCTGAGCTGTGGAAACTGTGGGTCTGGCCCCTGAGGGGGCACAGTACCTAGAAGACGGCCTGTCAGCAGAAGTGGTTGAAACTATACTCACTTCCAGAGCTCCCTCCACGAGGAAGTTATACGGCCTTAAGTGGAATGTTTTTTCCGTTTGATGCAGAGAGCGTGATCTGGACCCAGTTCACTGCCCAGTGGCTTCAGTGCTGGAGTTTCTCCAAGACCGCTTTTCTGCCGGGCTTACCCCGTCCACACTCAAGGTTTATGTGGCTGCCATTGCGGCATTCCACGCTCCTCTGAGTGATGGTCCTCTGGGGAGGCATCACCTGGTCGTACGTTTCCTCCGTGGAGCCTGGAGGATGAGACCTGCGACTCGCACCAGGGTTCCCTCTTGGAACCTGGCAGTGGTTCTCGAAGGGCTGGCCGAGGCCCCCTTCGAACCATTGGAGTCGGCTGAGGCCAAGAACCTTTCATTTAAGGGGGTCTTTTTGTTGGCCATTACTTCTCTGAGGAGGGTAGGAGATCTCCAGGCGTTCTCTGTTTCCAATGGGTGCTTGGAGTTTGCTCCAGGCAACATTAAGGCCATCTTACACCCCAGACCCGGCTATTTGCCCAAGGTGCCATCTAATGTGGCACGGCCTATGGTTCTGCAGGCATTTCATCCTCCACCTCATGTGACGGTGGATGAGGAGAGACTTCACCTGCTCTACCCTGTCAGAGCACTACGATGTTATATTCAGAGGTCCTCCTCATGGCGTAAGTCGGACCAGTTGCTGGTGTGTTTCGGGTCGCCCAAGAAGGGGCTTCCTGCCTCTAAGCAGACCATCAGAAACTGGATGCCTTCACCAATGGCCGTGAGGGCTCACTCCACCAGAGGCATAGCATCCTCTAGAGCCCTCCTTTCAAGGGTTTCTATACATGACATATGTGAGGCGGCTGGCTGGGCCACTCCGCACACATTTATGAGGTTTTACAGTCTGGACCTTCCCTCTACACCCGGTGCACGAGTGCTTTCGTCCTAGATTGTGCCTGAAGACAGCTTCACACTAGGATGAGCGGGGTTTGTTATGGTATAGTGGGTATCTCGTTCCCCTAGTGCCATCACCGGCGCAGTTCAAGTTCCCTCGAAAGGGAACGTCTCGGGTAACGAATGTGTGGCGAACAGGACGGCCGAGGGACGTGAGAGAACGGCGCGAGGCCGGTGGTGCGATTGCTAATGAGCAACACCTATGAAGCACACCGGTCTCGCATCTCTCACGGAGGAGCGGAAGCATAAAGGAGGAGCGACGACGTTGATGATCGAGAGAGGAACAGGCCTGTATTTTAGTTGTGTTTTGTTTTTGTATTTTATTTTAGCCAGCAGTCGTCCGCGAGGGGCTGCTGGCAGTTCCTTATGTTTATTTTCGGTAGCCAGCAGTCGTCCGCGAGGGGCTGCTGGCGGTGTTTTTGTTGTTTGTTTTATTTAAATAAATTATATTTTGACTGTTCGCCGGTTCCCGCCTCCTTCTTCCCTGAACATTGCTACACTGGTGCCGAAACCCGGGAAGAGGGAGGAACGCGCTGTCAGAGAGTCCTCGCCGGTGTGGGGAATCCGCGGTGCCATCGAGCATGGTGCGCGAGTCGCCGCCGCTCGCCGTGGGCCGGAGCCTGCTGCCATCCGCCGAGCGAGGGGAGGAGCAGGGAGCGGGGGACTCGCGGCCACGGACGCTCGAGGCGGTGCGCTGGAGTGAGTTGCCGGTGGGACGGTCGAGCTCGCTGCCGGCCGCCTGGGTATTGGAGGGGCGGCTGCCATCCGGGAGGGAGAGGAGGAGTCGCCGCCGCTCGCCGTGGGCCGGAGCCTGCTGCCGTCCACCAGTGAAGGGGAGGAGCAGGGAGCGGGGGACTCCTGCCGTCTGCCCAAGGCACCCGAGGAGCCGTCGCCGTCCACCGGGCGGCGGAGGAGCGTCGAGCCGTCCACCGAGGGCTACCCAGCGTCACCGCCAGGCACCGCGGAGGAGAGCGCACAGCTGGTGGGGGACCAGATGGCAGCGCGTTGTGGGAACCGGACCAAGTTTTTTTTTTTTTTTTTTCCTCTCTCCCCTCTCTCGATCTGTCGCTCCTCATGCTTCCGTCTCCGTTTCCCTCGGTTTGTCTGTCCATACTCCCCAGGGATCGCCGCCGCCGGGGGGGGAGTAGGCACAGCCTCGTGGGTACCCCCCGGCCTGTGAGGGGCGATGGGGGTATGTGGCGAACAGGACGGCCGAGGGACGTGAGAGAACGGCGCGAGGCCGGTGGTGCGATTGCTAATGAGCAACACCTATGAAGCACACCGGTCTCGCATCTCTCACGGAGGAGCGGAAGCATAAAGGAGGAGTGACGACGTTGATGATCGAGAGAGGAACAGGCCTGTATTTTAGCTGTGTTTTGTTTTTGTATTTTATTTTAGCCAGCAGTCGTCCGCGAGGGGCTGCTGGCAGTTCCTTATGTTTATTTTCGGTAGCCAGCAGTCGTCCGCGAGGGGCTGCTGGCGGTGTTTTTGTTGTTTGTTTTATTTAAATAAATTATATTTTGACTGTTCGCCGGTTCCCGCCTCCTTCTTCCCTGAACATTGCTACAGTATGTAACCCTTGTTCCCTGAGAAAGGGAACGAGACACTGCGTCGGTTCGCCACACCTCACCCCGCCTGGAGCACTTGCTTCATAGCAAAAGCTGACATTTTTGTGTGCCGGCGTCCTTTTGTATACATCCGCTCATGCCGTCACACGCTATGTCATCGCGCAACGCCAATAGGATTGGATTCGGTTTCATTCATAAATTCAGACGCGCTACGCTGAAGGGCGTTCCCCTAGTGTCGTCACCGACAAAGTGTCTCGTTCCCTTTCTCAGGGAACAAGGGTTACATACGTAACCCGAGACGTTTTCCTGATACATTAGACACAGTGCTTCCATGGACAGACTACCGTAGAACATCAATCACTTTCCCAACTAAACCTAAACTAACTTTTCTTCTACTGAATATTAGAAAAAAACATCTTTGTTCTCTTTCTATGGATGTCGTCACTGATGATAGAAAGCTCATTTATCTTTAAACACATTTATTTGTACCGAACATTTTATTACATGCCTCTGCATGCTGTGAGGTTCTTTATCTTATTTTCATTTAAAATAAATTGCAAAAGTTTTACATTTTCCTTTCTCCGGCCAATGACGATTCTGAAAGAAAATGTGCGGCTGTTTATTGTTTCTGTAGTAACAAACACAATTTTTGTGCACATCTGATCACAACACTAATTTATTTCATGAATCATATGCAACACATGCATGCCTCCTTACTTGATAAAAGTATTTCATATGGTTTGTGTACAGGTTCTTATCAAAATGATCTATGGTACCATTTGTCATTTCTAGGAACCGCAGACATACTAGATCTAATGAGAGGGGCATTTTGACTCAGGGACTCCATGCACCAGATGCCCCAATGACAGCACCACATAGGCTTCCTCCAGCACTACAGAAAGAACAGAATCTGTAATGACAAGCTTCATGTTTTCAACTTGCCTCCAAACACAGCTGGGACGGCAAAAATCAGATATGGGCCACCAATACCTCAGATAACACTGCCACCAGCACTTGGACCGACCTCACTTGTTGAACCAGGGCAGCCATCTAGACCACTTCCAGTTATCCTTCCCACTCCTGTTTCATTCCAGCCTATTATGCTCATTGTAGCACCACCTGGACAAACTATGCCAGCAGCAGCACAGCCTTCTGTACAATACACCTACAATACAATACACCAGTACTAAAAGAAGAAAAATAATCGAATCTCATGCACCACAGCTGTTTCAGTGGCCCAAACTTTAGTATCAATTATGGATAATGAATGAGAAAGTGTAGTTTCGGAGTGAAAGTCTCAGGGAATACAGACTGGAAGGAGGACAGTAATTCGCCCATCTGAAGGCTTAGGAAAGGGATGATTTTCCTTTGTATGGTGGGGGACAAAATTGTTGTGAGTCAGGCTGCTGACTGCTCTCCTGCCCCCATTTTTCACGAGCTGAACTCAAAGATCTAAGACTTTTTCTATGTACACAAAAGGCCTATTTCTCTCAAATATTGTTCACAAATATGTCTAAATCTGTGTTAGTGAGCTTTTCTTCTTTGCCGAAATAATCCATCCACCTCACATATCTGGCAATATCAAGATGCTGAATAGACAGCATGATTATTGCACAGGTGTGCCTTAGGCTGGCCACAATAAAAGGTCACTCATACTGAAAAATTCATACTGGAGAGAAGCCACAACAGTGCTCACACTCTGGGAAAAGTTTTACCCTATTATGTAGTCTAAACAGTCATAAGAAAAAGCATTGCCTGAAGTTGTGTGAGTAAGCACAGTGTTTATAACTAGGAGTGGCCGGTGTACCGGTATACAATATCAACCGGTATAGATTTGAGACTATCGTCTTTATTCCTGTTTCGTGTGACATTGCAGTCACAAAAGCCTTACCTTCTTAAAAATAAAGGTTATTTATTGCCATCTGTGGTCCCATGAAGAATTGTTGCACAAAAGGTCCTTTATAGTGGAAAACATTCTTTAGATTATTAAAATGTTCTTCATACTAAGAAAAAAAAAATTCTTCTCAGAACTGTCAACACGATCTCATGAAAATGCGTATCTATAACACAGATTTAAATTCTCATACCATTTATACGGCAAAATCAGTTTTGCGTACATATGATACGCACTGTAAACCCCTTGGGTAGGATTAGGGGTGTGGAGTGCGTGCGTATTACACGCCATAAAGTGCGTATTATATGCATGTATAAACTGCATATCATATGTACGCAAAAACGATTTTTGGCTTATAAATGGTACGAGAATTTAAATTTGTGCTATAGATAGCACTTTCATGAGATCGGGCTGCAACTGTTCTGATTCTGGTAGAATTTGCTCTTCTATGGCATCATTGCGAAAAGCCTCCTTTTGGAACCATTATTTTTAATAGTGTATGCAATAAATGCACGTTCTCAAATGATCTAGGTTTTCTATAGGGTAGTTCAACTGCTCAGGTAATTGCATCACTATTATCCACTTTAATGCCAGTAAAATGACACTTTAAAATCAGTCAGTACATATAAAGATACATATCAGTCAGTCAAGTGAATATGAAGATATCTATTCATTAAGATATACACCAAAGTCCTTGATATCTTGATATCAAGCAAACATTTCGCTGGTGTGATTTTCCGCTTCGTGAGGGAATAAGGTAATGCCGTTATACTGTACTTTCAGCGAATAAAAGGTAAAATACTGCAATTTTCCTGGTGTTATTTTTTTTTATTGTTTGGGTCATTCAGCCCTTCTGGGCCAAAGACAGCGTTTTGATCGGGGTTTAAGATTCATGATAGTACATTATCAATTATTATTGCTTTAGCAATATTAGGACTTTCCTGATTAACAAAGTTCCAACAACATTTAACAGATTTCTTAAAGTGAAAGAAACTTGCAAGAATGTCTCGCTTTTTATTTTAATTTTAAAATGTTTTCCCCTAACTTTGAAATGGCCAGGAATTTGTTGACATTGAAGTGTAGATGAAATATTAATGTTGTTTCAAAATGAACTCTATACATCAGATAGCAAAAATTATTAATGTTGATATTACATTTCAGTTGTATTTTGTTTAAACAAAAGTCGTCACCTTTACAGATTGTTTCAAAGCAGCTATGCAGAGTAATAATAAATTGAGCATTGAGCAGTAAAATATATAGCCTACTTGTTTTACAAACTGCTATCTAGTTAAAATAGCCTATAATATAAGGTTTCATTTACGCTCTTAAAATATATGTAATATTTGTACATTTTAATCCAAAAAAACGTAAAGAAGGTTAACTTCATATTTTAAGCAGATTTTGTGTACTAGTTGAATCCATCATGATTCATGAAACAAGTTGATTCAATTCACTGTTTATGCGACTTTAGGGACATTAATATATATTTTTTACTGGGAGAAATCTAAATCTCACAATTAACTTATACTTGCATTGAGCTGCTCGGACAGAACTGGAGTTCTGGACTTTTTTTTTAAGGTAAATCTTCATCTCTTTATAACTCTCACATTTTTTTTTTTTATCTATAATACTTCTACAATCTAACTTTCAAATTTTATATTAAACAACATCAGAAATAGTTAAAGGAGCCCAGAAGGTAAATATAAATGCAAACTCCTTAGCAGGTATTTCAAGTTTGAATCTTATTTGGGGAGATTTTTGTTATATAATCTCAAACAAGAAAACCGATTTTATCTTGGTTGTCTTGTATCTAATCTGTGAAGGTTAGTTTATTAGAGATGGTTTCCGCCAGTAGAGGCGCTCGTGCACCCGAAGCAATGACACACATCCGAGTGTATGAGAAGAAGAGAAGTGATCGAGGGAAGGAAACATAAACATGAGAAGTGGAACATAGCCCTTCATTCTGCTCTAAATCAGCTGTTTCAGACGGTGAGTATATTCATTTGATCGTTTATTAAGAGAAATCTAAATCCAAAATATTAAGCGAGTCAGTTCATTTAGTGAATCACTCAGAAATGTTTCGAAATTAACCGACTGGTACACTAGTACACTCGTGAAAATTAAATCGTTAAGGTTTTTCAAATGATTATTTTTTTTAAGATTATGAGTTGTCTTTTCATTTTATGCTATGAGAAAATGCAACCTGCTAAACGGGAGTTTTTAATGATGAATCTGATGTCAACATAAACATCAGCTAGAGGAGTTAGAAGTTAAAGTTAGTAAAAAAAAAAAAAAACTAATTGAATTGTTTCTTAACAGTTAACGAAACAAAAGCTGTATGAGCTGTGGAAAATTATAAGTGATCTAGGTGCTTTATACCGCGTATGCCATGACATCGAAAACTGAGTAAGTCTTGAAAAGAAGGAGATCTGTATATCAAACTAGCTACAAATTACTGAAGCTTACCTCCAGTTCGTGTTGCAAAATGGATACACCATATTAGCCACGTCTTCAAAGCCACCTGCAATGTATCTACCGTGTCTCTTTTATTAATTTGTCAAATGCTCATGTTAAACAAGCTGTTTTTGAAATAAAGCTGTTTTTAATTTTCATTGATAACTGATTATTACAGTGTTCACACATAGACTGTTAATCATTTTAAATATTGGCCTATAATTCATTGCAATCTACCTAAATAGACAATTTTTAATCTGTTTTCTTCTATCTATTCTTCGCAGCATGTCGGTTACACGGGGTTGCGCTATAAAATTGTTGCGTGGCAAATGAACAATAATAGCCTATAAATGTAATAATAAAAGTAGGCCTTCACTAATAATAATCATTTTATATATACATTGGAAATGTTAAATACTCTTTATATATATATATATATATATATATATATATATATATATAGCTGATGCTTGTTTTGACAATATCTCTGGATGCACGATATCATGGTCTATTGGCGCAACCCGGCACGGGGGTTTATTGCACATATTGTACACGTATAGTTGCAGCTTGATGATCGGACCGTTTAGTGTGAGCACATAAAACGCGAGCTTTGGCTTTACATCGCATGCGATCTACTCGTTCAGTGTAAGTAGGTAACCTTGCTGAAATCGCACAGACATCGCACAGTGTATGCCCGCCTTAAGTGAACAGGAATTCAGTGGATTCACACCCTTATTCATACACGGTTGTCACTCCTGAAACGGTGTGTAGTATGTTAGCAGCATGAAAAACTTCAATTGCAATAGTGAATGGGATAGGCCTATATACAGATAGCTTGCAAAGTGTTTCCTTTATAATCACTGAACCTGTCAATCACTTCAGTTCAGTTTTGCACTCTTTCAAAAACTTCTGTTATAATCAAAGAAGCACAATGACTCTTATTTATATTGAGTCTTCACTGTTTGTTATAATGAAATGATTTGCGAGTGTTCAGACCTCAGTGAGCTCGCATTGAAAGAAAACCATGGCAATTTGGGTGGAGGGGATCCTGACTTAAATAAACACCTTATTGGCCACTGCATTCATGTGCTCAACAGACTCTCTATGATTGGCTAGAATGTTCAACGCTGCAACTATTTACGTTGCAAATGTTATATTTTAGCACAAACACGAATATGCACAGGACCGTTGAATGCAGGTAAAATCAGCGGATATCTAATTAAGTGCCCCCCCCGTTACTCAGTTCCACTAATACCCCTGTCAGATGCCCCTGGACATCGGTTATGCTCATCTTTGGTAGCTCCTTTGAAGGCATCTTGAGTAAAATAGCTATATATTTAATAGCACTACAATGGATCGAAAGCAGTAACGATGCAACCTGTTCAACAGAACACGGAAGTCTGTTTTGCATAACCCCCATTCCCATCTTCCTACAGCTGAAGAAGACAGCAGAAGGAATTTCTCCAGGAGAAACAACTGACTTATTATTTTTAAGATGGAGTTTGAGGAAGAACCCTGCAGAATGAGAGATGGAGATTCAGAGGAACAAACAGGTTGGTGCTCCTTTTGAAGTGGAAAACTGTGTCTTGGATTGACCCTATGGGGAAAGTCATCAGTGTGTCCTGGTTTTGAAGCATGTGTGAACACACTCCAATTGCATTGGCTGACAAAAGTCATTAGGGGAAGTATAAGAGTTTGCCCGTAATACACCTCATCAGCTCTTGTTTTCCACTTGTTTGTTTGTGCGCGTGTAAGACAAACACTCCGGTGGAATGCATCCGACTCACAAGGAAGCTGGATATCCTCATCATGATGCATTCGTGGTAAGGCGCTTTGTTCTTCTTTGATTCCTCCCGAGGGATGGTAATCTAGCGTTTGCATAAGCACGTTCGGTGCTCAAGGAAGTTGGAGGCACTCACAGCAATGCACTAATGATAGCAGACTCTGGTCTCGCTTGACTCTCGATAGGGAGATAATATCACGTTTGAATGGAGCGCGTTCAGCTCTCAAGTTGAATGCATTCTTTGCGATGCTGTTGCTGTGAGAAGCTCCACCCATGGTTATTAGGGTTCCTAATCTCATTGATTAATGTGGAATGCCTAATTCTAAGGAATTTGATCCAGAGAGTGTTGAGGTGGATGTTATTAATAAATCTGCTCCCTCTGCTGTACACACACTGGTGAAGGTTGTACTATCTCCTGAGGCAGATCTAGCCACCAGTGCCACAAAGCACATGGCCAATGAAATTGGACGTTTAATGGTTGCTATTTTTTCCATGGAGATGTATTTGTGATGAGAGCAACCATGGCCGATTTGACACAGGATTAAAGCAGGTTTTTGGTAAAACAGGAATCGGAAACCGCTCTTCAATCGTCTATTTCAGATGCATGCTGAGCAGTGCTTGATTGCGACATCCTCCCCCGTCCCTTAACGCGTTAACGCCCTTAGAGTAGCATGGGTCAGTGGCTGTGAGCAGAGGTTGGTAAAAACCCAAAACCCAAGGTCTGACCCGAGACCCGAGCAGGTTCGGGTCCAAAACATCAATGAGTGCCTCAGACACAGGTCGGGTTCTGTATTAGTGGCCTCGTGTCTCAGGTAATTTAAAATACATGAGCTTTTTCCAAATAGACCCGAGAAGACCCGAATTCTTTTAGACTGTGTCGGGCATTTAACAAAATCTTATTATTTAAAACAATTCTATTACAACTTTATTATCTCACTTTTTCTAAGCTCTCTCTGAATCATGCTTGCTCCACATTTTTGCCTACCATTTCAAAGAGCACCATCAGTATGGATTAAAATAAACTTTAATCAACTAATGGTCAGGTAAATAACATTATGGCAAAAGTTATAGGACGTAATGAGGTTACATCGATGAGTGATTGACATTTCAGCACTTCTGCGTGTACTTGCGAGTTCATGTTTAGTGCATGTTTAATGTTTTCCCAGGGCTGAGTTATATTTTCACATATGTTAGTGTTTAAAGTAAAATTATACGCTCCCCTATGGATAGTCCTATTGCTTGGGGGGTCCCCCATTAGGGTTGATGCAGGGTGAATAGAGTATGTAGAGGAAGTGGTTATGGCCAAGGTTGCAGTCAATTTCCTCCCGGTGGCAATCATTCCCTAAGAGCTGTGTCAAGTGGAAAGAGGCTCTCACGGCTAAGACATTTTATTCCTTAGAGCTAGAATAGAATAGCCCACAATGGATGGAGGAATGTTCTATAGGCCAGGACTTCCCTTGCTATGAAGGCATAGAAGCTGGAATATTTTCTATATTTATGGGAGATAATGAGTTAGGTGATGCTACCACTAGATGTGCTATGTACCTCTTTTTATGGATGCACCCTGTGTTGATGCTTGGACTGCGGCTAAAGTAATCTGTTGAGTCGATGTATGCTATACCCACTATGCTTGTGCATATTCTCACCTAGTGAAGCATGCATTCCTGCAGCAGGGCAGAGTGGGAACTTTTTCCCCATAGCATCAATTCAAGATGCTATGTTGCAGTGTTGAGTTCCACTTCGAAAGGGAACGTCTCAGGTTACAACTTTAACCATGGTTTCCATCCCATTAGGCCTGCCTGTATATCTCCTTCAGACATAAAAAGATGATTATGTGTATTATGGGCACCCTCTTATACTTCTGGGTGCTTTGCTAATGGACTGTTGCCAGCCAATTAAATTGGAGTGTGTTCACATGTGCTTCAGACACAGCGGTCTGATGACTTTCCCCACAGCGTCAATCCAGGTTGCAGTGTCTCTTGCCCCTTCTCAGGGAAACATGGTTATGGTTATGGTTATTCATAACCTGAGACGGTTTCATTAATTCTCTTTAATGACTGCTGAGGAGCATTAGATGAAAACTGACAATAAAAACTTTTAAAAATGTAACTTGTTCAGCTACATTTCTTTTTTCACATTTGTCCTCCTTTATTTTGATTTGTGAGAATTAAATATGTTGATTTTTAGACTCGATGGAAGTGACTGGAGACAAACACCATCGGATTCAAAAACCTTGTCGTTTAAAGAATGAAGATGGAAATGCAGTCGTTCCAAAGACTGGAGAGGATGTCACACAAAAACAATCTGGAAAATCTGGAAATGCAGTCGTTCCAAAGACTGTAGAGGATGTCACACAAAAACAAGCTGGAAAATCTGGAAATGCAGTCGTTCCAAAGACTGAAGAGGATGTCACACAAAAACAAGCTGGAAAATCTGGACTGAAAGGATTTTTCACCTGCACAGAGTGTGGAAAATGTTACATGCATAAATCAGACCTTAAGCGACACATGAGAATTCACACGGGAGAGAATCTGTTCACATGCACTCAGTGTGCAAAGAGTTTCATACATAAAAGACACCTAAATGAGCACACGAGAGTTCACACTGGAGAAAGACCGTTCACATGCAGTCAGTGTGGAAAGAGTTTCAAGCGCAAAAGCGTTCTCAACAGTCATCTGCGCTCTCACACTGGAGTGAAGTCGTTCAGCTGTGATCAGTGTGATAAAACATTTGTTTTGGCATCTAGCTTAAAAGCACACCTTAAAGTTCATGTAGATGTGAAGCCACACATTTGTTCTTTTTGTGGGAAGAGTTTTTTAGAATTGCACTCTTTAAAACAGCATGAGCGTGTACATACTGGTGAAAGACCTCATATGTGCTTTGAATGTGGGAAGACCTACACTACATCCAGTGCTTTAAAATCACACCAGAGAATTCATACTGGAGAGAAACCATATGAGTGCTCACACTGTGGAAAGAGTTTCTCTTACTCAAAATCCTTGAAAGATCATGAGAGAGTTCATACCGGAGAGAAGCCGCACCAGTGCTCTTCATGTGGGAAGAGTTTCAACCAAATATCTCATCTACAGACTCATAAGAAAAAGCATTGCCCGAAGTTGCCTCAGTGAGCAAATGTCCATGTTCAGATCCATCACTCTCAAATACACTCACAAGTAAATAATTTAACATTCAGATTAAATGTGCACTATGTAACCTATTTTGTTCAAATTTAAATTCACTATGGTAAGCCCGTTGTTAGCGTTTATATTTTAGACCAAGAGGGATGCTTTTCGTGCGAAATTGCGTACTTGCTTCACTCGTCCGTAAGTGTCCAACACATATCCAACACAGAAAAGTTGCTCTGGCTACTTTGACCCGTGTGGGAGTGGCCTAGTGGGAGAGGTTAGTTGTCACAACAATCCAGAAAGATTGACATGGTGAAGCTAAATCTCAAACCTCTGGGAATCACGCATGTCCAACATACGCTGAACAGAGGAGAGTCTGCTGACAAAAAGAGAACGCAAGAGTTTGTAATAAAACAAGAATCAACATGAATGTTTTGGAGATGGCGAGAACTGAGGGATTTAAAATGTTGTAAATGTGACGCGGAACAGGCGAGTAAGGTATTTCATTGAACAGATAAATTCACATGTAGCTCTCTAACAGAATTGATTGTAAAGCATTATCTATTGTGAAGGCTCATTTCATTATGGTTAATATAGCGCTATGCTGGAATTTATTTTCAAGGAAGTACCATGTCTATTAATGGGTGAAGCTACAGTAACGTCTTCAGCTACTCAGCTTGAGATCCTTTACTTCTAAGCTAGTTATATCTCTTAAAGTCCCACTCCGATCATATTTTGAGCTAATTTTAAACATTCCCAGTGGTCTTTAAATTATGAATGCCATTTTTAGCCAAAATCACAAAACCTGTGCCGTTTTCTGGGACTTCGCTTCAGCAGAGCGGCAGTAGCTCATTAGCAATTTGCCTCTGCGTTGTGGGCCGCACTGTGCTAGCAAACAGGCGGGATCGTTGAACTAGCTCCCGACAGAAAAAAAATAAACTTACCAGTAAAGACACAGGCTGTCAAGTTGATGGTGTCTTGATGGAAGGCACTGCACCCGGCTTCAAAAACAGTTTACAAATTTACAATTTACTGACAAAGCCCATTTTTTTTTCTCCTGCCAGTTGGTGAAACAGTCTTCTGTGAAGTGCTGACCGCAAACCGATATGTGGTTTTTAACATTGCCGTGACCAAGGAACGTAATCCATCTGTCTCACAGCAACATGTTTTGGTAAAGCATGAAAGCTAATACCACTATCTCTCCTCTTAGCATTGCAAGCCGCTACCGCACATAGGTGTTGATCCGCCATCGTATTCTCTACTCCTCAGAACCCGAGTGGGCGGGGCGGAGGGGAGTATGAGCCTGTGGCCCCGCCCAGTGGAGTTACTACGTCACAACTGCAGTCTATTTTAGCGCGGCATTTTAGCGTCTGCTACTGATTCACAGCCATTTGAATGTAGAAATACTCAGAAATACAACTTTGAGCTTTTTTTTCTCAAGATATGTCCTCTAACATCAGAAAAATGCCACAAGAACATGTTAACACCTAGAAAAACGTTATTTTCATCGGAGTGGGTCTTTAAGGCTAGTAGTCAATGTTTTATGAGCAATTAGATAACCATATTAATTTGCACAGTCATGTTGAGCCAAAGCACTAAAACAATGGTATTTACAATCCCTCTTCTTGTATTATACTGTATAATGAAATGGAAATGTCTTGTGTGGATGTTCTGTTCCAGTGAAGTCCTGACAAAACTCAGCCTCAAAGACATTGTCTATGTGTTTTGTAATTGTGTTTGCAGGGGTTGTTTATTATTAGCAGCATGTGACCATACTAAAGGAATAGTCTCCATGAGAATTCAACAGGGGCCCGGGTGTAAGAACGCTTCTTTTTTCTGGATAGTTTTATCTTAAATGATTTTCTAATTGTACTGCTGTGAATAATGCTAAAGTCTTAAATGACACACATAACTTGAGTCTTAAAGTTAATTCTTTGAATTTCAAACTATTCCTTCGTCTCTATACTTTTTGCACATTCACACACTTAATCAATCTCTGATTGGTTAAATGGAAAAATGGAATTGATAAAAAAAGACAAATAGACATAACCATGCTGGCTTTTACATTTTACCTGTCAAGTGTTCAATAAAACTATTTACACACCACAATGAAACAAACATTGCAAATCCGATTTATAGCATTAACTATACAAAACAATTATTTATGAAATGATGAAGAGTGTGAATCGTGAGCCACTATGAACATTTATAATTCTTTGTGTATACTAGCATCACAGAGTGGTACCACATTTTCTTTTGTCAAAACTCTAACCAACATCAAAAACAGTTAGGACTTCTAGAACCCGATCAGCGCATCAGACAGATCGACTCCTCCCATGCACTTTTGTACTGGAGCTCAGGAACGGGAATGGTGCTCCTGGTCCACCATCACTCTCTTGTTGACAGTTTGTCCTCCATTTTCCTTGAGGAACACATGACCATCTCACATGTGTCCTTCTATTTAACAAAAAAAGGCCATCTTTCCTTATCCATCTGATGGTTCCCCTTTCAGCTTTTTTGGTCATGTCATTTCCCTTGTCTGTGGAAAGCCCTTCCTTCTCGTTCTGATTGTGCCACATGTACCCGTCTTTAGCCCTGCTAGGTCTTTGAAAAGGTCTGTATAAAAATTGTCCACACACAGTTGTATCTAGTGCCTAGCAGAGCAAAGCCTAACAGGGACATGTGGCCCTTATGTGGCCTTTTCCCCTCATACACAAAGAAATTCCATGGGTGCTTCTCAATTTCCCTCCTCGTCTCCTCGCCCCTCCATCCTCTATCCTATGACCCGGAAACGCTATGATGACGCTATGAAGTGACGCTCGAGTGATCAAGTATTCCAATGTATAAAAAAGCTTTAATTCCTCTGTCCTCATTTTCTTTCCTTGCAGCCTTCCCTCGCATCCTACAGGGGGTGGAGCTGAGATGCGAGGAAAGGAAGTAAGGAAAGGAAACAAGGATACACAAATAAGAATTGAGAAGCACCCCATGTGTATCTGGTAATTGATTCAGCCAGAACAAAAAGCCCCAGCTGGTGGGCTTGGCCTTTATATATTGCTTGAGCCCAATATGGGCTTTGGTTGCCAAAATCCTCTCATCAATTGGAAGATGTTGATTTGGTTGGTAAAATGTCTTGCAGGCAGTGAAGATGTCTGTGTAGAGAGGCTTTATTTGGCGCAGAGGGTCGTATTAATCAGTGCATCATCAAATGGACCAAAAATGATCCGGGGACATCACTGAAGGTGGGAAACTAAAATCGTAACCCAGCTTTTTGACCAGCTATTACTCAGTTCATGGGTACATGTAAATGATCAGAGACAAATAACCAATAAATTTGTTCAAGGTGAGAGTTTGCCAGTTGTATTTTTTCTCTGAGTTAGACAATTTTTCTGCGTGTGCATTTGTATTTGCTATGATCTCCAAGACCACACTTTTGCTGAAGAACAACTGAAATAACTGGACTGGAGAATACAGCTCATCAGTTATGAGCTGTGGTCCAGGAGGCCGTTTGGGTTCACAGCTGGGCATTGGTGGTGCCGCAGAAAGATTGTGCCACATGTCCAGTTGTTCTCCTGAACTGACAGACATTTTTTGTGTGGCTTTTCTGGGTTTTGAGGTATGTGGCACGCTAGCACTGGATGATTTCAAACCAACATGGCTCCTGGTTACATCTGAGGATAGTCTGTGTGAAGGAGGAGGAGACTTTGATGATGCCTTTGAGACTTTGATGATGCCTTTGAAGTGCAGGTGGCTTGGGTACTTCTCTTTGTTTCTGACACACTGAGGCTGCTCTTCATCAGAGGACAATCTAAAAAGTTATCAATAAAAAATATCCTCTAAAGAGTTATAAATGAATAAAAGTCAGCAAGGGTCTCTAAAAATTATCAATACAAATATCAGTAATACTTCACTTATCAATAAAAGTTATTGCTGAATACTATCAGTAAACTGTAAGCCTGTTTTTCCATAGTAGGAAAAAAATACTATGGAAGTCAATGGGTCGCGTCAACTGTCAGATTAACAACATACTTCAAAATATCTTATTTTGTGTATATTAGAAGAAAGAAACTCATACAGGTTTGGAACAACATGAGGGTGAGTAAATTATGACAATTAAATTTTTTTTTGGTGAAATATCCCTTTAAGAGGGCACCTTAAAGTTCATGTTTTTTTTTAAAGATTGAGAATTTTTTAAAATATATTTCTTATACAAGATGGTCTATTAAATCCTTATTCATATTGCAAACACCTTGTTTTTAGTCAAGCTGATGTGATGCATTAAGATATTGAAGACTTTTGCTGTGAAATCACTCAGCACGACACCAAATGTTTTTTTTTATATTTAAAGAGGCGGTTCCTCTCATAAGATGTACTCTGACACACATCACTGTCAGAAGATGACATTGCTCAAGAAAAGTGAATATGTTCTGTGTCTGTGGCAATTCAGCTGTGAAATACTTGTTTTACAGCTGCTATCTAGGTAAAATATAAAATAAGTTTTAAGATAATTTAGGCTCTTACAATATATATGGTTAAATGTTATTTTTTGACAAACATTTTAGTCCAAAAAAGTAATGAAAAATAACTTA
Organism: Meda fulgida; assembly: GCA_030578275.1. NCBI lineage: Eukaryota > Metazoa > Chordata > Actinopteri > Cypriniformes > Leuciscidae > Meda > Meda fulgida. The sequence continues at coordinate 34,566,290 of CM060617.1, read as the reverse complement.
TTTTAAGCAGATGTTGTTTAGTTGAATCCATTGTGATTCTTGAAACAAGTTAACTGATTCAATTCACTGTAGGGACATTTTTTATTTTTATTTTATTGGGAGACATCTAAATCTTACACTTAGCTTATACTTGGAGTTTTTAAGGTAAATCTTCATATCTCTTAAATAACACATATTTTTTTTATCTATAATACTTATACCATCTAACTTTAAAATGAAGTCAAAATGTATATACAAATCAACAATATCAGTAACACTCTGTTGTGTGTTAGGCCTACTGATTGTTGATTTGTATATACATTTTGACTTAATTTTAAAGTCCAGAAGGTAATAACTTATATTTGAAGCATATTTGAAGTTCCAATCTTTATCCCAAATCAAACATATTTGGGGAGACTGCTTGTATAATCTCAAAGAAGATACCAGATTTGATCTTTCTTGCATCAATTCTATCCTATGAAGCTTAGATAGTTTAATAGAGATGGTTTCCGCCAGTAGAGGCGCTCGAGCACCCGAGGCAATGACACACATCCGAGTCTAGGAGGAGAAGAAGAAGAAGTGAACGAGGGAACAGGGAAGGGATTCAAGGAAACAAAACATGAGAAGTGGAACACAGCCCTTCATTCTGCTCTAAATCTGCTGTTTCAGACGGTGAGTATATTCACTTATCATTTATTAGGAGAAATCTAAATCCAAAAGAGTAAACGAGTCAGTTCATTTAGTGAATCACTTAGAAATGAATCGAAAAGACCCGACTGGTTTTTACAGTTGGTGAATATTATAAATTGTGTTTTCATGTTATGTAAAGAAACCTGGTAAACAGTTTTTAATGCATGTAACTTAAATAATATCTAATGCGATATAAAAATCAGCTTGGATGAGGTGTTTGTGTTTTAACAATGTTTAGCTCACGAGTTACTGATCGGGGAAGTTCAAAACTGTGAATATGTTGCCTTTACCGAACTTCTAAACTGTTGTTTGAACAAAAAAGCTGGATAATTGCGAGTGATTATCTGCTAAATGAGCGACAGCGACCACAATTCACTCCTTTCAGTCTGTGAACGTTCATGAGAGTTTAAATGCTGGGAATATTCCCATCTTCCCACAGGAGGAATTCCTCCTACCCATCGGGAGGAATTACTCCAGGAGAACTATTGTGAAGATGGAGTTTAAGGAGGAACCCTGTAGAGTAAAAGATGAAGAAACAGAGGACTACATTGGTTGGTGTTTTCCTTAATTCTCTTTAATGACTGATGAGGAACACTAAGATGAAAACTGACATAGAACAATCTAAAACTAGATACTAGGGCTGCCCCCAACTAAAGACTTTTCTAGTCGACTAGTAGCTGTTCATTTAAGCCGTTAGTCGACTAATTGCATGTTTATTTTAATTTAATTAGGCCTACTTAAAAATAACATGGTGAAATATTGGGGGAGGGTGGGACAAGATGAGCCTTTATATATATATATATATATATATCAGTGGCAGGCCATGCATTTCACACCTAGGCCTTCAGTGGTGTCCTACCTGAATTAATAACTTTTAATAGCGTAGCAGCACTCAGACTCTCTATAATTCTTGTGAAATTGCTGTTTTCATTTTGCACCGGCAGTTATTGGTTCCGATTATAAGTTCAGAAACGGAGCCTCCCTTTGACTTGTCGTTCAAGAGTTACAATAGTCCCTTTTCAGACTTTACAATGGTATGAATGTTTGAAAAAAAAATTAAGTTTCGATCATAAATTTAAAAGAAAAATTGAGAAGAAAATCATATTCACCACGGAAAAAATGGGGGCAAAAAAAAGCATACTCACCAAACCTCCTGATTATTTTTTTTTACACAAAATCCATTATTTCTTTCCTCAAGAGGAGTTCAACTCTGTTGTTCAGGTTATCTGTGCGTTTCAGTTCCAACAATAAGTCTTTTCTATCGAGGCTAATGCTGAAAGTCGAGTCTTCTGGCATACGTTTTAATTCGCTTTTGGGCTGAGAATGTCCGCTCGACAGAAGCAGTGGACACAGGGACAGTCACCGCAAAACATGAAGATATCGATGTGTACAGCTGACCCATTCTCTCACACTGATTTTTGAAGGAAATCAATGAGATCAACCGGTCTTTTGCCTTCAAAACCAGTTCTGTGACTGCATTAAGCTCAGGCTAAATAAGGATTTTTTTCCGATAGGTTTGAACGAGGAGTCAAACGTAGGTTTGTCGAGGAGGGAAAGAAACATTAATTTGTGGGTTGAAAAACTATTAAATCTACATGAATATATTTTAGTTTACGCAGTTCGCTACAGATGTGATTAGCTTGCTCTGACCATCATGAACCTGAAGGAATACAAATTAGTCAAATGTTTAATTTTAGGTTTCCACTCCAATGGTATAAAACTGATAAAGTTTAGTAGATGGATTTTAGATGATTATTGAGTCTCCTTTCCTTATAGTCCTGTTTTTCTCTCCTTTCAGCCTAGATGTTGAATCGTTAGTTGGATTGGTTCCTAAGAGCCATCCCAGAGCCACTAAAGACAAAAGGTGAAAGTCTCCCCGACAGCTAATCCAGAGTTCCTGGCCACTATCAGCATTTGAATAGTTATGCTAATTCAATTGGATTGGTAATGCCCTCAGAGTAGGGTGTGTTCCTACTTCATTTGCATGCTTAGTTTCAGAGTGACTCCACCCCAATGTAAACCCCTCCCCCTCTAAATGTATAAATTGCAAGGGAACATTTCCCTTAGTTAGACTTGGTTAAGACACGAGCTTGGAAGACTACAGCAACGAACAGCTCGTGTTCTCAATAAAGAAACCTTCTTAAGAGTTAATCAAGTCTCCTGGTCTTCGCTTCTGAGTTCCTACACTTTAGAAGAAAAAGTTCACAACAAACCGATCATCTCTTATTACTAATTTCAATAAACACGACTGAACAATAGGTATGTTGAAGAAAAGTACAACTTAACAAAATGTATGCCTCATACATATCGATCAATCAGTATTTTTCAACCGCGCAAAGAGGTCAATAAAACAGCTGGAGAACAAAACAGGTGAAACTCGAAAAATTAGAATATCGTGCAAAAGTTATAATTTTGATGATTATGGCTTACAGCTTATGAAAACCCCAAAATTAAAATATTAGAATATTACATGAAATCAATAAAAAAATGATTTAAAATACAGAAATGTCTGCCCTCTGAAAAGTATAATCATGCATATGTATACAGTTATATATACTAAATATATTAGTTTCGCCTTTTAATTTGAATTACTGAAATACACAAACTTTTGTACGATATTCAAATTTTTCGAGTTTCACCTGAATGTCACATAACGTTACATTTACCTCAGGAGAGCCATTTAATGACCATATACTATAGCACGTTAGTTGGTTAGAAAAAATAGCTATTGAGTATTTTGGAGTATACTTATACTAAATAAGTGCTCTATATTACAATTTTTTTTTGTTAAAATTAGGGCTGTCAGTTAAACGCGGTATTAACGGCGTTAACGCAAACCCATTTTAACGGCATACATTTTTTTATCGCGAGATTAACGTTCTTTCTGGCCTAGAAAACATTGTAGTTTTTTTTCACATGCTTTTGCAACAGGATGCGGCGCTGCGCTATGAAACCTATTCATTTCAATCATGATTTCAATGGCTTAAGTTGCACCGCGCGATGACGTTTTGTTGCTTTGTCGACCAAAGCGCAAGCGCAGTGGCGCGCACGCCGCAGTCAGTTCAAAACAGTTCAACTTTTGCCGCTGCGCACTCCGCGTCCTGTCTGAAAGTAAAACTACAACACCACACCGGATGATCTGTGTGTGATCAGTTCTTTGTCGTTGTGAAATGAGCTATCATCGCAGCATGTCCAGTCTGAAATACCACTTTGGTATACCACTTTGGCCACACACACACACACACACACACATATTCATATTCACAATCATTACTTTTGCCAGTTCTTTGTGACAGCTTTTAGGTGCTTTATTGGCAGCGCCACCCTTACATGTTACACGAGTCACCACCGCATCACCGCACCCACCAGAATAGGCCTGTATATAAAATTCTGGCTATATTGCCCCCTCATTTAAAGACGGGACCCCCCAAAAATAAAATTCTGGCTACGCCCCTGGTTCAGGCACACATTTATTTTCTTGTTGGTTCTTTGCAATGTTAATACAATATATTGTACGTTAATTCTTTATGGGTCATTACTTTGTACTTTTAAAGCAAAGTATTTAGTATTTACACACACACACACAAAAGATTCAGATAATCGATTTGTAACATTATAAATGTCTTCACTGTAACTTTTGATCAATTTAATTTATCCTTGATGAATAAAAGTAATGATTTCTTTTTTCTTTCGCCCAAAAAATTTAATACAAATTCTTATCGACTTTTTAACGGTATTGTTTAATGTTACAAAAGCTTTCTATTTCAGATAAATCATATGTTGGTCTAGTGTATTTTCGTTTACTGTTGTGAAATGGAAAATCAATAATCGCTAATCGAGAATCGTTAATAATCGAACATCGACTGTAATCGAATTGGGACTTCAGTAATCGTAATCGAATCGAATCGGGAAATCAGACAGATTACCCACCCCTATTGTTGATGGACAGTGTTACATTGTGTGAGAGATTATTTGCTCCAAGTGAGAATGTTAGTGTGAAATTGAACACAGTATATTATGTTGTTTTTAAAAAAAAAAAAAACATTTGCTCAAAGCAAGCCGATCCAGTTTAAATGAGAAAAAAAAAATAATGGGACAAAAAGAAATCAAGAGATATTTAGAATAAATAAAAATGTGCGATTAATTGTGATTAATCGCGATTAAATATTTTAATCGTTTGACAGCACTAGTTAAAATATTTTAACATTATTATATCAATTTGCAATCACCATCGCACACCTACAGGTGATAAGAGCGTGAGAAAAAAAAGACATAATAGGTAGGCCAATTTCAAGGTAGGTGACCATTTCAAATGGGATTGAGTTTGAATAGTTGTATAAGCCAGATGAAGGCCGAAATGTTGCTTATAAATTTTGACAATCACAAAACAGTGTGTTTTTATACCCCCCCAATCCACCCACCAACCAACCAACCATAATTCTCACTCCAAGCTAAACTCAAAAGTTGGCAGCCCTGCTCTACAATGCGGCGACATTTTCAGTCTGGGTAACTAAATAATGTCTATCATTAGCCATTTGCTAATAAATTCTTAGATTTTACTCGTGTGTGTGTGTGTGTGTTAGAGGCTAAGTATAAGTTTAGCATAGATATATTTTCATTCGCTGAACACTGACTGAGCGCTCTCCGTCAAGCGATCTATACTATTTCAATTCAGTTCAATGGATGCTCTGTGTACCTATATTTGGCATACCGTAAACTCCTGTTCCCTCCTGTGCTGTGTTCCCTTTCAGTCGGTCACGTTCTACGTCACGCCGAAACGTACCGACGAATTGGGATCTTGCCTGAAAGCCCAATCACCTTCAAGCGTAAACTAAACGAGCCAATGTACATTCAGCTTTTCGCTTCGGTGCCAAACGGTTCTTCTGTTGAAACTTGCAAACTAAATCCGAAATTCTCGTCTGAAATTTTCGCACGGTAAAAAATAAATACGACCTCACGTTGTGTCAATCACGTTTACACACTGCCTCCGAAACTTTTGTCCGTCATAAAAAAAATCTGATCGAATTCAGTAGCAAGCATTTTGAGAGGTGTTTTGACAATTCAGAGCCAGGGAAAGACGAATACAATAAAATGCATATGAAAATTTCGGACTCCCATGTGCAAGGACCTTTAATCTCTGTAGCCGAAAACACAGAAAACATTACCAATAAATTATAAAAATGTTTAGTCAGTCTCATTCTGTTTTTTTCCATGATACATTCATAATCATTACGTTTGCCGGTGCGCTGTTGGAAGCTTTATGTTTGAATTTGTGCGCTGATTAGGCTATACATATTTTATATAGGCAATTAAAAGCGCATTATTATGATTTATGGCTTATTAATATAAACGTGCGATTAGTCGACTAATTGCTTAAATGAACTACTAGTCGACTACAAAAATAGTCAAGGGCAGCCCTACTCGAGTAGTAAACTAGATTTGTGCTAAATTAATGAACTTTGTTTCTCATTTGTTTCTCATTTAATATGTTGATTTTAGACCTGATGGAAGTGAATGAAGACAAACAACATCATTTCACAAATGAAAATGGAAAACTGACATATACATATAAAGATAAACAACATCTGTTTGAAAAATCTCATTTCAAAAATGAAGATGGAAATGCAGTCATTTCAAATACTGAAGAGAATTTCACACAGAAAAAAGCTGGAAAATCTGAAGTCAAAGGATTTTTCACCTGCTCAGAGTGTGGATTGTTTTACGTAAATGAATCAGACCTTAAGAAACACATGAGAATTCATACTGGAGAAAATCTGGTCACATGCATTCACTGTGGAAAGAGTTTCACATATAAATCAGAGCTTAAGAGACACATGAGAATTCACACGGGAGAGAATCCAGTCACCTGTTCTGAGTGTGGAAAGAGTTTCATACATAAAGGACACCTAAATGTGCACATGAGAGTTCACACTGGAGAGAGGCCTTATACATGCTCTCAGTGTGGAAAGAGTTTCATTCGCAAAGATGACTTAAATGTGCATACGAGAATTCACACTGGAGAAAAACCATTCACATGCACACAGTGCGGAAAGAGTTACTCATCCAAAAATGTTCTCACCACTCATCTGCGCCGTCACTCTGAAGTGAGATCATTCAGCTGTGATCAGTGTGATAAAACATTTGTTTTGGCATCAGGCTTAAAAACACACCTTAAAATTCATACTGGTGTAAAGCCTCACTTTTGTTCTTTATGTGGAAAGTGTTTTACACGACTGCACAATTTAAAAGAGCATGAGCGTATTCATACTGGTGTGAGACCTCATGTTTGCTCTGACTGTGGGAAGAACTACACTTCATTCGGTTCCTTGAAAGTACACCAGAGGGTTCATACTGGAGAGAAACCGTACAAGTGCTCACACTGTGAAAACAGTTTCGCTCGGTTAGAATCCTTGAAAATTCATGAGAGGGTTCATACTGGAGAGAAACCGCACCAGTGCTCTACATGTGGAAGGAGTTTCACTCGGTCAGAATCCTTGAAAACTCATGAGAGGGTTCATACTGGAGAGAAACCGCACCAGTGCTCTTCATGTGGAATGAGTTTCACTCGGTCAGAATCCTTGAAAACTCATGAGAGAATTGTTCATACTGGAGAGAAACCGTACCAGTGTTCTTCATGTGGGAGGAGGTTCACCAGAATATTTAATCTACACACTCATAAGAAAAACCGTTGCCCAAATGTGTCTGAGCGAATGCTCATGTTCAGATCCATCACTCGCAAATAATACATTTACAAGTAAATAATTTAACATTCCAATTAATCATTAATGTTGGATAATTTGCTAAAATTAGTCAATAAGTTTTATTGTTTGACAAGGGGAACCATTGGGAAAGTATAAAATAAGTTTAGAAATAGATGCCATTTTTGTATTGCCATAAAATGATGTGTGAAGGGATGTGTTTTGTTTCTTTGTGGAGTTCAATTATTTTCATTAATTTTGGATATGAGGCATTTGTGTAAAAGTGGCAACAATAGTCTATTAAGTCATAATCCATATTTTAAACAACTTGTTTTAGCTGTTTATACATGATGCATTAAGATATTGAAGACTTTTTTGCATTGAAATCACACTCTGCACAATATGAAAATTTGAGGAAAAAAATAGTGTACTATATATATATATATATATATATATTACACTGAACAAAATTATAAACGCAACACTTGTTTTTGCCCCCATTTTTTACATGAGCTGAACTCAAAGATCTAAGACTTTTTGGACACAAGGCCTATTTCTCTCAAATATTGTTCACAAATCTGTCTAAATCCGTGTGCACTTCTCCTTTGGCGAAATAATCCATCGACCTCATAGGTGTGGCATATCAAGATACTGATTAGACAACATGACCATATTGCACAGGTGTGCCTTAGGCTGGCCACAATGAAAGGCCACTCTAAAATGTGCAGTTTTATCACTCAGCACAATGCCACAGATGTCGCAAGTTTTGAGGGAGCGTGCACTTGGCATGCTGACTGCAGGAATGTTGACCAGAGCTGTTGCACGTGAATTGAATGTTCATTTCTCTACCATAAGCCGTCTCCGAAGGAGTTTCAGAGAATTTGGCAGTACATCCAACTGGCCTCACAACCGCAGACCACGTGTAACCACACCAGTCCAGGATCTCCACATGCAGCATCTTCACCTCCAAGATCGTCTGAGACCAGCCACCCGGACTGCTGGAAAAACATTCGGTTTGCGTAACCAAAGAATTTCAGCAGAAACTGTCAGAAATAGTTTTAGGGAAGCTCATCTGCATGCTCGTCATCCTCATCGGGGTCTCAACCTGACTGCAGTTCGTTGTCTTAACCGACTTGAGTGGATCGAGTGGCCCATGGTGGCGGTGGGGTTATGGTATGGGCATGCGTATGTTATGGACAACGAACATAGTTGCATTTTATTGATGGCATTTTGAATGCACAGAGATACCGTGACGAGATCCTGAGGCCCATTGTTGTGCCATTCATCCACGACCATCGCCTCATGTTGCAGCTTGATAATGCACGGCCCCATGTTGCAAGGATCTGTATACAATTCCTTGAAGCTGAAAACATCCCAGTTCTTGCATGGCCAGCATTCTCACCGGACATGTCACTCATTGAGCGTGTTTGGGATGCTCTGGATCTGTGAATACGACAGCATGTTCCAGGTCCTGCCAATATCCAGCAGCTTCGCACAGCCATTGAAGAGGACTGAACCAACACTCCACAGGCCACAATCAACAACCTGATCAACTCCATGTGAAGGAGATGTGTTGCACTGCGTGAGGCAAATGGTGGTCACACCAGATACTGACTGGTTTTCGGACGCCCCCAAATACAGTAAAACTGAACATTTTAGAGTGGACTTTTATTGTGGCCAGCCTAAGGCACACCCGTGCAATAATCATGTTGTCTAATCAGTATATTGATATGCCACACCTGTGAGGTGAATGGATTATCTCGGCAAAGGAGAAGTGCTCACTAAAACAGATTTAGACAGATTTGAGAACAATATTTGAGAGAAATAGGCCTTTTGTGTACATAGTCTTAGATCTTTGAGTTCATTTCATGAAAACGGGGGCAAAAAAAGTGCTGCGTTTATAATTTTGTTCAGTGTGTGTGTGTGTGTGTATATATATATATATATATATATATATACATATATACATATATACATATATTCACATAAATACATACATACACACACACACACACATATACACACATATATATATATAAAAAATACACACATGCATACACAGTATTAAGAAATACAACTTGAATCTGTTACGCAAGGAAAAAGCTATACATCTGTTCAGAGATGCTGCCGAGTTCTTTGGGCCCAAGCTCATCTCAGCTGGTCTAAAAGACAGTGGAAATGTGTGCTGTTGTCAGATGAGTCCATGTCTCAGCTTGTTTTTGGAAAAAATAGCGGCTCAGTGCCAAATTTGAAACGGACCATCCAGACTTTCATCAGCGACTGGTGTAAAAGCAAACATCTGTCATAATATGGCGGTGCATCAGTGCAAACGGCATTGTTGACTTGCATTTGTGTGAAGATACCATTGACATGGAGGCTTATATTTGGATTGTGCAGAGACATAAACTGCCATCAATATGACATCTTTCTTGGGAAGCAAGACAATGCCAGGCTTCATTCTGAATGTGCTACAACAGTGGTTTCGTAGACACGCTACACCGTAGAGTGCATGTGCCCAACTACCTCTCTGCCAGATCTGTCTCCTATTGAAAATGTATAGCCCATCATGAAAAGGAGAATCAGACAACAACGACCACGGACTGTTGAGCAGATATCAATTATATCAAGCGAGATCGGGTAAAAATTCCACTTGCAAAACAGCAACAATTAGTATCCTCAATTCCCAAATGATTAAAAAGTGTAATTAAAAGAAAGTTGATGTGACATGCCTCTGTCCCATTTTTTTTTAAGTGTGTTGCAGATTATTGCATTTTATAAAATGTCTCAACATATCTGGAAATTGGGTTTTTACCATGAGCATTATGAATCCATCTTCCAAACCATGTTTTTGTCTTATCCTGAATCACTGCGGTACGCCTATCAGGGACGCAAACTTGTTACCTTTTTTTGCAATAATTCCCTTGGCTTTTGAAAATGGGGGTGGGGTATTAGTTGTAAATTATATGATTACAGATCATAACCGAGACGTGCTGTGTGTGACAGAAACCTGGCTAAAACCAGACAATTACATTACTTTAAATGAGTCCACACCCAAGATTACTCTAATAAACACGATCCTCGTCTGAAAGGCAAAGGGGGGAGGTGTTGCTGTAATTTATAGTAACATCTTCAGTATAACTCAGAGGTCTAAATTCAAATTTAATTATTTTGAAGTGATGGTGCTTTATGTAATGCTATTTAGTGATATATGCTATAAGTGATAAATCCAGCTTGATATTTATGCTGGCTACTGTATACAGGCCACCAGCGCACCGTACAAACTTCCGATGTTCTATCAGAGTTGGTATACTGGCTCCAGATAAAGTCCTAATTGTTGGTGATTTTAATATCCATGTAGATAATGAAAAATACGCATGGAGATTGGCATTTAAAGACATTTTAAACTCTTGGGAGTTAGGCAACACGTGTCAGGACCTACTCATTGTCGTAATCATACTTTAGATGTAATATTGTCACATGGAATCAATGTTGATGCCGTTGAATTTCTGCTGCAGAGCGATGACATCTCAGATCATTATCTAGTCCCGTGTATACTCAATTTAGCCAAGGCTGCAAAGCTGACTCCTTTACAAATATAGAAGAACAATCACTTCTACCACTAAAGATTGCTTAATAAATAATCTTCCTGATCAGTTTAATCTCCTCAGTATACCAGATAGCTTAGAAGAACTCGATGTTGCAACAGAAACTATTGACTCTTTTCCAGCACTTAAGACACAGTAGCTCCTTTGTCTTAAAAAATATGAAAGAAAATAGTCCAACCCCGTTGTACAACGAGCACACTCGGGCCCTTAAGAGAGCAGACAGAAAAATGGAGCGCAACTGGAAGAAAACAAAATTAGAAGTTTTTTGCATTTCATGGAAAGATGGCACTATTGCATACAGAAAGGCCTTAAAAACTGTTAGATCTGCTTATTTATATACCCTCTTAGAAGAAAGAAAACACAACCCTAGGTTTTTATTTGATACAGTGGCTAAATTAATGAAAAATAAAATTTCAACCCCAGACAGTTCCAAAAAGCACAGCAGTAATGACTCTATGAACTTCTTTGCTTGAAAGATTGATAATATTAGAGAGAAAATTATAACCATGCAACCGTCTACAAGAGCATAACATCAGACATTGCATTGTAGTGTCCCTGAGGACAAATTCCATTCATTCATTGATATAGGAGAGGAAGAATTATCTTAACTCATTAAATCATATAAATCAACAACATGTATGTTAGACCCTATACCGGCTAAGCTACTGAAAAAGATGCTTCCAGAGGTCATAGATCCTCTTCTTAAAGGTGCAGAGTGTACATTTTTGCGGCATCTAGAGGTTCGGTTGCGAATAGCAATCAACGACTCAACAGCCCACCTCTCATCCCTCCCTTTCGAAAAAAGCTACAGTGGCCTAAACAGGACAAACATGTCATCTGAGACAGCAGAGTGTAGCCAGTCAAGCAACAAGGTGTCTTTACAAAGATAAAATAAATTATATTTACTTAATTATTCAGTAAAACGATATATTGTTGCAAATATTATTACTTGTTCATCATTGTGTCAGTGTTTTATTCGCTGACTTTAGCTGTTTTTTTGCGTGCTAGTTAGTAAAAGTAAAGAATAGTGAAGAAGCTAAGTTAGCTAATGGTAAACAGCTACGCTGTTCAAGGAGTTTAGTTTGACAGCAAATTAGTGTTAGCAGACGTTTTTTCTCCGTTTGCAGAGTCAGGAACAAACAGAGTACGTACTGCAAGTAAGAGGGAGAGGCAGAGGTGTTGGAGGTGCAGTCAGGGCGAGGAGCGGCAGAGTAGCTACCCAGGAACTTGGCACGAGAGGACGAGGAAAGAGTGGAAGCCCTCCAAAGGGGCAGGAGAGCCGTAACCGATGTTTGTAATATTTTTTATTGTTATTGTAACGTTATTATCAGGGATGTGATTCTTCCGGATTAATCCCGAATTCCGGTTATTTCATCGTAAAATCATGACCCACGTGAATCATGCAGATCAGTAATAAAAAAATACAAGCGTTGAGCATTATAACCAATCGCACACGTTTCCATTAAGTTTATGAGTGTGATGGCCAATTAGAGGCATTCAGATTAGTCATTGCTGAAACGAAGAGTTTGGTTTAGCGCAGGCTTTCTCTGACTGGATTCTGACTGAAACTCGTCAATTCTCCCATCATAAACAAAGTGCAGATTCGACGTGTTACGTCCCCTTGTCTAGGGGCAGCAGGGGAGTGGCATATATTATTAAAAAGGAAAGAAAGTGTGTCCCCATGAAATAAAGCGAAAATGAGAGAGAGTTGGTTCTGTCTGCAAACCCAGCACTCACCACCCAGTCAATGAAGCGTTGGCCAAATGACAGAAAACTTCAGTAAGCGTCTAGATGGTTTTTCCATGTATCTGAGAAAATTACTACATCATCTAGATATGCTTCGCAGTGTGATACTCTAGACAACACTCTCATCAAACTGAAAGCTGGGTGGTGCGTTTCGCATCCCGAAAGCCATTACGGAATATTGTAGGAAGTTCTTTGGAGTACCGAATGCAGATATTTCAGGCCTGGTCCGTCAATGGCACTTGCCAATAGTCTTTTAACAAGTCAAGTTAAAAGTGACCTGAACAGTCTCTGGATCGGCAGACGTGACCTGAACAGTCTGTGGATCGGCAGACGTGGGCTTTCTCCGTGCATGCAGAACCGCCAATACATAAAAAAGGAAGACCGCTCTCTTGGCCGTGGCAGGACAGATGATGTGCAGCTCCGAGGCGACCTCCGGGACGATAGTGGGCTGCTCGGGCACGGCCTCCGAACAGAGCTCTGGACTGGACATCACCAGTCCAGGGTCGAGGAGGGACCAAAGCGGAGAGTGGTGCCGGGACTCACCTCAAGCACCTCCTTTCCCCCCCTCGACCTCCACGGGTCCCAGAAAACCTGGCCAGACGGGTTCCCTCAAAAGCATTGAGGGACGCAACGCAAAGCATTGAAAAATGTTCATACAAGGTTCCGCCTATCCAGCTCGAGAAATCCCACTTGGTGGTATTCCTTTCCTCCCATTAATAGGGGAGGGATACAGAACCCTGTACTGCTGGATCTTGACATGATGGAGTCCTTCTGTCACGCCAAGCACACAAAGTGGTAAGATCCAATTGCAGTCTTTAATAGGGTAATCCGTAATCAAAATCCAGTCAGGCAAAGGTTCAAAATCCATAGAACGACAGGTCAAAAAAAGAAACAAACAAAAAATAGAACATCAAAGTGCAACATAACATTACACAAGGACTCCATAGCAATGACTGACCAGACAGTATATATACACTCAGATACAAACAAGGTGACGGGAAACAGCTGTGTGCAATGATCAATGTGTGACAGAACAGGATGATGGGAAATGTAGTTATGAGTGAATGACACTGTGGGGGAAGAGGATCTCTTGTGGTTACCCAGGGAACACAAACCAGACACTGTGACAGGCACACATTGAACAATAATTCTCAAGTCATAAAAAAAAATAAAAAATAATCAAAACTCCATACACAGTGAAGATTTCTGCAGCATGTGGATTGCTCCAAAGGTGGTAGCGCTGAGCCTCTCTGAATCGTTATGTGGTTCTGTAGGTGAAATAAAATACAATTAATTCAATTCTCATGGTCAGAAAATTTAACAAATGCTGTAAAATATGACGCCAACAACAAATTATATCACAAACCATGAATTTGTAACCTAACAAAGTGATACAATCCAGCTGTAAAATAATACGTGATCAAGTGCCTTCGTCACAATTCCCACTTAGTCACCTTTATTTTTATATATATGATTGTTTCAATACAGATTGTTTCATAGCAGCTTTACACAGCAATTGGCAAATAATACAACAAAGTTTGTCTCAGCAGATCTAGAACAAAATAGTGTAATAATCCATCTTAAGTAAATTCAGTGTTGATTCATTTCTGTTGTAAAAAAGTTATTAATTCAGTTAATTAATCCATATAGCAATTCTGGAAAAAACAGTGATGTCATCGTCCAGCTCAGTTCAGTTCTCATATAATAGTGTCAATGACAGATCTATAGTGTTATTTATGGTCCCTGGTCTAGGTCAGGGTGTAACATAAACAACAAAACCAATTCCTCTAGTTAACTTGAGTTTATTGCTATTTTCTTGCCCTCTGAGTTGTTCTCAGGGCCGCATTGTGTTGACATTCATAAAACAATATCTTGAAAATACAGAATCAAAGAATCAAACAAACAGGGGAAAAGATTAGAAGCAAGATCTTCAGGGGTGAGCTAATGCCAAAACAATAAACCAAACAGAACTAACTTTCCCACGAAAACTACCTTTCCTGTGAATCAAATAAAAGAAACAAAACATACAATGAAATACCCTATCTCCTTAACTAGCACAATAACCAGGAGAAAAATAACGGCCTTTCGGCCTACAAAGAAAACAAGGCACTCACCCCCTACGGCTTCTCAAATTAATTATAAACATACAAATACGATCACGGGCACTGGTGTGCTGGGTACAGATCACACAGTATCAAAGTAGTTACACAATACTCTGCTAACACCAGCTAAGAGCACATAAATCACACGATTGGGCTACATTTTCACCGGCTGACAAACACACACTACAACACCGGGGCAATCAAAGAGGCAGATAGCACCCTCTACAGGAATTCTGGGGAATTTATAGTCCAGGCCTCTTCTCTGATCCAACCACCCATAGAGTTGCATTAGATCCAGGACCAATCCTAAAGGAGAAGGAGACAGCAGCAACAACAGCCGATACAACATAGTTGCATTACGTCACAACCGTAACAATAGTATTGTTGAATATATTTACTTACAAAATACTTAGAGAGCTATTTTGTAAAAGTGTATAACGTTAAGTATGTTGCATCCAACAAAGATCAAACTTCTTTTTACCTTGTTCTCTTCTTCCGTCATGATGATTCCGTTTTCATTAACTATTTGACTGTGCTCTCTTACTTCATGCTAACTTCTTACCGTGACCAGTTTACATGAACTCCGCCCACTTCCGGCATCAGACTGTTAGGCTGGCGCTGTCATCCTCACACTGCTGTGACGTATGGTTCTGCGGTTCTGCAGTTGGTTAGTATTGCTTGATACTGGTTTCAGAGGTCTGTTTTCACCTAAGGACAAAGCAAAAAAAAAAGTAACACAAAATGCACTAAAATAAATCAAATGTATAATTATTTGTTGTGCTTGTCAAATTGATGTTCTTACCCTGTTCATCGTTGAGAAATCACGTTTACAGTTCACACTGGAAAATATTTGTCAATATTCATCTGGATTGAGGGAGCAAACAGTCGGCGTCATGATTACTTAACATTAACGTCATCTACTTGTACGGGCAGTCGATATTAACTAGCAGCTATTTACAGCGTGTTAACATTATTACATATTACATATCTGTAATATAAAAAAACAAACAATCATTAAAACATTTGTTTTTGTTTGTTTTACAATGGACATCGATTGCTGTGAGAATGGCCCTTTTACCTTCTGACACCTCATGGAATCAGTGGCACATTTGCACAGGTGCCTCAAAAGGCAATCTAGAAAAAGAAATGAAGTTACCATAAATAACATTGTTTAATTATTATTATTATGACTACATGGACATTCACATGATAGATTCTAAAATTTTACAATTCTGAAAAAAAGAACTACATACTTTTTTCTTCAAATTGGAATTGGCCTTCAATATCCACCTTCACCAAAGTTGTTGGGGATAGGGGTTGAAAGACTCCTTTCACATCTGTCTCTAGGTTGTGAGGTTTCCTTTCATGGGCCAATATATCACAGTCTGCACAGTACAGCTGTTAAGGAATGTAATCCTCACAGCGGATAATTGATTGCTTCAGTCTGCAGTGCTGGCAATGCTTGATCTCTGTATACTCGGCCGTTAATTAAGACTCCACTATCTCTGGCCTCAAAGCTGCACACTTCTTTTTACCCTGGACATGCGAATAGACAAAGTGTTTGAGGAAGTCGGATTTACATACAGAATGTCTTCACTATCCGCTAGCAGAGTTGATGCCTCTTGGTGAAGAGTTTCTGTATAAGAAAAAATTAAACACAATTATACTGTACATGGCAGTTGGTTAGAGTGATAATTACAAAGCAGTAATGCCACAGTAATACACACTTAGATCTTCAACAGCTGGCCAAACAGTGCGAGCAGACAGTGATGGACTTTCACCTGAGAACAATGAGACATAACAAATAATCAATTATAACTTTTTATGATTTGTGAAAATTGTTGGTATTATTACTCTCACCATGATCAATGTCTCCAAAGATGATTGAAGTGAAAGATGAAAGATGAAAGTACTAACTGAATTGTTGATCTTTGTAACTATAAATAGAGATTTATTAGAGATGAATAGAACTATAGAGTACAGGCAAATGATGGTGCTACACATTATCAAAAGAGAAAACTGTATGAGCTTCTAGAATACATTGTGCAAAATATAGCAGACATACCATTGAATTTTTTTGCCTTTGTAGATTTTGGCCTTCTACTTTTAGGCACAAGATGCCCATACTCATCCCTCTCCACAAAAGAGACCGGCTGGAGAAGAGTGCAACGGCCTCGTTTGGTCTTCTTTTTCAGCTGGGAAATAATAAATAATAGAAAATTGGAAATAAACATGTTGAAAGAAATTGCTAAAAGTGATTGAAAGCAAGGACTTGGAAATATTATATATCTATTAACAGATAAAAACAATACACATGAATGAAAGCAACTTAAAGTAAATACAAAAGTAACTGAAGTGTAGTTAACATTACCAGTGGAGGATTGAATGTTTGTAGAATTTGTTCAGCCTCCCTGGTGCTGCTTCAAGTTCAGCAGTGTCAGCTTTGATTTCAAGATTGAGAGAGAGAATGGGTGGAGGAGAAGAGTCAGCAGCTGGAGGAGAGGAGGGAAGTGGTTGATACTTCCTCAAATTGTGAGGTATCCTTGGGGTCTCCTCATGATGGTCCTTGAGGTGGTCAGTATTGACTTTGCGTGTGGTTCCACCTTCTGAATCCACAAGATCAACACTTTTCCCCTGTTCCCCTCTAAAATATTCTAGATCCAGTTTTCCTCCTTTCCGCTGTTCACTGCGGACATTCTTCCTCCACACCATGGCTCCCACCAGAAGGCTTTGGTGTTCCTTTTGTGATAGCCTTCTCCTCGTTTTGTAGCCTTCTCCTCGAAGTGTTTTTTCAACATTCTTTTCAACAATATCCTTAATTTTTTCATCCCGTTCAATGTCGATGGCCACCACTTCTTCACTGTTTTCATTTTCGAAGGAAACATCAACCTGAAAATGTTCTGGGACCTTGAGTGGGTAGCGTGCTTCTCTCCCAAACATCAGGTAAAAAGGGGAGAACTGTGTTGTCAGCAGCCTATTGTCCTTTGCCCAAACATAGAAGCATCCAAATATTGGTCCCAGGTATTGGGCTTATCCTCGACCAGCTTGGCAAGGACTCTAAAAAAATTACAAAGAGAAATATAAAGAGAAGGCTTAAACAAATATATTTCAGCCTGTGCCCATTTCGTGCAATAATCAATAATAACGCAGATATACTGATTTTGCTAGTCAGTCTTTACCAACTTTCCAATAAGGTCTATTCCAACCAGTTCAAATGGACATTTGGTCAGTCAACAGACAAGAAACAAAACATTTTTTTTTGTATAACACTTTTCATAATACATTTACATTTTGTAAATGTGCTCTAGAAAAAAAAACATTACTTATCACCATTATACTGTTAGTTTCTGTTTTCATCATCTTTCAGTTTGTTTTCATTTGCCACGTGTCTGTGTGCTGAATCCCATCTATCTCCTAGGTTACCGTTATTATATATATATTATTTTAAAATATAAATGTGGAGTTGGTACCTTGATTGGTGTGTAGGCTGTCTCAAGCTTTATGGCCGCCTTATTTTTCTGGTAGACTGAACACGCAGATACCTGGAAACGTTTAATATATGAATTGATTGTAAATTATACATTGTTATATGATAATTTAAAAAAAAAAGTAAGTTCTAATAAGCCTACCCATTTCTCTATGTCTGCTGACATGCCAGGCCAGTAGAAGCGCTGAGAAATGGCATCTCTTCTTTTAAGTTGTCCAACATGTGCACCTATGTCACTGTGATGGAACTCCTTAAACAGTGCGTCAGCCTCCTCTACATTGCACACAACTTTACATTTTGGGACATCTAGTTGCGAATGTAAAACAGATCGTCATCTGAACAAAAAATTAATTGATCAAAGTCATAAGATCTTATTTTAAAATAGCATTAAGACAAAGTAGCTTACAATTAAGCTATGGGTTAATATAGCTAACCTAATATCATTTTTGTTTTGTATACGTTTAGAGTGAAAAAGGAATAGGCCTACTATGAAAAAGTTTGGCCATCCCAATAAGCTTAAGCTCAAAGCAGTTGCCTACATTTAGAGGTGGGCGATATGACCAAAATCGTATATATCTTATGTCAAGATATGAGTAATTTTATTTCATAAACAAGAAATACTACATAAAAGGTATTAAGTAAACAGGTGTATACAAAACAATGCATAGTCTTTTTTGATAAGGAGAAGAGGCAGCATTAAACATTAATAACAACAGCAGGTAAATGTGGATGCTGTCACTTTAAGACCGACTGCACGGATCCATTATGATGTGCGCGCGTCTCTCAAACAGTGCTGAGACCATATGGGAGCGCGCGCATATAGGCTAGCCCACTGAAATGAGGCAGACTGATGGATGGAGACTGAGGCAGACTGATGGAGAGAGGCTGAGGCAGACTGATGGATGGAGACTAAGGCAGACAGATGGAGAGAGGCTGAGGCAGACTGATGGAGAGAGGCTGAGGCAGACTGATGGAGAGAGGCTGAGGCAGACTGATGGAGAGAGACTGAGGCAGAGCCTGGGGATGGACAGAAAGAGCATGTTGACTTAATTGAAGGTCCCGAAAACATGCCTTCTTTGATCGTTTGCAGAGATGAACTGCTCGCAAATTCTTGCTCTATCTAGACGATCCAACTTGTTCTGATGGATGTGACAGATTGCAGTGCTGTTTAGACGGGTCTGTGACATTGTGCTCCTTAGCCAGGTCTTCAGTCTTCTTAGGGAACTGAAACTTATCTTTTGCTTCTGCAGAGGAAGAAAGAACAACCAAAAGCAGCCTCACCAATGTCTCTACCTGGCTGAATAGACTGCGTACCTCTGGCAGCAGATTTTTTTGTATGTTGGTAGCTTCAAGACTGGTACTATAGTCGAACTGAAGCTTGAACATTGGCAGCTGTACCTCCAGTGAATGCCGATCTAGCTCTGGATATTGGCTGACAACATCTTGCATCTTTCCAGTCAGGAGCACTCTCTCTAATTCATCCAGGACTTGCAGGCTACTCTGTTCAAAGCGCTTGGTTAGTTGCATGTCCACAGTATCCAGCATTTTGAAGAAGTCAATGCGGTAATGCTCTTCAGTGGTTGCTGGGACAAATGTTGTTGCATTTCCTGTGAAGCGCTTGGGTGGCTTTCTGACATGCGGCATCTGGATAGGTTCAATACCTGTGCTGGTGACTAGCTCAGTGGCCCTTGTGTATATGCGGTGAAACATTTCATCTGACCTCTTTGCCTTCAGAGTTGACTTCACGCAGTCCACAGCTGCCGTCATGCCCATGACAGTTCCTGTTGACGTCTGTAGGGAGTAATTCAGACACTCTAGTTCTCCAATCACTTCACAAGCAAGAAGAAGCCCAAGCACCGTGGTCCCCTTTTGGAATCGCTCCAAAAGCCCCCTAGCTGTGATTGTTGTTTCAGAGTAACCAGATGAAGCTATCTCCTCCAGACTTAGCAGCACTGCCTCATACTGCCCAAGAACAGCTCGAATAGTCTTCATCCTGACAATCCATCTGCACAGCAAATGAACTCTCCTGGGAGTTTATTTGGCTCCAGCTTCAAGAGTGTTAAGTGTTAAAATATGAGTGTTAAATTAACACTCAAGAGTGTTAACGTTAATAAGCTAATTAAGTGATCAATTGAGTGATGATTGATCATTATTGAAGACATCTGATTTTAACAAGCAGAATCACTGAAGGAGAAAATCTATTTTTTTAAGTCACCATTATGAAGATCAGTGTTTGCTTTAGTTGGCCAGTTGACCCTTAAGTCATTAACTTTAGATTTTACTGTTGTAATCGAGTTATAACAGACAGATGAGCAAAAAGAAAAGGTGATCAGGCGTTGGTGGTTATGTTTCAACATAATCATCATTTGACCTGAATCCCTGAACTCATTTAGAGCTTAATCTCTCATTTAAAAGTATATTATTGATTACAGCATCACAGTGAATCTACAGCATATGATCCAGTGACAATATACAGTAATAAAAAGGATTTCTTACAAGTTGTTCTGATAAAAAAAATCTTTCTTTTAGGCACACACAGACATCAAGAATCAGCGTATGAATCTCAACAATGGTGACAAAAAGAATATTCAATTAGGAAAAGGGAATTACTAAGACAATTCAGATCATAATTTATTCATACCGCAATGCATGATGGGAGTAATGGATGAGTTTTGATTGGTGGCACCCAGAATGCACTGCAACATGCTTTATTATCATCACCATTGTTGAGATTCACTGGCTGATTATTGATGTCAAGTGTGTCTAAATAAATAAAAAGTTCAATGTCTTTTATTCAGAACAACTTTAAATAAATATTTTTGATTATACTGAAAATGCTGAAAACCACAAGCTATAAATTTAAAGGGCTGCTGTAATCAACAGTGTAATCCTAATTCTCTAAATTAGTTTAAAGATTCAGGTTATTATTCATTTATGCTCAAACATTACTCAATCACATTTTCTCTTTGTTCATCTAGCTATCATAGCTTAGTTACAACAGCCAAACAAAATCTAATGTTAATAATGTAAGGGTCAACTCGCCAACTAAAGCAAACACTGATCAACATAATGGTGACTTAAAATTAGATTTTCTCTTTTAGCGATTCTGCTTGTCAACATCAGGTGTCTTCAATAATGGTCAATCATCACTCAATTGATCACTTAATTAGCTTATTAACGTTAACACTCTTGAGTGTTAATTAAACAATCATATTTTAACACTTAACACTCTTGAGGCTGGAGCCAAATAAACTCCCAGGAGAGTTCATTTAACACTGGGGTTTTTGCTGTGTGGTAGGGCATAAGGGCTTCCGTGTTTTGATGTTCCCATGTTCTGATTTGGCAATCTCTTTAAAGACCGTTTTAAACTTGCCTGACTGGTTGAAGAAGGTTCCAAGTTTGTGGACCAATGACAGTGCATCCATAACCACACAGGATGAACTGCAGGCAGCCTGTGTTACAAGATTGACGCAATGTGGTCCACAATGGACATAGAGGGCAAGAGGCTGAATCTCCTTGATTTTGGTCTGCACTCCACAAGTCTTGCCAGACATGTTTGCAGCTCCATCGTACGTTTGCCCACGGAGACCAGATAGCGGCAAATTCATTATATGGAGGACATCAATGGCAACCCTAGCCAGATTTTCCCCTGTGGTCGAAGACACTTCATAAAGACCGACAAACTGTTCATGAGGTTTTAGATCATGGTCCACATATCGGATGCAGATTGACTCCTGTATTGGAGTATTGGAGTGTCGGCAAGTTCCGCACAGCAGATGCTATCTCCCGCACAATGTTTAAAGACAGGATCTGTAAAATCTCATTTTGAATTTGAGGGCTGAGAAAATTTGACCTCCTCTCTATCCAACTCTCCAGTCCCTCAATATCTTCTGACCTGAGATGAAGGAGCTGCCTGAAATTTCCCTCACTGTTTTCATGACCGCGAATAGCAGTACCTTGTCTAGCAAGAAACTGCAATGAGCCAACAATTTTTAGCAGATGAGACCTTGCCTGCTGTTGCTGAAGAGCCTTTTCTGATGATAACTGTGTGTCTATTGATTTTGCCTGATGTGTGTGTGTTGTTATGGCCACTTTGTGTGCTTGAGACATTTCATGTGATTTACATTTTTCTATTGCTTTTTCCCAGTTTTGGAACCCTGTAGATACAAATGACTGATCTACACTTTTAGCAAGGGGACTTGTTTGATTTTTGAATGATTTCATGCAATAGAAACAGTATACCTCTCACATCAGGACAGTAGTGTAGCCATTTATAGTTCTTGTACCATCTATCCTGGAAACTAAGTGTCTTGTTTGCAAGCTGCTGCTGAATGATACATCCTGCCTTAGGTTGATATGGCCTTTGATGCTCTGTCTGGCTGACCTGTTCTGAAACCCTGACCTCTCTCCAATTCTGGCTGCTCTATAGAATGTACAAGAAATAACACAAATCAAACTCTATAAATTGTTATCATAAAAAGCCACTTTACTTAGCGTAGCTTATCATTATAAAGCTTCAGCGATAAACTCATTTTACATTGAAATATATACAGGTGCTGGTCATAAAATTAGAATATCATCAAAAAGTTGATTTATTTCAAGAATTCAACTTAACAGGTGAAACTAATATATAGACTCATTACATGCAAAGTGAGATATTTCAAGCCTTTATTTGTTATAATTTTGATGATTATGGCTTACAGCTCATAAAACCCATGAAATCAAAATCCCCCAAAAAATAAACATGAAATCACACAGTAGTTAAACAGTAATACCATGGTCATTGAACCAGCTTTTGTTTCTTTTGGCAGCGTGGGCAGGTGCAAATCCTGCCGGAAAATGAAGCAAGCATGAAGTGCTCTGAAAATGTCCTGGTACTTACCTGGTTGCCTTTGGCTTGTTCAGTTGGGGATATTCAAAATAATTAGCCAAGCATTAATACCATTGATCAGCCCTACCAAACGTGGATGTTTTTTCACTAAGAAACAAACATTATGTTATTTGATTGATATTGTGAAGCTGCTTTGATGCAATTTATATTGTGAAAAGCGCTATATAAATACACTTGACTTGACTTGACTAGACGGCTGCGTTGACTCGGGATTTAATAAAGCACAGTAAATCAAAGTCCTCTTTTCTGATGAGAGCAAGTTTTGCATCTCATGTGGAAACCAAGGTCCCAGAGTCTTGAGGAATAGAGGAGAGGCACAGAATCCACGTTGCTTGAAGTCCAGTGTAAAGTTTCCACAGTCAGTGATGGTTTGGGGTGCCATGTCATCTGCTGGTGTTGGTCCACTGTGTTTTCTGAAGTTTACCAGGACATTTTAAAGCAGTTCATGCTTCCTGCTGTTGACCAACGTTATGAAGATGCAGATTTCATTTTCCAACAGGACTTGGCACCTGCACACAGTGCCAAAGCTACCAGTACCTGGTTTAAGGACCATGGTATCCCTGTTCTTAATTGGCCAGCAAACTCCCCTGACCTTAACCCAATAGAAAATCTATGGGGTATTGTGAAGAGGAAGATGTAATACGCCAGACCCAACAATGCAGAAGAGCTGAAGGCCACTATCAGAGCAACCTGGGCTCTCATACCACCTGAGCAGTGCCACAGACTGATCGACTCCATGCAACGCCGCATTGCTGCAGTAATTCAGGCAAAAGGAGCCCCAACTAAGTATTGAGTGCTGTACATGCTCATACTTTACATATTCATACTTTTTAATTGGCCAACATTTCTAAAAATCTTTTTTTGTTGTATTGGTCTTAAAGCTAGAGTCTACGATTTCAAAGATTGTTCATTATTAATATCCTCGTTTAGATGCTGGTTATGGTTATATAGTACAATCCTAACAATAGGAATAGAAAAAAGAATAAAAAAAATCCATTCACTCTATTGGCTGTACAGCCGCAGAGAAGTTGACCAATGTAAGCTGTCCAACTGCTCTCATCCAATCACCAGCTCCACTTGAAACTCCGCCTGGCGCTCGCATCAGATAAAAAGATGGATCAAAAATAAAAGACAGCAGCAAGCGGCCCCTGCTTGCCCCTAGTGTAAAGTTTGGAAGAAAGAGAAAGTCTGTAGTGGAAAGAAGAACGAAGAACGCTGGACTCAAGTAGAATAAATATAGGGGCCACCATTGATCGCTTGAGGAAGCTTCGGGGAGATCTTGGACTGAAAACCGATGCTGACACGACTGACTTTTTGTTGAGCAGGTAACGTTAAACATTTATTTATACTTTTATGGTGTGACGTATTACATAAATAGCTTTTTAACAATTACTGAAAACCTTAGCAATACTAGAAGTAGTATACTAATAGTGGTGGGGAGTTTAGAACATTTCATGTGTTGCTAATCTTGGGTTGGCATGAACAGAGGGGAGGGGTGTGTGTGTGTGTGTGGAGGGGCGGGATGAGTTTTTAAAAAATTCAGGCTTTCTCGATCGATTTTCAAAATCGTATACCATAGCTTTAAGTAATATTCTAATTTTCGGAGATACTGAATTTGGTATTTTCAATAGTTGTCAGTTTTAATCCTCACAATTAAATGAAATAAATATTTGAAATATATCAGTCTGTGTGTAATGAATGAATATAATATCCAAGTTTCACTTTTTGAATGGAATTACTGAAATAAATCAACTTTTTGATGATATTCTAATTATATGACCAGCACCTGTATATTAATCATAAGAACAACTAGTTAAATTAGCTGGAAACAGTACCAATGTATTCTGTTATCCTACACAAATGAGCATTCTGTCATATTCCCATTACCTGTGTCTCACTTGGCCCTAACTCTCCCTGTTCTGTGGTCTGTTCATCTCCTGTCTAGGAAAGTAACAAATGTTTGAGGACACAGAACTCATTTTACATTCAAATATATATATAATCATAAGAACAACTCGTTAAATTAGCTGGACACAGTACCAATGTATTCTGTTATCCTACACAAATGAGCATTCTGTTATATTCCCATTACCTGTGTCTCACTTGGCCCTAACTCTCCCTGTTCTGTGGTCTCTTCATCTCCTGTCTAGGAAAGTAACAAATGTTTGAGGACACAGAACTGGTTTCAATGCAAACTCTGATGACATGCCGTTGGCCTTATTTGATCTAAAGTGCTTTTACTATGTGAATTTTAGAATATACTGTATGTAGCTATCCATTAAACTTACAAGCCCATTCTCCTCTGTTCTCTTCCTCTTAAAGTACTGTAGGATGCTCATCTCTGTGTGAACAATTTGTGACTAATGTTACTTCTACATAGTTTATGGACACGTATCGATGGCACATTCACACACTCTTGGCCGTTCATCAGCTTTGAAAGCATATAGCTAGTTAACTAATTAGCTAACATTTGCCTGTTTTACACAACATAAAATTAGATTGTCAAATATAGCCTTAGAAGCAAACTGTTTCAAAATACAACAAAACTGATGATCAAACTGAAAACCAGCAATCTGCCATTTCATCGACTGAATTAGCCCAAAAACTGTTCAAAAACCGCCAAAATGCAAACAAAACCTCCCAAAATATGTTATCAGTATTTATTTCAGTATTTTTACTTCCACGTTTCCTTTCCTATGTTAACTTACCTCACATTTACATCATACTAGATTTACATACAAGAAATAAAAACAGTTGGTCTCTGTAATTTCCTCACCACTGAGCCAGTTGCATCAAAACTTGTATATACATTTGTGTTTGACTCCAATAGTGTCAGAAAAACTTGTCCAGTCCAATGTCTTTAATGCTACCGTGAGGTGCACTGTATTTTAACATCTGCAGTGACAAAATAGGATCCTTGTCGCCTAATTCTAAATCATTTCGCTCTTGCTTTGCTTTGCGCAGGGTGGCCAAATTAGGCAGCTGTCTTGGCTCAGGATCTCCAAAATCCATCAGCTTTGTTGCCCTCTCTTTGTTGCCCTCTTGTTGCCTTACTCTCTGATGCCCTCCATACATGGGATTCCATTCTACCCT
The DNA here is from genome assembly GCA_030578275.1 of Meda fulgida. Taxonomy (NCBI): domain Eukaryota; kingdom Metazoa; phylum Chordata; class Actinopteri; order Cypriniformes; family Leuciscidae; genus Meda; species Meda fulgida. The sequence continues at coordinate 34,539,999 of CM060617.1, read as the reverse complement.
CACAGTTCTTTGGATATCTGCACACGCAAGTTACCAGACATCGCATGCTTGGAAAAGCCAGTGCAGGGAGTCATCAGTGTTTTGAAGTGAACACTTGAACATCATTGTGCAGTTTATTTCAGGCTTTTTGTCACATTTTATGTGAATGTGGCCATGACACTCTTTACAGTTGCCTCTGATTGCAATCCATTTCTGAAATGGAACTTCAAATCAAAAGTCCAGCAATCTTTTGGACAGGAGGAAAGGGACCCTGGCTCAAAATCAGTGTCATCACTACTGCCACTTGTTTCATGAGTAAACCCTAAAGCAGTTCAGATGTTGTGTCTGTTTAATTTAACAAAGGTTTATAGTGCCTTTGCAGTGATCTTGTTGTCTAGCTGTTTACTAAGCTCTGCCCAGAAGCTCTGATTAGGAGTAGCTATGTTGCCATTTTGGACTATAGCCTCTTTTGATGAACACAGGACTGTGAAATTGGAATCCCTGTCGACTGCTGGTTTCTTGGGCATCTGGCATAAGCAAAACATAATTACCCTCTTCAATAATCCTGACTCCAAAAAATGTAATGTACAGCATAAATTTGTTTTCATCTATTACTGTATTGGTCTGATAATATATAGTAAGGATAATGTAGATGGATAATACATCTTATATTAGGACCAATATGGTAATGTTGACCCCTAGATTGTCAATGTTTATTGAACAGAAAACTCATTGCTAATACTAATATCACTAATTTAGCAATGAAAAATTAACTACAGTTGCACATGTGGCCAATGTTCGTTTTTTTAAATACTAATGGGCAACTTATGCAACTGTAATCAGCATTTCATAGCTAAATTAGTAATATTGTAATGAAGCAGCAGACACTAGGGGATCCATTTGCAGCATTTATAGAGTAGTCAAACAGGCAGGGATCAACAACAGCAAACTGTGCAATGGAGACAAGGCAGAGATAAACCAGATAACAAGCAATGATCGGGGCAGGCGGCGAGAAGCAAGGTCCAGTAACAATCCAAGTCGAGGTAGGCAGAGAACGATCAGAAACGGGGTACACAGTCCAAGGTCAAGGCAATAAATAATCCACAGTAATAAACGCTCAGAATGACAGCCAGGAAAGTCAAGACTTCGCACTGGTGTGATGCCTGGAAGTGGTTTATATGTGTGTATGTGAATGAGATGCAGGCGTGTGTAATCAGCGCCGTGCAGGTGTATGGTGTTTGGTGTAATCAGTCCAGGGAGGTGCATGATGGGAAATGTAGTCCATGATAACCCAGGGAGTGAGTGGCTAATCGTGACAAATATTAGTATTAGCAATGAGTTTTCTGTTCAGTAAACATTGACAATCTTAGCTCTCTTGAATGTTGTACAATGTTGTACATGCTCACCTCGAGGATATTTTTGCTGTTCTCAGTGCCGAAACTTGCTGAAGTTACATTAAACTACGACTTGAGAGCACAAATCCATTTTGCCCAGAGAGAAAGTGAGTGACAGAAAAAAAATTGTCTGACATAATGTCTGAACATCATGAAGTTTTTAATAAACATTACAGGGACTACAAAAACACTGATACGAAGATGATGTTCTATTAAATCATCGTCATTAGCATCTGACATTTTAATAAGAGATGACAAACCCCAAATAAAATGCTCATACATCGTACTGACTTCACATAAAACTAGATAAACATGTCTTAGTAATGGTCATTCTGGTTACTTAGGCTATTTCTAACTATTTTTGATCTTTGTGACCAATTCAAAGATCTATTTTATTCAGTCAGCTTGTAGCCTAAAACATCAATAATTTGATTTATTGTCTAATATTTTAAAACCTGACGCAGCACAAACAAAACTTTTACCAGCACAAACGAACAAGACTATTTTGGGTGAATTTGGAGCATGTGGGTTAGACCAAACCTTTAATAATGAATATTTTAAAACCCGATGCAGCACAAAATAAACTTTTTACAGCACAAACGGAGCACAAACGATTGCTTCTATTTTGGGTGAATTTGGAGCATGTGGGGGGCTGGTGACGTCATCATCTATAATTCAATGTCTGATATTTTAAAACCCGACGCAGCACAAACGAAAATGTTACCGGCACAAACGAACAAGACTATTTTGGGTGAATTTGGAGCATGTGGGGGGCTGAGTGACCTCAGAATGACCTAAAAAATATTATTTTAATATCTAAAAAACCAAAGCAGTACAAACAAAACTTTTTACAGCACAAACGGAGTACAAACGATTGAGCATATTTTGACGACGTTTTGCGTTGGGTGGGGGGCCAACTTCACGCAGGTAAAATACCTGAGTCCTAAAATTAGGACTGACACGGCCATTGTTTTTAAGAGTTTCTCCTAAATCGCAAAGTTATGAGCTACTTTTAGCCTTAAAATGTTTTGTAAATATGGCCCCAGGGCCCATATTTATACAACTTCTAAGAATTGCTCTTAAGAATAGTAAAAAAATTCTTAGTAAAAAGTAGGACTTCTCTAAGAGTTGGACACTTTTATAAAGAAGCTAAAAGCAACTTTCAGTAAAGTCAAAGACTGATGGAAGTGGCACTTAACTGTTGTGAACAATGATGTCAACCCAAAATGGCCGCCCTCAACCAGTGAATAAGCCAATAGCAAGCCTTCAAGGGTTAGGTCACTGCAGCATGACACCAATCATTTAATGTAATTATAAAAAAATAAGTTATTTAAGACACTGAATTATATATATATATATATATATATATATATATATTTTTTTTTTTTTTTTTTTTTTAAGGCTTTGCATTGTGCAAAATTATCACAAATTTGTAATGATGCTGTGGAATCCTTTTGATTTATGTCTCCTCATTTACAGTTGGAGTAATGATGCAAACATGAGCTCCTTCAATGGATCCAACAACTCAGGGAAGCTTGCAATCCTCATAAAATTGGCTTGATTTTGCTGCAAGATTTGAAGATCCATTGGAAAGTCAATGTGGTAGTTGCGTAGACTGTCAATAAAGGGACAGAAATCTCTCAGATTTCATTAACATATCTTTATTTGTGTTTCGAAGATGAACGGAAGTCTTGCATGTTTGGAACAACATGAGGGCAAGTAACTATCCCTTTAAAATATAGCTGTGATTTTTGTGTCCAGAGGAGCTTTGGGGATTGCAGTGAATTCTGAGATGGGGGAACTGAGACTGCTTGAGTGGCTATGGAAGAGTTATGTTATCTTATGGATAGATAAACTGTTGTTTTTCTGAAACCAAGAATGAATGAAATTGTGATGAAACCAAGTGAAGAACCAATAAACAAAAGATTATTCAACTATCAGCCAAATTACCTCTAACGTAAATTAGAAAATCATAGCTCTGGAAAAAATTAGGAGACCACTGCAAAATTAGCAGTTTCTCTGGATTTAATATTTATATGTATCTGTTTGAGTAAAATGAACATTTTTTATTTATTCTACAAACCACTGAAATTTCTTCCAAATTTCAAATAAAAATATTGTCAATTAGAGCATCAAAACAATGAAAAAAGTTTTTGCCATTTCAGACTTTCAATAAGTCAAAGAAAACAAGTTTATATTCATTTTTAAACAACACAATACTAATGTTTTAACTTAGGAAGACTTCAGAAATCAATATTTGGTGGAATAACCCTGATTTCCAATCAGAGTTTTCATGCATCTTGGCATGCTCCCTATCAGTCAGTCACATTGCTGTTGGGTGGCTTTAAGCCACAATAATGTAGAATTTTTTTTAGGATAATCTTTTACGTGGCTTGAGGCATGTGTCCTTCGCAAAGACGTATCTGCCCAATTCTAGCCTTACTGTAGAACCACCAGATCAACTCCAATCCTCCTCGAGATTGCACAGTGAGAGACTGTGGGTTTTAGGCCTATGGCAAGCCGTTTTAGCTTAAATTGTACCCAGCGGTAGTCATCGTAATTGCATGCAATTCAATTCTTACTAGTAGCAATTACAATTACAGAGTTTTCCAATTCTATTCTTACTAGTGTGAGAACAATTTAAGATTAAAGCTGCAAGCAGCATTGAAAGGGCCCTCGCACCCGTGCCACCGCCACCCGGTGGCTTTAGGAAGACAGAGCACGGTGGGTAATGTGCATTTAAGTAGGTAAACATAGGAGGAGTATGTCAAAGTCAGTTACAAAAATGTCCTTTATTATGGGGATAATAGCATGCATTATCACTCAGATAAGTGTTGCTAGCATGTTTTAGCATGTTTCTAGCATGTTTAGAACTCAATGGCATATTTACTATGTTGCTAGTACTGCATCACAGTGTAAAACATGTCACTTCCTGTCGACAGCAGATGGCGCTGTTACTTTAACTTAAAATTGTCATGTAGATGCGTTCAGGGCAGGACTCTTATCAAACGTGTTAAGTTTGGGGCAGATTAGGGTTAGGCTTAGGGTTACTGCATCACAGTGTAAAACATGTCACTTCCTGTTGACAGTAGGTGGCGCTATTACTATAACTGAAAATTGTCATGTAGATGTGTTCAGGGCAGGACTTTTATCAAAAGTGTGACGTTTGGGGCAAATTGGACATTCCTTGCCTGAGTTAAAACAACTTCCTGTTTCATGGCATTAATAGCATGATTTAACACTTAACTAAGTATTGCTAGCATGCTTTAGCATGTTTTTAACATGTTTAACACTCAATTGCATATTTTACTATGTTGCCAGTACTGCATCACAGTGTAAAACATGTCACTTCCTGTTGACAGTAGGTGGCACTATTACTATAACAGAAAATTCTCATGTAGATGTGTTCAGGCCATGACTCTTATCAAACGTGTGAAGTTTGGGGCAGATTGGACATTGCCTTCTTGAGTAACAGCAACTTCCTCTTTCATTGCATTAGCATGCTTTAGCACTTAGCTAAGAATTGTTAGCATGTTTTAACATGTTTCTAACATGTTTAACACTCAATGGCATATTTTACTATGTTGCTAGTAATGCATCACAGTGTAAAACATGTCACTTCCTGTTGACAGTAGGTGGCGCTATTACTATAACAGAAAATTGTTATGTAGATGTGTTCAGGCCATGACTCTTATCAAACATGTGAAGTTTGGGGCAGATTGGATATTGCCTTCTTCAGTAACAACAACTTCCTGTTTCATTGCATTAGCATGCTTTAGCACTTAGCTAAGAATTGCTAGCATGTTTCTAACATGTGTATAACTCAATGGCATATTTACTATGTTGCTAGTACTGCATCACACTGTTAAACATGTCACTTCCTGTTGCCAGTAGGTGGCGCTATTATTTTAACTGAATATTCTCATGTAGATTTTTTTCAGGGCAGGACTCTTAACAAACGTGTGAAGTTTGGGACAGATTGGACATTCCATGCCTGAGTTACAGCAAATTCCTATTTAATTGCAGTAATAACATAATTTAACATATAGCTAAGTGTTTGCTAGCATGTTTTAGCATGTTTGTAGTATGTTGCTAGCATGTTTAGTACTTGCTGGCACTTTTTTATATATTATTAGGAGTCCACAACAGTGTTAAAAATGTCACTCCCTGTTGCCAGCAGGTGGTGCTATGACTGTGACTGAATTTGAGCATGGACATGTGTTCAGGACAGAACTCTTATCAAACGTGTTAAGTTTGAGGTAGATTGGACATTGCCTTCTTGAGTAACAACAACTTCCTGTTTCATTGTATTAGCATGCTTTAGCACTTAGCTAAGAATTGCTAGCATGTTTTAACATGTTTCTAACATGTTTATAACTCAATGGCATAATTAATATGTTGCTAGTACTGCATCACAGTGATAAACATGTCACTTCCTGTTGCCAGTAGGTGGCGCTATAACTATAACTGAATATTCTCATGTAGATGTTTTCAGGCCATGATTCTTATCAAACGTGTGAAGTTTGGGGCAGATTTGACATTCCATGCTTGAGTTACAGCAAATTCCTATTTAATTGCAGTAATAACATGCTTTAGCACTTAGCTAAGTGTTTGCTAGCATGTTTTAACATGTTTCTAGTATGTTGCTAGCATGTTTAACACTTGCTGGCACTTTTTTATATATTATTAGGAGTCCACAACAGTGTTAAACATGCCACTTCCTGTTACCAGCAGGTGGCGCTATGACTGTAGCTGAATTTGAGCATGGACATGTGTTCAGGACAGAACTCTTATCAAACGTGTGAAGTTTGGGGCAGATTAGACATTGTTTGCCTGAGTTACAGCAACTTCCTGTTTCATGGCAAAACATCGAAATTTGTCAGGCTGCTGAGGACACGCCCTTCGACGAAAATCAAGATCTTCGCAATTTAATGTCACAAAGGCCTTAAGATTACACTCACCAAATTTGAAGATGATGAGATTAAAACTGTAGGAGGAGTTCGTTAAAGTACGAGGCCTGAAAATGGCAAAAACTGCACAAAAATCTGAGAGGAAGTTCAAAATGGCTGACTTCCTGTTGTGTTTAGGGCTATGCTCCAAGAGACTTTTTTGTAGGTATTGGGCCATTACATGTATGTACCGAATTTCGTACACGTACGTGAAACGTAGCGGGAGGCGCACTCCGTTGAACCTTTATAGGTGGCGCTATCGAGCGATTTTGCCCCGCCCAATTCTGAAACGCATATCAGATGTAAATTTTCGCCAGTTCTGACGCGTTTGCAAATTTTCGTGAGTTTTCGTGCATGTTTAGGCCCTCAAAAATGCGATTCATTGTGGAGAATAATAATAAATATAGCTGCGAGCAGCGATTGCGGGCCCAAGCCGGTGGCACCGCCACCCCGGGACTTTACCTAAAGGCACTGGGGTGGCTGTGCCGCTAGCTTTGGCCCTTCATCGCTATGAAGTGTGCCAATTGGGACAGGGCCTATGATCGTGAACCACAATAACCACATATATGAGATCATTTAAATTTAGAATAATTTTTAGGTCAATATGTTTTGCAGCACTTAAATGTGTAAATCCAGAAGCCCAGTATTTATCTGGAGGTCTTTGTCCTTTGCCTGTCAAGCTGGTTTGTCTCTGTCTTTTCTGTTCTGCCCTGTTTGCCATTGTTCACCCTGCCTGTCTTGACCATTCTTAATAAAAAGCTGCAAATGGATTTCCCTGGCCTGACCCTGCCTCGATACAACACATATGCTGCATCTGCTCGCTATCTGCCGAACGGCTCTGGTAGTTCCGCTTCAGCACTGATGATGTTGTAGGTATAGTGCGCTCTGGTTGGTCTGGATTATTCGGGAATTTTTATTTTATACAGAAATAAGTTATTTATAATTCAGATGATATATATATATGTATATATATATGTATATATATATATATATATATATATATATATATAAATAGAGAGAGAGAGAGAGAGAGAGAGAGAGAGAGAGAGAGAATATTACTTGCCGTAGAAGAGAAGGTCAGCGGCGCCATCTGCTGGGAAACTTTATCATCCATCCAACAAATATACCAACAAGCCGACATAGTGATCATGCCCCGGTCACGCTGTCATGCCCTGATCACGCTGACGGACAGCCAATCAAACCACAGCATTGATCGGGTGACTTTGTGCAGAACTTTTTAGTTTTGTTTCGCTTTATTTTTGAGAGATGGTTCGTGTGTTGATTTCTTCCTAATTCCTGCCCGAGTTGTGTGCGTCAATGACTAAAAGTAAGTGTTTATTCACCTTGTATATATTGCTGTTATTGCTTTTGATCAATATTAGTCTCTGAGATGTTTATATGCAAGATAAAGTGACGCACAGAAGACCCGCGTCTCCGCACAAGTGAATGTTTATATAAACGGAAGCGTTAACCGAATACGTTTATTTGGAATCGTGTTATGTGAACCCGTTTATGCCATTGTGGCATAATTTCCGGAATAATTAATAGAAAAGTTAGTTTGATTATGTGTATGATGAGCCTGTCAAATGTACAGTACACTTAATGTATACTGACCTATACATATGCATGTGTAGTTGGTTCATGAAGCTACAAGTTTAAGGATGCACATTATTTATGTATATTGTGTTACAGTGTTTTGTACAGCTTTACATCTGTTATGTTATCTGGTAATTTACATGTGATAATGTAATGTTATTCTAGACTCACTTAATTTACGTAATTTATTTCTTGTTTCCTTTGTCTAGACCACACACATATACACACGTACATAAGTTACCATCCATTCCAATGTAACCAGTGAACTTGATGGACATTAAAGTCATTTAAATGGATTTTCTGTCTCCGTGTCCTTACCGACACACTATGGCGATGACCAAGTCTACCTAAGAACCAGTCCACCTTCATTACAAATTTGGTCCTTCGAACCGGAGACAGGTCATTTACCATGGCAACCCCAGAGTCGGCGATGTCAAAGTCTGCCCCTGCCTCATCCCGACGTCCACAAAGAGCAATTCAGAGGCCTGTTTACCTAGATGACTATGTGGTCGACTATGCTGAGAACCCATCAGGACAGGCTGTTAGACCAAAAGAGAAGGTAATGGTGACTTCAACCCCCATCTCCTCTCACCACCCATTCGGAACAGCTGGATCATCTGAGGACTTTATGCTGCAAATAATGGAAATTAACAAACAACAGAGTGAGACTGCTAGGCGCCAAACAGAACTCTTGGAGAAAGTCCTACTACAAAGCACTCCTCAAGCATCTGCTCACTCCTCACGAGCATCATCCCGACATCAGACACCTAGAGCCTAGATCCTGAAATCAGTGGAGAAGGGATAGTTGAAATCCGATGCTAGCCCTAATGATGTCTGCTCAAACCGTCATCCTTGGCCACAGCCGGTCAAACCCCAACCCCCTTTCTTTGAGGAGCTTTCGCAAGTATTGAGGAAAACCCAAATCAGAGACACTCATTTACAGTCACCACCTCCTGTGAGTAGAGAGACTACCCTTTCGGCACACCAGTACGCCTCACCATGCAGCAGTTCCCTGTCAGACCCAGTCAGAACCCGAGTGCATAACAGAGAAGAGCCCTGGATGAAACCATTGCCCCCTCACCCTGAACAGAGACCGAGCCAGACAACCCAGCTTCCCTTTTATCAAGTATCAGCCCCAGAGGCCTTTCCAGCACATAGTCAGTTTGCTTCAGAGTCTGAGCCCATGCCAGGAACTGTGTACCCAGTTACAACATCTCAGCTTAGAGCTGAGGCTGTACCCTACACTCCCCAACCCCTAATCATCATACTGGTTTCCAACAGTAGAAGGCCCAACCTTCCCAGATTTCATTAAAGAAGACAGAGCCCAGTACGTGGAACTTAGGATTGCTCTGGAAAACCTGCTTCATCCACAATTATCAGAACATTATAAGTACTCAATCCTTCTAAAGCATGTGAAGGTGCCTAATGGTCACAGACTAGTGTTAGCACATGCAGAGTCAGTCATGCCTTACACTAACGCCCTGCAAGCCCTGGACAGAAGGTATGGTCGTCCCTACCAGTTCGTACTGAAGGAAATAGAGACTTTAGAGTGCCTGCCGCCTATCCGTGCTGGTGACGAGCGGGCATTCGATGACTTTTCCCTCAGAGTCCAAGCAATAGTCGGCATGCTCAAAGCCCTAAAGGGTGACGGTATTGAAGAACTGCACAGTGGGTCAAATGTGAAACGTCTTCTGAATCGTCTTCCTCGTTCACAGCAAACTCAATTCAGGAGGCATCATCTCAAGAGAAACCCAGATAAAACTAAGTTCTCCCTTCTCGAGTTTGCAGATTGGCTGCAGCTAGAAGCTAACTGTATGGAATTTGACCCAACTGATGAGATAAGAGCCACAAAACGAGATCAAAGGGTAGTAATTCGGGGACAAAGCAAACATACCACCATACTTCATGGCGTGGAGCAAAGACAAGTCAAAGAAACAATAATCAAACCCAAGGCAGTTCATCTTAAAGTACCCACCAAGCCCAAAGCCATCTGTCCATACTGCAGTGCAGAACATTACCTTAGCCAATGTACCACATTCATTGCATTAACCAAAGAGCAAATGGTTGGCTGGATTAAAGACAATAAACGGTGTTGGAAATGTGCACGTTCCCACATGGCCAAAGACTGTGACCTAAAGAGGCCTTGCCACCTTTGCCAAGCCAAACACCTCTCTGTACTCCTCGACATCAACCAAAGGAAGGATGAGGTTACCAGTGAGAGCAATAGCCTATATAACTCTACCACAGAAACTTTATACTTGGACCAACCTCGATGTGGTGGGAAAGTGTTTCTGAAAGTCGTGAAGGTTACCATCCATCACCAGCACAAAACTTTAGACACATTTGCTGTGCTTGATGATGGCTCAGAGCGCACCATTTTGCTCGCCACAGCTGCACAACACCTCGGCTTAAAGGGCAGACCAGAGCAACTGAATTTACGGACAGTGCATCAAGACATCAGGACATTGCATGGTACTATTGTGAACTTTAGCTTATCCACCCCAAGTAATCCAAGGAAAAAGTTCAACATTCAGGGGGCTTTTACAGCAGATAAATTTGGGCTAGCAGAATACAACTACCCGGTGAATACCCTGCAGGAAAGGTACAGACACCTCAGAGGGATACCAATACCACCTCTTGTCAAAGCTTGTCCCATACTGCTTATCGGTTCAGATCATACTGAGCTCATAACCCCAATTGAGCCAGTGCGATTGGGCCCACCTGGGGGCCCAGCCGCTGTCAGAACCCATCTCGGCTGGACCTTGCAGGGCCCCTCCAAACATCTTTAGGATCAACTCTCAGTCTCACAGTGTCTGTTCACGTCTAATTGTTCACCATCTGCAGAACTGTTTCATCAAATTGAAAGGTTATGGCAGATGGACATCCTGCCTTATCGCAGTGAAAAGATGGTGATCAGGTCACAGAAAGACCAAGAAGCACTGAACATGCTGGAGACACAGACAGTACGAGTGGAAGTGGATGGAATTGAACGATACGCCACTCCACTTTTGAGAGTTAAAACAATGCCTCTATTACATGCTCCAAAGGATGCTGTGATGGGCCACCTCCGTAACACTGAACGTCGGTTAGCTAAGGACCTGCCATTAGCTAACAAGTATCAAGAAGAGATCCAAAAACTGGAGAAAGCTGGTTACGCCACTAAAATACCACCTCAAAAGGCAGCCCAGTCTACAGAATCATGGTATCTGCCACACCATATTGTGACCCACAATGGGAAACACAGAGTGGTATTCAACTGCTCGTACACCTTTAATGGGGACAATTTAAACAAGCAGTTATTACCTGGACCTACGCTGGGCCCCTCTCTCCTTGGAGTGTTAATCCGCTTCAGAGAACATCGAGTAGCCATCAGTGGAGACATAAAGGGAATGTTCCACCAGATTCGCTTGCTCCCCAAAGACAAACCCCTTCTAAGGTTCTTGTGGCGGGACCTAAAGCCTGGGAACCCACCGGACGTGTACGAGTGGCAGGTCCTTCCATTTGGAACAACCTGTAGCCCCTGTTGTGCGACATTTGCAGTGCAGCGACACGTTTTCACTCATTGCCAGCATGGTGATAAGATACGACAATCAGTTGAACGCTGTTTTTATGTTGACAACTGTTTACAGAGCACTGCATCCTCAGTTGAAGCCCGTGAGCTAATCGATGGATTAAGGTCCTTACTGGCTTCAGGTGGGTTTGAAATCCGTCAGTGGGCGAGCAATGAGGCCTCAGTGATTAGCCATCTCCCGACAGAGGCTAGATCAGAAAACACTGAGTTGTGGATTTCCCACAGTCAATCAGACCCTCAAGAAATGACCCTGGGATTAAACTGGCATTGCGTACCAGACACCCTACATTACCGCCATCGTCCTCTATCCTACCATGAGGTAATAATGAGAAACATTTACCGGGTCCTCGCCAGCCAGTACGACCCCTTGGGTTACATAATACCTTTCACAACCAGAGCCAAAATCCTAGTAAGACAATTGTGGGAGAAAGAATGAGAATGGGATGACCCCCTTCTTCCTTCTGAGCTGCTGCAGGCCTGGCAAAAATGGGAAGCAGAACTGGAACACCTACCACTAATCACTATACCCCGGTGTTATGTGTCAGCCACACTAGATGTCCCAGAGGTGGAACAAGAACTTCACATCTTCTGCGACGCCTATGGGTCAGTAGCATACCTCCGTACTAAACTCCAAGGTCAAGTTGAGCTGGCATTCGTCCATGCCAGATCCAGAGTATCTCCAAAAAGGCAACAATCAATACCTAGGCTTGAACTATGCGCCGCCCTCACTGGGGCACAGTTAGCCAAGCTACTCCATAACGAGCTCTCACTGGAAATCGGGAACACATTCTTGTGGAGTGACACAACAACAGTACTCACCTGGCTGAAATCAGAGTCTTACAGATTCAAAGTTTTTGTAGGAACCAGAGTAACTGAGATACAAGAACTTACTGAAGGTCATTGTTGGCGCTATGTAGATTCAGGAAGGAACGCTGCAGATGACATTACACGTGGCAAAACCTTGCTTGAATTATCTCAACCCAATCGATGGTGTAAAGGGCCTGACTTCCTCTACCTACCACCTGAATCGTGGCCAGAAAGTCCTGCCATTGGACTGAATGAGGACCCTTCTGAGCTTCGTAAAGCAAAGTTTTGTGGCCTCACTTCGACTGATCCTGTAACACCACTGCCAGATGCAACCCAGTTCTCGACCTTTGAGGAACTCCTGGTAGCTACCTCTAGATCCATGCATGGGGCGGCGGGAAAAACAGGTGACCCAGGATCACCGGAGTACCAGCAAGCTGAAACAAACCTATTAAGGAAAGCCCAATTAGACAGTTTTCCAACAGAATATCAGGCTCTTACAACTGGTAAGCCAATTCCTTCATCTAGTCGTTTGCTCACATTGTCACCAGAGATAGACAAAACGACTACACTCATCCGCGTAGGAGGACGACTACGCAAAGCTACCCATTTAAGTTACAATACTGTACATCCCATAGTCTTGGACCCGAAACACCCGATAACTCGCCTCCTCATTAAGCAATACGACATTAAACTCTGTCATCCTGGTCCAGAAAGGGTATTCACAGAAATGCGAAGATACTACTGGATCCTCAGAGGGAGAGAAGCAATAAGGCGCCATCAAAATTCCTGTGTCGAATGCCAAAGATGGAGAGCCAAACCTAATATACCAAAGATGGCAGATCTTCCTCCCGCCAGAGTCCGCCTACTGAAACCAGCCTTCTTTTCCACAGGGGTAGATTGTTTTGGCCCATTCCAGGTAAAACGAGGGAGGAGCAATGAAAAGAGATGGGGGATCATTTTTAAGTGCATGACTACCCGCTGTATCCACTTAGATCTACTGAATAGCATGGATACAGACTCCTTTCTGATGGCTCTTAGGCGTATGGTTGCTCGACGTGGAACTCCTTTTGAAATCCTGGCGGATCAAGGCACTAATTTTCGAGGAGGCGATAAAGAGCTACAGACAACTTTCACTTCCATGAGCCCACATCTCCAAACCCAATTAGCGAGACAAAAGATACAGTTCCAGTACAACCCCCCAAACGCCCCACATTTCGGAGGTATGTGGGAGCGCGAGATTCGCTCAGTTAAGACTGCCCTACGTACCATAGTAGGGTCTCAAATCCTTACAGAGGAAGTCCTCCGAACATTCCTTATAGAGGTTGAGGCTATACTCAATGCAAAACCACTGGGGTATGTCTCTTCCGATGTAGCGGATCCAGATCCGGTGACCCCGAACTACCTGTTGATGGGGCGGCCAGATGCATCACTACCACAAGTGATTTACCCAGAATCCGAAATTCTTAGTCGGAAAAGATGGCGGCACTCACAAGTATTGGCAGATCAGTTTTGGACAAGTTTTATTAAGAATTACTTGCCCACCCTGCAACCACGTCAAAAATGGATGAGTGAATGTAGCAACCTCACACCTGGGACTGTTGTTATGGTAGTAGACCACCAACTTCCTCGGGCTATGTGGCCTGTCGGCAAGGTAATAACCACATACCCTGGATCGGATGGCCGGGTCCGCTCCGCAAAGATCGAGGTAAAAAACAAGCACTACCATCGACCAGTGTCTCGTATCATCACACTGCCTGCTATCCTAGATGATGACCCTGCAACAGACTAACAACGAAAATGGAAAGTACATTTGCTAAGCAAATGTAGGGGCGGCTGTAGAAGAGGAGGTCAGCAGCGCCATCTGCTGGGAAACTTTATCATCCATCCAACAAATATACCAACAAGCCGACATAGTGATCATGCCCCGGTCACGCTGTCATGCCCTGATCACGCTGACGGACAGCCAATCAAACCACAGCATTGATCGGGTGACTTTGTGCAGAACTTTTTAGTTTCGTTTCGCTTTATTTTTGAGAGATGGTTCGTGTGTTGATTTCTTCCTAATTCCTGCCCAAGTTGTGTGCGTCAGTGACTAAAAGTAAGTGTTTATTCACCTTGTATATATTGCTGTTATTGCTTTTGATCAATATTAGTCTCTGAGATGTTTATATGCAAGATAAAGTGACGCACAGAAGACCCGCGTCTCCGCACAAGTGAATGTTTATATAAACGGAAGCGTTAACCGAATACGTTTATTTGGAATCGTGTTATGTGAACCCGTTTATGCCATTGTGGCATAATTTCCGCCTAATAGAAAAGTTAGTTTGATTATGTGTATGATGAGCCTGTCAAATGTACAGTACACTTAATGTATACTGACCTATACATATGCATGTGTAGTTGGTTCATGAAGCTACAAGTTTAAGGATGCACATTATTTATGTATATTGTGTTACAGTGTTTTGTACAGCTTTACATCTGTTATGTTATCGGGTAATTTACATGTGATAATGTAATGTTATTCTAGACTCACTTAATTTACGTAATTTATTTCTTCTTTCCTTTGTTTAGACCACACACATATACACACGTACATAAGTTACCATCCATTCCAATGTAACCAGTGAACTTGATGGACATTAAAGTCATTTAAATGGATTTTCTGTCTCCGTGTCCTTGCCGACACACTATGGCGATGACCAAGTCTACCTAAGAACCAGTCCACCTTCATTACACTTGCCTTACTTGATTAGAACCTTTGAAAAAAAAATTACTCGGGAATCACTAAACCGAGATAATTATTCTGATTTGATGATACACTCAAAATATTACACAAGCAATTCTTTAAATTTAATGATATTCAGAACAGAACAAGAATAAAAAAAAAACTATAAACAAGAAGTAACCGAAATAATGTAAAGCGAAAGTGAAAGTAAGCGGTGTTGGGCTCACGTAACTCTCTCATTAGAATCAAACTGTTTCAACATTTGCGATGTATTTGGATGCCAAACTATGATTTATTAGGCTTTGTACTTCACTCACGTTCCAATATGTGTGTGCGTGTGTGTGTGTGTGTGTGTGTGTGTGTGTGTGTGGTGTGTGTGTGCGTGTGAGAGAGAAAGAGAGAGGCGCGGGCGCGATCGAACTGTGTGTGTGTGTGTGTGTGTGTGTGTGTGTGTGTGTGTGTGTGTGTGTGCGTGTGAGAGAGAGGTGCGGGCGCGATCGAACTGTGTGTGTGCGTGTGTGAAAGAGAGAGGCGCGGGCGCGATCGAACTGTGTATGTGTGTGTGTGTGAGGGAGAGAGATACGGGCGCGATCGAACTGTGTGTGTGTGTGTGTGTGTGTGTGTGTGTGTGTGTGTGTGTGTGTGTGTGTGAGAAAGAGAGAGAGAGAGAGAGGGAGAGGCGCGGGCGCGATCGAACTGTGTGTGTGTGTGTGTGTGTGTGTGTGTGGGTGTGAGAGAGAGGTGCAGGCGCGATCAAACTGTGTGTGTGCGTGTGTGAAAGAGAGAGGCGCGGGCGCGATCGAACTGTGTATGTGTGTGTGTGTGAGGGAGAGAGATACGGGCGCGATCGAACTGTGTGTGTGTGTGTGTGTGTGTGTATGTCTGTGTGTGTGTGTGTGTGTGAGAGAGAGAGAGAGAGAGAGAGAGAGAGAGAGAGAGAGAGAGACGCGGGCGCGATGGAACTGTGTGTGCGTAATACATGTAATAAAAAAAAAAGTGCGTATAAATACAATTGGACACAAGAGGGCAGTATGGCCCTATGTATGAATTTGTGTTTAAACTATCAGCCGAAGAGACCCCCCTCCCCCTCCTCACACAGACACACACACACACATACAGAATGGCAGGGTGCATTCTCTCTGTCAGAGAGAGAGGGAGAGAAAATTCTCAGAATCCACATTCAAATTACAATATCTGACTTTCTGTTGGTCTGAGCTAATGACAATAAATTAGAAAGTTGTTCGGCTTGACGAGAACAATATACACGCAGAGTTTTGTAACTGTAGGTAAAATTAACTAAGTTATAACACACTTTATGTGTCCTCTTTTAGTCATAAATTCATTTCCTCGCCACGGCCAAACCGTTCGAGATATCAAAAATCCGTTCGCAATTTAGCATCCTCAATGTCTTGACTTCACGCTGACCGAGTTTCGTGGTGTTTGGATTAATTCTCTAGGAGAAGTATATCAAAAATAAAAGCATGCATTTTCCAAACAACCCATAATAGCTGACTTCCTGTTGAGCTGTCGTAAAACTTAGAGCACGAAAGTTGTTTGGCCCGATGAGATCTATATGTGTACCGAGTTTCATATTATTACATGCAAGCATGTTTGATATATGGACAAGTGTTCGAATCCCGTTCCAGGGGGCGCTGTCGAGCCCCCCTGCCACGCCCGGGTACCAGCTTCACCCCGGCCCTGATGGCTGCAGGTTCTGACCTGTGTGCAAAGTTTCAAGAGTTTTCGAGCACGTTAAGGGCCCCAAAACCTTGAAAAACTAAAATAAAAGCATTCTCACACAGCAGACAAACCCCCCTCCCCTCAAACACACGGAGAGACGTAGGGTCAGAGAGAGTGGAAGAGAAAATTCTGCAAAACATCCACATTCAAACCAAAATGTCTGACTTCCTGTTGGTCTGAGCTAATAAGTGTAAATTAGAAAGTTGTCCAGCTCGATATGAACATTATACATACTGAGTTTTAAGATTGTAGATAAAAGTATAGACCTAACTCCCCTTCTTTTGTCAATAGGTGGCGCTACTGAGCCCCGGCACCACGCCCGTTTCCGAAACTTTGCACATGTCTACTGGTTAATAAATGTGACGTCTCTGTCGAGTTTCATTCAATTTCAAGTATGCTAAGAGTCTCAAAAGCATCAAAAAAGAATCTTAAAGTTTGATGCGTTACCACGGCAACAGTATCTAAGATATCAATAATCCTTTCACAGGTCTAAATCTGCCGTGTGTTTACATTATACACATAGAGTTTGAAGCAAATCGGGTAAAAATAAGAGGGTGATTTCAAAGCATTTTGAAAGTGACACACTTCCTGCTGCCAGTTGGTGGCGCTATAACTTTGACTCACAATAGTCACATCCATGTGATCGGCCTCTTACAGCGAACACACTGCTGAAGTTTCATCAAGATCAGTCAATGTATGCAGAAGTTATAACACACTTCCTGTTTCCATTAATCGCCATAAATTCGTTCCCTCGCCACGGCCAAACCGTTCGAGATATCAAAAATCCCCTGGCATTTTTTCATCCTCAATGTCTTGACTTCATGCACACCGAGTTTGGTGACGATCGGGTGAATTCCCTAGGAGAAGTGTTTCAAATTCCTGAACATGAGTTTCCAAACAACCCCTAATAATCGACTTCCTGTTGGGCTGGCGTAAAACTTAGAGCACGAAAGTTGTTCAGCCCGATGAGATCTATATGTGTACCGAGTTTCATATTATTACATGCAAGCGTGTTTGATATATTGACATGTTTTCGAATCCCGTTCCAGGGGGCGCCTGATGGCCGTGGGTTCTGACCCGTGTGCAAAGTTTCAAGAGTTTTTGAGCACGTTAAGGCCCCCAAAAGTGCCCAAAAGGTAGTAAAATAATAATAATAATAATAATAATAATAAAGAATAATCCTTAGGAAAACAATAGGGCCTTCGTCTTTTCAAGGCTTGGGCCCTAATAATAATAATAATAATAAACAGAGCAATTCCAAGAGGGTCCTCACACCATCGGTGCTCGGGCCCTAATAAAACGACGTGCCATAGTAGGTCTCTCCAGGTCTCTGTCTAACCATTAGAGGACCAGGTTTTGAGCAAAGCTGAAAACTAGACTCATGAAAGAAGATCAGAATCAGGCAGATCTGTATTTGTGATTGTGGCTCACCCTTTGTTCCCCTGTGTAACTCATGTGCATAAAGCACACAGTTAGAAGTCTTTAAAGTTTTACCAATGCATTTCACACTTTCCAAACCACCACAAGTATACATTTGGCAATATTCTAAACACATAGAGTCCAAACAACATGGAAAAAGATTGAACTGTCATGGATTTATTCATTTGTACATTAACAGCTGAATTTGAGTAAGATGCAGCCTTACAAACAGCTGTCACTGAGAATACTTATTTCTCTGAGTGATATGAAATGGCTGTATGTAGTTTGCATCAGTTTTAAGGTTTCCAAACAAAGTTATGAATGGATTTGGATGGATCATTGTGATCTCTCTTTGGATACGTCTACATTAATCGAGATGCATTTGAAAACGGCGTTTTCGTTTAAAAAAGCTCTCCGTCCACACTAGCGTTTTCAGGCGTTTTCCGACTTTTCAGTGTGGATGAGAAACTTCTAAATTCACCTTACTGCGCATGCGTGAAACCTCACAAAAGCGATATAGATGGAAAAATAAATAATAAAGTTATCGCACAATTCTTCTAACAGGATCATTTTATTCAGCAAAATATCACACCATACACTGATAAAGGTCGCACTCAGTCACCATATGTTTGGTCTAAAACGCGGCTGCTCTCCTGTATTGCCGCAGGACAGCAAATGTGAGTACATTTTCTGTCATCTTTGCAGTAGGCTACTGTGATATGAAGAACATAGTTATAAGAAGTAACATATTTTAGCAACAGTGTAAAAGTGAATCGCACATAATTAACAGGCACAATACCAGTAAACATGAATATCTATTGGTACAACATGGATCACATGACTAAACTTACGTTATCGTTTTCAAATACCTTCGGCTTCACAGTCCACACTACAACGCGAAAACGCCGTTTTCAAATGTATCTGCTTTGGAGTGCGTTTTCCAAAAGCTACGTTTTCGTTGACTTAAAACGCCGTCTCAGTGTGGACGGTAGGCCAAAACGGAGAGAAATATATACGTTTTTAAACGAAAACGTATTAGTGTGGACATGGCCAATACCTTAGGGATTAGTGTCTAGAATGGTGAGGGGCAGAAACCGCATGTGGATCAAAGGAAAGTCCTACGTACACTTTCTCTACATAGATGGAAGTATAGACATAGATCTCTACATAGATGAAAGTCATTCCTGGGCTTGGTACCAGAGGACTTTCTTCTTGCCCTCTAAGAGGTGCCTGGCTGTTTTAGAAATATATTTGAAATTCTATATTTTTTTACCGTATGGGTTTGCACACGTTCACATTTAATTGATGTCTGATAACAGCAATCAACCCTCATTAATATTATGTCAGCTTCTCTCTGAACTGCTGTGGTAATTAAAGAATTGAAGGAAGTGTTTGTTCTCAACATTAATGGAGGAGGGGGTAGTTAGAGGGAGAGGAGGGTTTCTTTTTTTTTTTTTTTTGCTTTATTTATTTAAAAGGGACAGTGCACATCAATTGACATTTTTGGTTTACACTCAAAATGTAAATGTGCCAGAGTTAGCGGAAAAGCTAATTTTCATCTGTAGTCCCTTGGCAGGTCAACACATCATCATATTACATTAATAAAAAAAGAAAAAAAAAAGAAAAAAAAGAATATATGAGAAATAGAAACAACTAAGACAAAGTTTTAACTAAGTGATAAAAGCGAAAGAACAAATAGAAAAAAATAAATAAATACAATACAAAGAAGGGCAGTACCTGGGATACGGTAAACCAACTATTGGTGATTGCAGTTTTGATTATTTATAATCAATTTCTTTAATGTGAATTTAAATGATAGATAGCTGGTGCTTTCTCTGAGTTCAGTAGGCAGACGGTTCCAGTAATTTGCGGCCCGTACTGAGAAGAGTGTTTGGCCAAGATTACTACGTCTAAACGGTACAACACACGACGTTTTGGGGGAACGTCAGGCTGAAAGCTGAATTGTGCAAACAATTCTAGGCTCACAGATTGCAAGTGTGATGATCATCTGCTAAATGAGCAACAGCGACCACAATTCACACCTTCAGTCTGTGAAGCCGCTCACACAGCCGTTCATGAGTTTAAATGCTGGTAATATTCCCATCTTCTCACAGGAGAAGAAGCATCAGGAGGAATTACTCCAGGAGAAACAACTGATATATTACTGTAAAGACTGAGTTTGTGGAAGAACCCTGCAGAATGAGAGATGAAGTTACAGAGGAGGAAATAGGTTGGTGTTTTTCTTCCTTCTTCTTAATAACTGACAAGAAACATTAAGATAAAAAATGCCATATATAAAAATACGTCTAACTCGATTCACTTACATTCCTTCTTGTTTTACATTTGTCCTTCTTTAAAGAATATAAAATATTCAATATAGAAGTGAATTATGACCAACATATATTTGAAAAAACTCATTATTTCGCATTGCAGATGGAAACACAATAATTTCACAGACTAAAAGGAAAGTCACACACAAAAAAGCTGGGAAATCTGGAGTCATAGCTTTTGCCTGCACTGAGTGTGGAAAGAATTACACACATAAATCAGACCTTAAGCGACACATGAGAATGCACACTGGAGAGAATCTGTTCACATGCACTCAGTGTGGACAGAGTTACATACATGAACCAGACCTTAAGAGACACATGAGAATTCACACTGGAGAAAAACCATTCACATGGTCTCAGTGTGGAAAGAGTTTCTTTGACAAAGCATGCTTAAATGCGCACATGAGAATTCACACTGGAGAAAAAACATTCACATGCACTCAGTGTGGAAAGAGTTTTACTCAAAAAAGCGTTCTCAGAAATCATCTGCTCTCTCACACTGGAGTGAAGTCATTCAGCTGTGATCAGTGTGATAAAACATTTGCTTTGGCATCAGACTTACAAAGACACCTTAAAGGAATACTACACCGTTTTTTTGAAATAGGGCTTATTCACCGTCTCCCCTACATTAAGATAGGTGGGCAAAAGCATTTTTTTTTCTCAGTGCATGCATTGTTTTAGTTTGGCAGCGCAGACGCTAGCTTAGCTTAGCATAATGAATGGAATCCTACGTTGTCAGGTACAATGCCGTGAGTAAAAGTGATAAAAAAACAAAACAAAAAACACTAATTACTTCTTGTGGCCTGCGTATGAGTCACAATGAGTACAAATAGCAATTTAGATTAAGACTAGGCAATTTCCTAGGCAGATATTGACTTGGGACTATATTAGGGTGGATCACAGGCGAAGCACTGCTACTTGGGCGCAGTCATATCACGCAACACCTGAAATCCCCCAACTTCCGTCAACATACTGAGTTGTTTACTTTAATTAGTCTTCGCATGTAAAGTGAACCACTGACACTGAGAAGAAAGAGTAAACACTCTTCACGTGTGCTCCCGCTCATGACCCCTACTGAACATCTGAACACAAACAATGATCACATGCACATTGACGCAGTGGTGGACAGTAACGAAGTAAATATAATTCGTTACTGTACTTAAGTAGCTTTTTTGCGTATCTGTACTTTACTCAAGTATTTCAATTTTGGGAGACTTTTACTTTAACTCCACTACATTTCAAAGTCAAATATCTTACTTTTTACTCTACTACATTTTCAAAATCAGTCGTTCCTTTTTATTTATGAGTGGATAAAAACTTAACTGGTCAAACGAGCCACCAATCACAGTAGGCCTACAGCGCGCTTTGTTTTGAACTTGCCTTGTCGGTGTCTACTAAGTCCGAACTGAGCCGTTAAATATGAGAGTTGCGAGATGGTTGTGTCTGTGATCTCGCCGCCGCGCGGTCACGTGATTCGTGTAGCTCTCAATAGTTCCAAACAAATCGCGTTGCCAATGATTTTAAGCGGGGCAGAGAGCAGCAGCTATTATTGCATCAATTATCGGTAAATATTGACGCATAATGTACATTGCTTATTACGTTGACACTAAAATTACTTGCATATAATAGCATTATTTTTCTGGGGAGTAGCCTAGCAGAAACACTGCATTAATACGTTTTTGTGTTTAATTTTGGAGGGAAATTGGCTGCTCCCATAACATATAATATATATATATATATATATATATATATATATATATATATATATATATATATATATATATATATATATTCTATGTATGTGTGTTTGTGTGTGTG
Source organism: Meda fulgida (assembly GCA_030578275.1). NCBI lineage: Eukaryota > Metazoa > Chordata > Actinopteri > Cypriniformes > Leuciscidae > Meda > Meda fulgida. The sequence continues at coordinate 34,517,671 of CM060617.1, read as the reverse complement.
TGTGTGTGTGTGTGTGTATATATATATATATATATATATATACTAAGTCCGAACTGAACATTCTCTATATATATATAATGTAATGGCGTTGTGCAGGTTTATGTGAATGTATCATAACATTATGATGTTAATAATTATGACCATAGGTGCTCGAGAAAAATATATACAGTAAATACTTTAAATGTATTATACCTTATGGGAACAGTCCCCTTCCCTCCAAAATTAAACACACAAAAAATTAATTCAATTCAAATATATTTATAATATATATAATATATATACAGGTCCTTCTCAAAAAATTAGCATATTGTGATAAAGTTCATTATTTTCCATAATGAAATGATAAAAATTAAACTTTAATATATTTTAGATTCATTGCACACCAACTGAAATATTTCAGGTCTTTTATTGTTTTAATACTGATGATTTTGGCATACAGCTCATGAAAACCCAAAATTCCTATCTCAAAAAATTAGCATATTTCATCCGACCAATAAAATAAGTGTTTTTAATAGTGCTGTCAAACGATTAAAATATTAAATCGCGATTAATCGCATTAATGTCATAGTTAACTCGCGATTAATGGCAATTCATTGTAAATTTTTATCTATTCTAAATATCTCTCTTTTTTTCTCATTTGAACGCTCTTATCAACAATCGACTTAATTGCTTTGTGCAAATGTTTTTTTTTATTGAAAACAACACACTGGCATATATTGTGTTCAATTTCACACTAACATTCTGACTTAGAGCAAAAAAAATCTATCACACAATGTAACACTATCATTAAAAGGGTGAAAGAAATACTGACGAGGTACTGATAATGAGTGGGCGCAGAATTCGCATCAGCTGTGTGTGTGCTTGGCAATCAAGTGGTATTTCAGACTGGACGTGCTGCGATGATATATCACTTTGGTCTTGTCAAGGGAACCATTTGGCAACTTTTTAAAAGTAAACTTTCCATTCAGAATCTTATTGGCATCCATTTCGGCGTCTCGCACTCGTCATCCATTCAAAACGTAACGTTAACCCAGCCTACTCGCAAGCCCAAACAAGTGTGTGCGGCGTGCCTGTTGTTTTCGGTCTAGCTAGATCCGGTGTAGTGTTGTAGTTTTACTTTCAGACAGGACGCGGAATGCGCAGCGCTGGCCGCTGGGTAATCGTAAAATTGAAATGGAATGGGTTTCATAGCGCAGCACCGCGCATGCCGCATACTGTTGCAAAAGCATGTGAAAAAAAAACTAAGTTTGCTAGGCTAAAAAGAATGTTAATCTCACAATAAAAAAAATTGACGGCATTAAAATGGGTTTGCGTTAACGCCGTTAATAACGCGTTTAACTGACAGTCCTAGTTTTTAATACAAAAAAAGTCAACCTTCAAATAATTATGTTCAGTTATGCACTCAATACTTGGTCGGGAATCCTTTTGCAGAAATGACTGCTTCAATGCGGCGTGGCATGGAGGCAATCAGCCTGTGGCACTGCTGAGGTGTTATGGAGGCCCAGGATGCTTCGATAGCGGCCTTAAGCTCATCCAGAGTGTTGGGTCTTGCGTCTCTCAACTTTCTCTTCACAATATCCCACAGATTTTCTATGGGGTTCAGGTCAGGAGAGTTGGCAGGCCAATTGAGCACAGTAATACCATGGTCAGTAAACCATTTACCAGTGGTTTTGGCACTGTGAGCAGGTGCCAGGTCGTGCTGAAAAATGAAATCTCCATAAAGCTTTTCAGCAGGTGGAAGCATGAAGTGCTCCAAAATCTCCTGATAGCTAGCTGCATTGACCCTGCCCTTGATAAAACACAGTGGACCAACACCAGCAACTGACATGGCACCCCAGACCATCACTGACTGTGGGGAATGCGGCACCTGTAGCCAATTTCCTGCACACGCCTGTGCACGGTGGCTCTGGATGTTTCTACTCCAGACTCAGTCCACTGCTTCCGCAGGTCCCCCAAGGTCTGGAATCGGTCCTTCTCCACAATCTTCCTCAGGGTCCGGTCACCTCTTCTCGTTGTGCAGCGTTTTTTGCCACACTTTTTCCTTCCCACAGACTTCCCACTGAGGTGCCTTGATACAGCACTCTGGGAACAGCCTATTTGTTCAGAAATTTCTTTCTGTGTCTTACCCTCTTGCTTGAGGGTGTCAATGATGGCCTTCTGCAAGTCAGGTTGGCAGTCTTACCCATGATTGCAGTTTTGAGTAATGAAACAGGCTGGGAGTTTTTAAAAGCCTCAGGAATCTTTTGCAGGTGTTTAGAGTTAATTAGTTGATTGATTGATATGCTAACTTTTTTGGAATTTGGGGTTTTCATGAGCTGTATGCCAAAATCATCAGTATTAAAACAATAAAAGACCTGAAATATTTCAGTTGGTGGGCAATGAATCTAAAATATATGAAAGTTTAATTTTTATCACAACTTTAACTTTATCACAATATGCAAATTTTTTGAGAAGGACCTGTATATGACTAATTAATGCCATTTCATTAATAGATTGGTGTGCCAAGAGTGACATTAGTCTTCACTTAGACTGAGTTAAGCAAGAGTCTTGTGACAAATTATAATAGGACATTATAGCCATCAAAAAAGTACATCAAGTACTTGGATACTTAAGTACATTTGAAGGCAACTACTTTTGTACTTTTACTCAAGTGAATATTTAAAGCCAGCACTTCTACTTTTACTTGAGTAATATTTTACCTTGAGTATCTTTACTTTTACTCAAGTACATGTATGTGTACTTCGTCCACCACTGCATTGACGGATCTTCTTCTGTCTGTTCTTCAAAATGTAATCAAATGTATATTTCTACAGGTGCGTTTAAACTAGTTAACTGTGTCTAAGCAAAGGCATTCCTTTTCAAGGTAAACGGGTCGCCGCCATGGTGTTCATTTCATACTCTGTGAACAATGGTTGCTTATTTAATGTATAAATTAAGGTGTGTCCAAAAACTGATAATGTCATACTTTGTAGTAGTAGTATGGTGTAACGTAATAATCTGTTAATGTATGAAATTAAATAAAATGTATACCTGTGGAATCGTTCACAGACAGCATATGCAGATGTTCAACTAACAAAGATCTTTATCGCTGGAAAACAATAGGATGGATTTGCAGATTTTCTTAATTGACTGTAGGTCCACGGCCACTTCATCCAACACTCTTGATGCTCGTAAATTCCCTGTTATCGACTCCGAGTGAGAAAGTGCTTCAGATGATTCAGTGCATGCAGGAAACTGAACAAATAATTCAAACTGATTCGCAAACCAATTTATTCAGTTTTTGCCTTGATCAAGTCTTTGAAATTCTTTGAACAGAATCAAATCAAAAGAGTTTCTTAACATGTTAAGAATATAACCCCCCTCGAGAAGGCGTGGCCTCGCGCCGTGAAGCGGTGAAGGAGGCGGCTTAGGAGGCGGACGAAAGGCTGGCAAAAGGCAGGCAGGCTGACAGCAGAAGACAGGGAGGAGATGATGGTAGGAATGACCAGGGAGGAACAGGAGGTGGTAGTAGCCAGTGAGATGGTTTAAGTGGGTGGAGAACGGATGAAACCCAGATGCCTAGCCAGATAGCGTCCCATGGTGGCTTTGCTGGAAGAAGCCACGGTGGAACACTGAGGACTGACGTGGAGCCTGATTGAGCCGCAGGGGTGGAGAGCTGGAGCATAGCGGCAAGCGCAAGTCCATGGCCAAGGAACGGCGATGTCCACCCCAGGTTGAGGGAGCCCGGTGACTTCAGGGGCCTGATGGCCGACAGTGGAGCCGAGGTGACTGGCCAAGGTGGAGAGGTGGGGACAGTGGCTGGAGGCTGAGCCAGGGAATCCCCCACCCCGGTAGAGGATGGCTCATTGGATACCCCAAGTGAATCCCCGAAACTGTGTGGAGGTGAAGGGTGAACAATTGAGCAGATAGGAGATGACGAAGACAAGGCTGGAACTAGAGGTGGTGGTGGAAGAGGGAGGGTGGGACCAACTCCTCTATCTCCCAGACCAGTATGCGCTCACTCACTGCGGTGAGGTTGTGGGCAGGGAACTCTATTCCACTAATAAGGGGGTCGCACACTGAACGAGAAGCGCAGCGCTGCGTCGTTCAGCGCCATGTCTTTAAAATTCGAACACATTATTCTCTATGAGTGTACACACACCGGCAGCGCCATTCGGCGTCTGTCCGCGGCGCCCAGCTACGGACCTTGTTCAAAACCCTGCCGCGCAACACAGAGCGCAATTTACATGGTTTTATATAAAATTTTGATTTATTTGTCTCAAATCATCGTTAATGTATATTGACTTCACCATGTGCCGCAATATACATTTAGTTATACATTCATTTAAAGAAATCAGCTGCTTGAAAGAAAATTGTAAATGTTATCGGATTTTCAGGTGAGATTCTCAATTCATTCAGTTAACGGACACTCTGAGGTAAAGTGTTCAGACTACAAACTCAGCAACGATTGTATTTAATTAGTAACCCGCTTGCCAGGTCAGACGTAAGGGGCTCATGCTCCAGTGCGATCTGGCACTCCATCTATTGGGGCCTCCGACTGTTGCTCCGTGTCGCAGAGTATTTGTGGGCTGGGCTCTGAGGTTGCTGATGCAGGTGTTGATGTAAATTGGGGGTACATCCTCTCCAGACAACGGACGATGGCCTCCCTCCATGTCCCCTCCGTCAAAGTCCTTTTAGGCAAGTCATGCCACTCGGCCGCCATCTTGGCAACGCCTCCGGGTAGCTATTTCAGACTAACAAGACCAGGCTCCTATCTAAATTAATGGGCAGAGAGTCAGAACTGGACTTTCACTGGTCACCAGGATATAAAAACTGCATTTATAGAAACAGCAGTAAAATATGATAAATATCGCTGAAAAAGTTTGATGACTTTTCCCCCAAATAAGGTTTAAAATGCCTTTTTCCACACAAGATATACTTTTACTATGCATGCGCAAGGGTTCTCGTCCCCGCTGTTGCAAACCTCAACTGTGTGCATGCGTTAGTGGAACCAGACGATAGCCTTAAATGTTTCCCGGCTTGACTGTTAAAAGCAGACGATTTGGCTTTCCAGCGGGAGGGGTGGGACATGTGCATACAACCGCCATCTTTGGCATTACGGGTTTTCCCTATATAGTTGTATCGAGGATTGAGGAAGTGGCATGTCTCTATATAAATTGTCTCTGCCTCCGTCTTGTCTGGTAAGTTACGAGGATTATGGTAATTAGCCCCCCTGTCCAGAATATTGATTTTAGGGTCCCGTCATCAGAGGCAATCTGTTGAGCTAGTGTGCAAATAAAGTCCTTCCCAGGCTAAGACAGTAAACAATTCTGTGTAATCCATATTTTGTGGTCGCGTGGAGTATGCAGGAACACAATGACACGATTAATATAAACAGGCTTTATTAACAGAAGAAAAACATAACCAAACTCAGCATAAACGTTAACGAGAACTGATAAAGGGAACAGAAACACAGGCCAATACAGGTCCTTCTCAAAAAATTAGCATATTGTGATAAAGTTCATTATTTTCCATAATGTAATGACAAAAATTAAACTTTTCATATATTTTAGATTCATTGCACACCAACTGAAGTATTTCAGGTGTTTTATTGTTTTAATACTGATGATTTTGGTATACAGCTCATGAAAACCCAAAATTCCTGTCTCAAAAAATTAGCATATCATGAAAAGGTTCTCTAAACGAGCTATTAACCTAATCATCTGAATCAACTAAATAACTCTAAACACCAGCAAAAGATTCCTGAGGCTTTTAAAAACTCCCAGCCTGTTTCATAACTCAAAACCGCAATCATGGGTAAGACTGCGACCTGACTGCTGTCCAGAAGGCCATCATTGACACCCTCAAGCAAGAGGGTAAGACACAGAAAGAAATTTCTGAACAAATAGACTGTTCCCAGAGTGCTGTATCAAGGCACCTCAGTGGGAAGTCTGTGGGAAGGAAAAAGTGTGGCAAAAAATGCTGCACAACGAGAAGAGGTGACCGGACTCTGAGGAAGATTGTGGAGAAGGACCGATTCCAGACCTTGGGGGACCTGCGGAAGCAGTGGACTGAGTCTGGAGTAGAAACACCCAGAGCCACCGTGCACAGGCGTGTGCAGGAAATGGGCTACAGATGCCGCATTCCCCAGGTCAAGCCACTTTTGAACCAGAAACAGCGGCAGAAGCGCCTGACCTGGGCTACAGAGAAGCAGCACTGGACTGTTGCTAAGTGGTTGCATGTCATTGGGAAATCAAGGTGCCAGAGTCTGGAGGAAGACTGGGGAGAAGGAAATGCCAAAATGCCTGAAGCCCAGTGTCAAGTACCCACAGTCTGTGATGGTCTGGGGTGCCATGTCAGCTGCTGGTGTTGGTCCACTGTGTTTTATCAAGGACAGGGTCAATGCAGCTAGCTATCAGGAGATTTTGGAGCACTTCATGCTTCCACCTGCTGAAAAGCTTTATGGAGATGAAGATTTCATTTTTCAGCAAGACCTGGCACCTGCTCACAGTGCCAAAACCACTGGTAAATGGTTTACTGACCATGGTATTACTGTGCTCAATTGGCCTGCCAACTCTCCTGACCTGAACCCCATAGAGAATCTGTGGGATATTGTGAAGAGAAAGTTGAGAGACGCAAGACCCAACACTCTGGATGAGCTTAAGGCCGCTATCGTAGCATCCTGGGCCTCCATAACACCTCAGCAGTGCCACAGGCTGATTGCCTCCATGCCAAGCCACATTGAAGCAGTCATTTCTGCAAAAGCATTCCCGACCAAGTATTGAGTGCATAACTAAACATAATTATTTGAAGGTTGACTTTTTTTTGTATTAAAAACACTTCTTTTATTGGTCAGATGAAATATGCTAATTTTTTGAGACAGGAATTTTGGGTTTTCATGAGCTGTATGCCAAAATCATCAGTATTAAAACAATAAAAGACCTGAAATATTTCAGTTGGTGTGCAATGAATCTAAAATATATGAAAGTTTAATTTTTATCATTACATTATGGAAAATAATGAACTTTATCACAATATGCTATTTTTTTGATAAGGACCTGTATATACTAAGTGCAAACAAGGATGATTTGATAAACACAGAAGAGGGAAACGAGAACTGATGAGTAACCATAGTAACAAACAATATTGAAATGAGTAACCTAGGAGACTAATGAGAACACAGGCGGGAGCATAGCAGACATGAAAGTGAACATAGCTGTGACATTAACACAATGAACATGTGTCACTCTTTTACTTTTAAGTTTTCAACAAGTATGTATGTAAAAAAATTGCCTATCCAGCCTGTACTTGGATTGAACATATTTATTTTCTTGTATGTGTGTGTGCTTTCGAGAAGTTCCAGTGATGGAAACAGTGACATTCCCATTTAAGTTTGAAGGAAGGTACAAAGAGGTACATCTTTGTTTAGATGGAGCCTTTGTTTAGGCTATTAAGGAAATGCAATTTTGCCAAAGAACTTTTACTCTACATTAATGTTCATTTAAATGCAGCCTACTTCAGTGTAATATGATACCATATCACTCCTTAACGCTAAGAATTTAAATAATTGTAATGCAGGGGCGGTTTGGATTAAGGTCTACACAGGGCCCTAGGCTCAGGGATTTCTGTGGCATTTTGTTACTAATAACTACATTTAATAGCTTGATCAGTCACACGAAAGTAATAAGAACATTGACTTAGTTCAACCAGGGCTATATTTCAGAATATATAATTGAGTGTTTACATGCCATGAATTGAGATGTGGTCCCCACTGTTTGAAAATCATTCAAGTAGGTCTTTTTTCGGGCATGGTTAAAAGGCTTTACATTACCAAGCATTGACAGGGCTCTGATCCAATTGTGTTGAGCATTGTCAGATTAACACAGTGGTTCTCAAACTTTTTTTGTCGCACCCCACCTTAAACCTCGGCCCCTTAAAAAATCGTGCATTGAAAAACACCTGCAATAGTTTCACTTTGTAATGTCATTATTTCATGTAACAGTAAGAGAGAATAATAATACAGAACTTAAAGGGTTAGTTCACCCAAAAATGAAAATTCTGTCAGTAATTACTCACCCTCATGTTGTTCCAACCCCGTAAGACTTTCGTTCATCTTCGGAACACAAATTAAGATATTTTTGATTAAATCTGAGAGCTGGATCACTCCTCCATAGGCTTCTTAAGGGATCGAAATTGGGCGGCCCAAAAGTTATGAAAGACATCGTTAAAATAGTCCGAGTGACTACAGTGGCTCAATCTTAAGTTTATCAAGCGACGAGAATACTTAGGCTCACTATTGGCCAACGCTGGTCATGTGTGTGATGCGTGTGACATACAACCTAGAAGCTTTGCGCAGTTCCACTACGTGAAATCTCAAGGCCCAAAGGGAAGGAAATGAGTAGTTGAATAAAGTCGTTATTTTTGTTTGTTTTTTTGCGCACAAAAAGTATTCTCGTCGCTTGATAAACTTAAGATTGAGCCACTGTAGTCACTCGTGAAATTCACTCATGCTCCACGGCCTAGGTCCGCCCACGCTCCACGCTCTATGACCCAGGCCGGCCATACCATGATCCAGGTCCACCCACGTCACAGTCCTAGCCCTGTTCCCCTGCACGAGCCTAAACCGCCATCCCTCCCCAAGACCGACCTCCTGGAATTTTGTTGTCTTTTGGTTTTATGTTGGGCGTCGGGAGCCGGCCCATAGAGGGGGGATATGTCACAGGTTGTTTTGGTTTTTGGTTAATGTTTCATGTCAGTCATGTTTCATGTCTTGTCATGTGATCCTGCCATGTGTTCTGTGTTGTCATTGGTTCATTGTGCACAAGTGTGTCTTGTTTAGTCTTGCGTGTATTTAAGCCCTCATGTTTGCCATGTGTCCTTGTCAAGTATTGTTTGTCCATGCCACGCCTTTGTTTTTGTATTTAGGTTATGTTGAATAAACTGCACTTGGGTTCATCAAGCTCGCCTCCAGTGGAATGATTACAGACGCCTCCTGATCATGGGGGCCCCAAGAAGCTACAGCCTAGGTTAGCCTATGCGTCAATCGTCCCCTGGTGTGAGTGATAGTTAGGATGGTCTAATGCCGGTAAACATTGTTGTCACAGTCTTACAAAGACAGCCTTCGACGGTGTCATAAATGTAACATGATCATCTCACAGTGTGTTTGCTGCTACGACCTACATCTACTGACTAGAAAAAAAAGCAACATAAAATGGTGCATTGATCAACACGACATGGCGCTAAAACTTAAAACGTACTTACCTCAAGCTCTATTAGCAAAATTGGCATGCCAAGCTGGTTTCTTTTCTCTAGCCATGACCGCATCCATATTCTCCTCTTTTTTCAGCGCACATAAAAAACACAATTGCCAAAGTGCGATTCATCTTGCTCTATTTGTTGAACACAGGCGTATATGCTGATGACGTTTTATTCCTCTATGCTAACTTGCATCATAGCCTATGATTCAATAGGTGTTATCATCATACAGTCTACATACTGTACATGTCGTACCCAAGTTTATTAGAACCATGTCGCACAGTGTGATTTGTAATAATCTTATAGGATTGCTGAAATCTGTAGCAGGCATTTTTCTCAAAGTGTGGGGCACAATGATACTGCATGGGGGGCGCAGGAGATAAAAAAAACAAACAAAAAACGGTGTTCAAGTGCGTGAATAGCGGTTAGCGCTCTGCCTTAATAAAGCGGCATTGAACGCGATTACACTGAATCGTTCTTCCTTAGACCGTTGAATTGTCACCATTGGGGCAAGACCAACATAGAATAGACCGAATCACAAGCTGCTATTGCGAACGCACAAGCAACTCCGCTTCTGTGGGTGTTCCGGTGAGAAGATGAACAAGAATCTGAGCTTGTGATGTGAGGCGTTGTGAAAAGCAGTCATATATTTGCGCTTTTATAAATTGTTCATCCAAAGCATCACTGAAATATTTTAATATTTTTTGTTTATCTAGATTAATAGTTCAGTTCTGTATTATGATTCTCTCTTACTGTTATATGAAATAATGACATAACAAAGTGAAACTATTGCAGGTGTTTTTCATTGCACGTTTTGTTTTGAAAGTTTTAAAGGGGAGTGCAACGAAAAATGTTTGAGAACCAGTGCATTAGATGAATGTTCCAAGATGGTGGACACAAGCTAATGAAGTTTATGCTTTCCTTTCTCCTTATATGGTACTGAATGGACTTGAATAAAAACAAAAGTTGAGGGTGCTTTGTAATTTGAGTGGGTGAGAGAGAGAGCATGAAGCATATGGGTTACACTTATGGGATTTTATATGTCTTTTTGTAGATTGACAGCAGTGGTGTAACTAAACAGTGGGGGTGGGACAGTAGATTAGTACTGCAAAAACAATAATGCAAGAACATTGCAACTGAAAAAATTAAATAAACAATACATACTTTATCTGTCTGAATTATTCTTTATGGTTGCAAATCGGTTTAATCTACCATTTCTTAGCAAAAGGCTTTCTTTTTCCACTTGACTTCAGCCACCTCTCCACAGCTCTGCGTCATACTGCTAAAGCTCTGAGTCTTCTGTTGAAATGAGGATCATCTCTGAAAGGATGAGCGACATCTGAGTTCATTCTCTTTTGGGCACTGAAGGCTCTTTCACAGGTGCCAGAGCTGATTGGCAGAACAAGAAGAATCTGAACAAGAATTTTTTGCATCTCACCTCTGTAGGGTTGCTTCAGCAGCAGTGTCTGGTACAGGTCCATGAAGATCACTAGCGCATCTCTATTCCCCAGGAATTCTTCAACTTGACATCCAGATTTAACAATCTTTTTTCTGAACCATTCAGTGAGGACCTTCAGCTCCTTGTTTCCGTACAATAGTTTGAGTTGTTTTCTCAGACGGCAAAGTAGTGTCGGCCCAGATTAGGCCCACATCTGAGCAGTGTGGAATCCACGTGCACCAGATGTGGGCCGGATCTGGGCTGACATTATGTTGCTGTCAGGTCTGTCATAGGGTCACACCTTTTGCATTGTGACCCCTTTTAACTCCAACCACGATATCCACTTTAGCATGAAGGCATTTCACACAGGTTGAACATGTATGTCTCAGATGGTCTCTTTCCAGTCAATGCCCTAAAAAAAAGTTGTGGCATGAGCAACAGGACTTTGTTTTCAGACACTTTGTGATGAAAATTTCCAGAATACTGTCTTGGAGAGTGTTGGTTTTCATGTAGTCGTGACTGGTCAAACAGCTCTCAATTACAGCAACAGCACTTGGTAGGATGAGGTCTGCCATCTGAACAGTCTGATTAATGTTGCTATCTCCTGCAGCACATCAGCCAGGAAATAACCAAATGCAACAAATTTGTTTTGAAATTGTTTTTCAGCATTGTGACTGGTTTGGCCCAAATTCTCCATGTGATTGGCAACAGCTGTACAACCCAGATTGGCTCACAAGAGGGTGGCTGTGTCTGAAATCGCCCCCTATTTGAGGGAACAGCCATCTGTTGTGGTGTCCGAAACCAGTGGATGCTATCGAGTGCACTCATTCATTCCTATAAAGCACCACAATAACGAATGTACAACTGATGTACATTCAACAGCTAGAGAATGCCCATAATGCACTTCAAAAATAAAGTTGTTAAAACAGTTCAGTGACAACTTAACATCTGCTAGCTTGGTAATGGAAAAATTGGTAAAATATCTGAGTAATGGTGAGCGGGATAAAATACCCTTTGCCAACCGCTGCCTATCAACCAGTAATACAATTTTGAAAAAGTGATAACCTAGTTTTGGTGGAAAAAAATTATATTAGCAAGAGATTACATTGGAGAAAACTCAAATAAGAGAAATGCTAAAATCAAAAACAGCAGATTACTAAAACAGGGTAAAAAGACAATATTTTATTAGTTTAAACATACAGTAATCAGGATGCTTATCCATTCAAATTCAGTAAGAAAAATCCAAATTTCAAGTAGCCTGAAAGAAAGATTCAATATTACATATTTTTCAGAGAAGAAATCTTTTGTCTTTTAAAACAATTCCTGAATTGACTGTGACATCAGATTTAACCTTTCCCCTTTCTCAGAACCCCTTTCTAAGACATTCAGCTAAACTAAATTTCAACATTTAATAATTAAAGCCTCAGCTGTAAAATCTTTTTGCATTTTCTTTTTAACAATATTTAAAGAAACATGATTTTTTTCCATTTATTTTTGACATTGTTTCGTTAAATGGAGTACTTCATATTATGAACTGAACTTTGGAAGTCATGTTGCATTTCGTTGTACTGGCCTGTTCAATTTTGAAATTTAATTTAAACTTCAAACAAAGTATCTTCAGTTTTAAGGAATTTCAATAATGTGGCAACAGAGATTAATTAGAAACAATGGATTTTTTGTAGAAAAAAAAGACACTAAAATGTAAGAAACGTTAAAGCGCTTTAAACCAGCGTCTCACTATCCCCAACTGTAAATAAAGCGCTTAATACCTGAATTGGGCCTTCAATGTAAATGCATGGGGTTGTTTTATAAATTTTGTTCCTCATTTCATTGAACACATTTAATTTGTATATCTATAAAACACTGCATGAATATTGTGAAGATCAGCATCCACCTTAGTGCTCTCCTCGAAATCTACATTTGTCCCGTTGTGTCTCTGTTCTACTAACTGATCTAGTATTTGTCGTCTTCTGCGTCGCTGAGAGCTTCACCACCAGCGAGAGATACGCTCTGTGCCAATCTCTTCCGGAAGTGTCCGTTGGGCACCTGCCAGCCTACCCGTGACCTCGTGCGCATCGAGGCGCTGACCGTGTTCGCACGGCCTAGGCTGGTGGCCACCGCTGCCTCAAAGGTGAGAGTTTCCATATGGGTAGCAGAATCCGGGCTGTGCTCGTCATCTTGTAGGTTAAGGAAGGATTCAGAAGGATAGCGGCGGGCAGATGAACTCAGATATTCACCCACTTCAAAACGGGGGCTTTCCTGTTGTCTCACTCTACCTTCCTGGTCTTCAGCGCCATCATCCCATAAAGCAGTGCTACAGCACCCTAACATCTGCTGGACGGTGGGGTCATCGTCGTCATCATCAGCTTGTGATGAAGGTTGTGTGTGTAACACTAAGGGTGAGTAGGAGATGTGAGGGCGGGAGCAGGTGGAGGTCTGGGACAGGCGACGCTTGCCGCTCGGCGTGCTGGACTCTGAGGTGGAGGGAACGGGGCTTTCTGAGCTGTTTCCCTGAGGAGAAATCAGATGTCAAGCATTTAGGACTATGATCCAATTGATGTCACATTTGAAGATGTTGCCAGACCACTACAACTTAAGAGATTGTAAGATGAACAATCAAACTTAAGGTGGTAGATTCTAGAGTTCTTCTGATTGATTCAAGACCATGTTCCAAAAATGACTTGCTCTGGATCTGAGTCTCATTAATTATGTTCCATCCACCTATTTTATGCAAATTTTGGGATATCACATAAAAAATGCTGAATGGCATAAACAAAAAATGTTTTAAACGTGTGCTCTCATTTTTTTAAACATATTTATTACATTTTCTGCCAATTTCCCTGGAAGTGCCAAGTTTGTTCTCTTGAAAACTTGATTGGAAACATAGCATGCTTTATTCTGTTTTATGCAATAATCCAGTTTTGCACATAAGTTCAATTCACAACTTTGAATGGAAACATAGCTATTGTTCAGATTTGGATCTGGATCTTGGCTTATGGTCTCTGACTAAACCAAACATAGAAATAGCTACATGCAATTAAAAAAAGACAACTTAAATTTCACTTGATTATTTGAGATCAAATAGTTATTTGTACAAAAACTTACTGTAACCTTCAGAGCTCAAAACTCCTTTTCGAAATGAGAATTTAATATTGAAAAATATTGAAACTAAAAGTTTAACAGCTTTTTCTATATTTCTACTGCTTTATACTCCCTTCTCTACCCTTATTAAAGAGTGACGGAATCAGATGTTTGTGTGAGTGAAAGACATTTAGGTTATTATGAGTCTCATCCACTCAAACTGATGAACCTAATAATTACACAATGGCCTATTATTTCGGTTTGTTGAAACTTTTTTTGAAACCAAAATTATGCAAATAAGCGTTATTTAAATGTTTATTCAACTGACAGTCCAGAGTTTTTAGCAACCTAATTCAAATTAGTTATTTTACTCAGTTTCCATTAAAGTTCAGTTTCAGTAAAAATGTACTAAATAAATTGAAACTAAAAGTCCATAAATACTTAGATTAGTGGCTCGGGGAAGAACATCACTGGTCAGAACCAGCCTGAATCCCTACTGAAGATCCATTACCCAACATCAGTGCCTGATCTCATTGATATTCTGTTCAACAAGACACGGGAAACCTTTTGAACATGGATGTAGACAGTGTCGGTTCTAGACTTCTGGAGGCCCTAAAGCAAAGCTTTGTGAGGGGGACCCTGTCAGTGCCTAAAATTCGACATCAGTAATGTTTCGATTAATTATTATTTTTCAAGCTTTTTTTATACATCACATTAAAACAGCTAAATATATGTATTTACATAAGAAAGATTTACACAAAATATTAACATAACTATAACCTATAAGAAATAAAACAATTAATCAATTAACAAGCCTAAATGACTGAAAGACAAAACACATTAAACTTGTCACGATCAACAGCTGGAGTGCGCATGATAGCCACTAGAGGGACTACACCCCAGACTATTGCCACATTCACAGACTCCATAACCCATAATCCATTAAACAGGCAAGTGCTCATAAACACACAGTAAGCAGTTCAAACATTCACAGGGCACAGGGACACAGGTAAGTAGATAAGTCCGTGAACACAGGAACAACAGACAGAATGCTCAGAATTGCAGTAGTAACACTAAACAAGACTTAGCGCAGAATGAGTGAGTGAACCTGGCTGTAATAGGGTGAGCTAATGAGATACAGCTGCAAATAATAATGGAAGATGAAACTGAGCAATGGGTTATGTGTAAGGGAGTCTGTGAATGTGGCAATAGTCTGGGGTGGAGTACGCTCTGGTGACTATCATGGGCACTCCAGCTGTTGATCATGACAAAACTGGTAATGAGGACAATTAAGAAAAATGATATTCAAATCTTGGTTGACAGCTATATAAATGGTTTTTGATTGTTTCGTTCTGGCAACATCTAGCTGTCAGAAAAACTGTAATACACAGCTGAAATGATTACTAACGAAATTAGCATGATAAAAATAGTTTACTCAAGAAAGCTTATGTAAACGTATGAAATTGTATACAAAGTGACAGGAATCTCATGACAGCGTGCATGACTGAACAAGAATGTGTTTATTTCTTATACATTAAAATACTTAAGAACATTTGGATTATGGATGTGTACTTACACAAACTAAAAATTACGTTGCATCATGGGGAATTAACTAAACTGTGGACTAACGTCATTGCATGGTTTGGCAAGGCTAAATAAGACTAACAATTTAAAATATTTAAAATATACTTATATTTTTCTTGTTCTTATTCTTCACGTTCTTGGCATTTTTACTTTAATTTTTCTGCTGGACTGATGTCAGTATGGAAAAATAAGTTTTCCTCTAAAGTTGAATCCGCATATTACTGTCATGTTTACATTATATAGTGTTGCGCTCCTTAAATCATCGTTGAGAGCAAGGGGGGCCCCTGGTGGTTCGGAGGACATACGCAAACTTGCATTCTTTGCGTAGAGGGAGGGCCAGCACTGGATGCTCACATTTAGGGTGTTTTTTTGAGCCCTCCAAATGCTCTCGGACCGGTTCAGCATGTATATGTGAACAAACCAAGTGATCTCAGACCCCCCTAAAAGGCCCCAAAAGCGACAGTTCGTTTGTGGATCCGTTTGTGGTTCGATTTCTTTGTGATATGTGAAAGCGATGAGGTACTGGTTCGCTTTGCTTTTCATTTCGAAATGTGTACTTTTGAATAAATATCATAAACTATCGTGCTACGGTGCCTTCTATATTTTGCAATTCTGGCGCCTCCGTACTGTACAGCTCGACATACATTCACATCACATTTTAACGCAGCGGTAGAGTTACGTACACATGACACTGCAGTTATTCACAGTCATGAAAGTTTATAATTTGCATGCATTTAAAGGCTTGCCAGTTAAACATTTCATTCCTGTGCTCTTCTGAGCTTGTACACCCGCAGTGCGCGCTCACTAAAAGCCTGAAGCGCGTGAGTTCTGAACTCAATTATCTTTCATGTCTTATTGGGCTAAAACTGTCAAAAACACACAAGGTAGACAGTTGGGAGAAAAGACACGATGCAAGTCTTTATCCGTGTCTCATGCGCTCTTTAAGTGACAGCAATCTAATATTATAAACAGACTGCTGCTAGTCCTTATTGTTAATAAAACAACAAAAGAGAAAATAACTCACCGCTCTTCAATGAAAAATAGAATCTATGTATCATTTATTTTTTACATTTGTTTATTCAAGCACTGTTTATTCAATTTGTATATTATGTTGTGTATTTGTAATGTGCATCTTTGTTTTTATTTTTGATAACAAAGATAAAATAATGAAATTATATTTTATAATTATATTATTATTTTGTTACCTTGTAAGGCCACATTTCCCTATTCCTAGTCTGATCGACATGTAAAGCAACCAATTACAGTTCATTTGTTCTGCTGCATGTTTAGAGGGCATGTGTTATTGATGTGATAACAGACCGGCGTACATCTAATAAATGATCCATTCAAGAATGTTGTGCGAGTTTACTGCAACAATGGAGCTGCAAACTTCAAATAAAGACATACACGTCTCCTTGAAATCCTGGAGAATTCAACTAATTGGATGACAACTTCGAAACTCCAGAAGTGTTTCCCATTTTGTGTGCCAAATGCACCAGACGTTCAGCCAACGGCGCGTGGACGTGATGTCTGAGGTGGAGACTAGCTTTCGCATTACATTCATCTAATTTTCCTTGGGAACCGTGCTCTCTCTCAGAATAAGTTGCCTTTTTGAAAGCTCCTTAAGAAAATCATATCTGTATGGACCTTGCTTTGTGCACATTGATACTTTCATGCAGGAGGGGAAAATATATTGCAGATATATGAAAGAAAATTTGCAGTTTTTCCTCCATTTCAGTTGTTAAAAAATCAACTAGTTTTGGTCTGGATATGTGTCTTGGAAGATTTGATCTAGACTCTAACTCTGATAGAAACCAGTTACCACATTTCAAACACATCTACCAGCTTTATCTTAATTTTATCTGGCCAGCTGGGGACAGCATTTGTAGCATAGTGTTGATTACAACATTCTCGGAAATCACAGGTTTTCTTTGTATTCTTGTTTCCATGTTTCTGGCTTTACATCATCATAAAGGTATAACGAGGTCCTTCAAGTAAACATCAAAGATAAGGTGAAACAGTGATGCGAGTCATGCGAAACAACCTTTACAAATAGAAGTTTTGAGTTGTTTGTTTACCTGTCTGGTGACCCCATGTATGCGCTCCTCACTGGGAGAGCGGGAACGGGATTTTGAGTTGGAGTTATCTGGGGACAGTAAGAACCGTTGTTCTTTTGGTCGTCCTCGCACCTTTTCCATGTACTGTGTCTGGTCTGAGTGGGACACTGTAAATTGTAAAATAGATGTTATACATCACATAGTCCACACAGGTTAACCACAGCACCCAATAAGACTTAAAGCTACACTGTGTAGGAATTTCTCCCATCTAGCGGTGAAATTGTATATGACTACCAACTGAATATTAATTTCTAGTCACTCCCATTCCGAGGGCGTTTTAACTCCTACGGTGGCGTATTATTTCAGATCTGCCGGCAGTCGCGAGTAATCTCCCCCTCGCATTCATCACGGTGCCACTGAGTGTAAAAAAGCGAAAGGCGAAGCTTGAATTTCCAGGTATGTCCCTCTTTGGCTAATGTATTTTCAAGATGGATGCGTAACATGGCTTCCACCATTCGAGCGACTCGCTCGTATGTATTCTTAATGGCAGATTCGACGGTTACGAGAATACTTGATTAGTTGGTAGAAGTAATTACACATTAATGAGCACATATCATTTTGAAAGAACAAAGGGTTCCCTTTCAGTCGCTCACGTTCAGACGTCTCCCGTTCCCTCCTTCAGGGAACGAGGGTTACATTAGTAACCGAGACGTTTTTTGCTAAGAATCAATTTAAAAATTACACAGTGTAGCTTTAAAGCAAGGATTTTTGAATTCTGGTTATTCACATCGGATTTGATATCTGACACTAAATGTATTCTTATTAATGTGCTATTAAACAGTATGTGTGAGAGATAAGTTAAATGGCTTATATCATGAGGTATAATATTTATGAATGCACTCTCAGAGCATCCTCCTTGTCATCTTCAGTGCTTGACGTACAAGCATGCATTTTAAAAGCTCTTGTCTCTTGCATGGTGACTCATTGGTCAAGCGTTGGCTGGTGTATTCTGGAGTTATGCGGTGTCTTCTCACTCTACAAGGGAAATGCGGTAACCAACCTGCAGCTTTGTAGCTCTTGTGTCTGGTTCTGAATGCATGTTCAGGTGGGCGATCTTCCCCCCACACGCCATTCAACCCTGATTCATCAACCTGTGAATCAGCATAACATTAGTCAATATCTCGTCAGTTTATAAGTCCTTCACTCATTTTTCAGTATTTTACTTTTTACAAGTTGTAATACTATATGACACAGAATGTATCCCTGTCAACTATTTCTAGGAATAAGACCATTTTTTTTTGGTACCTGAGAGGCATCGTAGTCTTCACTGCTGTCTGTGCGCTGAGTCATGGGGTGCAATAACAGCTCCTGTGGTGAAATTGGGCTTAAAGCCACAAACCCTCCACTGGTCCTACAACACAGAACCACATCTTTAATACGTACACAGATTTTGGGTCTTTAAGGTTTTTAAGCCATCAACTCACAATATTCAGTACACATATGCAGTACACATAACAGTATAGTTTATAGCATGCTATTGTAGGGCCCTATGAAATCCATTTTATTTTTCCCAAATGACATTTTATTTTTTTCAAAATTTCGTTTACATTTTTTGGGATTAAATAAATTTTAGTAATAAAAAAGCATGTCTAATTAATTAAATTCATAAAAACAACAGTTTATTACATTTATTAAGTCTTTATTAAGTTTTTATAAAAAAAAAACATGTTGAGCAAAAAGCTGAAGCAAGAAAATCTCGCTTTTATCAAAGATTACATCCAGATTGGATTCAGAACGATGGTCAAAACAGAGATGGAGTCGATCAAGACCATCAACACTCCCAAAGCTTCAAAGTCCTACACCTCGTTACACGCTGCGGGTTTCGTACCCTTTCTATGTAGCTCAGACCCTGGTTCCTCACCTATGGTCCCACTCTAAATGCGTGTAGGATCCCATAGCAGGATGCTAACGACAGACTCTTCCCTGATGGGCTGGGGTGTAGTCTTAGATGGCCGTCCAGCCCAAGGGGTTTGGAGAAGCTGTCATGTCAATTGGCTCAAATTGATGGCTGTATTTCTGACCCTGAAATACTTCCTCCGTCAGTTAAAGGGCTACAGTATAACACTACGGTAAATAAAATCGCCAAGGCGGACTGCGTTCACGCCGTTTGACCAAACTTGCGCAACAGGATTTGCTTTGGGCTCGGGACAAGTTCCTCTCCATCAGGGGAAGGCCTTACAAATGCTCTGCCTATTATTATTAGTTTTTGTTTAGATTATTCTTATTCTGTTCATTGGTTATTTTATTTATAAATGGATTTTGTTGTTTTCATGAAACTGTTGCCTGACAATAAATCACTTTTAACCATTCATTTTTGTCAAATAATTTTGATCCCATTCATTGTAAAATGGACCACTCACTTTGAAATGTCTGGCCCCACCACTGGTATACACTGATATGGTTCAACTGAATGTTATTTTTAACATGACATTTTTTGTAGCCAACAAAACTTACAGGGCTGATCCTGCACTGTGAGATATCAGGGGCAGGGTGGAACTTCTCTGTAGAAAAGCAAAACATATTATTGTGAAATTATGAAAAAATGTAAAGCCCTTACGTACACACAAACTATACAAAACATATAACATCAAAAATATATTTAGAGATATATTTAGAGAAAAATAATGTATTTTAAAAATCACTCAAATTTATCTTCTTGACATTTATCATTGCCTTATTAAAAAACTTACCAAAAGAAGAAAGCATGATATGATTAGTAATACAAAATGTCTAAATGTGAACCCTGCAAAAAAAAAAAAAAAAAAAAAAAATTGAAGTCATGTCAGCATACCTGGGCCTCTATCTGTAGCCTCAGCTTCTTAGCTTTGCTCTGCTTAAAGTAATCCATGATCATCATAGAAGCATAGATCTTTCCAACGGTCATGTCTGTGTCTGAAGATACACACATACACACACACACACACACACACATCTCAAGATTGTCATTATGACAGTACAAGAGATTAATTTACATCAATCAAACCAACCTTGAGCAGATTCGCCAGTTTAATGCTCGTGACACTGTTTTAAAATGGAAAGGTGTCATGTAATTCTTCTATATGGAAGTACATCTGCTCCTAGTTTGGTAACAGGTTATGAACGAGGCACTAATTATTCATTAATTATTCATCCATTTTAAATACTAAACAGAATGCTGGCACATCAGAAGGCACATAAATCATGGCAGCTGGCAAATAAAGGAAGTCTCAAGACTCTTGACTCCAAGGTTCAAAAGCTGGAATTGATCATGTTTAGTGGGGGCAGAGCAATAACCTTGTATGCAGTTCTCTGTCTATAGCACAGTTATATGCGTTTTCTTTTTAAATATTTTTTTTTTGTAACAAAGGAATCCATTACTGGAGACAAGCATAGCGGAGTGCAAAAAGACCCTTCATAAACAAAAGTTAGAAGGTAGTCCAAGATGGTTAAGACCCAATCTGGAGAATACCAGAAAAAGACCAAGTACACAACTCTGAACATGTCAGATCCTCAATTACACTCTGTGTTTATACTGTCTGTCACTTGGTCCAAATTGTTTTTGTGATTTCTTTGGGAAAGTTTAGATGCATGTCTGACTCCATCCATGCTTTAGGGTTATGTTATGTTTAAAATAGCCTCGCATCCTCTCCTTTTGACCATCTGAGGTCTGAAGCTTTAACTCTCCTTAAAGACTGTGCAGCTCCTTATGCTAGTTTCTGTGTAGGGTATTGATGGTCTGCAGTTTCTATAGTTCAAGAGACCCCATTTGTATTATGCACCTGGGTTCCTTTATGAAGGTACATTTCTAGCTCTGACTGATTTTAAATTGTTATTTTGGCCACCCCTAAAATGGTTCATACCATAAACATTACCTGAGCAGTGGAATAAAAGACAATATAAAACCATACTCATTCCGGGACGTGCATTTATTATGTGAATGAAGAACATAACGCGTTTAAAATGCATATATACATAACATTTGCCCTCTTTAATGCAGTTAATCTGAATGTATGAAGCAAACTGTTTGTTGAAAATATCCACAGCTTAACAACAACATTGAAAGTGTAGTGCAGTTTATATGTCAATCAATTGCGCATGATAGTTGTGTTAATTACAATAACAGGTGTTTGTGTGTGTGTATGTGTGCGTGCATGTGTGTATGTGTGTGTGCACATCACCCCCCACTCTCTGACCCCCCTAAAGGCCATTGTATAATTCGCAACCTTAGTACAACTTCTATTACAATTTCACTTTGCATCTGACTCTCACCTTTGTTGATGGGTACGAGCAGGTCCAGAGTCTTTTGGGACAGGTGTGGCCAGGTGAAACTTATCTCCTTCTGCAATTCCATGTCCAACTGTAGCCGGTCCTCGCCCCCTGATAGGAAACATATGGTCTCAAATAAGAGATTCATATAATAGATTATTGAAAAACTTTTGAGAACCTGCATAGACTCTATCCTCATTAAATATACAGGTAAATTAAATCTTTCGGTCACTTATGAAGTGCTGGGATGTCTCCCCTATTCCTCTTCTGATTAGCTGTCTTATGCCAGATTGTTGTCTGCAAGAAACCCAGCCTCTTCTTTTTTCAGCATTATTTTGTTTTTCCTCGTCTATTCACTTTATCTACTGAATCCAGCCTGCTCCTCTAAACTTTGTTTGCCTGTCTGCCTGTTCTCCTGGCTCCGACCCTGGACCGTTTATCCATCTCTCTCATCCTCCACAGACTAGCCTGCTGGTTTGCCACTGATATAGATTACTTCTTGATACTTCTGTGGTGCTATTTTGTCATTTTTGAGCAATATCACTTTCATTTTAAGTAAAAGATATTCTTCAAATATTCTTGTGTTTGACCAATGTGTCTCATTCAGTGTCCTTGTTTAGTGGTCAGTGAGTCTCAATTGCAAAATTCTTCCAGTGTGCATTGCAATGTTAGCACTAGGGTGGGAATTTTAAGCACCTCACGATCCAATCCAAATCCAATTCTGGAAGTCACAATCCGATTCCATAATGATTTTTTATCAATTTTTTTTTCTCTTCGTATTAATTTGTTTACCAACCTTAAATTTTAAATGTATTTGTACATTTAATATTGAATTATATATACACTCACCTAAAGGATTATCAGGAACACCACACTAATACTGTTTTTGACCTCCTTTCGCCTTCAGAACTGCCTTAATTCTACGTGGCATTGATTCAACAAGGTACTGAAAGCATTCTTTAGAAATGTCGGCCCATATTGATAGGATAGCTTCTTGCAGTTGATGGAGATTTGTGGGATGTACATCCAGGGCACGAAGCTCCCGTTCCACCACAGCCCAAAGATGCTCTATTGGGTTGAGATCTGGTGACTGTGGGGGCCATTTTAGTACAGTGAACTCATTGTCATGTTCAAAAAAACCAGTTTGAAATGATTCGAGCTTTGTGACATGGTGAATTATCCTGCTGGAAGTAGCCATCAGAGGATGGGTACATGGTGGCAATAAAGGCATGGACATGGTCAGAAACAATGCTCAGGTAGGCCGTGGCATTTAAACGATGCCTAATTGGCACTAAGGGGCCTAAAGTGTGCCAAGAAAACATCCCCCACACCATTAAACCACCACCACCCCCAGCCTGCACAGTGGTAACAAGGCATGATGGATCCATGTTCTCATTCTGTTTACGCCAAATTCTGACTCTACCATCTGAATGTCTCAACAGAAATCGAGACGCATCAGACCAGGCAACATTTTTCCAGTCTTCAACTGTCCAATTTTGGTGAGCTCTTGCAAATTGTAACCTCTTTTTCATATTTGTAGTGGAGATGAGTGGTACCCGGTGGGGTCTTCTGCTGTTGTAGCCCATCCGCCTCAAGGTTGTGCGTGTTGTGGCTTCACAAATTCTTTGCTGCATACCTCGGTTGTAACGAATGGTTATTTCAGTCAAAGTTGCTCTTCTATCAGCTTGAATCAGTCGGACCATTCTCCTTTGACCTCTAGCATCAACAAGGCATTTTCGCCCACAGGACTGCCGCATACTGGATGTTTTTCTCTTTTCACACCATTCTTTGTAAACCCTAGAAATGGTTGTGCATGAAAATCCCAGTAACTGAGCAGATTGTGAAATACTCAGACCGGCCCGTCTGGCACCAACGACCATGCCACGCTCAAAATTGCTTAAATCACCTTTCTTTCCCATTCTGACATTCAGTTTGGAGTTCAGGAGATTGTCTAGACCAGGACCACACCCCTAAATGCATTGAAGCAACTGCCATGTGATTGGTTGATTAGATAATTGCATTAATGAGAAATTGAACAGGTGTTCCTAATAATCCTTTAGGTGAGTGTATATAGTATTATTTATTTATTTTTTTATCGAATTTGTGCACACCTAAGGAATGTGTTGAGGCGCACCCATACAGGTGTGGAATAGTATGAGTGTTCAAAATTCACAAAATTCACATGACAAAATTCACATTTTTGGGAATACTATACTTTTTAAGCATAAATTCACAGTTCTGACCTCTAGCTATTTTTATCTCCAGTGCAGTGCGGATCAGAGACATCAGTGTGGATGTGAAGTGAACCGTCATGTCCTCATCAACTGGCATATTCATCAGCACCAGTCTCTGCCAATAGCAACACAGCATGGTTGCAAATGTTAATGATCTAAAATGCTCAGATATTTATGCTCATACAGATTGTATTCATCCTTAAATATAATACTTTTTTCTCTGTATTTCAGTAGCACTCAGCAACTACAACTAGTAAACAATGCAATGCATTTGTCAAGGTAAAACTTTTCTACCTTGTAGGCAACTTTGGCAGGACACTTCTTTCCCAATCCAAGAGGTGGAGACATGTGGGTTAGCATCTCATACATGGCAGTGTAGTGAATACGGCCACTGGAGGGTAATAAAGCAGAGTTAATTCCTGTGAGATTCATAGAAAATTGATGTTGGAATCAAATGAAAAATTTTTGCATTTAATTTACAGAATGTAGAAATATTGTACATTGTTTCCTCTAAAATGCTAAATGTAAACACAGCAATATTCTTTAAACACATTTCATGATTAAAAACAGGTTTGTCATTCATTTCTCCAGAATGAAATTAACTTGTCTTTACCAGTAAATCACTGAATCATAAATTCAACTGATTCATTAAAAAACACGGATTAACTCAGGAACAAAACACCACTGCTGTGTGTTGCCAACCCTGCTCCAGGAGAGATCCGTTCTAATCTCTAATGCACCAACAATTTTATCCCTATACATTTTATGATTTTAAAGTAATCTTGAACCTGGTGTTAAAAAGCTCTTCAGTTTCTCTTGCTGAAAAGAAACCAATGCTGCCACCACCATATTTGACTGTGTGGATGGTGAAGCTGTGTTTTGGACTCTATTCATTTGGTGCAAAACACAGCACTTTGTTTCAGGCCAAAGAGCTCAGCATTATTACCAGATCATACATGTTTCCTCTTATACTGTAAAACTTCAGGAATTAGTTAATTTCAGCCAATGCTACATATGAAGTTAAATGAGTTCATGGACACATTATGAAAGTGAAATATGAGGGGTATGTTTACAGCAATAGAACATTAATATTTGTATACACAATACCAATTTGAAATATTTGAATACTGTTCTGATATTTTTTCATTAAAACACCTCATATATCTAAAATGCACAACAAAAGCTGCAGCAAAATATTAAAATTAATAAATAACTGTTCTACCCTATCACTGTTTTATAGCCTTCCCTAAAAAAAGATCCCACAAATGTCCATATAAACCAAAGACACTAAAGCTAATTCAGGGCACATTCTTTTTCATTATTTGTACACCTGTATCATTGCAGATTTTCAAGAGGAACAAACTTTTCCCTATACTCGGGATGTGCTAATATAATTGCGATCATTGCGAATTGCAAAATCATTAAAATATATTTTTTCCTCCCATCTTATATATTCTTTAATGTACTTTTAGGAGCTCCATAGAATGCATCATTTCTTTTCTGAACATAGTATTTGGCTTTGACCACATCCCTACCATATACCCAGTTTTATACTATTATGTTACCACTAATACGACTGTTTTAATATGTTTATCGCCTTTAGTATCATTAAACAAATACAATATCAATAAACATTTTGGCAGCCTACGAGAATACTAAAATAAATTTAAAATAAATAAATATACAAGTAATGAATACAAAAATAAACTGAAATGACAAATGAAAAAAATAAGTTCAAAACTACAGTAACAACAGTTTTACAGAACTGTAAAATAGATGAGTGAATTTCTTCTTCCAACTGTACTATTATAAGAAAGTGAACTTAAACTCAGTAAGTAAACTTCTTCAAAATCAGTAAACTCAGTTATTTGACATGAAAGGTTTTTACATTTATTACCTTCAATTGCCCTTGGCGTAAAGTGTAGAGAAATTCACATTATACTGAAACCATCAGAATAAGACAACAACAAAAGGCTGGCTATCGGTCTTTACACATCTATGACTAGCTAGTAAGCAAGCTGCAACAAAGCTCAAGTCTCTGACTGTAAACACAAACTTAGAGTTAACTACTATGTAGGTGTCTTCAAGACTTGATTAATCAATTCTTTTTTTTTTTCTAGTTTGCAACTTCAAATTAATTAGGGCTGCAACGACTACTTGATAATGAAAACAGTCCACAATGTTTTTATTACTCATTTGTCAAGTCGTATTGATGTGCATGCTGAACCTTTGTTTCCATCCAAAGTTGCAAATTTAACTTGTAACGTATAATTGTGATGAAAACTGTGATAAAATTGGTCTGCTGGTTAGTCCAGTTATCCCATAGCATCCTCTGTTAAGGCAGGGAATCAGGGGATTTATTTGGTAAATGTGTTTCCATCGTAGTTTAAGTACAGTCTTCTTATCAGATTTTATATGCCTCAATTGAGTGTATACGTTTTTTTTATGTGCGTTCTTAGAATTTATGTGCAATATTGCATCAGAATTTCTTTGTAGTCGTCTCCAGATTTGTGTATTGACACAATCCTGTGCTTGAGCCAAATCCAAATGACGCAAATCCAATGATGCTGGTAGTGATGATTCTCGCTGACCAATCAGTGATCTGCAGTGTTTCCACGTCACATTTTAGTATCGGTATAGCTCGCTTGGAACCTCAACTGAGGTGGTCCTAAAAAAAGTACCAGGTACTAGGTACTGTACAGAGTAGAAAACCCCCTATAATGAGAGCCGTACTGAACCATACTACGCAGTGGAAAAGCGACATTAGCTGTTATTGACAGGTGTGTGCCTTTCCAAATCATGTCCATTCAGTTGAATTTGCCATAGGGTAACTCAAGTCAAAGTGTAGAAACATTTCAAAGATGATCCAGTGAAATTATAATGCTCCTGAGCTAAATTTCAATATCCCTGATAAGGGTATGCATACTTTGCAAATGTATCAAAACTAAGAAACTGAAATAATTACATTGCATAAGTTATCACAAATCTGTTTTTTTTGCTTTGCCATTATGGTGTATCGAGTGTAGATTGATGTGAAACAAATTAAGGGGTACAAATACTTTTGCAAGGCACTGTATTGGTGTCCAAACCACTTTTAATGCTCAAGCTCTTTTTAGCAGGATGGATTCTGATTAGCTGTCAATGTTTGTATTGTTTGTATCAGCAGGGAAAAAAAAGGTTCTGAAAGTGTTTCCAATGATATTGTTTATCTGTGTCACTATTATTATAGTTGTGGTGTGGACTCTGCTTTACTTTTATTTTTAGGATAATTGTTATAAGGATATCTTTGTCGTCCAATTAATCAAACAAGTAAATCAACAGGATAATTGATTTTCAGAAAAGAACAATGCTTAGTTGCAGCCCTAACATTAATACACGTTGTTTGATACATGCTAACACCACAAAGAAGGATGTTAGGGTAGGCACGTACAAACCCACCTTTCTTTGAACAATCGAGGCCCTGTCTTCCTTAATGCGCCTTTTCATCTGACATGACATCATCCTTCCCTTGAAAGCCTGTAAACAGAAGGATGTGGCCTTCAGCTTTACTTACAGGGCACATCTATTTGCTCAAAGTCATCCACTGGCTTCGCTAAATTTGAGAAATTCCATCTAATTTCCAGTCTTGGAGAATGCAACTATAACTGCAAGATCTTCTTTCATTAGCCTAAACTAATTTTAGACTTTCTAAGCATCGACATTCTGATGTCTAATAATGTTCACTTGAGGCCAGTCTAAATAAACAGCTCAAGCAAGTCCTCATTGCACATGGCAATACAGCTTCGTTTGTGTCCCCATCTGAGAATTTCAACAAATTTCACCACCACAAAACTGAAAACATCTGCCCGTGTCCAAAGCAGTGAGCAATGCAGCCAAATATTCTTTGCATACTATTCAACTTAATTTGATTCAAGCACAAAAAATTAAGCCGTCACTACAGTCGCAAACAACCATTGAAGCTGAACATCTACCAAAATATAACGACAGATCCACTCCTCCGTCGGTTCTGCTTGAGGTTTCATCCTATATGTCCATTTCATTCAAGTTTTATCCTTTTTTATGTACGTTTTCCTTGCCCAGGACTTGCACTTGGAGGGTGAAGACAGAGGATCTTTGCATCTTCCTAACTACTGTTAAATGTGCTAACATACAAACTTGAGTTGAACTACTGATTTGAGTCACATCTAAATGAATAAACCAAAGTGAAATTAAATGGGAACATGATTGTGGATGTTAATGAGCAGCGGTTCCTAGTGATGTGCCTCTATGCGTATGGCAGTATCATTAACATTTTTATTATAACTAGTATTCCTGTAGTTACTGTTACAGGTGATCTGTTTGTGCTTACCATGCAGCTCGGTCATATTCCCCCCAGATGCGCACAAACTCGTCCAGGTGGTGAGGTCCAAGAATGGATGAGTCTCGTGTCAAATACTCAAAGTTGTCCATAATCACAGCCACAAACAGATTCAGCATCTAAGGAAAAATAAAGTTGCAAAATTTTGGATGTAGGCCAAGTGAAAAAAATGTCAGTAATTTATTATTAAAATATCTTTGGGCCCTTTTCATTTTTCGTGGGGGTCTCAGAAGCGGAGGTCTACAGCAAATATGATTTTTGCGTTCCCATTTGATCCAATAGCAAAAGATAAAATCAAAGAGAGTGATTCAATAACTTTCCAAAAAAAAAGGGATAATAATATAGTTTTATTAAGGTGGTCAGAAGAGAGTAAGATGTCATATTGCTATCACTCCATCAGCCGTGGAATTAGAAACACTCATGCAGCAGCATTAACTCGTTTTCTGAAATGTAATGCCAAGGTAATATAACACAAAGTACAGTGTTATAGATTCATATAGATACATTACATTGTGGCTATAATTTAAATTTATGGCATAAAAGTATAAGGATGAGTATGTTAAGATGTTTCAGTGGGTAAGATGTCTCGCCCCTTAATCTTGCCACATGTGCTTTGTTTTTTGTTGTGTAAACATATATTTAGAAAGAACTCATGTGACAGAGATGCACATGAGAAAATGATGAAGCATTTTGAATGTTCTACATGACACTTTTTTCGCAAACATTTAACTAATTCACACCCATAAATCAAGACACTTACTATAAATTCTTAAAAAAAAACTTGTCCTGTTTAGCTTGTGTACTGATCTAGAGTATACTTGAATTTAGCGTATCTAGCGTATACTTGATCTAGCGTATACTTGAATTTAGCGTATCTAGCGTATACTTGAAACTTGCCATTGTTTACTACAAATATTGTTGGCTTTTATGACTAATTGCTTTCTTCTAATTTCAGATGATAGTAGACATCCCAAAATATCATTAGGTGTATTAGGCCTCATTTACACTGCAGGTCTTGATGCCCAATTCTGATTTGTTGCCTATATCCGTTTTTTTTACCGTAAGTTTACATGTTCTTTCAGTTGTGACCCATATCCGATTCATGCGTTTACACTTGCCATATTTTCTGAAACATTGCGCATGCTTAAAGGGGGTTCTTGCACAGACAAACACGAAATATGCTTTATGCTATCTCTGCGATATATATGCGAAGTTCACCAAACATCACCATGATTTTGAGGCGGAGGACAAAAAGGGCAGTCATTGCAGCCAGCGCATACACTTCTGTTATTGTGTGCGAGAGAGATCTCGGGACTGATGGGAACTTACAACACGATCTCATGAAAGTGCTTATCTATACCACTAATTTCGCCATCGCCGTTTATACGGCAAAAATAGTTTTTGCGTGCATGATACGCACTGTAAACCCCTTGGGTAGGATTAGGGGTGTGGAGTGCGTGCGTATTACACACCATAAAGTGCACATTATTGAAATTACCATTGATTATTGAAACCGCTATATAAATGCCTCATTCATTTATATCATATGCACGCAAAAACTATTTTTGGCGTTAAATGGCACAAGAAATAAAATTCGTGCTACAGATGCGCACTTTCATGACATTGTGTCGGGCTTCAACGAGAAGCAGTGGGTCCGAAATTTTAGGATGAGCTAGCCAACCTTTGATATGTTGTCAACGTTTGTCCACATTCCTCTCCTACGATGACACCCTCCGTCCCTTTGCAGATGCGCGTCGCGTTTCTCTCGTCATTAAACCGCGGAGACGTAGCCTCATGCCTCAGAAAATCCGATCTGCCTGTTTACATTACAGTCGCATTGGTGCATATCTGATTTATATTTGATTTATTTCCACATATGAACAAGGCCTGAAACCGATCTCGAAATATCCGAATGCATGCTTTTTTTTCCTGTTTACACTGTCATAGAACATATCCGATATGTGTCGCATATGAGCAACACATCGGAACTGGGTCACATTTTCCCTGACAGTGTAAACGAGGCCTTAGTTTTACCCTTTTTTTTGAGAACTTTGAACTTCTACCCCACTTTCCACTTTACATTTTAGCCTTTACTTTGCATAAACAGCCACTGTGTCGTAGCAACTTAGCTTGACCAACTAGCAGTTAACCAATGTGTAATTCGTCTTACTTTTCCAATTTAAATGATACCAATCTATCCTTTTATGTAGCTGACTTTATTACCAGTCTTGAAGAAAAAATGTAGATGACTAACTTTTAAGACTAGTCTAAGCAGTTTATGCAACTGGCCACTGCTGGACAACATGTTGACGAATTCTTACCAAAAATGAGCTGAAAAAG
This sequence comes from Meda fulgida, assembly GCA_030578275.1. Classification (NCBI taxonomy): domain Eukaryota; kingdom Metazoa; phylum Chordata; class Actinopteri; order Cypriniformes; family Leuciscidae; genus Meda; species Meda fulgida. The sequence goes on along the minus strand of CM060617.1, from coordinate 34,487,041 downwards.
ATGAAAGAGACAAAATAGAAATAGGCAAAGTCAGTGCCACAGCCCCCTTCATGATCTGGAGAAGTGAAAGGTGGCACTATTGAAGGGTCCGGTTCACACTCCTTTCCTTCTAGACATGAGAGCATGATTTCTTGCCAAGACTCTCCCGTGGCACTTCTGCAAGAAGCAAAGTGGTATATTTACCCAGGAATGAGTCAGCCAAACATTAGACTGAAACACCTCTCAATAAAAGGAGTAGTTCACCCAAAAATGACAATTCTGCCTTTATTTACTCACCCTCCTGATGTTCCAACGTTTTTTTTTCAGCGGAACATACCAGGAGAATTTTTGAGTCTTCATGCATTTTTTATTCTGTTCAAAAACAGTTCATAGTGACCACGGTTGTCCTAAAAAGGACAAAATATACCGTAAAAGTACAAAACAAGATTCATAAAAGTGGTCTTGTTCTTTGTGTGAGGAACTCACATTTTTTTGTAAAAATTATGACAGAATTTTAATTTTGGGGTGAACTAAAATGAAAGTTAACCTTACAGCTTTTATCATATATTTGGGCACCATAGTATTTGTAATGCTACATTTCACTAAAGAAAGAATACAATATAAAATTGTGCCCCAATGGCTTAATTTATCATTGTATTATGCCATCTTCAGTCTAAATAAATCTACAATTGAAATTTCTACATCATAAAAAAAAGTGTTTTATTGGTCACACGTTAGATTAGGATTCTCAAAATTAGCTAACTATTAAGTATGACTTTTGCCTCAATAAACTCCTAATTACTGCTTATTAATGGTCAGTAAGATACTTGTTAAGTTTAGGTATTGGGTGGTTAAGGGATGTAGAATATGGTCATGCAGAAAAAGGCATTACTATGTGCTTTATAAGTACTAATAAACAGCCAATATCCTAGTAATATGCATGCGAATAAGCAACTAGTTATTAGTGAGAACTGGACCCTAAACTAAAGTTTTACCAATTCTACTAAAATGTTTAAATTTATTAAATACATTTTCTCTCAGTGTTTTGTGATCTTACCTAAAGAGCAGCATCAAGGCACCAAAGAATGTCTTGAAATTGTTGTGTTGATTAATGTGGCTTTCATCGTTCAATTTAATATTCCCAAACACCTAAAGAATGAAGAAGATATTATAGTGTCACAGTTCTGTTCAGTTAGTTTCATTTTCAACGACTTCTAGTTAGTTTCTCAGTCACATCTTTGTCATCTTCTTCTTTGTCTTAGTTTCCCGCCACTTATTGGTCTCCTTGGTTACCGTCATTATAAGTTCTGTGTTTCAGCTGTGTTTGATTTATCATCTCGTTTGTGTTTGCTTTAATTGTTGTACCCTTACAGTCACTCTTTGTCCGGTCACCATCTATATTTGTGGTTGTGTTTTGTTTCCCTGCCTGTTTGGATTGCCTTCGAAGTGGATTATTAAAGACTTTTGAAACTTGATCATCATCGTATTGTTCTTCTTCCCTTCAACCTTGCGTGACAGATATAGATGATCAGAATCAGATGTACACCATGCATTTCAAATTGCATATCACTATTCAAACACCCAGACCCTTCTGACAGATCTTTGAATTGATCAATCATCACTTGAATTGAAAAACCAACTAGCCAACTAGCCTCTCCATATGGACGATCCCTTTACCACTCTACAGATAAAGCGTTGTGAGGAATTCGGTTCGCGTACCTAACCCGAAGTATTAAAATACAATTCTGTATCAAAATTTATAGGCAGGACAAGTAGTTTGTTTAGGCATGGTTTGTAGGGAATTACATTTGAACGCCATCAGCGTTTATCACAGGTTCACGTTTAAAGTCTCTCTAGAGAGAATGGTGTCGTCTTAGCAGCCCCTAATTTAATAACAAATGATCATTTCGACGGAAGTGAATCAATCAAAACTAACTTTAGCTGGAAAATAACATTATTCAAGAACCGCTATAAAGCCAAAACAATCTCTGTTACCTTAAATTATATGTTTATCTCTGTAAAGCTGCTTTGAAACAATCTACATTGTTAAAAGCGCTATATAAATGAAGATGACTTGACTTGAATGATTGGAAGAACCTTCCCTTCCTTGAGAAGCTTAGGCATGGCATCATCAACACCCAGAGGAAGTGAAGGAGGAAAGGATAAAACTCCTTCAAAAGAAGAGGAAGGGGTGGACAACACAGGAAGCAGACCATCTAATTGGACTTGCAAATGCTGAATGGAGGAAGAACATGCTAAAAAAAAAGCATTTAAAGATTCTTCAGTCAATTCTCTCTCACCGCTCAATCGACTCCAAGAAGAGACTGCAACTGTTAGAATGGACACCTCCTCAGCACATTCAGTGTTTGATGAGTCAGACATCCTCTCCCCAAGTGGTGCCAATGGACCCACTTCTGAATGAACACCCCTTCGACCAATCATCACTGTCGAAAAGGCAACAGCAACCAGTTCAGCCCTCGAAGGAATCTCCATCCCTGGAAAGGGTAAGGATGAATGAATTTCAGACCGCGAGAGATCAAATCTGGTCGAAGGAAGATGATGAACATCTGCTAGAGCAGACTGGAAAGATATGGGTAACAGGAATGCTGTAAAAAGATCTAACAAAGCACTGAGCAAGGTAGTAACAGGAAGAACAATTAAGTCGATTAGGAAACTGCCCCAGAAGCTCAGGTGGACCCCTCCAATCACCTCTGAGGCAATATTTTTGAAGTTGCCGTGTAGGCTGAAAGATCAAATGAACGGCTCTCCAGTGGTTGAGTCTACAACTGAGGAAAGAGTGGAGGAGTTACAGACTACAACCCAGAAAATGTTGGAAAAGGCAATGGAAAGTTTGGAACTTTACAAGCTGCGGAGGAAAGATCCGGCATCTACAATCTTGCAAGTTCGGTGGAGGAAGGCATATTGAGGATTAGACCGATGATTGATGGGATGGAGGAGTAATGGGCGAAGGTCTAAGCAACAACCACCATCGGCAAGGAATGTACAAAAACTACTGTTGGGGAACCCAAATGGAAGAGGTCACAGAGGCACTCCATGCCATGGGGCACTCAGCGGCAGGGATGGACAGAATAACAGCAAATAAGGTGTTGAAAGGACACCAACCTTCATCATTCTGTAAACAACAGAAGTGCTTCCTACAACCTTTTCCAGTGCGATAATGACTTTTCTTCTGAAGTTGGAGTGCCCGATGAGTCCAGGTGACTTCAGGCTGATTGCAATTTGATCTAGTCAAAGATGGCTGACGGAAGCATCTGGTACTGTTGCCCCACTCCTATACCACCAGAGAAGGAATAATACTAGCTATGAGGGTATTGGACAAACTAAAATATCTGGGAATGGAGTTTAGTTGGAATGGAAAGATCACTCCGAAGGAAACCATTGAACTGGAGCAGATTGTATTGTATTGTATTTCTTTATTGTCCACCAAGGTGGAAAATTGTCTTTGGCTCACCAGCACATAAAATAACTATACAGACAGTAGTAAAACAAATAAATAAATAAATAAAAAACAGACAGATTCACATTACATAAATATAAAAATACATTTATGTACGATGTAAGATCATGACAAGTCATGACAGCCCCGTTAAAACCCCGCCAGCGGATGGACATTCTCAAAACCTTTCTAGTCCCGAAACTGACACAAAATCTAGTGTTGGGATACGCCCATTGAAAGACTCTGGCTCAGATGGACAGAAGGATCAGAAAAGCCATGATGAAGTAATTCCGTCTACATTAGGACACACCACTGGGCTTTCTGTATGCACCAATAAAGCTGGTGGCTTGGGAATTGGGAATTCGCAATTCGGGGACCTCAATTCTGTTGCTACAGAAAACCCGATTTTGCAAACTCCTCTCAAGTAAATAATTCCATAGAAAGAGGAAGCAAAGAAAGCAAAGACATAGTGGACTGCTATTCTCTGTGGATGGAAAAGACTTGGTGAATGAAGATTTGGATGGAGAAAGTTATCACTGGCTCAAAAAACCTGACAATTACTGGGCATTCAACTCCGCGGGGGTGTCTTAAACACAAAAGCAAGGACCGCCAGAGGGAGGAATAAGACGTTTGAAGATGCAAGTTGTCAAAGGCCCTGTCGCACAAAGGAGACATTAAATCACATTCTTCAGGTATGTGAAGTAACCCACAATGCAAGATGTGCCTGGCATAATCGGGTAGCAAAACAGACGGAGAAAATGCTGGGAAAAAGTGCAGTCCAGATGTGGATAGAACCAATAATACCTAAGAAGATAAGCTATAAGATATAAGTTGGAAAATGCTGGTCCCCAGACAATGTCGCTGCAATTAAGTTATTGACTGACCACCCCCGATGAAACACCACCCAGTGATCATATCAAGTCTGATGTATGGCCCTATAGGAAGCGGGCTTCGCCCAAGCGAGACCTGTCTGACCTCTGTCTACTAACAATTGTTGGATCATTAAAATGCGATCCATTTACATAAGGAACTGCAATAGCAGTGATGACCTTGCCACAGCTCACTATTAGCACCTCTTTGGGCGCCTCAAGCACAAGTGGAACTCCATCTCCACCACTAATGATGATGAACTGATTACTTGTTGTCAATAGATGAGAACAGACAAAGGACTGAGTTATGCATGTAACAGCTGTTCCCAGAAGGAGGAAAACAAAGTACACCATGATTATGGGACATCACGCTCTCATGTGAAAACTAAAGACACCTCTATTGTTGCGTTTTGGTCGATGGGATTAAGGTGTTGTACTGAGTATACAGACTGATTAGAAACAAAGAAAACAGGAACTACGAAATGAAATAAACTTCAAAATAAGAGTCTTAGGACACAGAAAACTAAGGCAAGACATGACATTTGTAAAGTTTACATCATTTTTGACAACTGCCATACATATTGGTATGAAAAACTTACCTGCATGCCAATAATGGCGTAAATGAAGAAAAGCATGGCAATGAGGAGACAAACATATGGAAGAGCCTGAAACAAGAAGAGTTTAAAAATGTTAATCACATAAAGATGCAGATTCTGTACAGACAGAACTGAAAACAAGCTCTATCGAAAAAATATGCATACTATTTTAACAGTCAATTTTCTTGACCTTTCTAGTCATTTGTGATAACTTGATATTTTTTTCCCCTTTACAAATAATTTTACATAGATAGCTGGGTGAATTTCTAGTTGTCTTTTATTTTAACTGATTTAAATGATTGTGTAAAAATCCACATTATGATGGACACTTTGGACAGGCAATGGATTGTGAGAATATTTTATCCTACAAAAACAAGTTAGTTTTGAGCTGCACAAAACTAGAAATATATATTTTCCATGACTTTTCTATGACTTCTATGACTAAAATGTTGGTAATTTCTATAAATTTTCCAGACCTGGAAACAACATTTGTAAAATTACTTGTTTTTTTTTCTTCAGGTTTTTCATGACCATGAAGGACAGTGATGTATTCCAAAAGTCCAAAAGTAATTTTACCTTGAAGGACTGAACAAACGTCCACAGCAGAATCCGTATTGTGTAGCCTTGTCTCAACAGTTTAATGAGTCTAGCTGCCCGGAAAAGCTTTAGAAAACTCATATTGATGGTGTTCACAGACTAAATCGAAAGAGAGAGAAAAGCAATTGTGTACTTGTGACAAAGATTACTAGATAGACCATTTATCTTGTTTTAATGATTTTTATATATTTTTAGAAAACCAGAGCTAACAAACCCTAGAAGGGGCCCAAAAACCCTAGCGACGGCAGTGTTACACACACTTTGATTCATATTCAGACCCATACATGTGAAATATTCCTACCTGTAAATCTACCACAATTTCCGTTATACTGCCCAGCACTGTGATAAAATCAAAGATGTTCCATGTATCACGGAAATAGTTCTGTGAGGGAAAACAATGAAAACAATAAACTAGTAAATCAATTCAAATACATTATAGATGTATTCTCCTTTGAAGGACATTCATTAACATCAATGGGATTCTATTAAACTCACTATGAATCCAAAGGCCATGATCTTTAAGATGCATTCCAGAGAGAACAGCACAGTGAACGCTGTGTTGAGGTGCTTCAGGACAATGTCGTAGGCAGCTGGCGCAGAGTGGTACTGAAAAGGGTTAAGGTTATCAAATCAGAAATGCTGCATACACCTCAAAAGACTATATTTCAGATCTTTCAGCAAGTTCAAGACCATTTAATGGACACTCAAGTTTTTTCATTTAATATAAAATAAAATTTACAATTATATAGCTTCATTTTTTTTCAATTAACATACTTCTTTCCAAGTAATTGCATTTTGAAAGTTATACCTTCATCATGAGCACTACTGTGTTGAGTGCAATCATGACTAGAACCGTGTACTCGAATGATGGTGACACCACAAAATGCCACAATCGGTACTGGAGGGTCTGCCTGTTCTGCGGCATGTATCTTGTTAGGGGTTTTGCACTGATAGTAAAGTCAATGCATGCCCGCTGAAAGAGTGAGATAAGAAAGCAGTGAAGGAACATGCTGGTTAATACTGCAGATTGGAAACTCAGCAGATTAGCTTTATTTATAGTGTTTATTCATCATTATTGTGTTACTATCATTTAATGATGTGAAATGGCAGTTAATAAAACCTAGCAGGTAAAAATTGAGGTCATATATTTGGCTTTTTATTCACTGCATATTGCGTACATTCATTGTATATGAATGTATATTCACCTCGTTTTTCTCTAAGTTGCACTCCTCCATCATTTTGTCACCCTGCTCCTGGAATGTGATTATGATGAGAGCAACAAATATGTTGACAAAAAAGAAAGGGAAAACCACAAAGTAAACGACATAGAAAATGGACATCTCCATTCGGTTTCCTCTGCTTGGGCCGTGGTCTTCTTCAGTCACATCCACAGAGTGTTGAAGAACTCTGTAGAAAGCAAAGATATAAACAAATAAATGCATCCAATGAATTCAGCCAATAATGAAAGTCATCTTTTACCATTCATAATTGCAGCAATATTATTGATTTGACTGAACTGACACTATCGGATGAGAACTGAGCTGGATGATGATATCAGCAGAATTGAACTCAATTCCATAATTAAGAAAATTTTGAACCAAACTAATCTACCCTGAACTGACTTCAGTTAAAGAAATGGCACTATTGTCTTTTTAAAGCCGTTTTACGACAGAATTTAATTCTGTTCGCCTCGTTGATCATTATTTTCATGTTTATCACTGTAAACCTGTATTGTATAAAGCGCAAAATAAATAAATCAGACTTGACTTGATTTATTTACTGAATATGTTGCCAGTTGTCAACAAGAGTAAAATCTGCAGCATTAAATCTCTTCCTGCTTCTTCATAAACATGCAACTCAACCAATCAATGATAGTCCACATTGTTTTCCCTGCCTTTTCAAACACTGATTCTTTACATCGGCTATATAAACATCTCTCCACGTGGACCTCAAATTTACATTAGTTTCGGCTGTAACAAACAGAAATGTCCTGCCCCATTGTGGTTCTAAACTGATGTTTCCCAACAGGTCAAAAATGCAGACTATACTTGAGAAGTTAACTGTGAACTGCTATCTGACACAAAACCTTCAAGCCACCCATAATATCTGAACACGATTAAACAATTTGACTGGCTAATCACAGGGACCAATTTGCACGTCAATAATTGCCATAATTGGAGAAAATCGTTGTATTAAAATAAGATCTGTCATGAAATCCACTGAAAGAAGGGACTTGCAGAACTTGCAATGGTTTTAGGAGATATGTGAGCAGTTATCCAGACTGCACATAAGGCAGTTATCCAGACTGCACATACAGTTTATTATTGGACAATTATCAGCATCACGGCTCTCATAACTGCACGACCTTGAAGAAATGTTTCTTTCGGAGGCCAATGTTTCTGAGCTCTCTGAATCTACTTCATAAATCAAATGATGGAATCAATTTAAAGAACATTATATTAAAAAATTAAGATAGGATCTTGCTTGCCTACAGTTCTCTATTACCCACATCCAAATCTTAAAAAATGACATAGTAGAAGCAAACTGTGCTTTGAGTCGATCAGATGCTTGTGTGGCTTCGTTCCCCTCGAGATTGCTTCTATTTAAAGTAGTTTGCCAACACAATCTCATGGCAATTCATAACCATTTTATGTTTTGACGAGTTGGTGGATAATTGATATGATTTCTAACAATCTCATCCATATGTTTTTGTATGATCTGCTTGCGTCCCAGAGATGGTTTAAAGGTGGGGTTAGGGGTGGCCCTTCATGCTTACTATTTTCTGATAATCATACATTTCTGTACGATTCATATTCATTCGAATTCATGCAAAATCACTACCTCATAACAGTTATTCTTTCCTGTGAGATCAGGTTGTAGTTTGCAAGAGGGTTATTTTCAAGCATCTTGGAGAAGTTGCACAGTTCTTGGCTTTTCGGTCTCTTCATGATGAGATCATATCTCCGTGTGGGCCATACCATCTGTTGAATGACTACTTTTGTTCATACAAACATTTCACTTATAATATTTGCAATTGCAATGTTTGGAAATCTACAATTGATCTTTCCTAATAGTGCACTAAATTAAAACATAAATAACTGTCTTAAAATAAATGTTTTTGTGAAGCACCTAAGACTTTTGCATAGTACATTTACTTATCGAGATTTCAGAACATTTCTGTACAAGTTCTGGTAACTGTTAAGGGATTTTGTTCATTCACCACTGCCAAAGCTTTCACAATGTGACATTATGTTTGAAGAGAAGCCCAGCTCTTTCATGTTTGACATTTGCTGACGTTTCTGGCATTTTTGGATTCAATTTGCTCTTGCACAGAAGGTTCTCTGGCAAATTGAGCCCAACGGAATCAAAGCCCAGTGCTTCGTTGTTATGGCTTTCAGTCCTCTGATTTTGGATAGTTTAATGAGCAGTAAAACATTGTTAACATATTGTTTAAAATGAAATTGAACTGTTTCAGTAATTAGACTATGGTAATTTCGTTCACCATCAAGTCTTTAAGCAAGCAGTCATGCATAAAGAAAGGCGTTGTCTTTATGTGTATATAACTAAACAACTTGAAAAAACATACGCATCACTTGAAAAATCTCACACGTATTCACCTACTATATATTCATACGTACATCCCCATTCTCCAGCTCTACTGTACCAGAGCATTTTTAGGGCAACCTGTCTGACACCAAAACATAGAGAGCCAAATCTACACTGACACAAATTTCCTTGGCAGATGTGTTACTAGTACTCGAGAAGGCAACAAAATAGCCCAGCGCTGACAGGACTCTTCCTTCCAGAAAAGTCCCCATCCGTCTCAGATCTCCTCCATGTGCAGAACAATCTTGGGAGCTGACCAAAAATGCATCACATGTTGCCAAATGCTCAGTCGTGATGCTCATTAACATACAGTCAGAAACATCCAGAGCTTCCTACAGCACTACTTCACCAAGCCATTGAGTGTGAACTGATATATTAACATGCTAATGGAGTGTCTCGAAACCATAAAACAGTTTCAGCCAAATAGCAAGGCAAACAGCAACTGATTTTAAATTAAAATTAAATGATGCAGAGGGTGATTTTATGTAAAACAAAAAACAAATCAACAATATACAAAGTCATGTGCAATATATAAATAAATGGACTGACTGTGGCCAGCCCTCTCCCGTGGACACAGTGAAGAGTGTAAGAAGAGCCCAGAGGACATTATCATAGTGGAACTCGTGTCTCCTCCACTCCCTCTTCTTCACCTCCTTCCTGTCCCTGGCGTAGTCAATGTAGTAGCCCCTACACGACACACAACAATTGAAAACAGGGGCAAACAAGCAAACCAAGAAAATGTAACTGAAAAATGACTGACCATTGTACAGCTTTACCAGAATTTTCCTGTATTTTCTGTACTTTTGAAATACAATAGTTTGATTTAAACTGTAGAAATATTGTAAATAAAAACTTCCCAATCCAGAAAGACTATTTATTTAAACTATAACTCTGCAAAAAAAATGTTAGCAGCAAAAATGTCTACAAGATTTGCAAATTAATGGTTTGGAAATGGTTTAAAGACTACATTAATGGTAACATATCATTACCATATATATATATATATATATATGGGGGCAGTGCCTCCTCAAAAAAATGTAATGAGAAAATTATCCATATTTTCAAAAATTAAACAACGTAAATATTACAAAATGTGATATTAAAAAGGGTATAAATAACTAGTTTTTCTAAAGTAACACTGTGTCACCAGCCGGTGAAGTTACAGCAGGACGCCGCGTCTCTCTTGCCTACACTGAGACCATTGACTTTTAACAGATCCACTGAAGCTGTGGTGGGTTTAGTGGGGGGTAATTGAGAATGAATGGGGGAAAGTCATGTGAGAGGAGTCAATGCCTCCATCGTGCTGTGATTGGATATGATTGGTTATGGTTGGCTATGATTCACGTGAAAATCTTGTTTTCATGCGTGTTCCGCATTAGGGAATGGGAAGGCTAATTAAAAAATAAGTAAACAACTCGCCACTTAGATATCAGCACTTTATAGCATGTAAAAATCAAACTTGAAATGGCTTGAAAACCTGCAGCGTGTGCAAGGCAAGGTGGATTAATTGTACATAAAAGTATTAGGAAATCCAAGGAGAAAACGTCATGCCGTCAGTGAGGAAGCTGAAGTTTGGGTGTCACTGGACCTTCCAACAGGACAATGATCCCAAGCATACCTCAAATTACACCAAGGCTTGGTTGCATAAGAAGTCCTGGAAGATAGTGGCATCATGGTCACCTGACTTGAACCCCATCGATGATCTCTGGTGGGGTTTAAAGAAGGCGGTTGCAGCAGCAAACCCAAGTATATTACTGAACTGGAGGCCATTGCTCATGAGGAACGGGCTCAGATTCCTCAGAAACGCTGCCAGAAGCTGCTGTCTGGTTATACATCTCGTTTGCAGCAGGTCAAGTAGTACTTGAGTAATTAGTACTACTAATAAGTACTATAGATGCTTGCCATGAAGGGGGTTGAATGATTTTGAGACTGCAGAAGCCATTAAAATTACCATTTTAGTTGAATTTGGGGAAACAACTCGAAACATTTGTTGTTGAGCTATTTCAATTACTTTTGTTTGATTTGTTCATTGCAAACAGCTGAAATTCTGTACATTTTGCCAATAAACCTGAATGGGGGTTGAAAAATTTCGATTACAACTGTATATTAGCCTTATCTCCAAATTAAGTGTAAGTGTTGTATAATTTTAATCCCACACTCATACTACTATTTAGGAATTAGAAGGTAAATAGTTATATTAAATAGTTATCACTGTAAGCAAAGATTAATTGTTTTATTTAGTTTTCCTACAGTCTTCCTACAATGTTAGTAAGGATATCTTGCATTACAACAGTCGTAAATTAGCTTGTTGTGAACATTGTCCAGCCTCTCTCTTAAAATATATGGCATATGTCTGCACTTACTGGCATTCTTTCTGGGTGCCCATTGATCCATCAGTACAGTAAAAGAACTTTCCCTTAAAGAGCTGCACTGCAATGACAGCAAAGATGAACATGAAGAGCTTGTACACGATGAGAATGTTGAGGACGTTCTTCAGGGATGTGACCACACAATCGAACACAGCCTGCATGACACAAAACATTCAAACAGAAGAAATAATAATCATATTACATATCCCTTCCTAAACAGGTCTTCAAGCAGGAATGCAAATGAGGCGAGTTTCATATGCCACGTTTTGCCATGTACGATATAGCAAATGATGAGTTACATACAGTATAACTAAACAACCAACACCGCACTTTTTTTTTTTTTTTTTTTTACAAATGTCTACATAAAGCCTGGAATAATTATTCGATTAGTATAACGTGTATCATGATGAACACTGCACACGTCATTGCCAGCACTTTTATTTGCAAGTAATAATTTTTTTACAGTCAGTACCGTTTTTTTTTTTTGTTTTGTTTTTTTGTTTATTTAGATTTCATGTGGTTAATACACCAATACAGCTAAAGAGATTTGCACCAGATATGGGAAAACTGTCTGTCTGAGCAAGTGATCTAGTGTTGTTCATCGGATATAATGGATATAATAAGATTCCTGAAGATATATTAATGACAATGTTACACCATTATGTAACCACTGCACACCACTGGTTTAAGGGTGGACCTTACATTATTTCTAAAAAAAAAAGTAAATTCACAGGTGAATACTATCATACAAAATTGCCACTGCGTAAAATAGTTATACGTTTTCACATGTTTCATGACATGTCTCATGTCAAAACATGTTCTCATGTTTTCTCGTTTTCTTTGTCCCTATCCCCAAAGATCTCCCATCACTAATTCAATTATGGTTTAGTTAAATGGTCTGATGATAATTCTGATAATTCTGGCTCTGAATATTACTGCATATTGATTTAAAATGAAAAATGTAATGTGCTGCATGTTATATTTAGTCTACTTTTAATTATTGAGAGAGGGATTACTCATATTTGGACAGCAGAGGGTCCTAATGAATTAATTCATTAAATGGAGTGTTTTTGTGAGACTCTTGGAATATTTCTTGACTAGAGTGTATAAGTGTTTGAAATACATAACACATATAGACTATATAGTAAACATTAGTTTATCGCCCTAGCAAAATTAGAGTGTTGAATAAACAGACTTAAAAGAAATAACTACAGCATACCCTTTTTTTATTAAAGATAATTATAGATCAAAGTGGTACAGCACATGTACTGATTGTAAATCATGACAACTCATGAATAGAAATAGTTTTAGCATGTTATTGAATATGGCAATGTGACTGTATTTGGTCTTGGCGGAGTAGATCTGCTACTGTGCTGATCTTGATCATTGCTACTGCCATTAGATACACACACATCTACACACACTGCTGTGAGCATGTAAGATATGCTGCTGCATAAATAGACATGCTTAAACCCAGGTGGAGCTGGGGGAGGTGGAGGGACTCTGATAGCCCACAGCAAACAATGGACCAGATTATTTAAATACTGAGCAATACATCTCATTGGCTGCAGGATCAGCAGAAGCCAATCAGCTTGTGCCATGCGATAATGATGTGATTGCTCGCAGAATGCATGTAAAGGACCTATCAGTCTGCGCCATCTAACCTGAACCCTATGGAGTTCCCACCCATCTGAAATAACAACAGTCCTACAGATATGTCAGTGTGGTAGGCAAACTGAAAAAAGGCAGAATTGAGAATGCTGATCTAAACATATAAAATGTGAACAAGCGGATACCTTGAGCTTTGGAAGTCTTTTGATGGTCTTGAGAGGGCGGAGAACTCTGAGAACCCTCAAGGACTTAATGGTCTTTATATCTCTGCCTTTGTTGTTTCTGTGATTAACAAGACATATTAAAATATTTTAATATTTATTATTTAAAACATTTTTATACAGAAAAGAAAAAATGCCCTCACAAGTATTACGGCTGTCAATAAATAAAACATTTAAATAAAATTGCTTGCAATTAATCATGTATATTAGCCCCCAAATCAAAAATGAAACTTTTATAACTAAGTAACAGCACTTTTAAAAATGTACATTCATATCAGTAACGCAAAAAAATGTTTTTATTTTGCATGGAGCGGGTCACATGAGGGCCAACATGTTGAGATCACATGACCAGCTGAATACTACTCACTTTATCTTGCTAACCCTATGTTAATGGATGCTTTTACTCATAAAAGTCATTTTTGTTTGCTGTGAATTGCATAAGTTGAATTGGTAACTGAAAGATTTGCATTATTCTGCATCCATGCCGCAAGGTGTCAGTATAAGCCGATTGACATATCGTCAACATATCAAACAAAAACCTAAATACACTGATAAAGTGGTGGTGCCATTTTAAAAAACATAAAGGTGGCTCTTCAAGCTTGGACTGCTTTGATGGTAGGAACATTTCTTATTATGAAATGTACTAATGGGCAAGACGTCATGATTAATTGCATACATTGTTTTTAAATAATGAATCACACTAAATTAACTAGTTAAATTGACAGCCGTAATATATAATGCATAACCAACAAATATCCATGTATGGCTGATAAACTGAGAGAATGAATGAAAATTTGTTTGTTAGTAATTGCAAACATGGATCAGACATCACTATATCAACACACGTACAACACAAACAAACACCCACACACACACAAATAAATGATCGGTGGCATCCGAATTGATATTAAAATGGACAGACAATGAGACAAATGAGAAGCATGTGCTGTTACCCCATTAAATTCCTGGCAGCCACAGAGACACAATCCAAAACAATAACAGAGAAGCATTAAAAGAGAAAGAACACATGAACATCTCAAGTGTGTGTAAAGCCATTAAATAATAAGTGCCTGAGCTCAACCAGAGCATATTTTTGAAAGTCTAGAATATCCTTTTAAAGAAATATTTCCTTAAACAACAACACAAATATGCTATTTTATGCCTTATTTTTTTTATTTTTTTTATAAATTGAGGGCAACTTTATTATCTGCCAATACATTTTTTTTTGTACATATGTCTAATTCTTGGCAGTTTTCAGAATATAATAAGATATTACCTGTGGAATTATCTCTGATGTGGAATTTAGGGCTTCCCTCAATTGTTTCCCATATAGACTCTTAAAATTAGGACACCACCATTCAACTGAAGATAATATATATTTAAGATCATATTTCACATATATTCTTCAAAATGGCTAGCATAAATCAGAAAGTAACTATAGATGTGTGAAATTTGTATGTGTACCATTATAGAATATATTAGCAAACATCAAGCATACAAGAGTAAGAACCAACCACTGTGGACTTATATAACTTAAATGAAGGGTGTCCAAAGTACTGCCCACGGGCTCATAGCCTGCTCTGAATCAGCCCGCAAGATGCTTTAAAAATGGAACAGGATTTGGCCTGCTATTAAGAAAGCATATGACATTTATTGACTGCATTTGGATGTTGATATCTCATATAGCCAAGTCTCTTAACACACCCCCTCCACTAGTGCAGTTGCCACCAGCTTCTTCTACTGTCCGAGGCCTGATGAAGTTGCACACAAAAAGAATGAAGAGATTGTTTGGCTTACCATACATATACTGTACTCTTTTTTTACATACTACACCCTACAATTAGCATAGAGAATGTGGTATTAAATGATGACTATACCCATTTAGCCTGCATAAACTACAAAAGTTAGTAATTGTGATCCTCTGGACTCCAACCTTCCCAATCTATTAAATAGCACATAAACCCACAGGCCAGTCTTTACTTACTATTCTCAGTATAGTACTGTTGTCAACAGGAGCCTAAATGTGTGGGCACATTTTACTTTGTTTCAAATTTTCATGGGGAAAATTCAGTAATTTCAGAATCCACGCAAATGGGAATTTCAGGTTGGGGCGAAAGATTTTGCAGTGGATTCACTGGTCATGTAGTTGACCAACATAAAGCTGTTTGTTTTAATACATCGCTACACTAATAACTGTAGAAAATGAACCTTTTGCTAATGTGACTGCACACTGTAAGAATGGACAGGTTCGAGTAAAAATAAAGACTGATGCTGATGGTCATTAATGACTAGTGCCTAATCTTGGCAGAATATTAGCAGAACTAAACTTAAATCCTGCTTTTTTTGCAATTTCTAAGTTTCCTAATGTGATGAGGGGGGCGTGGTTTCGCGGAGTTTGCAGTGGGGGAGCGAGGGAGGAGCCGAGCGGTAAGTAGGTCAAGTCCAAAATGACGAACACCTGTGTCTGATTGCAGTAATTGGCGTGGGGAGACCGCATATAAACCGGCTCATGCAAGAGAGTGGGAGAGAGAGAAGGACTGGGGACTCGTGCGAACACACAGAACCTGCCGACTAACCAGAATGGACTGAGTTTACACGGTCAAAAGAGTGTTAATAGTGTGCTGTAGTTCGTCTACGGTGAACGCGCATGTGGCGCACCTTTTCTTTGTTTTTGTTATTTTTTTTAATAAACTGTACGAGTCCCCTTTACGCCGACCCTTGTCTTCTTTCATCCCTCACAAAGAACCATCATCACACCTAACATAAAAAAGAAGACCTCTGTCTGCAGTGAATTGTATGTATAGATACATTTTTGGAGTTTTGCAAAAAATGTAGGTAGGGGAGCATATTTATGACCCTGGATCACAAAACCAGTCACAAGTCGCACAGGAATATTGGTGGCAATAGCCAATAATACATTGTTTGGGTCAAAATTATCGATTTTTCTTCTTTTAACGCCAAAAATCATTAGGATATTAAGTAAAGATCATGTTCCATGAAGATATTTAGTAAATTTCATAAGTGGACAACTTTAAAGAAGATTTTCTCAATGTTTTGATTTTTTTGCACCCTCAGATTCCAGATTTTTAAATAGTTGTAATTTAGCCAAATATTGTCCTATCCTAACAAACCATATGTCAATGGATAGCTTATTTATTCAGCTTTCGGATAATGTATACATCTCAATTTTAAAAAAAAAAAGACCCATGTGACTGGTTTTGTAGGCCAGGGTCACATTTGTTTAAAGTTATTCAATGTAATCCGGTCTGGAATCTGGAGTTATCCCCAGATGTCTCTAACAAAATGATTACAGGTTAATATTATCATCAGAAATCTGAATTTATGCAAACAACTTGTCACACAAGGAAGATGGATATCACTTGAAATACTTACGTCAATGCAAAGGCAATTAGAGCTCCAACCACCACAATAAAGTCTAGAATGTTCCACAAGTCCCGGAAATATGATCCATCATGAAGAATGAGCCCCTGGTCAATCATCTGTATAAAATGGCATATTACAATATTATAGAGAATATAATTTTTGGTATATTATAAGTAAAATTCTACCTATATATATATATTTACAAAAAAAACAATAATTGAAATTACATATCACATCTGTTTCTGTGTTGTCCCTGGAATTGATAAAGTATTAGGGGAGATGCCCACACCTTTTTTTCTTCTAATCATAAAGGCTAACTTCCAGTCAATGATTTGAAGTTTACTGAAATCGGGTTATGTGAAATGTCTTTGGAGGGCAGGGTTTTGGAAGAGGGCATGTCATGACTTTATCAAAATTCCTTACACCACCTTTAATATAACAGTTATTCAAATCATGTTTGAAGTAAGAAAGCAGATACCTTTATAATCATCTCAAATGTGAAAACGCCAGTGAAAACATAATCAAAGTAACGGAGAACCTGCAAACACAGTAAACAACCTTTTATTTGATTTTTTGTGTCAAAAGACCGGACAAGAATCGGCATGCTGATTGAATGTGCCCCTTTTATGCTTTTTCGAATATTACCTTTCATGCAGTGTGTAATATAACTGTTTGTGAATGTAGAGGTCTGACAAAGTTAAAGATTAGTGCAAAACAAATAAAGTTATTGTCTCCTAAAAGAGAGAATTGCATTTGAACTGCCGAAACAAG
Source organism: Meda fulgida (assembly GCA_030578275.1). Lineage (NCBI taxonomy): Eukaryota > Metazoa > Chordata > Actinopteri > Cypriniformes > Leuciscidae > Meda > Meda fulgida. The sequence goes on along the minus strand of CM060617.1, from coordinate 34,469,581 downwards.
TCGTCAGCAATTCCACTATCACTTCCATCGTTAATGTTCGTATCACGGTGTATCAAGCGCTGAGGAAGCCTCTGGAGCTGAAATTCAGATATGGTAATAGATGTTTCCTTTACGACCAATCACAACGGACTGGGCCATCTGACCAATCACAACAGACTGAGCCATCTGACCAATCAGAGCAGAGTAGACCAATCACAACAGACTGAGCCATCTGACCAATCAGAGCAGAGTAGACCAATCACAACAGACTGAGCCATCTGACCAATCAGAGCAGAGTAGATAAATCACAACAGACTGGGTCATCTGACCAATCAGAGCAGAGTAGACCAATCACAACAGACTGAGCCATCTGACCAATCAGAGCAGAGTAGACCAATCACAACAGACTGAGCCATCTGACCAATCAGAGCAGAGTAGACCAATCACAACAGACTGGGTCATCTGACTAATCAGAGCAGCGTAGATCAATCACAACAGACTGGGCCTTCTGACCAATCAGAGCAGCGAAGATCAATCACAACAGACTGGGTCATCTGACTAATCAGAGCAGAGTAGATAAATCACAACAGACTGAGCCATCAGACCAATCAGAGCAGAGTAGACCAATCACAACAGACTGAGCCGTCTGACCAATCAGAGCAGAGTAGACCAATCACAACAGACTGAGCCATCTGACCAATCAGAGCAGAGTAGACCAATCACAACAGACTGGGTCATCTGACTAATTAGAGCAGAGTAGATCAATCACAACAGACTGGGCCTTCTGACCAATCAGAGCAGCGAAGATCAATCACAACAGACTGGGTCATCTGACCAATCAGAGCAGAGTAGACCAATCACAACAGACTGAGCCATCTGACCAATCAGAGCAGAGTAGACCAATCACAACAGACTGAGCCATCTGACCAATCAGAGCAGAGTAGACCAATCACAACAGACTGAGCCATCTGACCAATCAGAGCAGACCAATCACAACAGACTGAGCCATCTGACCAATCAGAGCAGAGTAGACCAATCACAACAGACTGGGTCATCTGACTAATCAGAGCAGAGTAGACCAATCACAACAGACTGAGCCATCTGACCAATCAGAGCAGAGTAGACCAATCACAACAGACTGAGCCATCTGACCAATCAGAGCAGAGTAGACCAATCACAACAGACTGAGCCATCTGACCAATCAGAGCAGAGTAGACCAATCACAACAGACTGGGTCATCTGACTAATCAGAGCAGAGTAGATCGATCACAACAGACTGAGCCATCTGACCAATCAGAGCAGAGTAGACCAATCACAACAGACTGAGCCATCTGACCAATCAGAGCAGAGTAGACCAATCACAACAGACTGGGTCATCTGACTAATCAGAGCAGAGTAGATCAATCACAACAGACTGGGCCTTCTGACCAATCAGAGCAGCGAAGATCAATCACAACAGACTGGGTCATCTGACTAATCAGAGCAGAGTAGATAAATCACAACAGACTGGGCCTTCTGACCAATCAGAGCAGCGAAGATCAATCACAACAGACTGGGTCATCTGACCAATCACAACAGACTGAGCCATCTGACCAATCAGAGCAGAGTAGACCAATCACAACAGACTGAGCCATCTGACCAATCAGAGCAGAGTAGACCAATCACAACAGACTGAGCCATCTGACCAATCAGAGCAGAGTAGATAAATCACAACAGACTGGGTCATCTGACCAATCAGAGCAGAGTAGACCAATCACAACAGACTGAGCCATCTGACCAATCAGAGCAGAGTAGACCAATCACAACAGACTGGGTCATCTGACTAATCAGAGCAGCGTAGATCAATCACAACAGACTGGGCCTTCTGACCAATCAGAGCAGCGAAGATCAATCACAACAGACTGGGTCATCTGACTAATCAGAGCAGAGTAGATAAATCACAACAGACTGGGCCTTCTGACCAATCAGAGCAGCGAAGATCAATCACAACAGACTGGGTCATCTGACTAATCAGAGCAGAGTAGATAAATCACAACAGACTGAACCATCTGACCAATCAGAGCAGAGTAGACCAATCACAACAGACTGAGCCATCTGACCAATCAGAGCAGAGTAGACCAATCACAACAGACTGAGCCATCTGACCAATCAGAGCAGAGTAGACCAATCACAACAGACTGAGCCATCTGACCAATCAGAGCAGAGTAGACCAATCACAACAGACTGATCTTCGCTGCTCTGATTGGTCAGATGGCTCAGTCTGTTGTGATTGGTCTACTCTGCTCTGATTAGTCAGATGACCCAGTCTGTTGTGATTGATCTTCGCTGCTCTGATTGGTCAGATGGCTCAATCACAACAGACTGGGTCATCTGACTAATCAGAGCAGAGTAGACCAATCACAACAGACTGAGCCATCTGACCAATCAGAGCAGAGTAGACCAATCACAACAGACTGAGCCATCTGACCAATCAGAGCAGAGTAGACCAATCACAACAGACTGAGCCATCTGACCAATCAGAGCAGAGTAGACCAATCACAACAGACTGGGTCATCTGACTAATCAGAGCAGAGTAGATCGATCACAACAGACTGAGCCATCTGACCAATCAGAGCAGAGTAGACCAATCACAACAGACTGAGCCATCTGACCAATCAGAGCAGAGTAGACCAATCACAACAGACTGGGTCATCTGACCAATCAGAGCAGAGTAGATCAATCACAACAGACTGGGCCTTCTGACCAATCAGAGCAGCGAAGATCAATCACAACAGACTGGGTCATCTGACTAATCAGAGCAGAGTAGATAAATCACAACAGACTGGGCCTTCTGACCAATCAGAGCAGCGAAGATCAATCACAACAGACTGGGTCATCTGACTAATCAGAGCAGAGTAGATAAATCACAACAGACTGAACCATCTGACCAATCAGAGCAGAGTAGACCAATCACAACAGACTGAGCCATCTGACCAATCAGAGCAGAGTAGACCAATCACAACAGACTGAGCCATCTGACCAATCAGAGCAGAGTAGACCAATCACAACAGACTGATCTTCGCTGCTCTGATTGGTCAGATGGCTCAGTCTGTTGTGATTGGTCTACTCTGCTCTGATTAGTCAGATGACCCAGTCTGTTGTGATTGATCTTCGCTGCTCTGATTGGTCAGATGGCTCAATCACAACAGACTGGGTCATCTGACTAATCAGAGCAGAGTAGATAAATCACAACAGACTGAACCATCTGACCAATCAGAGCAGAGTAGACCAATCACAACAGACTGAACCATCTGACCAATCAGAGCAGAGTAGGCTTGCAGAAAGAAGGGTTTTAGAAAGACTGCATCTTTAAACAAATTGTTTTCAGACTCTTGTGAGAAATTAGTTGATGTACAATATATATTATGATAATTTTTTTTTTTTTTTACCCTGTATGCATGTAAGCCTATTGTAAGAGCCTACAAAACAAAATTAGGAACATTTAAGATAGCATAATAGGGGCACTTTAAATACATTATTTATACATTGTTGAAATACAATAGTTTACTTTATTTCTCTCTGAACTGGCGCACACAGGGTCCTCAGCAGCTAGAGCAATACTGCTGGCCACAATCACCAGGAGAATGGTCATCTCAAAGTACCGCAGGGTCACCACATAGTGGCAGATCCTTCTTATGCTTTAGTTACAGAAAGAAAATTAGTTAAGATGTTATATTTGTCCCGTTTTGTCATGCATGGTATATTGTACAAACAACTATAGGTGTGAGATTGTGTAAACACTTACGGATTTGTGCTTTTGAATATGAACATGCTGTCTGGTATGTCAGGTTTGGGGACAGTCGACTGTTCACCTCCATTCTCATCATCATCATCATCATCGTCGTCATCATCGTCATCATCGTCAGCTTTATCTGAGTGACTGGCTTCCACATCCTTGAAACTGACTGTGATTGGTTAAATCAAGAGAACAAAACATATTTCAGCACTTCATTCACATCTTAATATAAAAATGACTATTCTTGAACCTATTTTCAAGTAATGCACCATATATTATTATATGGCATTTATATTGCATTAAATGGCACATTATTATGTGGCATTTTATTAATTGTAAGTAAAGGTCTACTATGACCCGACCCAAGCACAAGAATATCTAAAAACAACAACAACAACAAAAACATTGGGTTTCGGTTTGTCATGCATATATATATATATTGATATTTAAAAAATTATATTACACTCGACAAAGAAATCAAAATTATACTAAATATTTAACATTTTGATCAATTAATTTAAAAAGCATGAACATTTAACAAAAACAACATGTGAAAAATGCCCTTGTGAAAAGTTCCTTAAATAATATGACAATAAATAGACTATGAATGTGTATAAATTACACATGTAATATATTGCTGTGTATTCTTTATGATTCCGTTATTAACTCTGCATTTTAAACACAATTTAGTGTGTTGTTGTGGAAAGAGTATATTCACAATGTTCTTTTGAGAAGTGTTTTTTTTCTGTCAAAAATGTTTTTGTAATTTTGTCAAGGTTAAATATTTACAGGTTATTTAAGTGAGCAATTTTAACCCCTTTCTCCCCTACATCCAAATATGTTTACTTCCCCATTACACAGTATGTGAATAGCAGTGCACAGTATGTTTGAATTTGCGGTATTAAAAAATAAAAAAAATAAAAAACACGAAATACCAGGATGACCTAATGCTTTCTCTAAGATTCTGAAGCATGCATCTGATGAACACTTTACTATGGCGCCACAGGAAAAGAGTCATAAATGGTGGGCAAGCGACACCACTGATGTGTGTCACATGACAATGCCTGCATGGCATTGCATTGTATTCATACTACATACTTTATAGAACATACTTTGTTAATGTTTGCAAAAGTTCTTCATCAAATGTAGTGATTTCATATGCTGCAATAAGATTTATGTGTGGCTTTGGCTCTGTGAATGGAGTGTGACTGCCAGGGTAAATATATCAGGGCAAATATAAAACTGCAAATAGCTGGCAATCTGTGTTGCTGGTCTCAAAGTACATATGTTTGGGCTGTATTGAACTGTATAAAACGTTATTTCTGAATTGTTGTGCCTATAATTTTCTCAGTACAACTCATGGGACTCTTTGTTGCTAAGCTCTGTATCTCCTAGGTTTTGATCTTGACCACAATTTCTTGTGATTTTGCTTATCTGAGATGCAGTTGGCTAATTTGCTTTTCATTCCACTTATGGCATGCACAGGCTGGAATATACCTGAGCCCATTGTGTGACATGTTTCATAACTGTTTTAAATGATATTTAAGTACAAATATATTAGAAATAAATAACCTGAATGAGATTTACTGTAGATTTGCCTGAGTGAACACTAACCTAGCTTTCACACAACAGCCAGCACCAAGACAACTACAGCAATGGAACGGAATACTCTGAAGACAAACTGCTCTTTATTTTCTGAGTTTGCCACAGGCATTGATGACCCACTTCTGTGTCTCTATAAATTAATCTGTCCTTACTTCAGCAAATTATCCGCTTTGCAAACAGAATCAATGGCTGCAATCCACCACTCCTTCAGGACTCAGCCACTGAACTACTTCACTATTGCACTTTGATCATTAAGAATTCCTACTGAAAAAACACCAAACACAATGGCCACTTCATTGCTGAAAACTGCTTATTTCAAACTCATACTTCATTCATTGCACAATGTATTATAGTAATGGTTCTCACACGTATATTCTGATAAAGTTACAGAGTAAAAACATTGCTAAATGCAAATAGGTAGTTCAGATAAAATTATTTAAATGATACTTTTTATAATCGTTATGCACCCAGCTTTTATGATCTTCAATTACGAGACATTATGGAAAATTTGTAATTTTGAAAATGCATTTGTAACCACATGACAGGATTTAAAATAGTCATGGCAAATCGTGAAATTGTGACCAGTTACATGCCCTTGGATAAACTTGTAAAAGGGAGGAGAAAACGTCTCAGGTTACGACTGTAACCCTAGTTCCCCGAGTAGGGAATGAGACGATGCGTCAATGATGCTTTGGGAGCTCCCTGCGTGATTGCGTCTGAAGCACATTGGTCAACTAGTCCAATGGCGAGAGTGAACGTCACGGCGGGTTTTAAGAACCATGCTAGCTTTGAAAAAGGCCAAAGCAAGTCGATCACGGAATGTAGGAAGTATGGCAATGTGACACATCGTCTCGTTCCCTACTCAGGGAACAAGGGTTACAGTCGTAAACTGAGACGTTCCCTTTCGAGGCAACTCGCAATGCGTCATTGACGCTTTGGGAACGAGAATGCCCAAACGCCATACAGCCAAGAACCTTTCGTGTTAAACTGTCACAACATGAGAACTCTAGACCCCGGGGCATCCATGTCTAGGTCATAAATCTGACAAACGTAAGCGGAGAAGACCTGCCAGCTGCATCACAAACTTCTTGAATGTGCCAGCTGCATCACAAACTTCTTGAATGGACACCCCAGAAATGAGGGCCTTGGAGGCCACCATACCCCTAGTAGAATGGGCTCTAGTGGCCAAAGGTGAAGTTCCCTGAGCCCGTGAGAGAAGCATCTGTCGAGAGCGAACCTCGATGGCAAAGAGCTCCTAACACTTGACCCTGGGATAGGAACCAAGGTTTCCTCCATATCACCAAGACACGGAGACACCACCGTGTTATCTTGATCATACGGAGTGGGTTCACCAAGGGGAAAACCCCTTGGCCTTGAGCCACAACTGTAGGGGCCTCATGTACAGCAGGCCAAAAGATATAACGTTGGACGCGGCTGCCATCAGACCCAACAGCCTTTGAAACTGTTATATAGTGAGTGTCTGGCCTAGCTTTATCTCTTTTACAACTGTGAGGATCGAGGCGACATGAACAGGAGAGAGCATGGCCCTCATTGTCACTGAATCCCACACAACACCAAGAAAGGTGATTCTCTGTGCTGAAGAAAGTACACTTTTCTTGGCATTCAATCTCAACCCCAATTTCTTCATATGCGCGAGAACGACATCTCGATGCCGAACCGCCAGTTGTTCCGACTCCGCTAGGATAAGCTAGTCGTCTATATAGTTCAGAATACGTATGCCCTGCAGCCTGAGTGGGGCTAGAGCTGCATCTACGCATTTCTTGAACGTGCGGGGTGACAGAGCTAGACCAACCGGAAGAAGCCCATACTGGTAGGCTTTGGCCCCAAAAGCGAACCTTAAGAACTTCCTGTGTTGTGGAAGGATGGAGACATGGAAGTGTGCGTCTTTCAGATCTATCGTGACAAACCAGTCCTCGGATCTGATTTGAGTCACGATCTGCTTCAACGTTAGCATTTTGAATTTCAATTTATTGACTGAACGATTCAGAAGACGAAGATCTAAAATCAGACGCAACCCCTCATCCTTTTTTGGAACTATGAAATACCGGCTGTAGAACCCTGAGTCTCTGCTGGCTGGCGGAACTCTCGAGGCTGGCCTCTGGTGTATTAAGAGCCGTCACTTCGATGACCTGGAGCATATTAGCAGGAAATAACCAAACTGACTGACTTTCGACCTTCCTTAAAAGTTCGCTGGAAACCGCTGTGCCCCAAGGCTCCGAGGGTGGTGGCGTTGGCAGAACGGCCTCCTGAGGGTACCAGGATGGAGCAGGCACCTTGTAATGAGGTGAAGACTGCTCCACTCCGGAGGGGGCTGCCCTCAGAAGTCTGAAGCCATGAGCGTCAGGACCTCTTCTTTGCCGAAGCCTTCTTCGCCAACAGAACGTTCCTCAGATCAGTCTGCTGCTAAGAAGGTTTCGGTTGAGAGTGTTGCACCGCACCCCACGTTTTTTGAGTGGGGTGCACGAGAGGCGACACTCTCCTTCTGTTGCGCTCGGTATGAGGAGCTTGCCGGCTGGGGCTGCTCACGCCCATTATTTGAATGCCTCCGCTTGCTTTTTCGCCTCCTTAAACCTCTCTACCATGGTGTTAACTGCTTCACTGAAGAGGCCAGGAGGCGATAGCGAGGCGTTGAACAGAAAATATTTATCTTTTTCTTTAATATCAGATAAATGTAACCACAGGTGTCTCTCCGAAGCCACATTAGCTGCCATTGACCGCTCAATGGCACGGGCGGTCTCTTTAGTGGCTCGGAGAGACAGATCGGTGGCCCGAGGCAGTTCTCGAACCACATCAGGCCCCGCCCCCTCGCTAGTCTCCAGGTCCCTCAGCCTGGTATGCAGGTCAGCCTGGTATGCCTCTAGAATAGCCATAGTGTGAAAGCATGACCTGTTGCCATATATGCTTTGCCCACTAACATAGATGATGTCTTTAATGGCTTAGTGGGCAGCATTGGGGACTTCAGGGACAAGGGCAAGTGGTTGTTCTACTTTCGGTATAGCCCCATAACCATATTCATTTAGCCCCCTAATATCTGAATAAACATGAACTTGAGGGCTAAAAACTCTGGAAGAATATGGTTTATTCCACGACCTTCATAGCTCTTTATGTAGGTCGTGGAAAAATGTAAGTCCCCTTGGTGGAGATACTGAACTAGATGATAGGAAGCGCTCATCTAATAGGCTTTTGGGACGAGTGCCTTGCTTCTCGGCTGGCCACTCAATATTCAAATTTGACACAGCACACAGACAATACCTCCACCAACTCCTCATACGCTGGGGAAGAAGCTGGTGTTTCTTCTTCCCCTATTTCGATGCTCAGCACATCTAGTTTCTCGGAACGTTCTTCTTAGCCTCTTCCGGAGCGAAAGGAACCGCAGGGTGGGCTTTCAACTCCGGTGAGAGAACACTGGATCTCACGGGTAAAGGTTGAGAAAGGGCGGGGCCCGTCTCAAACCCCGCCTTGAGATCCATTTGCGATCCCCACGTTAAGAGCTTCCGGTCTGCCTCGGCAGCAGCTCCTCAAAGAGTGACAGGTGAGAGTGGAGCGTGCGAAGCGGACGCCTCTCACAATGCTCACAGTCAGCCACCTCGAAGGCTGACAGAGCATGCTCCACTCCCAAACACATCACACAAAGTTTGTGTGTATCCCCACCCGTGAGATACCAGGGGCAGAGAGAAGCACACAACATGAATGATTGTTTGGACGCCATGATAGATATATATGAAGCTGTATGATTTTCGTGACAGACAACAATAAATATAACAGACAGTTTGACACAGAGCGCTTGCTGAGGCACAGAAGCTAGCGTTGTTCTAAACCGGGTGTGCTTCCAATCCTTTCCTGGTCATGACGTCACCCACCCGTGACGTTCACACTAGCCATTGGACTAGTTAACACATGTGCTTCAGATGCAATCACGCAGGGGCGTTCCCAAAGCGTCATTGACGCATCGCGAGTTCCCTCGAAAGGGAAAATTAACATTAAAGACTATGCAACCAAACTTCATAGTATTTGCTGCATACCTGTATTAGAGGCTTTATATTATAATATCAAAATTATATAGATTTCACTAACATTTTAAAGATATTATATTTTTTTGTACTATCAAACTGTTTTGGTTTGGTTCTTCATTTCTGAAGCATCTGACACTTTAGAAATTGGTATTATATAACAGGAAAAACTGTACAAGAAGACCAATCTAGAGGAATCATACTCTGCACAGTAAAGATGCAATTAAAAAAACTGAAGCAGAATGGATGGATGGAGGGAAGAATTGACAGACAGCTCAAATACCACTCATTGGTGCCATTTCCAACAAAGGCTGGGCTGACGTCTCTCTTTTAATGCAGGTTTCTGTTATACACGCATCCTGGTTAAGATAGCTGCCGTTGTTCTCAATGTCTGAGACTTCCCCTGTGATGTATTTAGATTCTGATGTAAAGTCTTCTTTGTGCCTCAGAAATGGAGTTTCCTGGCTTTCTGCTTGATCCTCCATTCCAGTACAGACAGACTGAAACTCCTGATGGCCAGATGCTTTGGAAAGTCCTGTCACATCTCCCACAAACTCCCTTAAATACAAATGTACAGGTGTGAATGTTTGATCCTGAAAAATAATTTCACATAACTTTGCTCTGTTCTGTGCCTTGCAGAACAACTTCTACAAATAGAAAACCAAGCTGGGAGTTACTTTCAACTATAATTGCACCACTAACATTTCTAAATTCATTCATTATTATTACTTTACCAAGCACAACAGTAACAGAATGTGAACGGTGACAAAGTAAACTAGCATGTGAACTTGCTAAATAAAATGAGTTGCGATGGTATTCTTACCTTGTGCATTCCTCCTGGTTCTCAATTTGCTTGCCAGACATTTCAGTTTCATGCATGTGCATCATGTTTTTAGACTGTGTTTCCTCCATTTTACCCTCACCCTCTTCAGCCTGTTTCTCACTGCACCCAAATTGCTGGTGATTCTCTGCATTACGGCTCTCTGTTCTGGGCTCTCGGTGTCTGTGCCTTTTGTGTCGCCCACCCTCTGCTACCCCTGCAATAGCAGCAGCCCGAAACTTTCTTGCCACACGATGCTTTCTTTCTGTATTTGAATGGTGGTTATTAGCGCTCAGCCTCTCCTCCATCCCTGATCCCATCAGGGGCAATGGCTCAGACTCTGGAGGTTCAGGGAGAGGAATAGTGATAGACATGGGTGGCTCTGGCAGGGGAATCCCCACAGACATTGGTGATTCTGGCAAGTGTAAAGGGCTTGTCTCAGGGGACATACAGCTCTGTTGGTGATGATCACTCACTGGAGTGTCCAACTGATCCTCTGTGGTACTGCCAAACAGTACCTCACGACTTGCCATCTTGCGACGTTTCCGCAGCTGGTTTGTCCTTTGCTCCCAGACTGACATGTTAATTTTTTTGCGTCTCTCACGGCGGCCAGCAAAAGCATTCACAGGCTGCTCTTCCGCTTGTTTGCAAGCAGGTTCCTCTTCTGCCTCTGCTGGAGATGGTCGTCCTCGGTGGATGGCCCGCTTCCTGTACAAGTATGGTCTCCGTCTCCTTCTGCGTGGACATGATATATCTCAGTCACAAGAGTTATATCGTTTGCAGCATGCACAATCACAATTCACAAGGGTGTGTGATAAAAATCTGGAAATTAGAATAAAAACAATGGCTATCGATTCAGGCTAAATAAAACAGAATTCAAAGAGAAAACTAGGGGGAAATTCTTGAATAAAAATAAATAAATAGAGAAGAAACAATAAGAGAAAAAGAGTGCAAGGATCTACATGTCAGCAAGTCATTTGGAGTGTTAATGAGATGAACAATGCAATGATAGTGGCAGACACAACAGATAAAAATATACATAGACAGTTGTACTTACAATTATGTGTATTCTTTTGTTGTCCATGAAATAAAATAAATGATTAATTGAAAATACGCCATTAGTGTATTTGTAGATGAGACAAACCAAACAATGCATATTGCCATTCTGCACACAAGTCAACTCATAATTCATATAGATGGATAGATAAACTCTGACCCCAACGGTTCCCTGTCCTACAGCTCAACTCCAACCTAAATCAAACTCAGCTGAACAAGCTAATTAAGGTCTTTAGAATTTCTAGAAAGTATTAGACAAAACTTGAGGCCAGAGTTGAGTTAAACGTTAAAGGGTTCTTTGGCACTAAAGTACCATTAATGCCACATCACGTAATTGTGTGAAATGCACAAACTGTAATCAATGTTTTAGATGAGTTTTATCCAGTGGTTTTGGAAGTATACTTTTATATGTCTTAATATTGCAATAACTATATTGATTGTAGGTCAATTATCATGTGCGCTTTCTCTCATACTATTCTCTCTATGCCCTGAGAAACTCTATTCAGCCAAAACAACTAACATTTTCTACTCAAAACCTAAAAGCTTAAAGGTGCTCTAAGCGATCTCGGGTGACGTCACTCCTTGCTGACGTTTAAAGTATTGTCAAACAAAACGGAGGCTAGCTAGACCCTCCCTCCTCCTCATCCACGCAATAACCCCCCAAACCCACCCCCAAATCCTTCTAGTTTGTTATTGGCTGGAACAGTTTGTTATGTTTCGTGGTGCAGGTTAGCCCAGTTTGTTTTTGTTGCCGTTTGTGGAGCCTGGGGTGTCTGCAGAGACCGCGTCTTTTTACAGTGTGTTCAGGGGACAGGCAGCCAGCGGATAGTGAGGAGATATTTGCTGTATGTGACAAAAAATGTTTTGGCCTAAAAAACGTGTGACATCGCTTAGAGCACCTTTAAGACTAGACAGGAAACCAGCTACAGGGACTGGCTTAATTGTAACTAACTTTAAGCTGTATGTGCCATTTTGCAAGCATCTTAGAGAAGGGAAAAACTAGTCAAACAATTTAACTGCACTTGAAATTAAAATTATAATTATTTGCCAACTGGATGTGTTTCTCTGTTGCTCAAAAGATTTTACATTCTGATGTCATTCAGCAGAGACCAGAACATCAATTTCTTCTCTACTGACAAAAGATGCACAGTTGTCCTTAACACATCTGACTACTAAGTTAAAGTAAATGGTAAATGGACTGCACCAATGCTACTTGGCCACCAAAGCGCTTTACATATTGCCTCACATTCACCCATTCATACACCGACGGCAGTGTCAGCCATGCAAGGCACCATCCAGCTCGTCGGGAGCAGCTGGGGTTAGGTGTCTTGCTCATGGACACCTCGACACTTGGTCAGGTGGAACCGGGGATAGAACCACCAATTTTCCGGTTTACAGACAACCTACATGAACCACTTAGCCACTGCCACCCAATGTAGCCTGCAGGAAACTCTGCAGGAAAGTGGCCCTCTAGGAGCAACAAGATCACGCATGCACTAGATCAAGGCTCTTTAACTCCAGTCCTGGAAGACCAATCCTTTTTTAACCTACCTGTCTGTTTTTGCAAGTAATTCCGATCACTTTAATTACATTGAATGGGTGTGTTTTCTTAGGGTTCGAGCTAAACACAGCAGGACACTGGCAACTTCGGGCCTGGAGTTGAAGAGTTTTACTCTGTTTGTTTGGAATGTAAGTAGATTAAAATCAATCTATTCCACAAAAAAATGTTGAGCGGGCACCAGGAACAATGTTGAGAACGACTTGGGATACTGGACTGTAACCCTGTTCCCTGGAAAAGTGTGAACGAGATGCTGTGCTTGATTGAGCACTATGGGGACACTTTTTGTGTGTCCAGCTGTGCAATATTTAAGTTACGTCAATGGAATTGACTTCGACTTTTTAGAGCCTCGGACAGTGACGTCACCAGCAGGGGTGGCGGGTATGATACAGTGGCACGCCCCCGCAGACCTGGGCACAAAGATATTCAAACCAGGTCAATAATCAGGTCTATTATGAGGCAGCTAAGTGTGGGGGGGGGGGGGGCACAACTCGCCATGCTTTGAGCATTTCTTTCAACAGGTCAGTTTAGCGTCTGGACCAATCAGACACACACTAATTATTCATTATATTTAATGAACAATCCAGTAAACTCCCTCTGCCATTGAAGGTCTATGAAACTCCTCCGAAACTAACATCCCAAATGAAACGAACACACTGGCAGAACCTGGTGTCCTGTCACACCGTAGACTGATAAGGAGACTTTTACGACCTCAAAAGGAATGTTCAGAGAGTTGTGACTCTCTCTTAATTCTAACTGAAGAGGCGAAATGACCCCTGTTAATCCTATATATATATATTCTATATCCACTTGAGAATTGTATAAACATGTATCTAATTTTCCCATCTAATTATTTTCCTTTTATGTGGTTTGGCCTATGTTTTCTTGTAAACTCTAATGGGTAGTGTTTCAAACTTTGCAAACTATGGTTAACCAAAATTATGTTTACTATGTTTGGTCTTTATAAACTGGTACTTTCTAGATTGAAATTATCGTGTATGTAATATGTTGATAGCTGTGCAACATTAGTATTACAAGAATCTTTCAAAGTTTCTTCATCAGCAACCAATCCAGCTGCACATGCAAATGAGCATGCTTGAAACAAAAATCCATAAATCAAATTCTCCCGCTTAGAAATGCCACCTTTCTTATTGGTCAAGCCAACCCTGAGAGGTGGGACCTTTCTCAGGCTTTAAATTGCATCTAAACAAGCCCTTCTTGCTCTTGTTTTGCTGGACCTCACGGCTGCTTACTTCGGGTGGGTGTCTATGGGACCCCCTCCCCCAAACGGCCCATGGCCCCTGCAGGCTGTAACCACAGCCTGCTAGGCCTTGACTCACATGTGCTCATTCAGGAGAGAGAGAAGACTCTCTCAACCAAAACAGAACCAAGGACAATCTCAGGAGTTCAGAACAACGACTCCAACCATCAACTCTTCCGACCTCCGACCTCCTGCTCGGCGTGGCCTCAGCAGGGCCCAGGGCCCAGGGCCCCAGGCCTTGACCCAACCAGCCATGTGCTCATGGAGAGGGAGAACTTTGAACCAACTTTCACATTTGACACTCACTGAACACTTCAACGACTTCAATTTTCAACAACTTCAAGAATTGTTCCCTCTACAAAAATGCAAGGTATCAATTTAAATGAAATACTCTGAAAATATATAAGCTGATGGTTCTTTCCAGTTTCACTCTATCACTCACCCAGTTACATATATATGTATGTATGTATGTATGTATCTTTAGTTTAGTTATGTTTGTGATTTAGTTACTAAAACTATGCACAATATATATTTGGTTCTGATTCACCGCTTGCAGACAAAGTCTCTTTTACGATCTTGATCTTGTTACATGCTCAAAGCGCTGTACATGCTAAGAAATAATAATTTTTCTATGGCCATGGAAGATACATTTTTCTTAGAATAAATGAATACAGTTGGACGAACTAATTAATTTATTGTAATATTAATTTAGCCACATCAAGTTAATCCAATTAACTGATCCAAATATGCATAATTAATCATGACAAGTTATTATTGATTATTAATATTTCATAGAGCTAATTCGCTACATCAGCATGATATGCCTGTAACACTGCCACCTTGAGTATCTTCTCACACACTTTATCATAACAGGAGGAGTGCTCTGAGGCAGCACTCTCACAGTCCATTTTAGATGGCTATTTCACTATTTAATTCAGCAGAATTAAATGTAGCCAAAGAACGGCCAGACAACAAATTAATACAAGCATCTAACTTTTGTCTCTGATGATGCACTCCCAGGGGAGAGATAGTCCCTGAGTGTCTCTCTGATCTGAGGCAGCATCGTATAACCACATGACTTCGCACCCGCAATAGTCGAATGGGTCGACGTTGAGAGCACAAAGACACAGGATGTATATTTATTCTAAACGAGTTAACTTGCTTAAGCGTTTGGGGGTCTCTTGTTTCTAGGGCCAGTGTAATCTGGCCACTGCACGAACGACCACTTAAAGTAGTTCCCCCTGCGCTTTATCATCACGGAATAGACGCCGAACTCACAAGTTTCAGTGTCCTCTGCCCAAGCTGAAGAAGCGGTCAGACAGATGCTTTGGTAGTCAGACAAAAGGACATTGCAATCTGGAAAGAGCAAGCGATAGGGACAGACCCGTCTCTCGCTTCTCAGCCAGATCGATATGCAAGCCCCATGATCGCATTGTGGGTGATAACCCTTTTAAATAAGCAAAGCGAACGTGAAGCACTTTAACTGTAAACATTTTACAGTGCTCGCACTCACCGTGCTCAAAAACAAGGGCAGCATGCTCTTCCCCCAAACACACAAAGCAAAACTGATGTGTGTTGCATTCAGACATGGGCAGTGAACATGGAGGCACACAACGTTTACTTTGCACATCGCTCATATTTTATTTTATTTTATTTTCCCTTTTCACTTCTTGAAAAAGAGTGAGAGGAGAAAGAGAGAATTTTCTGCACACTGCCTATTGAAACTAACTCCTAGTAGAGAGACAGAGTCACACACTAGCTTTAGACACACACAATATGGTCTGATGATGACAAAAAGACCTGTCATGCACCTGTGCGACATCAAATTATAACCTTTGAGCACGTATTCCAATGACGTCACTGTTCGAGGTTATTAAAGTTCGAAGTCAATTCCATTGCCGTGTAACACATATTTCACAGCTTGTCACACAAAAAGTGTTCCCATAGCGCTGAATCAAGCACATTATTAAGAGTAGCTTTTGAAAGGGAACAAGAAACTTCTTTCAACGAGTGCTGCACTGGAGTAGTTGTGACACCGGCTAAATAGTGCAAAACTAATTTGAGGAATTTTCTGACATTAAAATTGATGTACATATCTGCTCAAAGATTAAACATCATGGTACTTCAGGAGAATTTCCTTTGAAAAAAAAAACCCCTACTCCCAGGTCTTCCTAGGTAACCATCACGGTTAAAAATCAATGCCTCAAAAGGTTCAAAAGCCAAAACCTAGAATAGAGAAGAACCTTCCGGGATTCTTAGCCTTTGCAAATCTTTACTGAATGGTCATCAGAGAGTTAAGTACAATGCAGCCAAATCAATTGCGCCCATTTGTGATTGAAATTGATGCTATATTTGTGATTGTACCTGGTGCCAAATTGACAGGTTATACCCCATGCCTTATTTCTCATAGTCTTTCCCCAAACAGAAAAAAAACTAAAATGAAGGCTGCTCTAGTGGAGTGGTGACACTGACTAAAAGATGTATGTCACTAGGAACTTTGTTTTAATCAAAACTGGATTTTACCTCACTGGTACTTTTCAAACTTGTGTACACTATACAAAATTTCTGTCAAATTTTGGCAATCATAAATATTTATAATAAGCACATCAACATTCTTAGACTGCCTAGTGTGCCATGCTCATGTATTGTGACATGCTCATTTCAGCCTCCGACTTTTGGCAGTAAGAAATTTTGGGTAGCAGTCCTAAAATGTGACTACTTATATGATGCCAGTCTACAGATGATCCAGTAGGAGGACAGAAACGAATGCTGCAATTGACATGCCAACTATGATCACATTGCCATAAAAGCATAGGAGCAAAAGAGCATGGACTTGGTTATGATGTATAATAGGAAAAAGAAACAGAGCATGAAACTATCTTGTCAAAAGCCATTGTGAATATAGTCAGATACAAAACCATAGAAAGAATCCAAAGGGTTTTTGGGGACTTGGAAAAAAACCTCTCTTCGTTTACTGACTTCTGTGATTTTGGGTTATGTACTTTTGAATCTAAACTCCACTGTCTACTGTACTAAATTAAAGCTTCTAATCACTCAAGCTCTAATAACATGTTGATTTTTTTCTCTTTAAAATAAACAATATTCCCCCTGTGGTGTAGGCACTTGAGTTTCCTAGCAACTCGAGATTTAAAAAAAAAGAAAAGAAAAAAAATTCTTACATCCTCAGTAATCAAGATTTAAAGACAAAAGAGAACATGATTGTCATTCCAATTTACCAATTTAAGTGTTTATTCTTAAGTGTGTTGTTCTTCCCGATCAAATTTGACCAGAACAAATACTGATCAAAAAACACAACAGACAAATGGTACATTCATATATGACACTTCTGTTCATGCGTTTGATGGGTCTGAACAATTACATAGTAGCACAGTGATTTAAAAGCATGTCTGAAGCACAAGAAGATTTGCATCAGTCAACATCAAATTTTTGCTAGATACTTTGAAGGCTTTCTATTTCCAGCTTCTTAATACATGATACAAAACTGCATCCTTAAGTTGAAAAATAGCTAAAAAAAAGAAGACAAAAAAAAACTTACTCTGAGAGGCCAAATTCTCTGCTTTTATAACGCTGATTGAAGAACTCTTCCTCCTCCTCCTCTTCTTCCTAACACAAAATACACCTCTTCAATATAACACAATACACTATGAACTAACATTAAAGAAACATTGTTATTGTTTTACTTTACATTAGTGTTACTTTTCTAGTGCAAAGTCAGTGTCATATTATTTACATGTTTATTAGAAAACTGTAATTCTATTGTATTTCCTTCAAATATATATTTGTATGTATTTATAATTTAGATATACCTGCTATAAAGTAGAATTCATTTAAGGCAAGACTTTGTATTTTAGATATTAATTTCTGTATTTGTGAATGTGTAAACTGTAATTACGTTGAGTAATTGGCATGCATGCATGCTTTGTTTGTTTTCTTGTCATTTTTTACTTCTATTGTATTATTGTAATGTTTTTAAGAAAATTAAAAAGAAAACTGTTATGCAAAGTGTAGTTTCATTGTCTTACCTTAGTAAGTTCCTGTGCATTGGCTAGATTATCCACAGCAATAGCCAAGAATACATTGAGCAATGTGTCTGTTCAAAGCATCGTCAAGAATTAAGGTTCTATTTGAACAGATGTTTCAAACTTGCAACGTGTTTTTCATGTTTAACAACAACATTATAGGGTTTTCCTTCATCTTTTGTCTATTTTTTTCACATAGAAAATAGTCATGACTAAAAAGGATACAGTTCCCAAACAAGGTTAAAACAATAAAGTAGATGGAGGACCACATTCCATACTGCACTCCTCCTTGGGAGCGTATCCCATTGTACATCACCTCATTCCAGTCTTCTCCAGTAAGAATCTATGTTGAATTAAGAAATTCAAAAAGAGCAATTAAATGTTGGAGTTGTCACGATCTCAGCCTGTTTTCCCCTGTCTTGTGTGAGGACTTTTGTTATTTCCTGTTTTGAGCCATGTTTTGTAGTTCTTTGTAGTTTTTCATGTTGATTAGTCTCTCCATGTGTATCTTGTTTCCTCATTACCTTGTTAAGCTTGTTTGCCCCTGTGTATTTATATCCCTTGTGTTTCACTAGTTACTTTGTCAGTTGTTTTACATGTAATGGTTGCTTCTGTGATCCTCGTGGTTTTGTTCCTTGAATTCTGTGTTATCTGTTTTACTTTATTTACCTTGTGCTACTTTATTAAAAAACCTGCTTTTAGATCCTCTCCTTCGCCTGCTGTCTCCAGCATGTTAGAGGAGTAAACCTCAATCGATTTGCAAATAGATGGTCATATGATTTCAAAATGGCAGCCACAATGAGGGGATAAGCAAGAAAAATAAAGTGGCTTTAATAAATCTATAATATAAATAGTATTACCAACTGTTTAAAAGCTTTGCTGCTAATTAGGTCGAATATGAGATGCGTATAAGCCTTTTGAATCAAAAGCATTTAAATTGTTCATGTCCATTGAAGAACAACACAAAATATAGTAATAATCTGAAGAATCATACCTGAAAGACAGTCATGATGGCAGCTGGAAACGTGTCAAAATTAGTAGGAGTATAGTCTTCAAAAATGAATCTGTGGAAGAGAAATAACTATTTCAACTGATTTCGCTAAAATTACATTTGTGCAAAGAGGAATGATCTTTCTCTTGCCACCATGCATTGAACAAGCTCAAATTAAGGTATCTGCTTGACTAGCTAACACACACACACACACACTGCGTCATGTAGTGGCAGCACTGGTTGACTAGTTGGTGCAAACCGTGTGTGTGTTCATGTATGTGAAGACTGTGAGGCGTTTGAGAAGGTAGGTAAGTCTTGAGGCTCAATTTAAATGTTTTTTCCCCCTTTAGATTCTTTGGTAGAGAATGTTTTAATAAATTAATTTTTTGTTGTCATATTTAAGTACAGTGTATCTGTTGTTGAATGGTTTTATGTTTGCTTGTAAGAATGACTGAAAGAGGTCGGTGCTTTAATACCATGATTAACCATGTTTAGAACCATTCTCACCTGCCACCAAACAGCTGCATGCCAAGTAAAGCGAAGACTACGATAAACAGAAAGAGGAGGAAGAGCAAACTGATGATTGACTTCATGGAGCTCATGAGGGACACCACCAAGTTCCGCAAGGATGTCCAGTACCTGATAAAACACAATACATGTTCTTTACATTGTCATTATTTTACCTTTACACTTTTATGTTGGTGTCGGTATAGAATACACAGAACGTCTGTTTTATATGCCCACTGATGCCTTTATGTAGTTTAATGTCAACAACATAATTTGCATTTGCTGGTGGCCATCATACTAAAAATTCCTTGAATTGATACCTTGGATAAATGTTATAAACATACTTTGTTATCTTAAAGATTCGTAGCAGACGTAAGGCTCTGAGGACACTGATGCCAAAAGACACTCCCGGCCTGAAGAATCCCCAAACCACTTCAAAAATACTTCCAACAATAACCTGCACAAAACGCATAACATTATGCTTTGATCAGTGCCAGGATTTATCAGACATAGGGGTTGCATGATTATTTAGTTTGATTGAAAAAAAAAATCTCAGCTTTAACTTAAACATGTAAAAGAAGCACTTACCCCACAATCAAAGCAGTTAAAGGATGAATGGAAGTACAGACGGAAACCAAGGCCATACATTTTCAGAAACATCTCAGCAAGAAAAAGTCCAAGAAACACAAACTCTGCGTAGTCTGCAAATTGTAAAAAAAAAATATTTTCAGTGGTAAGCACCTACTGTAGGACCATTTATTAGCCTACTCTGTAAGTGAGCATAAAAACTTAATTGCTCCCATTAAAATCATTGAAGCTGTCTAGATCCATTCACAATAACAGTGATTAAAACACTTTCTGTTCGGTGGAGTGCTATTAATTGTTTCTACTCGATTGTACTATTCCATAGGTAGCCACTGCATCATGTTGCTGAATTTTGTGAGTCGGCAAAAGTGGCACAGGGAGTAGCAAATTGTTACTGAAAATGATTGATGTCTAGTTGTTTTTCTCTACAAATCATGGTCCGTGTGAAAATCTGCTGTTTCTGTATGTCACAGTCACTGTACTGGTCAGTCACAAGTAGGTGCTCCTAGTTATGGTTTCTCTCTTTTATGCTCCTAAAAAGTATACTCCAGAGGTAAAACATTTAGTTACACTAGTGCACTGATCATCATATTAAAGCACATTTGTAATGCAAATAGATATTTGTTGTTAAGTCATTATTCAGCCTCAGGTACATCCCTACTTGTTGTTATTCATAAAATTAACTATGGCGTCTACTGACAAAAAGTGTCCGCTTGTTCTTTTGAAATAAAAATGTAGGAACACTGACAGCTTCACAGAGCCCTCATGACAACATGACCTGCCTTGAGCTACAGAGTGCTGGATGCCCTGTTGTGTGGAGTAATTTCAGCAACTCTTAGAACACTAGGGACCATTAAGTGAATGTCCGTCAGCGATACACAGAACAGTTCTGACATGTTGAGCAGGCAGGGCATTTTTCTGTCTGACAGGTCTATTTTGTGTAATCATTTTATTAGCAGCAGTTTCAGTGGAAAACATAATTCTGCTCTGAAGTGGTTCTGTGAGTTAAAGTGTGTCTCCTGATTAAATGCGCTTTCAAAGCTGTAAAATATTAAGAGGTTTTTTTTTCTTATCGGAAGTAGTATTCAGACATTGACATTAAAGAAGGTGTTTCAAGGAGTTTGTGATCAGATTGCATGTAAACGGACTTGAGCACCACAGACCAGTGCTTCTCAAACCTGTCCCAAGGACCCCCGACACACTTACACACTTGATTCAACTCATCAGCTCATTAGTAGAGACCGCAAAACTTGAATTTGATGTGACCGATGAATGTTCAGTGGTGGGGGGTTCCCAGGACAGGCATGAGAAGCGCCGCCATAGATCAGGGGTGACCATTCCTGCTTCTGGAGGGCCACCTTCCAGTAGAGTTTAGCTCCATTACACCAAAGTCTTCAGAATCACTATATTAATAATAATAATAATAATAATTCATTACATTTATATAGCGCTTTTCTCAGCACTCAAAGCGCTTTACACAGAAGGGGGAATCTCCTCAACCACCACCAATGTGCAGCATCCACCAGAATGTTGCGACGGCAGCCATAGTGTGCCAGAACGCCCACCACACACCAGCTTATTGGTGGAGAGGAGACAGAGTAATGAAGCCAATCACTATATATGTGTCATGACAACAAGAGAGAGAAGGCAAATGCAGGTAAAATGTATGTTTATTAAGAATAAACAGAGTAGGTCAGGTCCACACTACGCGACACACTGGGGCGGGAGAGTGACGCAGGGACTTTGATGAGCAACTGGGCTGGTGGTGGATGGTGAATGAAGCTGAAGTCCGAATCCAGAGAAGTGACGAGGAGCACCCACGATGACGACACGATGAACAATCCTACGGGAAACGAAGATCACAGGAGACAGCCAAAACGGGACAGGAACAAGCACCGGGAACACCACAACGCTCTGACAACAGAGGACACCAGTCACAGAGAATATATACATGAGTAGATGATCAGTGGTGATTAGAGGACACACCCACGCTAATGATACACACAACACAACGATCACACGAGACAAGGAAAAGACAGTGAATTCATGAACCGTGACAACAAGAGGCCACTGGGCAAGAAAATTTGTAATGACCACAGCGAGTCAGGACCTCGGTTTAACGTCTCATCCGAAGGACGGTGCTTGTTAGAGTATAGTGTCCCCCTCGCAAAACTGGGGTGTTAGGACCCACACAGACCACAGGGTGAGCACCCCCTGTTTGCCTTACTAACACCTCTTCCAGCAGCAACCTAGTTTTCCCAGGAAGTCTCACATCCAGGTACTAACCAGATTCAACCAAACTTAGCTTCAGTGGACAACCAGTCTTGGCCTACAGTTTGCACTAAACAGTGCTAATTCTCTCTTTCTGGGTAACAGATTGCACTCTAGTTACATATGCCATGGGCTGTTTGACTTACATTAGACGAGCCCTAAGGCTTTTTTACTTATTATCTTCTGAACTTTCCATAAAGCCTAATTTTAAACAATGACAATAATTAGTAATTGAATTACATTGGTCTAATGTATCTGATAAAATGCAATCCTGAATAACACCAAGAAGGTAACAGGAATGGTCGGGAATGTTTTCCACAAGTTGGCTTAGGTTTTCTCTGGGCATTAGAGTCTACCCCCACAGTCCAAAGATATGTAGGTCTTGTTAATTGGAAATATTAAAATTGCCCTGTAGGTGTGATTGAGAGCATGAATGTGTGACCACTGATCCAGAGTGTTTCCCAAATTATTATGTATATGGGCACAACAGTGTTTTGGAGATCATTTGATCTTTGGGGACTGAATGAATGTCTTAGACTTAGGAAAGCTGGATATGTTTATGCTGAGTCCTTAACATAGACTGTAATGTATTTCTGTTAGTAGTGGAATAGTTGCCTAACCAGACAAGGGATTTTTTTTGGTCATGATTCTCCCCATAACACATCTGTAAAGGTATTTGAGGATGAGTGTGCTCATGTCAGGCTTTCTGAGTTTCTTGCGGAAGTGTTAGACTTTCTTTACTAAGAAGGAGCTGTTCTGGGTGAGGTCCTCTGTGATGTTAACCCCTCTGTTAATTCTTTACACCTCAACATCACGATCTCAGACCAAACAATTATCTCTTTAGTCTTACTAACATTATGAGATAGATTGTTGTCCTTACATCACAGGTAAAGGTCTCTTAGCTTTTTTCTGTATGCTGTCTTGGGTCCTGGACCTTTTGTCTATACAGTATGTCCCATTTAACTTTTTGATGCCAGGAGTAATGTTTTATTTTTTCTTGTTTCGTCACTAGATCTGAAAAAAGCAGTTGAAGAGAGAACCTTAGTTATTATCCATAATTTCCAGAACAACAACATTTACAGTCATGGCAGTAAAAGTTTGTAGCAACGTCTTGCAAAATTTGCTACTTCAGTTATTATGGCGTTTATTCATATTGTTTCTAGATTATTGTGCAGAGTGATCAAATTAATTTTAAATTGCAAAAAATCTTCAGTAGCCAAAAAGAGAGAACTATCACAAAACCCCAAATTTCACCTTTTTTTTTTTGGCCCTAACACAACATTACCCGCTAACATAATTTCACTAATCATCTCATCTGCACATGGGAGAGTGTGAATGAGTAATATCATTCAGTAATCAGTAATCGTTCTGATTGGATTATAAATTCAGACCGATTGCTATAAAAGGGGGAAGTGCTTCCAATCATTGTGCTCTTGTGTTAGCAAAGGTTACCTCCAAAAATGACATGCAACCATAATCGGTTTGCATCAAAATGTTCTAACATGCAAATAAATTGCTGCAAAGAATATTGCACATGAAAGAACCATTTACTGGATTATCAATAACTTCAAGGAGAGAGGTTCAACTGCAATGAAGAGGGTTCAGGACATCCCAGAGTGTCCACTAAGCACCAGGACTGTCTCCTCCTGAGAAGTCAGCTATGGGATCATGTCTCCACCAGCGAAGAGCTGTTCAATATTGGCAGCTAATCTGCATGCAGTCACGGTTCTGTTTAGTTAGTTTCGTTTTCATGGACTTTTAGGTTGTTATTTTTAGTCACATGTATTCCTTTGTTCAGTTTCCCACCACTCTTTAGTTGTCATGGAGATTAATTTATCATCACAGGTGTTTGTCATTATTTCACTCATTTGCTTTGTATTTAAGTTACAGCCTTTTCAGTGTTCATTTTTTTCCAGTCACGTCTATGTTAGAGGTTGTGTTTTGTTTGCCTGCATGTTTGGATTGCCTTCGAAGTGAATTATTAAAGGCTTTCGAAACTTCATCTTCTTGTTCTTCCTTCAACCTTGTGTGACACGCACAGTGAGGCCAAGACTTTTGGACAACAGCCTTGTGTCAAGAAGGGCAGCAAAGAAGCCACCTCTCTTCAAGAAAAACATCAAAGACAAACTGAAATTCTGCTGCAAGTATACGGATTGGACAGCAGAAAAGTTACTTTCACTGATGAAGACCCCTTCCGACTGTTGGGGACATCTGAAAAATTAAAGGTGTATAAAGATGTAAAGGTTAATGCTGCCACCAGTCCTGTGTCGTGCCGACAGTGAAGTATCCCGAGTCCATCCATGTGTGGGGCTGCTTTTCATCCAGGGCAGTGGCTTTCTCACAATTCTGTTTAAAAACACTGCTATGAATAAAGAATAGCAGCAAGACGCAAGTGCAACTTCTCCCAATGACCCAGGAGTATTTTTGTGATGATCCATGCATTTATCAGCCTGATGGAGCCCCATGTCACAATCAAGAGTGGCTAGGAGATCATTACATTGAAATTTTGGATTAGTGGCATTGAGAACCTGTGGTCAATCCTATAAAGGCGAGTGGACAAACAGAAGCCCACAAATTATGATAAATTCCAAGCACTATTGAGGCAAAAATGGATAGCTATCAGTCAGAATTAGGCCTGAATGAACTGCAGAGGTTATGAAGAAGAAGGGTGAACACTGTAAACATTGACTTTTTGGCCATATTGAATGTTTTTACTTATAAAAACCTTTAAAACTTATGAAATGCATATCATTGTATTCCAGTATACCATAGAAACATGTGAATAATAATCTACAAATACTGAAGGAGCAAACTTTGCAAAACACAAAATTTGTTATATTAACAACTTTTAATTTAACAAAGTCCACTAATCACTGGTGAGACTATTCCACATTTTGATGGATGCCATGACTGTTTTTGTGTCTGAAACGGTGTAGTGCAGAAGAGCGGTCTGAGTTCATGAGGTGTGGGCGGGGAGATGCTGAGTGTTGGTCTCATATGTTGGTGTAGATGTGATCAAAGATGCCTGGATAAGGAATAGAGACATGCTGATCGAAGTATGGGGAACCTTTTGTGAAACTGTTGTGATTAAATTTACCTGCTATTATAAGAATTTCCTCTTCGTGTCTGTTATATAGCAGGTTGATAGTTTATTGAACTTTTAATCCAAAAATATGCTCTGGTTTTCTGTTTACTGCTATGTCTCATGCAAAGTTCTTATGATGTAAATTTCAGCTTCAGCAGGGGGTGCAGTGGCATGTGCAGCCTAAATATTTGTAACCTGTGCTTATCCTATGCTTATGTGCCTAAATTTATTGCACTAATTGTTGGGTCCCCTTAGTGGTAAAACTCAGTTACCCTGTTTTTCGCACAGATCAACTTCTTTTCCTCATCCGTCAAGAACAGCAGACACACCAGCATGAACTTCTCTACTTTTGTGATCCTTATTCTTTTCGAGCAGAAACCAAACTGTCCAGAGCAAAGCCCCCACTGTCCTCTCCAGGTCAGGAGGAGTATGGATGCTGTATGGGTTCATCCCTTGAAAATATACCCATACTTTCCCATACCCATACCCATATTTTCCTATTTAGCACCAAAACTCTGGAACAGTCTTCCTACCATTGTCCGGGAAGCAGACACACTCTGTCAGTTCAAAGCTAGATTCAAAACACGTCTCTTTGACCTTGCATACACATAACACACTATAGACTTCTATAATTCAATGTTAGGCTGCATAGATTAGGTCAGCCGGAACCGGGAACACTTCCCATAAATCCTGATGTTACATCATAAGAAGAATGGCATCTACGCTAATATTAGTCTCTCTGTTTATCCCGAGGTTTACCGCAGTCCGCCGGATCCAGGCCGTATCCAGATTTGATGAAGGACCTGTGCCTGGACGGGACGACAACGCAGTCCTGAAGTGTCGACTAGTTCCTCCCTGTGAAGGCCTTTTTCTCTTTTACCTCTGTTTACTGAAGTCAGCCGGATCAGGGCTGTATCCAGATCAGATGGTGGACCTGCGCCTAGACCCATCCACAATGCCCTGAATCCCTGAAGTGCCAGCCCATCAGCCCTGTGAAGGCCTCATCGACACGACAGGCATCGGCACTGATCCTCAACAAACTCGTCTCCATACCGACGTGATGACTCCGAATTCCAACCAGATGGAACTGGATAAGATTCTGAATGCTCTGATCCAATCTGACTTCTGACCTGTAATGCTGCCTGAATCATAATCATACACTGTTCGTTCGTAGAACTGGCCCCCGACTGAGCCTGGTTTCTCCCAAGGTTTTTTTCTCATTCTGTCACTGATGGAGTTTTGGTTCCTTGCCACTGTTGCCTTGGCTTTTGGCTTGCTTAGTTGGAGACATTTAAATATTCAACAATATTATTGATCCGCCTTACTTAAGGTAGAGGATGATGCAATTTTCTTCTAGAAACAAACTTTGTTGTATTATTTTCTTGTTATCACTGTGAAGCTGCTTTGATACAATCTGTATTGTAAAAAACACTATATAAATAAAGGTGACATGACTTAACAAGCTCACGGTCAATGGAGTATACTTTTAAAGGCTAGAACACACACACACACACAAAAACAGCCCAGGTGCCACAGCACACCTTATGTTACACACATATTTCATTGGCACTCTACTCTTGATTGAGCTAGTTGTCAGGTGCGTTAAGGTGGGATAAGAGAGGCATTATAAATGTGCAGTGTTAAGGGTATTCCAGGACTGGGAAATAGGCCTACTGCCCTGTGCTTTAGCATTCGAGGGGATGTAGCAAGCAATGATGACAGCCACTGTTAACTTTCTCAGCAGTAGTTTGACACCTAACTGATAAATATTCTGCTGATTCAGATGGGTTGCAAAGATTCAGAGGGGTTGCAGTTTGTAGATTGAACTTTGTTAGACGAATACACATACCCCCTTCCTTTTAACTAGACAACTTGTTTTGGTCCAAAAGGCAAGAAGGACTTCCTGTCTGAAGTCGGGGATGTAGTCAACCAAACACAATTCCATGGATATTTAAACATAGTAGAATTTGTGAGGCCATTGCTGTGTAGCTGATCAAATAGTCTTTCAAGTTTTGGGATAATCCAGTCCATAAAGTAAATTTACTAACTGTGTATAGATCTGTAAAGCTGTATAAACATGAGTGAAAATACTATTTGGGAGGTCATAACTATATCAAATATTTTTATGTATTATTATTTATGTCCTCTCATGCGAACCTGGTGCAAATATGAGAATAATTAAGATGATTAAATTTAAGATATTTGATCAGTAATACTCCATAGATTTATTTATACTTAAAAGCTTTTAAATATTTTAATCTGAGTAATAAAGTTAGTAAACGTTGCCTACACAGTCTCAGCAACTTTATCAAGATTATTATTATTACTTTCAGTAGAAGCAGTATTAGTTACAGTATTAGGGGGAAATAGACACTTACATTGAATAACAGTGAGCCATTCCGGTTGATTGTGATGAACGATGGAAACACAGATGGTGTTGAGACCCACCAGACTGAGGACTATCCAATAGAAGCTGTCGGTTTTAACCATACGACGAATAGAGATTCGCAACATGCGTTCCTTGCGCCGCATGTACGCAGCAGGACCTCGCCTTGCTGTTCGTATACCAACCCTTGGTCGGGCGCCACCTGACATAATGAAAAAAGAAATCCTTAGTCTCACAGAATCAATGTCATTTGAAATTTGCTGTTTGTTTTCTATTTGAATATCAATGGTGGTATGTCAAAAGCCTGAAAAATGGAGATGAATTTATGTAATGTGTGTTAATTATAGATGTTTCCTTCCCTTCAGACAGATAAATTCTGAATGGTACCTCAAACATAAAAGCGGATTACAAAGGCAAAACAAGTCAAGTCTTAATGTGGATGAAAAAAAAAGAGATGACATTTATATTTTACTTACCAATTGTAGAGATTTCAGAATATTTCTCCTCCCCTGGTCCTCGACGCCTCGCATTTTTCTTGCTAGTGGCCCGTTTCAAAACTAAAATGAAAAGGGTTAAATGGCACCACTTGCTGGCCTTATGTTTCTTATCATGAAGGTATAGCGATCCAAGTAAATATAAATATGTTGTTAGTGTCTGGAAGCATTTAATGTGGCTGTTATTAGCCTTCCAATTGCAAAAATAAACTTGAAACCCATCTCCATTCCAAATGATTAATGTCTAAAAATTTGGTATTATTTATTTTTATTGAGGCTCTGCAGAGAAGCCAGAAGAAATATTATTTTGGGCTAAACTCCTCCACAGGATATAAATGTGATTATTTTTCAATAAAAGCAGTCTTTAAATCTGAGCTTTCAAAGTAGATTTTTTGGAATTTCATGTAAAAGTCTTGCATTTTAGGTTTAAAACTGGTTTAAAAACCAAACTCTCCATACTCAAGACAACACATTTATTTTTATGCAGCTCTGTTAAAATGAAATTCATACCATCTAACGCTGACCTCCCAGAATTCTTGTTTTCTTCTGCGAGCATTACTTCCTCTTTAAGAGAGAGCGAGAGAGACAGAATCAATATAACGTATTAACATTGAATTTACACAATTCAATCGATTATTGGTCAATTCAGTTTGCAATTTGTAGGCCTCTTAAAAGTGATTTGCTGTACTGTAGAAGCATCAACTATTCTGAGCACAGACAGGCACATACACAAACACTCCAGTCAGTGAGTCAGTGTCACCTTTTGGTTGACCCTTCACTGCGTGGGAGAATGAGCAGCTTCACACACTCATGTTCACCTGAATGTTGTGTTCAGGTGGTGGGTGGCAGGGTGAAATGTGAAAAGAGTGGTGTAGGTGTAGTACACAATCAGAGCACAGTCTGTCACTGAACCTGGGTAAAGACATGAAACTTTGCTAGCCTGGCTGAAATGGTTTTAAAAAGCAAAAAAAAAAAAAAAAATGCATTCAAAACAAGCAATGTCACAGTAGTCTTAGCAATTTTAAGAGTGTACTGGAAATATTTTAGTAGCATAATAGCCTTCCAAGTTTGAACATTTAGCTTTGCTAGGAAATGATTATCCAGTGAAGCATCATGAATGAAGCTACTGTCACATCTACGGTGTCCCGCTAGCAGATATTACTGCATCAGCGGCATTTGAAAATCACTTGATGTCTTGTTTCCATTGGTCTCATAGGAAATACAACCACATTTCCTCTCTGTCTTCCCACAACCCCTTCAGAAAATGTCACCCACACTTCTCTGATAATTTTTTTTGTCATCAATTCATTGTTGACAAGCCTTTTGTCTATTTCAATCTCGGTCTCTCTTAGCAACACGTTCCCTCTCCCAAATCATGACATATGGATGCTTGGTCAGGATCCCTTGAAAAAATGACTCTTGAAGGGTTACCCTGTGCGTTAAAAAGTGATGCCAATGGGGTCCTGGCCGAGCATCCATATGTGAAGTGAGAAGTGAGAACACGTTGACACAAATCAAATTATAAAAAAAAAAATCAATGCTTTGACGGATCCAATGCCAGGTATTGCAGGCTTGTTTCCCACCCCTTACACACAATGTATGACAAAAAACATGAGTGTTAAACATACAAACTGTATGCTGAAATAGATTACAAAATTTGCCGACATGAATAAATACATCAGTGATCAACATGAATGAAACGAGACTAACCGACCAACCAATGCGAACACTTAACAAGGCATACAAAACAATACAATTGCAAAGTAGCAGTATTGCCAGCAGAAACCAAGTCCTCAAATCCACTTTTTGACAGCATTCTAAAAAATCCAAGTCTGAACATTTGTAGAATAGCGAAACCAGCAATATTTTGTATATAAATGAATGCATGCGTCTGACTTGTACCTGCTCTGTCTATCCAGGCCCGGTAGCCGTTGAGTTCTCTCTCCACCTGTTGCTGTCGTCTAAGCTTCATGAAGGCACGTCTGTTCTCCACCCTCTCTCTCTCTTTAGCAAATTCCCTACAGAAATATTTAAGTGTCATTACACACATTCACACAATAATTCAGTAAATGATCAATAGATTGGACATCAATTAAGTGCTTTATAATTTCTGACCTTTTACAATCTATAAAGGGCATGAACAGCTAAGAAACACTGTGGAGGCTGAGAGGCAAAGAGTACAGTAATCAATCCCTAGTGAACCAATCATCCAGAGTGTGTGGTTTTCAGCCCACCCACGACTGCAGGCTCACCAGAAGGCAACCATTCTCTCATTCAGTGAAAACTACAAAACTAATAATCATTAGTTTTTGCATATCAAACCCTGAAATTATTGGATAAGAATAAATAAGATTAAAGATTAGTTGACAAAATAATGAAAAATCGATCAACATTTAGGCTTACTTGGATTTCTTTCTGTAGTACACAAATGCATTTGTCCATGCGATTACAATGAAATGGAACTGGAGCTTTCAAGACTCAAAAAAATCATGCAAAAGCACCAAACAAATATCTAAAAAGTATAATAAAAATAGTTAACATGACTTGTGGTGCATTTTATACAAACATTCAGAAGCTATAAGTTAGACTTTATTCACCAAAAATCCTGACATCCACTATAGCTCTCCTTGGTACATATTTGATAGTTCATAAAATAAATAGTGATGTTGATTAATGCAGTAATTTGAACCAGTTCACAACATCAATCACAAATCAGACTGATCCGGTTCTTGAGCTAACTTGAGTACAATTTTGGTCTGTTCGTCATACTGTAGGATTCCAGAAGAGAATAATTTAATAAGTAGATGCTTTTGCATCCTGTTTATGCTTGAAAGTTACAGTCCTCATTCAATGTAATTGTTTTTACAAACAAAAACAACAAAATCAAAAACACGTTGCACTATTAAAATGATCCTTTTGTGTTTCATGGCAAAAATGAAATTAGGTTTGAAACAACATGAGAATTAATAGATAATGAAAGAAGTAAAAAAAATGTGGATGTATTCTTGAATTTCTTACCCAGAAAGGACACCCAAAACAAGGTTGAGCACAAAAAATGAGCCGATAATGATGAGAGGAATGAAATACACCCAATTCCATGTGGGTCCTAGAGCATCATTAGTCTGTGGAAAAATAACAACAATCAACGAATAAAGTAAAACCTGAGTAGAAAATAATCACCTGAAGATTATGGTTAGGCGTATGTTTTTTTTGTTTTTTTTTACAGTCCAAAAATCATTGCTGTCTGCAAAGTAAACATTATGTTTGAATAAATGCAACATAGACATTTAAAACATGATTTGAACACTATTTACTTTGTTCAAAATCATGCATAAATGAGTCACATTAAGCAAAGATATTCAGTTGAAGACAAGATCCTGTCATATTTTTATATAGAAATCACTGCAAGCACTGCAACTCCATATGTTAAAGTTGGTATAGGTTAATGAGGATGCAAAAGAGTATTTTATCAATGTAAACATAAATCCAATCATTCAACTATAAAACTGCATGAACTCACATTGTAGAGGACTGCAGTCCATCCCTCCATGGTAATGCACTGAAATACTGTTAGTACTGCAAACAAGATGTTATCAAACTGCGTGATGCCATCATTGGGCCCAATCCATGAGCCAACGCATGTGTATTTATCAGGACACTTCCTCACTCCACACGCAAACTCAACCTCAGAAGAGTCCACGGTCTCATTATCTGAAAGAACAGTGAGAGGAACATTATATGATGCATTCAGTGACTTCACAAATATAGCAAATCTATAGATTGCAGAAACGTTATGCTCCTGTAGTCTTTTTGTTAAACAACAGTATTATATTTTTTTAATCAAACATTAGGTAGCTGAACACAATATATTGGTGAAAGCATTATATTAGTGATGCTCACTTTGTTTGTTTTACAGTTCAAAATAAATAAGTTTACTGCACATTAAAATCACCAAGGCAGACTTTAAAGTTAGAGCTTTAGAATTGTGTAGGATGCCATCCTCCTAGCCAGAAGGGGGCAGTGTCTGCTATGACAGACTACATTTAGGGGTGTTTTTAAATGCTGCATCCTAGTGAGGCAGCGCCCTTAATAGACCAGTTATTCGGAGGCTTCTATACAACAGTCCTCCTCACAATAAATCGTAGAGTGAGACAGTCCAATGGCATGGCAAAACCAAAAAGGTTTCTGTCCCCGCTATCACAGTACTAAAATACTATTACAATTAATTTGGGGAAAATATTTTATCTTACAAATCTTTGGATTAACTGACTTTCTATTACAGTGCGATGCAATAAGTGCACATCCGCATCACGCATTACTTTTAAATATCTGAGTTACTTTTTCCAAATAAGTAATGCAAGTTACTTTGTTGTCCCATGTATTGTCCGACAGCTCTCCTGTCCTCGTGCTGAGAGAAATCAGGAGTAAGTGCAGAGGCGTTGTGTGCGCTGTGTGTGAACATGACGGTTATTGTAGTTCGACTAAATGTGAACATTTACTCCTCTCACTTGCACAAAAACAGATTCAGTATTCCTCAAAATGAATAAAAACAGTGAAAATGCAAAGTCAGAATATTACGCAAACCTGCAATAATTAAATAAATTAAATAATAAAAATACACTTTATGGAATCTAGCTTTATTCACCAATGTCTTTGCTGCGGACCTTCGATGATCCAGTTCAATCACTCTAGTAAGCAAAAATGACTAAACATCACAATTGTGTTTCTTTTTTTTATTGCTGAAGTAAGAGTGTTAAACTTTCTTCTGCTGCGTCCTATTCTGCAGGTCAGAATGGCTGTGCAGCTGAAAGGTTTGTCTGAGCGGCGCCCTCTACTGTACAGGCGTGATTTTGCACTTCCTTTTGCATTTGCACTTTTGGTGTAAAAAAGGACCAAAAATAGAACCTTTGTTATACAAAAAAAAGCCCCGCTGAGAAAAAGTCATGCAAAAATTACATAACATTACTTTCTATAAATGAATAATTAGTTGTTTTTTAATGAGTAACACCTCAACACTGAATGCAATGCAGTGAATAACAAGGCTGTTTTATTCTGTGTTAGGCTGTGACCCTAGTTTTGCAGCCTTACTAGTGACGCAGCTTTCCAATTGAGAAACACCCTAGATTTCAACTCAATTACAGCCAAACAGTTTACTGTAAATCATGGCCTTGTTAGTCTTTGCTGGCATCATTCTCCATTGATGGCCTTTCAGAAATGTCTGAGTATTCTCACGCAATAATATTGCTAATAATATTATATGTTGTACTCATACTGGTTCTTCTTTGGAGTGTGAAATAGATCTATATATATATATATATATATGGTCTTGGGATTGTAAGCATTCTGCTTGTGCCTTCAGCCAATCACAGTTGTCATGACATTATTTTCCAGAGGCCATTAACTCTTTCCCCTCCACTCACATAAATTTCCGTAATTTATGAGACAAGGCTTTGCCATTGAAGAAAATGTTTGGCTTTTTGTGTTGTCATTGTACAGTAGGGGGCGCTATTACAAATCTTCTGAAAGAGTACTGAATCTCCTGATCAAAACACAGGCGAAGAAGAAGCAGAAACAAGCAATATCAAATGTTTACATATGCAAATGTATCAACATTAAACCGCATATCAATCAAAACTGCCTAAAGTTACTGAATAAAAATGTCGACCCAGGATGAGCTGCAGGACTGTGAAGCTTTGGGGGTGTTGATGGACTCGATCGACTCCATCTGTGTTCTGAACGATCGGAATCTGATCTGGATTTAGTCTTTGACAAAAACTCAGGTTTTTGCTCAAAATTCTGCTTTTTTTATGAAATTTACCCACATTCAAGTGTAGATAAAAAAAAGAATGCATTAACTTAGAATAATTAAAAGCAGAGGCTCTGTTCTTTCTTTTGATACATTGCATGTTCAGATATTCAGATATAAAAATAAAACAAATACAATTTTGTGAAAATCATTAAAAACGCTGATGGTGGCTGGCAACTTAAAAAAAAGTGTTAACCAATCAGTGTTACGGACCGGGTTTGTGCGTCGCCAGCCAATGACGTCATACCCGCGCTACCCTCGATTTCCTCGATTACCCTCTTGCTTTCGTAGAAACCATGGAAACAACAAATACCTTTAATATATTATGTGTTTTATGAGACAGGTGAGCAACTGTGTGGATACATACAGAAAACGAATCATTGTTATTTAGCTCAACACGGTTTGTGTTATTGTTTGAATCGCTTGTTTTCTTGATTTACCACGAGTACCATGTTTTTACCATGCCTTAGAAACAACACTATTTTGTCAAGTGATTAACGTAGCAAAATCAGAGAGAGCATTCTCCATCATCCAATATATTTTAGAATGAATGAATTGCAAACTTACATACTGTGCCATAAAAAGTTGAGAAAGAAAACACTAGTGTACAGTTACAGTATATTGGATCCGTGCAGGTCTTAAAGTGACAACAGCCAAATAATCCTTTTGCTGCCTTGTCGTTTATGTTAATCAAACAACAAATGACATAAAGAAAATCACTTACTGCTCTTGACTGAATAATTTTTTTAAGGATTAATCTGTTTAATTTATATAGTGAAGGGTCTTTAACTTCTTTATGTGTCTTTAAGTACTATGTACTAACATTTAAATTAACCGTTTGATTCAATGAACTAATTGCGAACATGTTTTTGATTTTTAAAAATACCAGCGTTTAAAGCTGTAATTAATTTCTGTAAATACATCTATAATTACACTGTTGACCTTCCCTTCCCTTTTAAACCACACCTAAACCTACCCATACTACCAAACCTCTCCCTAACCTTATTTGTATCACACCTTTTAACACGACTGTGCGGTTTTATTTTACATTTGATTACTTTATTAAATTTCTGTAGGTGAAAATTGTATTTAAATGTGGTGTCATTACTGCCAAAACAGTTTCATAGCTGGTAAAAAATATTTATGGCTGGTAAATTTTCTTAAGTCACCAGATATTGGCAGGTGTGGTAAAAGTTAGTTTTTTGGCCCCATCCACAACCCTGTAAAGAACATGAGCCAGCAAAGAAGAGGAGAATCTTCCTGCTGGGTTCAGACTCAGGTCTTGTCCACACTAATGTTTAAAAACGCACCTTTTCTCTCTGTTTTGGCGTTCCGTTCCGTTCACAGTTTTTCCTCCTGCGAAAATTTAGCTTTTTGAAAACGCAGAAAAAGTGGATTAATTTGAAAACGTAATTTTCGTGTTGAAGCACAGTGTGGACTGTGAAAACGGAAGTATTTGAAAACGATGATGACGCACGTTTAGTCATATTGAACTGATAGATATTCATGTTTATACTGTTATTGTGCCTGTTATTTGCTACTCACTTTCACACTGTTGTTAAAGATATGTTACGTTGTACACTCTTCATATCATAGTCCTGCGAAGATGATTTAAATTTACTCGCAATTGCTGTCCTATGGCAAAACATGAGAACAGTTTTAGGGTTTCAGACCAAACATGTAATGGTGAGAGAGTGTGACCTGGACTCATCAGTGAATGCTGAGATATTTTGCTAAATAAAATGATCCTGCCAGAAGTATAGCATGAGAACTTTATTATGTCTGTTCCATCTGTATCATCTCACTGAGCTTTTATGAGGGTTTACACATGCGCAGCGCAGTAAGGTTAATGGTTAATTTGCCGTTTTTTGACGTTTCAGTGTGGATGAGAAACGTCCTGGTTGCGTATGCAACCCACTGTTCCCTGAAGGAGGGAATGGAGGACGTTTTCGACGTCGACTGAATGGGGATCACGCTAGGGAGCCTGTCTTCTTCGTCCTACTATTTAATCAAGCCAATTCAACATAGGCGTGCGTGATTACACGCTCTGGCCCGCAGCGCGGGTATAAATACGAAAGTGGACGCACACACCAGTTGCTTTTTCGCTGCGGAGTTGCTCGGCCCCCGGAGTCAACAGTGGTCCAGCAGTAGTGGCGAGGGGACTATGTCCTCCATTCCCTCCTTCAGGCAACGGTGGGTTGCATACGCAACCAGGACGTTCCCTTTCAGTCGAGAATGTCAGACGTAGTCGGAATGGGGATCTATTTGAAAACGCCACTAGTGCTGCCACCCTCCAGTGCCTAGACAGAGCCACCTGATCCCCCCAATTTAAGGAGAGGGGACAGGGCTTAGGCCAGGGAAGTCACTGCTGTTCCTGCAGGATCACTGAGAAAGCGTTCCCTGTACATGGACGGAAGGGACGCTGCGGAAGCCACATCCTACCCAAGGAGGCAACATGTGGAAATACACATATGAACTGGGTGGATGACCAGGCAGTACAACATATGGAATGTCACTGCGGTGGCTCCAGTCTATGACAGGGGGATACTCAACCAGACAGTGACGGCAGAGCAGGCTCTGCCAAGGGAAGACACGGCTCGCCGCAGGGAGCCATACAGTTTAAGAATACACATATAAGATCGCCGTGGGGATCACGACATATGGACCCAGCCTAACACAGGTTCCACCAGTGCATACGATTGATAGGCCTGGCCTCGGACATTCCACCACGTCCGTAGCTGAAGGTATCGAGGAACTCAACAGGGTTCAGCTAATAAGGAGGACTCTACTGGAGCGAGAATTTCCACGTATCCAGTCCATAGGAGGGGAATGGCGCCGACACTTCGAACCAGGCTCACGGTGAAACTGGCTTCTTAAGAAGGGAGCCCACGGGAAGCAGCGGTTCGACTATAGGTGGTGTCGCCCAGCCCCAAACTCTGAATATCTGTCAGCGAAGCACGCTTTGTCAACGCCTAGGCGTGAGCACACACTCACTTCAGAGGAGCTCACCACCTAAGTGGACACGTGCATCAGCCTTCTCTTTTCCGCTAATTTCCTTAACAGACAAGAGCTGGTCTGTGGTACCCTCTATAGAAACCAGACGAGCAGGAGAACTGTTTCTTTAAAACAGAAATTTTAACTTACTGCCTGCAGTGGCTCAGAGGCGGTCTCTGCAGTGCGATAGCACCAGAGATATGGCCCTAGAGGATAAAGAGGGGTACAAGGGGATTCATTTCCCTTGCTCGCCTCAGGAACCTGACGACCAGGAGGTGCTCCCCATGCTACGGCATCATGATGTGCGTCAAAAATAGAGGCAACATCATTTTGAGGGTGGAGGACTCCACCGACTGCGGTGGAAGGGAGGAGTGAGGAGCCCACAGGGAATGGTTACCGTGCAAGATATCCAACACTTTCCTCCTATCACCCTGAAACAGTGAAGCACTCACTTTTCCGCCCTCTAACCAGCCGTCAACAAACACAAACATTCAGAAATTTGTTGCTGTTAAAACAGCAGTTGAGAGCTCAAAGCTCGTGATCATTGTAAACAACAGCACTCTTCAGAGACATCAAACGATCGGCTCCGAAGCGAAAAGCAACTGGTGCGTGCATCCACTTCCGTATTTATACCCGCGCTGCGGGGAGGAGCATGTAATCACGCACGCCAATGTTGAATTGGCTTGATTAAATAGTAGTACGAAGAAGACAGGCTCCCTAGCTGACGTTCTGAACATCTGACGTTCTTGACAGAAAGGGAACTTTTATAAAACGCTCGAAAACCCTAGTGTGGACGGAGAGCATTTTGAAACTATCCGCCGTTTTAAGTCTATCTGGATTAATGCAGATGTGGCATCAGAATCAGAGGAGGAAAATGAGCTTAGCAATAGTCTACATCACGACAGAGCTGAGCGCAGTATTGAGATGGATAATTAAGTGTCCTCTACAACTTATACAGGACAGTTAAACTGTCTTCCTTAGCCAGCAAATATCTGGCCACCCCTGCAACCTCTGTACTACATGACTTCTCTCACTGGCTGGCAACATGTATGTATGCCATGGCCATGTATAAGTGATAGGCTTATGTTCAGTCATAAATAATAATAATAATAATAATAATAATAATTGTACATTGTCTATCCAATGCTCATCTAACATAATAATGACTTTAATTTTTTTTAGATTTTTTGGGCAAATTTCTCAGCCAATATTCATGTGTGATTAAATACGATTAATTAGATTTAATTAGTCATCATATCCTGTAATTAATTAGATAAAATATTGTGTATACACACTATATATACAGATTCAATGTACAGCACCTTCAAAAGTTGAATAAAAAAGCAAAAACACACCTTATGCGCATTCCTTCTTCATTTTTAAGAAGTAGTTAAAACAATCGTACAGATTTTTTTGTCAAAACAAAACAAGTACATAGCCATCTTGCTTCGGCCAAAGAGACTTAAACACACTTGACATCGTGATGACCAATTACAAACTCATAAAAACAAACTTCTCAGGAGGACTTGATCGCACCATTTTAAAACCTTTCTGCAGAACTGAGCACCCAAGATCAGAGATTTCAAATGACATACTGCATGGCAGATGCATTGTGTTTGCCATATTATAACTGTCCAGCACTCCTGTTTCACTTGATTTAAATACCAAAAATATTCTCCCTACCGAGTATATCTGGATAGGGCAGGCAAGTATGGTGTAATTTGCCACTGTAAAACTCCAGACCGATGATAGCGAACATCAGGATGGCGAAGAAGAGCAGAAGACCGATTTGCAGCAGGGGCACCATCGCTTTCATAATGGACTTCAGAACTATCTGTAAACCTGGTGGAATTAAAATGGATTAGTACAAAGTACTTCTTGCCAATAAGTTGTTTTACTTTTAATACCAACTATTGTGTTTCATATATTTTTATAGTAACAAAGATGACATTGCTTTTGATCAGGGGTGTCCAGTCCTGCTCCTAGAGGGCCACTGTCCTGCAGAGTTCAGCTCCAACTCCAACTAAACACAGGGCCAGCTAATCAATGTCTTACTAGGCATACTAGAAACTTCCAGGCAGGTGTGTTGGGGTCAGCTGGAGCTAAAGTCTGCAGGACAGCGGCCCTTCAGGAGCAGGTTTAACCTGCCTTGATTTTGATTATTATTTGTAGTGGGAATAGGATGAGTAACTTACTGGGGATTCCCGAAACTAGTTTGAGGGGTCTTAACACACGCACAGCCCTAAGAGTTCTCAGATCCACAGGAATATTCATATGAGAACCAGCAGTGGCCAGAATCCTGAGGGAAAAAAGCACACACACACAAAGAAAAAGGGAAATAAGGCTTCATCAAAACAGCTGTTTAATGTGGCCTAAATCATATTTTTTTTGACACAGAAATAAATGACATAATTTATGCAATAGTTTTCACATCTAACATTACATTTGTCAAAACTGCATGCTTGATTTACCCTTGAATCATAAAATCCTTCAAGGTGATTTTTTTTTTATTTATTTACAATACCAAATGTAATTGTGATTCTCCACACAGTGATAATAGCAGTTCAGATGTAAAAATGGGGTTACACTTCGTGTAATTACCTCCCAAAAAAGGTACTGGTAATATAACTATATGGGTCAAGGTTAGGTTTAGGGGTTCAGGGTTACTACTTAGTTATTACCCAGTCATTACCCAGTCATTTACTATGAAAAGTACATAGTATGTACATGCGGAATAGAACTGTTAAATAAAGTGCTACCTATTTCTTTATATATCTTTTTAATATATAAACACAAAATGTGATTTAATAAATAAGACTTTGTAAACAAGGTTCATCAAGGTTAATGCATTAGGTATAATAGACATTCATTAACATACATGTATTGTAACATTAATTAAAACTAAATTAGTAAATGCTGTAAAAATGCATTGATGATAATGAATTTCTAATATCAGTTGAGGCTATGATAACATGTAAGATGTCGTGCACGCAGGTCAGTTCAGGTCAGGAGTTTCACCTGTTCATCCTGATGTGTGCCGCATTTAAAATGTGTGAACAACCTGACAAAAGAAATGGGAAGTGGGCACTAACTATGGCATGTAGAGTGAACATTATGAGAGCTGTTTTAGCAGTATGTGCACTTCCCAGAAATGTCACAGTGATAAATACATTTGACAAAAATATCTGTGAGCACTAAGACCATTGTTAATATTCAGGAGGAACTTAAAGTCATGAGCTCTAGGATAAATTTGAATAAGAGAATAATAATTACAGTATGGAAGAGGAAAGAGGGAAAAGCGAGCGTCTGAAAGAGAGCGAGCCATGGAGCGAGTGAGTGGGTGAGTGGATGAAAGCATTGCTCGGGGGTGTAAATGGTGT
Organism: Meda fulgida; assembly: GCA_030578275.1. Lineage (NCBI taxonomy): Eukaryota > Metazoa > Chordata > Actinopteri > Cypriniformes > Leuciscidae > Meda > Meda fulgida. The sequence continues at coordinate 34,428,957 of CM060617.1, read as the reverse complement.
GAAAATTCAAGGTTGTGAATCTTTCTGTTGCCTCCAGAACTGCACCACGTCCGTACTATTATACATTGATTTGAATCAACAAATCCTTCATATCTGCCACAGGAACAGAGAGGAGCCTGTTTCATTATCCATTTTTATAAACAGCGGTTTCTTACAAGAGCTTTTAATCTGTGATTCATAAGAACTTATCTAATGCTTCCTGATCAATCAATGGATCATTTAGGCTCTGTACTATGTTTAAAAGCATATTGGGAATTAAAAAATAGGACAGTATGTTTAAGAATAATCTGTGTCTTTAGATTTAACAACATTTCACAAATTTACTGTTGTGTATGATAACGTCTTTAACACAGGCTTTTTTTTAACAATGTGTTTTGCACGTCATAATAAGCAATTATGTTTGTACCTTTGTGTCGTGGCATACATTTCTATCAATCAGTGTAACGTGACCAAACATAATTAATTATTTCAAAATTTGGCTTCTTTGTACCTGCTAGTGAAAAAGCTGAAATGCAAACATGAAATGAATATGGGCTCACCCACACATGAACACCTACACACAACACTGAACTGAGCTCTGAGAGGCAGTGAAGGGGGAGGGGATGGAGGAAGATGGAGGAATAACATTATCAACACTTAGTGGTGAATCATCAGCATATCTGCAGCAAATGCTTCATATTTCACACACTATGAAAGAAAAGGCTTCATGACGAGTCTATGCTGTGTTCTGAACATCTGATCGCACTGTATGCTCATGCAACTTTGTTGTCCACATCCTCAAGATACCGGGGAAGATGAGGAACCGTAAAGGGTTAGTTCACCCAAAAATTAAAGTTCTGTCATCATTTACTCACTCATCAAATCAGAGAGATTTCTGTCCCTCCATTGACACACCACACAATTAACACTTTGACACTTCAAAAAGTTAATGAAAAGGTTGTAAAACTAATCCATATGAACTGCGCAATTTTGTCCAAATATTTAGACACCATAGCTTTATATAAACAGATTGAATTTAGGCTTTATTCACATATAAACATTGTTCAGCGATCATAAACAGAAACATGCTTGAAGAGAACAAACCTCATTGGTTCTTGCTGAAGCTCAAACGGCATCTTTATTTATATAGCGCTTTATACAATACAGATTGTTTCAAAGCAGCTTTACAGTAATGATAGATGAATAATGCATTTCGGTTGATGTTCAGCTGAAGTCAGTTGCTGCGTAACAAACAAGAATGAACCTCATTGGTTCTTGCGGATTGTTGTCGATAATGAAAATATTCAACAACAAATATGATTATCGATTAGTCACATCTGCATGCTGAGCTCAAATACCATCAGCTAGCCATGTCGCTTTACAGAGAATAACCCATTGCTATGGACAAAACGCATATGGAAAATAGCGGAGGACACATGTGAGCTGCAGCGGGAAAGGTACAGCAGTGAGCTGTCAGTTCAACATTATGATACTCATATTTGTTTTATCATGTCAAATGCAAAGTTTCTCCATATGTTCCCAGTAGACCTATGAAAAAAAATCAAATTGGCTCTGTCCCAGCAGATTCACTTGCAGCTAATCATTAATTTCAGATGAAATGAAAGCCACAAGCAATGGCCTACTGGCCTTGTTTCAGTTCCCAGAAGAGTGAAATGACACATGTAGTTTTCTTTTAAGTCTGACTTACTTTCACTGTTTTTAAAGAGGTCAGGTATGTTGGAGCCAAAAGTGTGTCAGATATGTAGAAGGGACAATTGGTTTGATTTCATATTTTAACCATAATTTCAAGATCAGACTTAAGAGAAAAACTGGTATTTAAAGAGAAATTCTAAATGATTATAATAATCCAATCAAATTGTTATTAATGGTTATTAAAATGAAAATAATAATTAAATAATTATAATGATAAATCTGAAATTCTAATAAGGGTTTATGTATACAAATATACAGTTATGTGGATCTTTCCAGGCAAAACTAAGAACAATTGCTATGATTTTCAGATATCAAAACCCAGATTGGCCTCATTCATAAAACGAGCAAAAACAAATTTCTCTGTAAAACCATTTAGCATTTAACTTAATTAGTAAGACTTGATTTAAGAACAATTTACACAGAAATATGTTCTGCTCATGATTTATGAATTAGGCCCAGTCGATGCACTGAATATGTCTATACAACTAGAAAGAAATTACACCTTTCATTGATATGATGTGTGTTAAAATCAATGTCAGACCTTGTTTCCCACCTTTTAAGAACATCTATTAAAATGTGAAAAAAAGACCTGGCATGATTTTTCATAACTCCATCTATTACATGGATAAAATCTATTGTGCAAAATCATTTCTTGTTGTAGACACCCACATTACCTTGACAACAGGGGGTCATGGTTTGGCTGGCTAGCACAGACTGTAACTACACCATTGACAGCCATTTAAATGTAATTATGTATTTATATAAAATGTTAATAATTTTTATTATATTTTAGTGGATGTTTCTTCAGTGATAGTATTTGGAGGGCTCTTAATAGAGTGAAATAGATTGTATATTTAAAAAAAACTGTTTTCTTTGTTGCAAAAAGTTGGTTCTACAATAGTAAGTTACAATTCAAACTGGTTAGATCTTTTTTAGGGAAATGAAAAGGAACAAATCTTTTATTTACATTTACATTTAGTCATTTAGCAGACGCTTTTATCCAAAGCGACTTACAACTGAGGACTAAACCAAGCGAGTCATCGTGAAGAGACAAAAACAACGCAAGAAGTGCTCAAAATACAAAGTTCAGATATTGCTCGGAGTAGCATAAGCCAGATAAGCAGGGATTTAAAGGAAAAGGTTTTTTTTTTATTATTAGTTTAGTTTTCAGTTGTCTTTTAAATGCTGTCAGGGATACTGCATTCCGGATGAGGGTGGGCAGATCATTCCATCAGCATGGCACCATGAATGAGAATGTTCTGGAGAGTGATTTTGAGGCTCTCTGTGATGGTACCACGAGCCGTCGCTCATCGACTGATTGTAGGCTTCTGGTAGGGATGTAGACTTGTAGTAGTGAGTGGAAGTAGGAGGGAGCTGATCCTGAGATCAGTCTGTAAGCAAGTGTCAATACCTTGAACTTGATGCGAGCAGCGAGTGGTAGCCAGTGCAGAGAGATGAACAGAGGAGTGACATGGGCCCTTTTGGGCTCGTTGAAGACCAGATGAGCTGCAGCATTCTGGATCATTTGTAGAGGTTTAGTTGCACATGCTGGAAGTCCGGCCAGGAGAGCATTGCAGTAATCAAGCCTAGAAATGACCAGGGCCTGGACGAGAAGTTGTGTTGCATGCTCAGTTAGGAAAGGCCTGATGTTCCTGATGTTGTGCATAGCAAACCTGCATGATCGAGCTGTCGTTGTGGTGTGGTCTGTGAAGGTCAGCTGATCATCAAAGATTACTCCAAGATTTCTGACTGACCTTGATGGGGTGATTGAGGAAGAATCTAGCTGGATGGAGAAGTCGTGCTGTAGAGACGGCTTGGCAGGGAGGATGAGAAGCTCAGTCTTTGCCAGGTTGAGCTGTAGGTGATGTTCCTTCATCCATGCCGAGATGTCCGCCAGACAGCTTGAGATCCGTACAGCTACTGTGGGATCATCTGGTTGAAATGAGAGGTAGAGCTGGGTGTCATAGCATAGCAATGGTAAGAGAAGCCATGTGCCTGTATGATGGGTCCTAGTGATGTGGTGTAAATGGAGAAGAGGAGCGGTCCAAGAACTGAACCCTGGGGAACCCCTGTGGTCAGTTGATGTGCTTTGGATACCTCTCCTCTCCATGTGACCCTGAAGGACTTATCTGTGAGATAGGACTCAAACCAGTGGAGAGGAGTACCTGTGATGCCCAGTGATGAGAGGGTGGACAGAAGGATCTGATGGTTCACAGTGTCGAAGGCAGCAGACAGATCCAGGAGGATGAGAACAGATGATTTAGAAGCAGCTTTTGCGATCCGCAGGGCTTCGGTGACCGACAGCAATGCAGTCTCGGTTGAATGCCCTTTCTTGAAGCCAGATTGGTTGAAATCCAGCTGGTTGTTCAGAGACAGGAAAGATGATACTTGGTTGAAAGCAACTCGTTCAAGTGTTTTCGCAATGAATGGTAGAAGAGAGACAGGTCTGTAGTTCACTAAAAGTGATGTGTTTAACGTTGTTTTTTTAAGCAGTGGCTTTACCCGAGCCTGCTTGAATGCTGTAGGGAAAATGCCATTGTGGAGGGATGAGTTGATGTGTGTGAGAGCTGGAAGAAGTGTGGGAGAGATTGCTTGTAGAAGGTGTGAGGGGATGGGGTCCAGAGGGCAGGTGGTAGGATGACTAAAGAGGAGAAGTTTAGATACTTCATCCTCGGTTAGTGGAGTGAAGGAGGAAAGAAGGTTGTTGGCTGTGGGAGAGGTTAGTCTGTGTTCCTGTGTGTGTGAAGCTGAGAACTGACTCCTGATAGTTGTAGTTTTGTTAGTGAAGAAGTTAGCAAAATCATCAGCAGTTAGCGAGGAGGTGGGTGGTGGTTGAGGTGGACAGAGGAGAGAGTTGAATGTCTTGAACAGTGAACGTGTGTTAGAGGCGCTGTTGATCTTGATGTGGAAATATGAAGATTTTACGGCATGCACATCAGCAGAAAAGGCAGAGAGCAGAGATTGATACTTACTCAGGTCGGATGTGTCTTTTGATTTGCGCCATTTCCTCTCTGCTGCCCTGAGTTCGGTCCGGTGTTCACGAAGAACCTCAATGCAGGTATTAATTATTCACTCAATGCAGTTTCTCTTGAGGTGCCCGTAACTCAAGGTGTGTCACTTCCACATTGCCTCAGAGGAAGAGAAACAAGACTTCCTCCATCTCACCTAGTCCGGAGGTCTCAGAGCTCTCAAGTCTGTTGGTGCCAAGTCTGGAGGTAACAGAGGCATATGCCATGGAGGCCATCCCAGAGAAGCCCCCTTTTCCTGTCAGAGCCACGGAGGCCATCCTAGCCAGCCCTGCCCGATCGAGGAGGCCGTCCTCTCCCTTTATGCCTCGGCAGTTATGCGTGTCTGGGCGGTACACACTTCCCTTCTGGCTCCCCTTACTCCTGCCTCCCCTGAGTTGGCCACTCTCTGTCACAGCCACAGAGGTCGTGCCAGAGCTGCCCAATCCCCCTGCTCCTCCGGCTCCACCCAAGCTCCCTGCACCTCCTGGTCCTCTAAGCCAGGACTCCAAACCCACCAGAGCCCCCCTGGTCCATCCCCCTGCATTTGCTCTGGCCCTCAGACAGGTCTCTAGACCCACCAGAGCCCCCTTGTCCATCCACCTGGCTCTGCTCTGTCCCTCAGCCAGGTCTCCAGACCCACCAGAGCCCCCCTGGTCCATCCCCCTGGCTCTGCTCTGGCCCTCAGCCGGGTCTCTAGACCCACCAGAGCCCCCCGGTCCATCCACCTGGCTCTGCTCTGGCCCTCAGCCGGGTCTCCAGACCCACCAGAGCCCCCCTGGTCCATCCCCCTGGCTCTGCTCTGGCCCTCAGCCGGGTCTCCAGACCCACCAAAGCCCCCCTGGTCCATCCCCCTGGCTCTGCTCTGGCCGTCAGCCGGGTCTCCAGACCCACCAGAGCCCCCCTGCTCCACCCCCTGGCTCTGCTCTGGCCCTCAGCCGGGTCTCCAGACCCACTAGAGCCCCCCTGCTCCACCCCCCTGGCTCTGCTCTGGCTCTCAGCCGGGTCTCCAGACCTGTCAGAGTCTCCCTGGTGCAACCCTCTGGTCACTCCCTGGTCATCTGTCTGTTCTCTGTAAATTGACCCTTCTCGCCATCATGTATTGTCATGTTGGTGTGTTTCTGTCCTGTGTAGTCATGTTGGTTTTGTATTGTTGTGTGATTGTTTCTATCCTTTGTTCAGTGTTCCTCATGGGGCCAGTTTTAACTACAAATAAAAGCCCATGCTCTCCATGAGTCCTCGCCTCATCCCTTCACCCCAAATCTGACAGACGCATACTGAGTGTAAACTGTATCATCTGAAAACAACCTTATGTGATGAAGCAGGTTTTTAGAAAGAGGGGGAGATCAACTTATTAATACTCTTTAAATTCTTCACACAAAAAAAACAACCCTAGAAATTAGCAGTTATTTCAGAAAATACTTTGAATAGAACTCTATGTTGTTTAGGTATCAATGTGGTTTTGGAACCGATGTCTATGGTAACGTCCTTAAAACAAAAATGTTTTATGAAATCACATTTCAACCCTTTTAACCATTGTTTAAGAAAAAGGATGAGTCAATATATTATATATTCTAGATACCTTATTATTCAAATTAATATTCAATTTAAACTTATAACTGGATTCACTTTTATATGTTAATTTTCAAAACACTAAAATGAGAGGTAGCCAAACAGTTTTCTTTAACCGGAGGACAAATGTATTCAAAAAGTTTGTGTGACCTGTTAAACTCTACATGCACCTCATATGCAGATTCCTACACAACGTATCTTTAATTTGGCCTAAATAACATAGGTTATTATCTAGCACATATTATGTTGAATTAATGAATTTTGCTTATTTGTCCTGGTGTGATGGTGTCAATATAAAGAAATTAGATGTATTCTGTTTGCATATTTGTATGCATATACATTTGGTCTTCACAATCATAATCAGTACTTATTGTTTGTTTGGATTGTACAGTTTTTGTCACACAATCTCTCTCCATCCTAATTATTTAATGCATGTAGTTGATTTCACCATATCCTCATCAGACAAACATTCAGTCTAAGCTATTGAGTCTTTTGGCCTCCTTGCATCTTCTAACTTGTGTAATGTCTTTTGTACTCTAATGTAGTGGATGCAATGCACAACTGCGAAAGCAAGATGGAACAGAGGTGAACAGAAATTCATTGAGGAGGTGGCCTGCTGTTCACAGCCCACTCATAAACTCAGTCACTAGCGGCTTATCTGCCCAACTGGATAAATACATTTCTTAGCTGCTGGGCTGTATTCTAATTTAGGAATGTGGTCCTTCTTTCTCTAACTTCCTTTCAACTCATAGACATTGCTTACGTTGCACGAGTGCCCACTATTGACAGAGCCTGTGCAATGGGTTTAAATTGAATGCCTTAAGCCCTTGATCACTTGGAACCTTCTATGGACCTGGTTTATTATTTACAGTTATTTTTTATATGAATCTTCTTATGCACCACTCTATAGAACTATGGGTATGCTTGGACTGTTGAGAAAATGTTTAAAAAAATACACAAACATGTAACATTTTGTAACTAATAGTAAACTACAAATAGCTGCATTTTGGGATATGGAGTAGTGGTTAAACTTTAAAACGATCGAGCCGGTTCAGAATCTGACTGAATTGGACTTTAGTTCCGGGGTGATGATGCAATACACACATCTGATGTAGCGTGCAGCACCAAATCAGCAAATAAGCATGCCCAGATGGGTTACTGAACCAAAGAACTGTTTGGAATGATTGAATCAAACCTGCAGGCAGAGTTGAAAGTCAGCTTTTTGGTCATATCCAACTCAAAAAGAACCAGTTCTAACTGTCAACGTTTTTCAAGGATAAACAACTTTGACAGAAATTAAAGCTCTTGCGTAAAGTTCTGCCAGGAAGACTCAATGTTACATCACTCATTACTTTCTGGTCTATCCAATCACTATCTAATACTTGGAGTATAAAAAATTGTTACTTACATATGATGATGCAAACATTCACCTCCATCCTCCCCACCATGATGGTCCCTGCCCGTACCTCCCTGGGTGTCGGCTGCTCCCCTGCCTTCGTCTTCAGACAGGATATGCAGAGTCCGCTACCCTCCGAATGTGAACTACGGATGGGGCCTGCGCCAAACAACTTTACCATCCAATATCTTTGTTTGCATTTTCTGGTCTATTTATTAATAAATGTCATTGTGATATCATCTCACCTTCTGAGTCTTTCAGGTAGAACTGGCTCATTCAGTTATTTTTTAGTGGTTCATTTCAAAATGGTTCTTTGGTTTAATAATCTGGACATGCTTATTAGCTCATTTGGTGCTGTGCTACTTCAGATGTGCATCTTGCATCATAAACTCAGAACTAAAGTTTGATACAGTTCGATTCTGAGAATATGCCTGAAGGTATATGAATAGGTCACTCGGTCAGAATTGATGATGTTAAGATCAGCTGAAACTACCCTCACCGAATTAAGAGGAATGGGCTTTCAAAATGCCCCATGAAGAAGTTCTTAGGGAAGTTGGCAACTGTCTGTTTAAAGTGTAGAATAAGACAGCATAGGACATCACGCCACCATGGGAGAGTCCTCCTGCTTTTGTACCTGAGAGTGCCTGTTTTTTTTCTGGATGATTGTGCACACCTATCCAACATTACACATGGCAGAACTCTTAGAGCAGATACCTGCTACCTCTTTACAATCCTATCAGATTTTTTAAATGAAAGTTTAATTAAAAGCATATTTATATAGTTGTATAGCTCTCACCTGTTATCTCAAACTATTCATAACTGTGAAGTATTGGGAAAAAAAATCACTTACCCACTTAGTACAACAATGAAGTCCATTACATTCCAGCCATTTCTGAGATAGGAACCCTTGTGGAAAACAAAACCCAGTGCCACCAGCTTGATACCAGCCTCGAAACAGAAGATCCCAATGAAATAAGGCTCTGTCTTCTCCTAATGGACCCGATGATAAAGAAACAGATAAAATGATTAAACAAAACAAATTTAATTTTCAGAGTAAGTATTGTAAGCAAGTTTCTTTTATAGGGACATACTCTCATAACCCAGGAGAACTAGAAAGTGTATGTGCTGTGGTGGTGTAACTGAATATTTGTATTGTTGCATAGTTAAATTGGTTGCCATGTTCATTAGGAATTGCTGTTGTTTGACATTTAAATAATAAGTAGTATAAGTAGTAGCAAACGTTTTGAAGGTTCAGTTATGTTTCCCTAGAATATGGGTATATTTATGTTTTTAATGCTTACCAGCCTTTTGGACATAGGTGTCTTGTCCTCACCAGGGAGATGTTGCTCCAGGGATAAAACAATACAGTTGGCTATGATGGTGGCCAGGATCATATACTCAAACGGAGTAATGTCATAGAAGTCAAGGCAAATATTATATCAGAGGAAATAATGCACTTAATTTATAACAATGAGACAATGAGAACTATTTCATTTAAACATTCCAGCTCGCATCTAAACAATGAAGACTCTTCTCTTACATATACACATATACTGTAAACACGTAAATGGTTATGATTCATTCCGTGAGTCATTCCGCCTGTCTTGTTCCACTTGTCTTGCGTGTACTTTTGTCATGTCCTGTCTTGTGCGAAGCCTTGTAGTCCTATGTAGTTTTTCATGTTGATTAGTCTCCCCAGGTGTATCTTGTTTCCTCATTTCCTAGTTAAGCTTGTTTGCCCCTGTGTATTTATAGCCCTTGTGTTTCACTTGTTACTTTGTCAGTTGTTGTACATGTATGTTTGCTTTTAGGCCCTGTTTACATGAGAACGATTCCGGGTAAAAATATTTTATCGGATGTGCCTTTCGTTTACACGGCGATGGCGTTTTGGGGGCTTAAAAACGCAAAAAAGTGAAACCACCCTCCAGAGTGGAAATCTTAAAAACGCTCCGCCGTCGCGTTCCCGTCTAAACGGTAAAAACGCAAATCTGCTCACGGTGGCTCTCGTCGCGTTTACGTCACAGGCATGCGCCAGTACAGGAAAATAACAACCAACATGTCAGATTATTTCCATACGTCGGACCTTCAAGTTGCCCTCGCAGCTCTGATAAACGTACAAGAGTCTTTTAAGCAGTTGTACAAAATATTCTCAGATATTGGTGCATACTTCATCGAATTTCACACACTTTTGCATCACCATATGCATGCGGATTTCCCCCCCATAACGCTCGTCTAAACGCAGAATAAAAAGTGATAACTCAACGCCACTTTCGCGTTTTCTCTTCAGGTCGTTTCCATGTAAACATACTTCTCGTTGTTTTATTTATTTGTCTCTGGAGTTCTTTATTACTTGTTCTATGTGTTATTTCATTAAAAACCTGCAGATAGATCCTTGCCTGCTTTCTCCAGCACGATACACCGTGTCAACTCAACCAGAGGTCCACGGCTAAAAAATGTGATTTTGATAATTATTTTTGTCTGGTTAAAGAAATATTTAAATGAAGAAGAAAGACTGCATATTTACTATTCTGTAGAGAGGGGTCAAAAGGACAAATTTTACAGAAATTGTTGGGTAAAATTGACTTTAGAAAGATGGCATCGTTATTTTATTTTTTCTATTAGTCTATTAGTTAAATCTGTTGACTTAAGCAATCTTTGTTGCATTATATGCCAACAGTAAAAGTAAAAAATGGGGAAAAGCACATCTTGTGTTTTTTTGCCCCAAGTTTGCATGCCTATAACTCAAGAATTATTAAAGATATCTTAATATTATTTTAGATTTTAGTTCTGAACAAACATTTCCTTTGGTATCTTCATTTTAAAGGCCCTACAGTATATGGTTCAGTCCCAGAGATATGGAGATCTTAACACTTTTTTTTTTTTTTTTTTTTTAATTAAACACATTTTTAGTGGTCAAAAACCAAATGTGGTATAGCCTACAGTTGATATTTTTTTTCTTTTAAAGAGTAATATCTGAACAACAAATAATGTGATTGTCTATTCTTATATTGTTGTTAATCTCTCTTTTTTTTGGTCGAAATGTGTATTTTGTAAAATTTCTGTATGTATTTCTGCAATTAGGGAAAAAAAAGAAAAAAAGAACAACAAATAAGGTTGAAACTAGAAATGTATTTAATTTTTTCCTATCAACACCATTGCATAGAATATACCTGTCTGAGAGAAATAAATATTCCTTTTCCAAAGTTTGCATGCATGTAACTCTTTATACATTTTAAATATATCTTAATATTATTTTAGATTCTAATTCTTAATCAACTTTTAATTTTCCTTCTTTTTAAAGGTCCTGTATGGTTCAATCACATAGAAATGTTGATCCCAATGTGACTTCATGTTCAAATTGTTGAATTTCACCCATTTTCATTTATCTTTGTCTTTCTTCAGAAAAATATTTGGTTGATTTGACATGGAATGACCCTATGTAACAGTAGCATATGGACTTGTTTGATTAAATGTATGACTAATCATTCTTATTAGTTGACTTGTCATCCCGTAAAGTCCGGCTCAGTGCTGCAGTAATGGAGTGTTTGAGTGGATGATGCAGGTGAGAAGCATACATACTGTATCTTCATTGACAGACGCACAGTGGGTGTATTGTCTTGCTTTAGCTCCAGTCAGCCTTGGTTAGCTTTGTAGTGGTTTATCCACAACTAGTCAAACCCAACATGTCTACAAGTGGTAGAATTGTAGATGAAAATGATCGTTGGTGCAGCCCCTAATAGCACATTCACATCCATTAAAGTAGTCTGCCACACTCTAAAAATACTTTGATAATGAATGAATTAATATCATCCAACAGTTTGCATCAATATTCTGAGATATGCAACTTCTAATGAAATTATGGTCAACCAACATATTACATTAAGTAGCATTGTAGCATAATGCTACATTATTCAGAAACTAAGTTGTTCCAATTACTTGAGTGGTGGCATTGGAACCAATTATTTTTATGTATTTCAGTATTTAGCATGTAAATTTAATGAATAGGTAAGACATTACTTGTCACTACCGTTATAGCATAAAGTAATGTATTCTTTGAAATAGCCAACCACAACCTTGCCACCCACATTACTCTTCAGCACAATGATAACCGCTAACCACAAAAACCTCAACAACAGAAACTCTTCTAAAAGTCAAACATAACAGCATTAAACACATTAAAACATATAAAAAACACTTGATTTCAACATTTACTCTCTTTATACTCTCAATCTATGCAAAGGATGCAGGGAACTACAAACCCACTGGCCAATTTTCAAGTTTCTACAACTTATTTAAAAAAATAAAAGTACAGTAATAGTAATAACAGTACATTATGCAGAATTATAAGTAACTAACCCTAAACCAAACAATAACCCTAAACATAACTCTATAGTAAGTGCATGTAGTTAATTAACATTACTATGTCACAAATTAAATTGTAACCAAAAAATAAATTATTGAACAAATTTTTTGTTAAAAGTACAGACAATATTTAGCTGATGTCATGATCAACATTATTATGTCAAGAGAATTAATCAAAACTTAACTTAAACTTAAAAAGTTTAAACAAATCAATAAATCTGAATGTTTAACTTGCAATCATGAATGTATTTAAGTTGTGGTAATAGATCCCCTGGATTTCTTTTTAGAGTGCATGGCTCAGGGATGTAATTTAAGTGAGTAAACCTCTCACTTATATTTTGGCAACACTGAGAGTCTAGAATCTCTTTATTTAGCTTTGCTGGCTGCATCCACCAGAATGCCTTGGGAACCTGTGTCAATGTGGAAAACAACACATCTCTGCTTTCAGTTGATTCTGACATGACCACTGGAAGACCAGATGAACATAAGATGTCTTCCTAGTAGAAGAGTAGATCAGAATCTACATCTTTTAAATGTTATAAAATATAGGTCGTCCAAAGCAAGAAAAATATGCACCGAAACAAGTAAAGAAGTCTTAATTATTGACATTATTTTTTTTTTAGTGCTGGATATTGACAAATTTGTCTATTTTAATTAATTTCTCAAGCAAGCTCTAATAGTAGAGAGAGATATTTAAACCATTTCTGTACTGTCCTAACTTCAGCTGCAGATATCATTCCTTGTTTTAACTGAACTAATTTAGTACTTATTTCTCAGATTCTTAAACCCTGGTTGCCCAATCTAAAGTTGTATTGATAAGAAAGGAAATGAGAAAATGTTACTTTTGTAAACTGGATTGATAAATACGAACAATTTTGTATGCACCACCTGAAACTGCCCGATAGTTATACTGTAGTGTAGGAAACAAGTGTGAGTCATCATAATGAGAAACTAAAACTTGAAAAATGGTACAGATACTTCAATGAACTTTGGTCCAACAGTGTCAAACACAATTTTTAGGTCTTAAAACATTTTTGAGCCCATTGTAAAATAATTTTTCCAAGCCATTCTATAATTTTTGCCATATGCTTGGGGTCACTGAACTTCTTGGGCCAAACATAACCCTAAATGCAAATCTCTAAGTGATTAAACATGTGTTTTAGGGTCCTGAGTTTTGGTTTAGCTGGCACCAGTCTGTCTTATAGTCTCAGATCATACAATGATCTTCCAAAGGATTTCACATTAATGTTTCTTTGGAACAAAAACAACTGAAAAGTCAAATGGAGTTGTCAGATTGGACAAATAAGAGTGTGTAACAGCTGGGATTAGATTTGCAGAATTATGAGTAACATACCAGGCAGAGAACAAAGCAGTCTAGAGATAATCCAAACTCGTCAAATCCAAAACACAAGCCAACATAGAAGATAACTCCAAAACCTCCAGCTGGTGCAAATTTAATTGACAGAGACCAGCCATTGGATCAAAATAATACAGACAATATCCATAGACCACTCAGAATTATAAGACTCCCCAGCAAAACCTTGCAAATATGTTAAACACTGAATCTCTATTTGGGACAAGTTTTCTCAACAATGTTCTGTTAACTTTCTTATCATGTACTGACAAGGATGGGACTAACATCTCTGTTTATTGCAGAGTTGGGACTGTGTTACAGATGTGGGTGTTACAGAAGGTTATGTGCTGTGGTTGCATGCATCATGTATGATGCATTATTTGATTGATCGATTTCCCGCTTATAGTGGCCGCTTATAATAAACATTTGTTACTATGGTTATTCATTGTTCGATTAATGTGATCCACCTTTTTCTCGATTCCTCCCTTTGTTTTTGTTAGTATATATTGAGCTGATTTTCTGTTAGTCTTTGTTCCAATTTTGTCTATGTTTGGTGTGGTTATTCTGTTCATGGTTTTGATAATTCTATGACGCCTGGTTTTGATGATCCCACTCCCACCTCCTCTGCCTATACCATCCAGTTCTTTGGCCCCATCGCTCCTGGCTCCCTTCAGTCCTTCGGCTCCTCCTTCGCTGGCTTCTCCTTGCAGCTCGGATCCGTCTTGGGCTTTCAGGTCTCCAGTCCGAGCCCTGGGCCCACTTCGGGCTTTCAGGTCTCCAGTCCGAGCCCTGGGCCCACTTCGGGCTTTCAGGTCTCCAGTCCGAGCTGTCGACCCATCAGCTCCACCTTGGCTCCATGTTCCCTCGGCTCCACCATGGTCCGCCATCCCTCAGACTTCACCATGCTCCTTCGTTCCTCCGGCTCTGCCTTGGTCAGTCATCACCTTGGTTGCGCCATGGACTTCCGGTCCTCCGGCTATACCTCATCCCTCCGACCCTTTGCACCGGGCTCCTCCATCCCTCCGGCTTCACCATCTACTCTGCCCCGGTCCATCTGTGTTGCCCTGGGTCTTCATCTACTCGAATCTAGTTTTAATTAAGTTTTTGAAGTTTTAAAAAAATTATATTGTTCTTACACAACACACATCGATTCGCTTCAGAAAGCCTTGTGTTTGTCTGAAATAAAGTCGTATACACTTAGGATGGCTTGAGGGTGAATAAATCATGGGGTAATTTTCTTTTTTAGAGGAACTATCCCTTAAACGACTTTGTCCTTACATAAGAAAAAGTAAAATATACTTATTGTGTTCATATTGTATTACACAACACCTTTTCTGTTTTTTAGGTGGGATACGGATCATTTTAGGGACAGGTTTGGTGGTATGGGTAGGTTTAAGTTTGGGTTGAGGTGTAAGGGAAGGTTAACAGTGTAATTATAGATGTATTTACAATGTAAGTACAATGTAAACACATGCATGTACACATTAAGAGCATTGTATCAAATTATTCATTTAAATGTTAGTACATAGTAGTTTAGGACCCTTAATATAAAGTGGGACCAGGTAATTCATTGTTTGATTAATGTGATCCACCTGTTTCTCGTTTCCACCCTTTGTTTCTGTTGGTATATATTGATCATGTTTTCTGTTAGTCTTTGTTTCAATTTCGTCTTTGTGTGGTGGTAGTTCTGTTCGTGATTTTGAGATTTCTGTAACGCCTTAGTATTTTATTATTTTAGTTATTTTGAGTTTGTTAATAAACTAAAGATTGCTGCAATTAGATACTTCTTTTTTTGTTTATCTGCTGCATTCAGCCATGACAGTCAGTCACATGTTTAACATTTAATATCCTATTTTATATAATTGTATATAATTATTTTTTATTGCAAAACTGGTGCTTACATAATAGTTTAAGCTTTTAAGTTTCAAAACTTTTTCTTTTTATTCTTACGAACTGAGTGAAGCGATGACCTTATACTGTTCTCGTAAACTGTATCCAGTTTTTCAGAAATAAAAGACTATGGTTACACTTTATTTTAAGGTGTCATTTTTACAGTGTAATTATATATTTAAGTACTGAGTATTATTAATTAACTACATGTATTTACTATAGGGCTAGAGTAGGATTAGGATTTGTTTAAGAGTTAGTTACATATAATTATGCATAATTTACTGTTATTACTATGGTAAGTACATGTAACATATGTAACAAGGACACTGTAAAATAAAGTGTTACCAAGACTATTATTAAAATGCATTTGCTTGGCAGAGGTCAAAAGGGATTTTCAAAATTACTTTTGGATTGATTGATTCTTTCAAACTTGGAAATTGGAAGGACCATTAAACTGAGATTTTTTTTAATATAATGCATATGGTGGGAAGAAAAAAATAATAGCTAACTCATGTGAGAATATCCATTGATTTTTTTTTAAAAACGTAATAGGCATTTCACTGCAAATCCAAATTAATGGAAATCCAAATTCATTTATGTTCTCTAAAGCTTGTCTGAGGGGGTGATCAAAGGGTGATCCTCAATGGCCAGATACATGAGCCCAATGACATCACCAAATAAAGCCGCTTCAAAAGCGAACAAAGAATGGTTTTAGTTGTGTGTATGTGCTGGGGTAAACATCACTTTTCCTGTTGATCTTATTTAGTAATTTGAACAATTTAGAACTTACAGTAAGTTGCCTGCACTGACTGTGCTTCGGACATGAATGATACCTCAAATCATGCAGCTTGTAGAGAAAATCTGCGCTAATACTTTCTGAGCAACCAGAGCACCAAATTTCACCATTCTTTTCAGATAAAAAGATGGTTTCAAGAGTGGCAAAACACTTGGAAGTTATAACAGCCAAACACACACACACAAAATGGCATTATAAAATAATCCGTATAGTAATGTCAATTCAATCAGGGGAACTAGAATCTTCAGCTTTTTTTTATTTTTGGCATCTCTCTAGCAGCAAGGATTGCCATGGCAACCAGCATTCAACACTTAACCTCCTCCAGGGAGGGTTGACTGAGTTTTGCTCACCTGAGAAACATTATCTCAAATGCTGCTTGTAATGCATTTTCAGGCTCAAATATGGGAAACGGGTACACTCCTCATAAGTATGTGCAGTGACCAGTTCCCGCTGATTGGATTGGTAGCTGACACTTTTGAATTTAATCAAAGTTAAAGGATTTTTAGGAAACATTAAATATATTGTTTATTGTGTGACATAGTGGGTAATTGTATTGAAAAGTACAAGTAATGAAAGCCATGCTATAGAGTACACTGAGAGGATGGGCTTATACATGAACAAGCAACCGGAACAAAATCAGGGTGCCAAGTTACTATTAGCAGTAGAAAAATAGTAGTCAGCCAGTCTAATTAACCGTGTAATTTTCTCATACCCACATGTCTGTTTCTTCCTTGGATAATTGGCTGTTATATGAAAATTGTAGCCTATTTATTCACTTGATTCTTCCCTGTAAAAAAATAACAAATATACAACACACACAAAAAACACAGACCCCAATACATGCAGACTATAACATGCTGGACAAAAAGTAATACACATACACTTTACAGAATGGCTTGGATTTGAGTGTAATATTAATATAGTGTATTGGGTACTGTCCTACCATTGCATTGCTAAGACGTTTGCCATTTATTTTCCCATCTCCGAGGCTTTGTTACAATCTTTATGCCATTCTGACTATAGCCCAGAGAAAAGTCTTTATTCGCAGAACATGCTCTCTCTAGAGGAACTAATGGAGTTGTCATTGTGTTTTAGTTTTTTGTTGTTGTTGTTGTTGTTGTTGTTATTATGCACATGGATTCCAACTTTATGTAATTCTGCTCAGTTAAACAATAAACGGCCATCAACTATGAACCCAGCAAGCAAACCCTATTTTGCAACATTGATTCAATTTAATCTGTTTTGGATAAAACTGAAAACAATTTTTTTTGCCACTCACTGGACATTTAAATTTGAAAGTGTTGCATAATGTAATTTTGCAGAAATGTCATCACAGACATGTTTTTCCAATGAGCCTAGGTTGCATTTATGATTCTCTCAAAAATATTAAATGTGCCAGTCCAATTTCAGGCAAAGTCAATTGGAATCTTTTGGAATGTTCATTTTGCTTTATGGCTGAGTGGTCCACCATGTCATGGAAGCTTGTTTCCGCCACAGAATAAAACATTTGAAAAGATAATTGCGACTTTTTATTATATAAAGTCAGAATTACGTGATATAAAGTCTCAGTTGCGTGTCATGAAGTCAGAATTGTGAGATATAAACTCGTAATTGCAAGACTAAAAGTCAGAATTGGGAGTTTTATATCTCGAATTACGAGTTTATATTTCGAAATGAGAAAAAAGTCAGAATTGTGAGATAAAAAGTCGCAATTACCTTCTTTATTTGTTATTCTCTGGCGGAAACAAGCTTCCATACCATGTACTGTTGAAGTGGTGGATGGTGATCACTTTTCCCCTCTTAGTTTTGCTCAAATATGTCAGCTTTCTCACCTCACGTTCACAGCCACGAGTCCATACTCATGCCTATCATGAACCCCCCCCCCCCCCCCCCCCCCCCCCAGGCATCTCTATCAGCCACACCAAGCCTTGTTCCCAAGTGTACATCTCCTGGCCATGCAGAGTCAGTTTCTCCAGCCAGTGGGGATCCCTATCCTATCCACCACAAGATCACTATACAAGTCAACCACAATCCAACACCTTAGGTCCCCCACAGCCACAAGATACCTGTGATCAGGTCCACTTTAGCATCAGCGTCACAACCCAGTTGCAACAAACCCAGATTATAGCTGCTATCATCCTCTAGCATTGAGCCAGTCTTAATTGCAATTATTTAGTTGTATAAAGTTTAGGATGTTATGCAATCTTTTGGCCATATGGAATCGGCCCCTCTGGAAGAACTCTGTAACTGTTTGGTTGATGCGTTCATGGTCTTGTCTTTTGTTGTACTATTTGTCATGTCTTTATTCATGTCCTGTTAGTTGGCATTGATCAGGTGTGTTTTGTCATTGGTTAACTAGTCTTGGTTAGTCCGTAGGTCTTGTTGAATAGTGTTGTTATTGGACATGAATACATCCAGCCTATAACAAAGAACTACATACACGCACATACGATCTGTATTTCTTGAACGTTTTGAGATACGTTTTCCACATTTACAGTTAGGGGGTTATTTGGTTTTGGAAGAAGGAGTTGAAATGTGTGCGTTTATATTGAATTGTCAACATTTTTATTGCAGGCTTTGGTGTCTTGGCAAATATGACTCTAGAGGAGACACGTGTGAGATTACATGTGAGAAAAGCCTCCACATGCTTTCTACTCAACTCATTGTATTAATCTCACTTTGGCTAAATTGACCTTGATCTTGTGTAATGGAAGGCAAATAAAACCAATTTTAAATGTAATAATAAAGTACCAACTCTTTTCAACATGTCTTACTATACTTAAGAGTAATTCAAAACTGTTGCCATAGTTCATAGTCAGAGCTGCTTGAGATTTATGTATCTGTTACGCCCTAGAAATAAAATGTAAGTCTTAAATTTCTTAATGGTAGAGATGCAAACCAGTGAAATATGAGATGACAGTCTTAGTCTACAAAAAACTGACTGCGCCTTTTAATACAGAACTTGCTGTTTTGCCAGCAGATTATTATTAATTATTTGTTTTCTTTCTAGCTTTACTAAATGTGTCTGAAATGATTTCACCAAACGACTGACAGTAAAAGGACAGCCAACTACATTAAGTAACAAAACACTGTGACAATCGCATGCAATTTGTCATTCTATCATTGGTAAAAGAAGAAAAGCTTGTTAAAGGATATGGCCACTCTATAATCCTCTTTGCATATTTTCTTATGCAATTATTCTCAGCGAAGATAAAGAGAGACCTGTTGACGGTGAGACAGTTGTGTTTGGCTGGGATGGGGTTGTAGAGAGCCATGGTCCGAGCCCGTTTTATCGCCCCTGCGGACTCGCTCTCTGCCTTCGCCTCAGCGCTCATCTCCATAGGCATGTCTTCAGACTGAGCCATGTCTCAAGATCTAGAATAATCAATCCCAGCTTTCATAGAAGATCCCAGCTTTACTCCATTCTTCTAATGGCAAATCAGGTTGAAGAATTTGGCACGAGGTTTGCTCAGTTCTGCCTGTTGCACTCCGTAAAGAAACTTTTTTGTGAGAAAAAAAAATGTTTTAAAAAAAACAGTCCGGTTTATCAGAAGTCTTTTTCAAAGCATTGTATCCTTTTCTTATGAGTGGCCTGTTGGAAAAACTGCCATTTCTGTTTTGTCAAAATCACGAATTCCTTTAAAAAAAATGTCCAAAAATGACACTTTTAAATCCCTACTGATACTTCTCAGGCTATTAAACATGAAATTCTGTCAAAACCCAGCCCATTTTTCTCCAATGCCAGTCAAAGACTCGATGCGCAGTTGAAGAGTGTAATGCAGTACAGTTTGTAATACCTGTTATACTGGTACTGTGATCTATAACAGTGAATGTGGTCTTTTACCATCACATATTGCCTCATCTCTCGCACTCACCCGCCCCCATTTCTCGCTCGCTCTCGCTCTCTCTCTCTGCCCCAGTGCTCCCCCTCCCACACACACACACTCATACACACGCAATGGGAAATCAGGACATAGGAAAACTGGTTACCATGGAAATGTATTTTACATTTTTTAATGTGATTGTGTGAGTGGCTTATCATTTAGTTTGTCAGATGATGAACTGAAACAGATTTGTCGCACAGAGTCAATACTGAGTTAGTTCAAACCTCAATCATTTATAAATCTCTCTCATATGGTCATGGGTGGTAATGTACCTTTCACAATAGTTCACTTTCCAAGCATTGGGAATTACTGTAAAACAACTAACTGATTTTAACATACAATATTGAATGTATAAAATGATTATTGCTTGATAGATTACCGGAAGAGGTATATCTTGTAAATGTTTGTCCAACACAGGCATAATAAATATCTGATTTGATTCACACTGTACATAAATAAATATGGACAAATGTGCTTTTATTTTTGCTCATCTTACCCTGGAACAGCTGTAAGTGTCACAGTAGCTTGGCAATGACTTCGTAGTGAACACATGAATGAAACAGGCTACATTAATATAGGTTAAATTCAGGCTTTTGGCAGTATTTGCACAGCTTGTACTTTTCCAGTGTCTTGCATATTGTCTGCTATTCAAACTGTGACAGTCTTTCCTCGAAGTCTAAGCTTAAATGTTTCAAATAGCCTTTCTCCCATTTTAGAACGGATGATTCTCGCAACTTTTATACTTATATTGTGTTAATGACAACCTGCAGAGGACATGTCCATTTCAGAACTACTGAACTATATATATATATGAAGCATAAGCAATACATCTGTTTCTTAATGCTATGTCTGTTTAACCAGAATTACTTTTGGTCAATGCCAGTATACTTTGGTTTGTATACTTGTGCCTGTTGCTAAAAGTCTTCTCAAAACAAAATGAACTGTGATTGGCTGCTTTTACATGTTGGCCAGATTGTTCTTGGTCAAAATTGCAAACGGTTTGGTTTCATGAGGCTATATCTACACCATTTACACTGTGTTTTATTTGCAGATTTAGCTGATAATGAGGCCTCAGTGTTTCAAACAGTAAAACAATGAAATGATAAGCAGAACTACGAACTTTAACAAGTCTAAAGTAGGGATGCACCGATACCATTTTTCAAAACTGATCCAATTCCAATACCCAAAATACTGAATAACGTCCGATACCAGTGCTTTTTTCTTGATCGTTGAGGATCTATACCTCTATAGTGTGTGTGGAACTGATTATCAATCTAATCCACTTAATACCAGGGATGTAGCTAGACCAGTTTTACAGAGGCTTTATGCCCCCTAAAATGTTTATTACCCCCGAAATAAATCTTATTATCAGTCAATATATTTTCTCTGTAATTTTGTTCCTGTCAACAGTTCCATTGCATTTTAAACTTCTCACTGAAAGTAAATACTCTGGCCGTAAAGTGTAGTAAAATATAGTTGGCTGCTGAACGTGCAACACCAGATGTGTCATTCTGTTCTCACATGCTCAAGTTCAAGGCAGTATGTCGTAAACAGTCAATCGTATCGCCATACAGCCAAAAAGTTCCCTTCAAAAATGAATACAGTGGTGTCTTTATTTGAAGTTTGGTGTTTGGAAAAAAGCAAATGGTGATCTAAATGATTATTTTTTGTCATTATAAAGCATAGATTTGATTTGTGGTGTAACTAGGGTTGGCAACTTCAGAAAAGAAAAATACGGGACAATCGTGGTTCTTTACAGGAAAATAAGGGACACTCAAAATATTTGTTCTGTAACACACAGTATATGTCAGTTCAGGTTCGTATGTGTTTAAAAGCTTCTCAGACATGAACACATTTGTTTTGCTTAACCTGTTTATGTACAATTTAGTTCTAAAACTAATTTTACAGACTACACACACAAACTATAGTTATAAATAATAGAATTTATCTGAAATAGAAAGCTTTTGTAACATTATACTCTACATTTTAAAGAAATTAAAGAAAGTAATAGCCTACTTTTATTCAGCAAGGATGCATCAAATTAATCAAAAGTGACAGTAAAGACATGTATAATGTTACAAAAGCTTTTTTTAATTCAGATAAATCTCCTTTGAACTTTCTATTCATCAAAGAATCCCAATTTTTTTTAAAAACATTAATAATAATCAGAAATGTTTCTTTAGCAGCAAATCACATCAGCATGCTATTCCCTAGGGAATATTGCATGTTTTCTTGCGTGGCTGGATGTTGGACTCATGAACAATAATCACGTTGTTTGAATTCGTCAAAACTGATTTGCAGAGATCAAAAACCCAGACAGTGAAAGGGTTTTGCCGTGAGCACGAGACCGGATCGAACCGGGAGCGACCAGACAGCAGAGGATTCTGTTCACAAATCAAACAATGATTTGTCCCAAAAGAATGATTAATTCTCAATCTAGAGTTTGTTATTGGTATGGTCTGATGTGGGCTGTGATTGGATGCTGACCAGTGTCGTGATCATTCTCCAGTGTCGTGTTGCTGTTGTGTCAGTCAGTCGTCAAATCAGCGTAGCACTCAATAAAAAGGACAAGGCAGATCACGTACGGGACAAATAAATTAGGCCCAATATAAGGGACAGTTGGCAACCCTATCTGTAACAGTGATTTGGGACAAATATAATGTAATTTATTGGAAATCTTTTAAGTTATACGTTTAGCCAACCTTGACTAAATATAGATCGGTTTTAAACTTTTAATTTAAACTTTTTGATATGGATGTCCAGATCCGATCTCTGTAGGCATTATTGTGGTACTCCGGTTCGAGCTGAATACCGCTACTGAGAGTTTAGCCGCTACCGAGTGCTTTTATAAAAAAAAAATCCCCATAAATCAAAAGCAGTGTCTCAGATTCGGTGCAATGTGACATACTTTTGCACAAGCCCCGCCCTCGACTGTTGACTGACACTGCAGTTTTAGCGTAGACCGGCCTTGAGTGAGCTAAACACAGACATTGTTTCGTCATTTTTTGACATTTGGGTATAAAGTGTTTTGATTCTACAATATATGGTGTAAAAACGTCTGAGTGCTGCCCTCTTCAGGTTGAACGGTGGCTACTGCAGTTGAATTTTCCTATGTCCTGCCCCTTTCCATAACAGACATTTTCAACACACTACTAACTCAACCAGGCCCAGCCCCTTTATTCTGTGTATGAATGATTTAAATGAGAAATATTGTGATATGTTCTTTCCGGAAGAAACTCAAGAGTCCAATGGAGGCGTTTTAGGGAGATCAGACACAGTGACACTGATATAGAGAAGAACTGGAACTTTGCAGACCTTTTTCATGCTCAAAAAGCAATATTACTAAACAAAGCTGAAGATATAAAAATGCATAGTAGGTAATTTTTCCTTTTTTTTGTTTGTGATAAATGGTGTCACCCTGTGCAAGATGAAATGCCTCATATTTTGCTTATATCATGTTTAGTGTGGGTCTATCGTTTATAACAGTAAGTTTCCTCTGAGTCATCACTGAAGACTTTCAAAAGATTTTAAAGACTGACCTTGCTTTGGCAAGGAGTCCCTGAACATTTATCTCCTACACCATATTTTCTAAAAGCTGTGTCACGCGTAGGCTACTCAATCATTTTTCTATAGACAAAAACAGAAGAGAAAAACTCTGATGAAAACGGCCCATAATAATTGGTATATTCACAGATACAGACAAAATTAACAATTAAATGTTTTGCTAACACATTCTGTGAGTCTGTGGAGTTTTGTAACTCAAGGTGAGCTGGAAACATTGCGGTTACCCTCATTCCCTGAAGCAGGGAACGGAGATGTTACGTCCCTCCTGCCACAACCCTGAACCACTACTGAATGTCCGGGATCCCTGTCTTGGGTTCCTCAGCAACATGAATGAGTGAGTTCAAGCTGGCCTTATACACCTGTATGTCTGGGTAAGAGTGGCTCTGCATGCAAATCTCACTGGCCAATATCCAATGGCCTGTTTAGTTACCATTCAAAGGTGATTAGGCTCCCAGGCGAGACCCCAATATGTCAGTATCAACATAACGTCAAACGTGACTGACTGAATGGGAATCAATGTCATACATGATGGGGTATCTGTCAGGAGTTATTAGACAGCAAAAAAGCACTTGAGACAGGAGTAGCAAACTTCTGTTCTCACACACACAGACCTGCCAACCTGTACACATTTGGGATCATCTTACTGGTTTTTTTTTAAATGCAGGAAAGAAAAAGAAGACAGAGCCCTCAGGTTCTTTCAAGTTGTCAAAGCCAAAACGTGAGAAGATACTTCAGTTTCTCAGCAATCCCATATCAAAGGTGTATTCACTCTTTCTGAAGATAGCCATACCTACTTTTGACATTGGCAACCAAACACTTCAAAAAGAAGAGCCATGCATACATATCTTGCTTCCAACTTTGGAGCTGCAACTGGAAAATGTTTATCTTACGTTCTGTAAGCCCGAGCATGTGATCACTATGATGAATGAAATTGGTAGAGATATCATGCCAACCATCACAAGGGAAAATCAGCAAACTGATGAGGAACTCTCAACTGGACATGACACTGAAATCTTTATTCAAAGCTAAGAAAATGTAGAGCTGAAGCCATTCTTCAGAGATTTTAGGAAGTTCTTTTTATCTGCTGCTGACAAAATGGTTTCCAAAAATTAATTTGGCAATGAGCTGCTTATGCATGCTGATGTGCCAGACATAGCAAAGAGGCAATTTGTGAAATTCTGTTCCCTCCGATTCTTTATCTGCCGCTTTCCTTCTATTCTGCCTGAAGAGGTCACTGTGGATCGAGTGGAAAATGATTTCCGGATGTATCAAACCACCAGCTTTTACTACAGCATCCTCAAGTGTATTGATGAGGCCTGGCGACACATTGACCTGTTAAAGAGGGGAGGGGCAAGGAGGTCTTCTCCAACCTTTTAGTAGTAATGCTTGGGATATTGGTTGTCTTCCATAGCACTGCTGATTGCGAAAGGGTTTATTAGTCTTGTTATAAAAAAAACAGAGCACTGACATGAATAGTGACTTGGTGACAGGAAAGGAGACCATGGCTGCAATGGGGATTGTCTGTCACATGGAAAGCTTTAGTGATGCTCTGCTCAGAAAGGCCAAGTTAGCAAGCTATGACACAGTCGCCAGAAGTAAAAAGTTAAAGGTAGGCTATAAACGAACTACACCACGATCTCACTAATTCAACTAAGTTTCTGACACTTTCAGTTTTTATCTAAAAATATTTTAGAATAGTTTGTAAGAGCTCAATTATAAGAATAATAATGCTGTAAAAGCGGACTGAGTTTACCTTTTTGGCGTGATGACAGTTTTACATTTAGCCAGTTGTTAGCAACCACCTTTTTCAAGACACGCAACAGCTACACGAGTGGGGTATACTGATGTATTTCATGTTATAGAATAAAACGTTAAAAGTGTCTTGAGCTTGTGTTCACCACAGACCTTATTTCAGCCATTTAACCAAATCCCCATTCAAAAAACCCATTGACTTCGGAACGTTGGAACCAGAAGTGCTAAAATGTTAACTCGCTTCCGTGTTTTGGCCTACAAAGTGATGTAATACCTGCACCACTCTACTTAGAAGACTTTGAGTTTATGTTTTTTCTTTTTACATTTAAAGCAATATTTTTTTCTGACCGAAGCTGTTTTCGACATTGTATAACACAAGGCAATGGATATTGCATTTTGTAGACAGAAAATCAACATTATTCTTTCCACTCTGAATACCATTTTACACAGGTGTATGACAGTGCTGCTCATCTCTCTCTTTGTGCTCCAAGGCTGTCTCAGGCCATGATAAAAGAGGGAATGGTTGTGAAAGGGTACTAGCATCGACTGCTTTACATGTCTGTAATTGGCAACCAGACAATGCAGATCAAACAGAAATTTGCTGATTTAAATAACTTAAAGTTTCTTCAATTGCTAAAACAATGCATTGTATGAGCAGATGCGCAATGAATTTCCAGTTGAAGCATTTCACTCTCTAATCACAGTCTAAGGTCACCATTTCGAGTTTGCAGGGATTTTTTAGTCTGAGAGAGACATGCATGGAGAAGTTGTGTGACCTCCTCATAGAATTCGAATCAAATGATTTAGACAAGGCTATGCCAGAGAGTTCCTCTTAAGCTTCACGAGGACGATGGCACACTGAAGCATTCTTTGTTTATTTTAGTTTAAAGTTTTAATGTAAATTATTGTAATTACCTTAAACTATACATCCTTAAAAAGATCTAAGACTCAAGCTTCAGTATTTGACCCATTTTATTCTGAAAATTTTAATGGCTGTTATATCTTGATTTGTGTCAGGAGTTATAAAAATGAAAAAAGGAGTCAATACCTTTAAAATGAATTATGAGCGTCAGCGGCATCCATTGAGGAAAAAACGTATTTACGGTCGACTTGAAAGCTCTTGAAAAAACAACGTCCCTCAGTGCTTTTAGTTAAAAAATGTGAAGATTTTGAGAAATATTAATAGATTCTCATATGTTTACGTCATATGTACCGTGATTCATTCATACTGAAAACTGGTCGGTGCTCTATGCATGTTTAGTCCACAAATGGCACATGTGAAGAAGAGGCATATCATGTGACATTTCGGGAACTCCCTTACAGAAACAAGGCTTTCAGAGATAGCTGTAACATGCAGATAAAATCGTTTAGGGGACAATAAACACACAGATAATATGATTTATATGTGTTCCTCAAGCCATGTCGGGTATTTTTATAATAATTGCAATGCTAATCAGCGTGGCCTTTATCATTTTGCAGAATAGTATAAATCAATACATTTGTCTGTCTTTAAAAAAAATCCAAAGCCACATCAGATCACAGAAGGTTATTTAAAACACTAGACTTGTGTGGTTTTAATCTCATAAATTGTCATGTATTGATGGTGTGCTAAGCTAACATGCTAGTTAGCCTAGCCCTAAGATGCACCTGCCACCTACCTGAGCAAATGTTATTTTTAGTAAAACTCACTGAAATGCTTATTTTTTCAAAGAAATGAGGAATTAAAACAGTGTGAATAGACAGTCCTTACTAATTATAATGAAGACAAAAGACAATAATAATTAGAGCCATAACCAGGCCGGGGAGATGTGAATGTGTGCAGGGAAGACTGACACTGAACAGAGCAGTTTGCACCACAAAACAATAGAGACAAAACACTAAATGGCTAATAAACATCAGTTAGCATTTTAGAGGCTTCTCAAAATAAAATCCCCTGACTTTCAGGCTTGTGTAGGTTTGCCGAAGACGAGGACAAGGGAACTTCAGAGTAAGTAATTTACTTAAAAACTAGACTTTCAAAAGCATAAGAACACAGGAAACCACTCCCGGACTTCAGGACACACAACCATACATAGACAACGACCGACAAACACTGAGGGAAAACAGGGCTTAAAAGAACTGGGGCATAACGGGATAATTAACTAGACACAGGTGAAGAAACTGAACACAAACGAGGAGCGGGAAAAACTAACAGGACTAAACCAAAATCACAATAGACAGGGGGAAACAAGATCACAGAACATAACAGAACAATTTCTAATAACTTTATAAAATTTGAAGCTTTTTATAACTCTTCTTTTCATTAGGACAGTAATTATCATCGATACCTTTCAGTCCGCCTGTGGCCTCCATCTTTGTTCAGACTTTTGCTTGTGGTCAGTCAAGAAATAGATAGCAGCATTGCTTAAGTAAGTCACATTACTTGTGATCATATTTGATTTGATGGCTTAAACAGAGCCGGACAGTAACGGAGTACATTTACTTGAGTACAGTACTTAAGTACAATTTTGAGGGATCTGTACTTTACTCGAGTATCATTTTTAGGGAGTACTCATGACTTTACTCAAGTACATTTGAGAGGCAAATATTGTACTCTTTACTCCACTACATTTCTATCCATAACCGTGAGTACCCGTTACTACTTAGAAAAAAAAAAAAAAAGTTCAGGAAAAAAGAAAAAATCTCGTAAAACCTCAATTTGTTGTTTCCCTCTCAAACGTGATTGGATTGTGCAGGTGCCACTGATTGAGACAGCCAATCAGCAATCACCTTCAGCTTACCACCAAAGCCAACTCATGGTCAGATTTAGATTAGAGACGAAACCATGGATGAAGGATGAACTAGAAAAAGTTAGTCGAGATAAACTTTAAGTTGGCTTGTGAAAGTTTGGACCAGAAAGTTTGAAGAAGTTTACATCCCAGGAATGTGCCATCCGTGCCCCCTCCTCGCCAGACTATTTACATTTTCTGAAATGTTCTTATATGTTAAATAAAGCAACATGGTAAAAAGATGAAAATGACTTGATTTTACTTTCAATTCCTTTTACATTCTCCAGTATTAACATTAACATTTTTCATAACTCCATGTAGGACGTTTCTGTACATAAATGTAAGCACTGTGGCAGCAGTAATGCAATATTTAGAAAATGTACTCTTGTACTCTTGATACTCAAGTACTTTTAAAAACAAGTACTTCAGAACTTTTACTTAAGTAGACATCTGACTGTAGTACTTTTACTTGTACTTGAGTAAAATTTAGCAAGGGGTATCTGTACTTTTACTCAAGTAATGAAGCTGTGTACTCTGTCCGCCTCTGGGCTTAAATGCTGTGAAGGTTTTACACTGCTGAATAGTGATGATCTGGAGAAGACCTTAATCCTTTAGGATAATGTTCCTACTTTCCGCATTCCTTGTTGTATGATACAACATCATTTTTTTTTTCGAACATGAATTGTCTTAATATGCATTTTTCGCCTTGTGGCTTCCTTTTTTGATTTTGTGTATCTATTGTCATTATTCTCCTCGTCTCTCTATACATTTTCTGTCTATACATCACTATACATTTTTACAGCAAGTGCTTTAGGGGTGTGTGATATATATAGTCTAATGAAGTGCGATCTGACATTATCGAGTATGTCCCTCGCTTAGCAAAAATACAAACAAAACCATGCCTACAGTGTGTGCGCATTTAGAGTGCATGCTTTTCACTGTGTGAATTGATCTTTAAAATGCAGATAGAATGCTAACCACAAATGCAAGATCCCGGTATGAGGTTTGTCTGGAACTAAAAGATAGTAATACAATAAAAACAGTCCAAAAACTGTAAAAAAGTAAATCAACCCACAGTCTGTCAGAACTAGACATTCTCAGTACAATCTGCAATTAAGACAGGTTCTTACTTGACAAACAGATTCAACCAAGTATGTAAGGCCTGTTTTTTTTTACCATGGAAACCGAGTACTTAATGATAACTGAATCAACCAGAGTAACGAGGACATCTGTTGGTTGCAGGGGAAATTGTGAGACTTGTGATTAACATGAATGCACTTTGGTTTTGTATACTATGATCAAACAACATGTTGGCTGGCCTATGCTTTAGTGTGATATCTGATATAAAAAACAATTTACCCTGTTAAAATAGTAATATGTTAGTTCATAAGTGCATTTTGATGAGGCTGACAGAGCTATTTGACATAACACCAGCTCCTCCCTAGTTTCTGATGATCTCCATCTGCTTGCTGTGGTGCCTGTCCAAGGAAGCCAGGAATCATGGTTTAACTGGAACGGTTGTAATTCTCACAAATTCTGCATTGATTTGTACGTTAAACAGACACAAAATGAAACGTCTTAATTTAAAAATAAAACGGTGAGATTAAATCCTTGGCTGCAGTAGATGCCAAGTTTACTAGTGATTAGTCTCTGTCTTGGTACTACAGTCTAAATTTCCCATTTAAACCGACTTCAGCTGCTCCATTGTTTCTTGAAATTCATCAGGCAGAAGAATTATCTTTCTGGTGTCATCAGGATTCAGAATAATTGACAACATAGCTGAGGTTTTCACTGTCTCGTAAGCTCATTCAAAAGGATCTCGTAAAAGCAAGAATTAAAAGAGCCGTATTAGTTGTAGAACAAAATTGACCATAACTTTTATGTAATTCATCTTAACAAATTCATTGATTAATTGAAATATTATTATTATATTATTTTTATTCCCAAGATTTGTCTATGTGAAACTGCTTAGGCCTTATGTTACGTTTAGCGGAAAAAAAAAGACAGCAAATGTTGTCTTTCTCTTTCAGCATTGATATGCCATATGGCCAGAAGGAATGATAATTGCCACCAATATCTCTTGTTCAGTATAAAAACAGGCATGCAAGAATTTACTTTATATGCAAGAGTATTCATAAATTTTCAAAAAGTGTTTTT
The DNA here is from genome assembly GCA_030578275.1 of Meda fulgida. Taxonomy (NCBI): domain Eukaryota; kingdom Metazoa; phylum Chordata; class Actinopteri; order Cypriniformes; family Leuciscidae; genus Meda; species Meda fulgida. The sequence goes on along the minus strand of CM060617.1, from coordinate 34,398,765 downwards.
CATTTACCTTTGTAGTACTTTGAAGGTGTACTTTTATATTCAGGCATTTATTTTGTTTATAGTTAACTGGTTGTCTGAATAATACTGACAAATTCCTATAATAACCGATCCCAACAAACAATTGACCTATCGATAAGCCCCTCTCCTCGAACGCAGATGAACAGATGAGCTCAATTGCAGTTGAGTATCAGTTGCACGGGGACGAGATCTCGGACCACTTTAGGTACCAGCGCCATAGAGAAACATTGGAAGATCCCTTGCTTCCAAATTAATCTTGTTACCCACCATATTTATAGTAAAATCTTTTATATATCCCTACATGGCATATTTAAGTCCCACTTGACGTCTCATCGACGAGAGGTGGTCCTTCTGTGTAGAAAATTTCTACATTTTCAACCCCACACTATTGGCTAATTGCTTGTATTAAACCTCTGTTTAGTTAAATGTACCATACTTGCATAATGCCATAGCAGTTGAACGAGCGTCTGGATATGCAGTCTCAGGAGAAAGTCTTGATGGTTCAATGGCATTAAATTTGCAATCAATTTCTCCTGCATTGAATGAAGAAATTACGACGAACTTGCGATGTTAGCCTGACTCAGTCATTGTCAAGGAATTTACAATAGTTATAATTTGAGGCCCGGCGTTCGGACTGGATGTCTCCAGTCTTTTCACTTGAACAGCAACGAGGGGAAGAAGGATGAGAGAGAGGGAGGGTCACTGAGATAGTGCCCTTTAACTCCTTTGGGAGGTCACTCCTCTCGAGTTTGGCTTGACCAATGAGAAAGGTGCAATTTTCCAGTGGGAAAAGTTCCTTTGTTTAAAATGAACTTAAATGCCATTTACCTGCTTAAATGCCGGCAGATGGCATTTAAGCAGGCTCGGGTAACCCCACTACTTAAGAAACCCACTCTAAATCCAGCACATCTGGAAAATTACAGACCGGTATCCCTTCTTTCATTCATCGCAAAAACACTTGAACGAGTTATTTTCAACCAGATCTCTTCCTTTCTTACACAGAACAACCTCCTGGACCACAATCAGTCTGGTTTCAAAAGTGGACACTCAACTGAGACTGCTCTGCTCTCAGTAATTGAAGCTCTGAGACTGGCAAGAGCAACTTTCAAATCCTCAGTTCTCATCCTGCTGGATCTGTCTGCTGCCTTTGACAAAGTTAACCACCAGAAACTTGCGCTCAGCAAGCGAACGCCGTCTTGTGGTGCATCATCTCAAAGAGGCAGAAAATCTCTTTCTCTGACCTTTACCATGACTGTTCTCTGCTGGTGGAATGACCTGCCCAACTCAACCAGAGCTGCCGAGACATTTTCAAGAACGCATCTTTTTCGGCAACACTTGATCCAGTAATACTAACACTTTCTCTTCTCTTCTCTTCTCTTCTATTTATAAAAATAAATAAAAAATAACATGTACTGCATTAGATTAAACTGAGAAAGGTCATAGCACTTGTATATTGTTGTCCTACTGTTAGTTTCCCTGCTTCTATTGTTCTCATTCGTAAGTCGCTTTGGATAAAAGTGTCCACTAAATGAATAAATGTAAATGTAAAGCTGACTCATTTGCATGATTGGAGTAAGTTGGCAGTTTGTGGCCCTTTATGCTCTAATTAATATAACAAGCATAAAATGCATGCATGCATGGTTACATTTTCTAGCGGTTCTACCATAAAACCTCCATAAAACGGTATACAGTACAAAAGACACTATACAAGACAGTTAAATGTCCTGGGGATATGCTTGTTCATTCATATAATATTTTATATGAATGAATGGGGGCATTATGGAGTCTTTTCTATGGCCTGTGCTTTTACGTGTGAATGTCTCTGAGGTCCACTTGTTGCTGGACTAGTGTTAGCAATGAGGAGTAAAAGCGGATAATGATTAGTGGGAGAGCCGACATCTCAGAGTCGATGTGGGCCTACTTGGAGCTTTGCTTGTTACAGTGTTTATTATGTTGGATTATTCATTAAATAATGAATAATTGTGTCTGATTGGTCCAGATGCTACACACCCCTTTAAAATGCATCTTATCACTCTGCACAATAATCTAGAAACAACGTGAATGAACACCGGCAAATTTAGCAAAACACAAAATGGATGTCACTGCCAAAACATAGACAGATGAGTAGAGAAAGGCTACAGGAAAGGACAACTGAAGGCCCGAGCAAAGGAAGAGGTGCAAACTCTGCCTAAAAGGTGCAAATCTTATGTGAAATGTTCTGTCTCTGTCTGAAAAAAATATTTTTACATGTTCTGTGAGAAATATGGGAAGTAAAGGCTCAGACTTGAATATACTCTGCAATAGATCGTACAAATCTAGTTTCTACAATAGAAAGTACTTTGAAAAGTAAATTTCATATATTGTAATGCACATATAAAAGAAAAGTGGACAAATGAACATTTGTGTATCATCAATTATTTTGATTATTTAATTAATAAGAAACCAATTTATTTGAAGAAAACAATTAATTACAATACAGGTCATTTGGACATTTTCTCCCCTCGTCCCACCATCTCATGGCACTTTAAATTTTAACATTCACATATTAGTATGTGATACAAATCACTGCTCCGAGACTTGATGAGCGATCAAAGAGCAGGCCTTATTTGGGACAATCCTTAAGAATAGTCAAACACAGGTGATACACACATCAAATACACACATCAATCAAAATAATGTAAACTATGGCAAAATCCAAGAAAACAGAGAAAATTGAAGACTGGAACAGGGAACTGGAAAACAGTTGCTCAGAAATGCCACAGTAACATTCACAAGACTGTGCAAAGAAAGCAAGGGAGCACACAGCTTAAATATGCAAACTGATCAAGCAAATGATCGACAGGTAATGGATTATGGGGAATATAGTTCATAGTGGGAGAGCACGGAGTCTGGATGAGTGCCCTCTGGTGGAGATCATGGGCACTCCAGCTGAAGGATGTAACAGGTGTGATCAAAGGAAAGATTACAACACTTCCCTGCTGTCATCTGATAGCAATAACACTGTATTTGTCATTTAATATCAAATAATACAAAAAATATTCTATGTAAATATGTAGACTAGTTGTGCATTTAATGACATGATATATCAGTTAAGAGATTCATTTGAAAAAAAAGTTTATTATTAATTATACAGTACAATTAATAGATATGTAGATACCAGTATTTAATTTTAAAGGATGTTCTAATGACAACACTATTATTAAAAAAAATTAAGTAAAAAATAATGATGTATTCTAAGCATTACTTTCCCCGCCTCCAAAACCCCAGTTAACCCCTGGTTATCACTGGTCTTAACACTGTTGACATTCATGCAATGGTAGCATTGTGGAATTACATCTGTTGCGTGTCTTATGATTACATTATGATTTAAAACTGTGATGAGTGTCCTGAATATAACTTTTTCATCTTGTCATCTCTGTAATAGTCTTTCCTTGTTGTTTTGGAAGATACATTTTTATGATGTATTTTAAAAAGTTGGCAGTCAAAATTAAAACATTGGAGGCCAAATATATTCTTCATTCTTTCTGACAAGCACCAAAAGAGAATGTGATTAACAGTATGTACAGTGTTTTCAATGTGTTGTTGCCGCATGAAAATAATCTATTATTGAAACTGTGATTAAATTATACAGAAAGCCATCAAAGGGCACTCCCTTTACAATCGCTGGAGCTGTCAATCAAACAGCACGAGTTTATCAATGACTCGCCAAAACTCCCGGCACAATCAATGATGCCGTCTACACTCTTATTGACATCGTGTTTGAACTGTTAGTTAAGATAAAAGCATTCGTGAGAGTGCAGAAATTGAGTTGCAATGATGAGATTACTACATTCATGCGCTCAACAGACATATCCGTCATCGGCCACAATGCTCATCACTGCAACCTTTTTATGCCATGGGAGAACATCTAAATGTAATGCTATAATCAACACTTTTCATGATTAGCTGATCTCAACAGCTGTAATAGTAAAAATGTAGTAAAACATTCCACATGTAATACTTATTACATATGCAAAGATGTCAGCCAATCAGAGCAGTGGGCGTTCACACTGAAGTCTCACACAGACACGCCCCTTCACACAGAGATTTCAAATCAGAGGCTAAAGGCAGGGTAGAAAATAGCCTTCTATTTCTAAATTACAACCATTTTTGATGAAATAATTAGACTAACATTATACGTAAGTGACAATACAATCATTTTGAAAAATGCAGTTCATGACCCCTTTAAGCACAACTCTTCTGGTTCGCTACACTATTGTACATTTCTTCAACCTAAAGTACCCTGTGGAGGTTTCAACTTTCAGGCGCAGCTTCTACAAGCCAGTTAGCACTCAAACCCATTTCTGTGGTAGAGAAATAATTAAGAGATTTAAGGGCCTGTGGTTACACTATTTTATGGGAATGGTAAATGGATTGATAAGAGATCAATATTTGTGTATGAAATTGCAGGGTATGTTTAGTAATTATGGTCTGCTGTACTGACTTGCCCAATCACACCCAGGAGCACTAATATCACCTCGTCATTTTTAAGATATCGAGAACAACATTTACCTGAATTACACACAAATGGATGTACAGTGAAGTTAGAAGAAAGAAGTAACATACGAAATGAGGTCCGGGCCTCAAATTGTGTACACTATTACTTACAATAAAATTAATCTGGATTTTATGGAATAATCCACTTTCCTTTAATAAACTCAATAATTTCAACCCCATGTATGGCATTTCTTAAACCAACCCCTTCTCCTAAATCTACACACAACCTAAATAACAGCAAATGCTTGTGATTTTTTTCATAACAGCACGATTGTGCAATAGACACATCATATTAAATGCTTAATTTTAAATACATGTTTAATACAGCCTTAAAGAGGGACTAAAGATTTTGTGACATGAATGCACACATGAATCATATTTTAGAGAATAAAAGACCTACAAGTTGTTTAACATGATTAATTCATGTAATTTTGAAGATACAATATATATCATTCCACACAATATATTTTATTTTCACAAAAAATAAATTAATTTAATTTTCAAAATGAGTGGAACAATCCCATTTCGATATGATTTAAATTGACTTCGCAACACAGCAGAACGTGTATTTTCTTTGGTTTGTTGGATTGTTAAAGAATTAAAACTCTTTTCCATTGCATTTCCAGAATCATTTCTGTCGCCATATCCTTCCCACCACACCCTCAATACATTTTGTTTTCGGGACATTTGTAAAGGCCAGGGAAGACCTGTGAAGTCTGTAACCGGAGGGCATGTTTCCTGATACGTACGGGGCATGTGCTGACTTCTCTAGACTGGGTGTGGAAGAGCTGACACAACAAACTGTTGCTGTGAGTCATTCTGATAAACGTGGAGCTGTGTCTTAAACACTCACTGTTTGTCATAGTTACAAACAATGATAAAACACAGACAGTGAAGAAATAGCAACATTAGAGGTTCTTGAGAGAAGATATTAATAATACATACACACAACTATCCCATGTACTGATAAAGTGCTGGGGCATTTCTCAGGGTCTTGTAGTTCATGCCTTGTTTACTTTTGAGTGAATGTGTGTAGCTCAGTTACTTCTCCAGGTGTTGAGGACAGTACACATCTCTCCTCACTCACATACCTAAGTGTGACGCAGTTTCCTGGTTCTTTTGCGGCAGTGATTCACGAATGAGAGCTTGTCTGGGGCGGTTTACTCCTCTTTAAGAAGACCGTACCTGAGAGCGACACGAGTTATTTCACACGCATCGACCGGACAGGAATGTCAGAGCACATGGCATGGAGGAGTGCAGCACTGAGGGCCGTGGTGTTGGCGGCCCTGCTAGCGCTGGGGTCTGGAGGGCCCCGACCCGAACGCAGGAACCATCCTCAGAGAGAACAGGCAGAGTGGACTCAAAGAGTTCAGGATCCAGCATTAAATGATGCTCAGCGAGTTCAATACCCTTCCATCCACGACACACAGCGGGTCCAGTTTCCTTCAGTGGATGATGCACAGGTAAAGAGATGTTATTGTTCACAGGTATTGCTTTTTATGTGTGTGTGCGGACCAAAACAAGGAATTTAAATGTGTTAATAATAGTGTTTTTGTCCAAAATTTCGCTTCAGCTTTCATAATTGCCAGGACAGATTTGTTTAATTTCTATAGTGTACCTATCCAGGGGTGTGAAGTGCTTATGAGCGAGAATTTCAGAGAACCAAAGTCATGACATAAAATATACATAATTATTTTAAATCAAAGTATGCACTGAACTTTCTTAAAAGTTCTTCTTAGTGAGTCTTTTAAAAGGTAATTGCAACGTATCTCACAATTTAGACTTTCTTTTCCCTTGCAATTGCAAGTTTATATCTCACAATTCAGACTTTTTTCCTCACAATTCTTTTTTTTTTCCACACAATTACGAGTCTAGTTTATATCTTGCAATTCTGACTTCTTTTCTCTTAATTGTGAGATATAAACTTGCAATTGTGAGTAATAAAGTCCAATTCTGAAGGGGAAAAGACTATTTTTTTTATTTCAATTACGAGTTTATATCTCGCATATAAGAAATAAACTGCCAATTGTGAGTTACAAAGTCCAATTTTGAAGGGAAAAAAGACTGAATTTCTCAGAATAGCTTATATCTCGCAATTCTGACTTTGTAACTCAAAAGTAACTTTTGTAACTTTGCGATATAAACTATTTCTTTTTTATTCAGTGGTGGAAACAAAGCTTCATAGGTAAAGCTATTTATCTCAAACTTTGATGTAATTCTCTCACATGTGCCTGCTTGAAATGTTGTTAAAGTCGATAGCTTGTGCCTAGATATCAAGGTTTCAAGGTAAATACATCGAGTCTCCCCTACACTGGTCCCAGAAAGCATTCGGATACTCCAACCACTACTACACGTCTCAGTGTCACTGCATTAGAGATTGTTAGGTTTGAAAGCATGATCAAATGTTCAAAATGAAGGCCAAAATGATTTTTATGGTACACTTTGTGGTTGTCAAACATCAGTGTGGAGAACAGCTGAAGACAACTGACTCGTGCATCAGAAAAATGAAGTTAGTTCTGAGACAAGCTTTACAGCATTTGTGTTTGCAGATTACACTAGTGTTAATGTTTTATCAGTTAGTGTAGTGATTCGCAAACAGGGGTACGTGTTTCCCTTGGTACTTGAAAGGATTTATTTTTTGCTTTGTTTAACCTGTAAAGCAAAAACTTGTCAATTGAAAAAAATATCCATGTGTCATTAAAGATAACTTTGTGAACTCTATATTGCTTTTGTGAAGCACTGTAACAATGTCCACTTTAAAAAAAAGAATGATAATGCTGAATGGCATCAGTAAAATGTGAGTTAAAAGAAACACATTTCTGCCTTGTGTCTTTTTGGGCTCACTGTATATACACTGTATAAGATACTGTTTCTCATTTGCCTAATATTTCCACTTTTTTATTTTGTGTATTGTTTTACCCGGAATTAAAAGTGATAATTTGTATAGGTAACAATTTATTGTACAGTGTCCTGGTTACACGTTACATGTACTTGCCATGGTAATAACAGTAAATTATGCATAATTAAATGCAACTAACCCTCAACCAAACCCTAACTGTAACCCTAAAGTAAGCACATGTAGTTGAGTTCATATGACTTAGTACTTCACTATATAATTACACTGTTTCTGTCCTATCAGAGATGTGCTGCTGGTCACTATCTAGACAGAAGAGGTCAGTTTGCTCGCTGTGTGCCCTGCTCCTGCAACGGCCACTCCAGTGAGTGTGAGCAGATCTCCGGCCGATGTCTAGTAAGTGCTGCATGACCTCTAATAATGCTCGGTTAGCCTGTGTGCATTTACTTTTAACCCAAGCGCTGTGTTGAACAGAACTGCCAGGACGACACTGCGGGCGAGCACTGTGAGCGCTGTAGAGAGGGATATTACGCTAATGCAGCTCAGAGAAAATGCAGGGTGTGCCAATGTCCTCTCAGCAATGAAGCCAACAAGTAAGTCTCGCATGTGTGATGGGGGAAAACAATGTAAGTTGAGTTTTCTCTGAAAACCTGCCTTCAAATTTTGCAAGTAGAGTACTTCATCATTTTGGGGTAAATTACATACATTCTTTGTATAGATAAGTTGTGTGTTTGTATTGGTAACCAGCAATTGCAAGTATTCGTAACTCAGTTTGACAATGTGAAATTAGTTCAGCCATCTTGGAGCATTTAAGTACGTTTTTTTGTACAGGCATGTCAGTTTTCTTTTTTTTATTGACCAGGAATACCACAAGTGTAGCAAAGTGAAACCCTTTAAACTTTTTTTCTTGATAAAATGGTACTCAAATAAATCATTTATAACAATTTCAACCAACCTTAACTAAAGTGTTTTATGAGTAACAAAGGCATGTGCAAATCGATTTTTATAATAAAGTTCAACAAATTGTTGTACATTAAAGAGGACCAATTCTGCTTATTTCCATGTTGCTCTTTCTTAAGTGTGTAATTTTGTTGCTTTTTGAGCATTAAAAAGGCCTATAAAGTTACAAAGCCCTTCCAGCGGGAGTTATTCTCTATATCAGAGTCAGTATTTCTGAACTCCCTGAAACGCCTCCATTGGAGTCTTGAGTAATTTAAATAACTCAGAATAAAGGGGCGGGGCCTGGTTGAGTTAGTAGTGTGTTGAATTTCCAAAACACACTTGAAGCCCTCGACCAATCACAACACACTGCTGTAACCGACCAATCAGAGCACAGTGTGCTTTTCAGAAGGAGGGGCTTCATAGAGACAGGAAGTAAACAGAGCGTTCCTGACAGACTGGGAAGAGAGGAGCTGCAACAGTGGAGAATATGAGGAAAATAATGTGTTTTATAAACATTCAAGCATGAAACCTGTCCTAGTAGAGCCCCCAAAAAATCAAGACTTTGTAATTTGCATAAAATGGCCTCTTTATGTTTCCTGACAGTTTTAAGTGGATATTGCGCCATGTTGTAAGTCTTTTTATTTAAATTGTACCTAAAGGATGCATTTATGATGTGCATATCTTTCTGCAGTTTTGCAGTGAGCTGCTCTGAAACACGTGGCAGATTCCAGTGTCTGTGTAAAGAAGGTCACACAGGCGAAAGATGTGAGCGGTGAGTGGTTCCTAAAATTGATCTTTCCATAAAATATCCCTGCGTGCTTTACATATGCAGCATTTATGTGAAAAACTCAAACTCACTCATGTCATCTATGACTACTCATCATCACTGCTGAAAAGACTAGCTTTTCCAGGCTGCTTTATGCAGATTAGACACTGGTATAAACCTGGGCAACCAGCATGTTTTTCCACTGAAGCTGGATGTTCAGAGAAGCCAACACATTGTGTATCCACCGCATATGATCACCTCATGATATATAGCAGAAGTAGCTGTAATGAAGCGTTTCTGGACATGTTTCCTCAGATGTGCCCCGGGATATTACGGTGATCCTATGGTCTACGGTGGGCGCTGTCGTCTGTGCAACTGTCCTGCAAACTTGTGTGACTCTAAGACTGGAGGTGTGGATTTATATGTTTATTATATGCATTTCGCTCTTCAAGGGTGAATGTCACTTTTCAACTTAAAATACGTAGCAACAAAGTTTTTTAAACAAATCCTATCCCCATCCCACCCTCGAACACACTCATTTTCTCATTACCATACTACTAAAAAGATATGCTTGTCTGCAGTAGATTTGTAATGTAGTAACACAATAGTTGTTTATACTAATATTGAAATTGTGTTGAAATAATCTGTGAGCTCTGTGAATATCTTCATTCACAACATGTCTTGTTCTTTCAATTCACAGTGTGCAGGAATTCTCTAGAGCTTCAAGACACAAACACAGAAGAACAGTGTGAAGGTAAAGGATATTACTGAATTATTTTCAATATCTCCTTTTGTGTACTAGTTCTTTTGTAACGCCGTATGTCATTTTTTAGAGTGTGATAACTGTGCTCAGACATTGCTGAGCGATCTGGAAAAGCTTGATGTTGAGCTGAGAAGAATCAAAGTTCAAATGGATGTAGACTCTCTCAGACCTTCATCTAAAGAACATCTGAGAGAGCTTGAAGAAGCCATAACCGCCACAACGGTATTCCTTCATCTCCCGTAGTTTCCCTGGTTTATCCTTTTTTATTCCTGTGTTCTGTCCTGTGACAGAACAAAGTAGTCGTTTTTTTTTCTTCCTAGTAAGGGCAAATTGCACATAGAACAAGTGTGGTCATGTTAAGGTTAATAGCCAATCACACACACACACACACACACACACACACACACACACACACACACACACACACACACACACACACACACACACACACACACACACACACACACACACACACACACACACACACACACACACACACACACACACACACACACACACACACACACACACACACACACACACACACTGCTGTTCTTTTCTGAAATGTTATTGCTTTAAAATAAGTGGGTGGCTCAAAATATCATAGTGATTATCATTTACCTCAGAATCCACATCCAGCTCATAAAGTCCATACATGTAGTCTGGGACATTCTGTGGGTAATTTGGTGATTCAGCTACATTTTCAGACATGACTGAACAGTCACGGTACTTGGAAACGTGTTTCAACCACTAAGGCAAAAGCAAAGCAAATTCTTTGCAAAAGCAACGTTTTTTTTTTCATTTCATTTTATGACTTTTGGGAATTTTGAAATCAAACTAGCAGATAGTCAGAAAATTCCAACAAATCTGCCCCAATTGACAAATTTTAGTCATCTCTTGTATTTTTAATAGTAAAGATTTATTTTTATTTTAACCAGTAAAGTCTCCTTTGAACTGCCTTTCAGACAATGGATTGAATGACAACACTTTAATGATTTAAAACCTTTACTCAATAAGCATCAACTGAACAATATATAACATGTTTCAAAGAACATAAATGAATAATTATGAATAGGCTAATAAACACAAAGACTCGTGCTTTTTTTCAGAATCTGGTGAATACATTCAGCCTCACAGTCAACAATCAGAGGCCTAAAGTGAACCAACTGGAACAAGATGTGATCAATCTGGGCGATGATGTGGACAATCTGAAAGAACAGGTAAGACTTTTCTCTGATAAACAGATGCAGATTTCATGTAGAATACTGTGTTTAAGCAAGTTAGTCTAAATCTGTCTATTTTCCCTGCACCTGCTGCGGGAATCAAATAATCCACCAAGCCTTTGTATGTTCAGGTCAGGAAGCGATCAGACGACTCTCAGAAAGCTCTTGCTAATGCTGAAAACAGCCACCAAAGGGCAAAAGATCTGGACACTGAGGCACAGAACCTCCTAGCAAAAATACAAGGTAAACACACAAACTGTTGCTAATAAGAATTGACCTGCAATTCTGTGAGGTAATGAGGACAGCTGTTCAGTTAATAATCCTCAATTTACATGGAATTAACTTGGCAAACTGCATTAGCAGCGCTCCTTTTGTGTCCTGAGTTGAAAAATCCCCCCAGGTGTGCAGTTTTTATGCTGAATGATACCTCTTGTGTAGCAGGCCTGTCCTAACAGATCCTGTAAACAATCCCATAATGCACTGACCCTATGAATGTTCCCAGCCACAGCTCCTTTGTTTAAACACCCACGGTACATGGGCAGTTTTTTTTTTTTAGATTCAAATTTAAAGATTTTTTGTAGAAAATTGTGAATTTATATAAATGAAAAAAAAAATCTTTTAAGTGCACAATAGTGATTTAAGTCCCCCTGTAGTCAATAATTGTATCTGTTAAAACTCATCTTTGATCACCAAAATGACATTGAAAAAAATTCTTCATGCCTTAAAATATCTTGAATGTGACTCGACACCCTTGCCTCATTTATTATACGCTGTTCTATGAATATGTAAATGAGCCCCGCCTCCACTCACTCACTCACTCACTCACTCAGAGATCCACTGGTTGACGTTGATCTGATTGGTTGCAAGGTCGTTTGTGACGTCAGAAACACCAGCGATGTTTTTGAGACTGTCTTTGGTTCACTGCAGTTTTAAGCAGAAAATACTCAGCAATGCTGTCGACTTGTGCTTTTAACCATGTGTAAATTCATATTAAAAACACCACATAGACATATAAACAACATTAAAAGCTTGAGTTTCACCACAAGGGGACTCAAAGTAATCAAATATGTGATTTATTTGACATATAAATACTCAATGTGTTGTTCAGAGCTCCTGAAAAAGCTCATGGACTCCAACAGCAGTGGAGCGTCTTTTCCCTCCGCGGATTTAGCCAAGCTTCTGGAACAGTCCGAGAACATGGTGAAGGATATGGAGAGGCGAAGCTTCACGACACAGAAAGACGCAGCCAAGAAAGAACAAGCGGAAGCAAACAAATGTATTTATCCCCTAATCAAACTCTCGATTTAGTCTGTGAACGTCTAAGATGCTTATGCTACCATGAAGGCTAATAATTATTGCCATTGGCTACATTAATGTGTGGTTACATGACTTATGTTTTCATTACAGTTTTAGAGGATGTTAAAAACATCATAAAGCAATGTGAAGAGAATGAAGTGGCATCCAAGCGTGTTGATAGCCTGCTGAGCAACTATGAGGCCAAGCTGAAAGAGTTAGAGGATTTGCTTAAACTGGCTGATAATACGGTGAAGAAAACCAGCAATCAGAATGACATTAATGGTGAAGGCCTTAAAGACATTCTGGTGAGCATCAAGAGCTTTTAAATCCTCAAAACGCGTTCTATCAAGAGGGAATTATGTCCATTAAGGCTGTTTCTTTCTTGTTTTTTTAGAAACGAGTGAAAGATTTGGAGCGCGAGAGAAACATTGTTGGGAATCAGATTGCTCTTGCAGTGGACCAGCTGAAAAACACCCAGGACCTCCTGAACATGTTCAATGACAGTAAAACGGTAAACTTTACAGAAAAATGTGCTTAGTATAAGAAACTACAAGAGATTTGGAGCTTCATTTATAATCACACTCATACACCTTTGGGTTTGGGTGAATTATGAGACATGACAGATTAAAAATCATTTGTATGTAAAGCCTTTTTTTTGCCAACTCTGTTTTTTTTTTTGCATTGTGCATTTTCCCTGTTATAACACAATGCTAAAAAAAATATCGATTGTCCTTGTCTAATAATAATAGAAAGTTCTGAAGAACAGAATTGATCTGAAATAGAATATTTTGTAACGTTATAAATGTATTTAGTGTCACTTTTGATCAATTGAATGCATCCTATAGCTAAGCATTCATTTCTTATTTAAAAAAAAACATCTTACTGACCCCAAACTTTTGAATAGAAGTGTATAATTGTACAAAAGCTTTCTTTTTCAGATAAATGCTGTTCTTTTAAACTTTCTATTATTTAAAGAATCCTGCTCAAATAAATTGTACACAACTGTTTTCAACATTGATAATAATCAGAAATGTTTCTTGAGCATCAAATCATCATATTACAGTGATTTCTGGAGGATCATGTGACACTGAAGACTGGAGTAATGATGCTGAACATTCAGCTTTGATCACAGGAATAAATTAGTTTAAAATATAGAAAACAGTTATTTAAAACTGCAATAATATTTCATAGTTTTACTGTTTTTGGATCCAATTTATGCTGCCTTGTTGAGCAGTATATATCCCAATAGCCTATATTGTTCATCAATATTTATACAGTCGTGCTCAGAATTAATGGTACCCCTGGTAAATATGATAAAAAATGGCTGGAAAAAATAAATCTGCATCATTTATCCTTTTGATCTTTCATTCAAAATATTGGCAAAAATCTAAACTTTCATTGAAGTAAAAGAATAGAAAGTGGGGGGGAATCACATTATGAAATAAATGTTTATCTCCAAAACACGTTGGCCACAATTATTGGTACCCTTTTATTAAATACTTTTTTGCAATCTCCTTTTGCCAAGATAACAGCTCTGAGTTTTATCCTATGATGCCTGATGAGTTCGGAGAACACCTGACAAGAGATCAGAGACCATTCTTACAGAATCTCTCCAGATCCTTCAGATTCCCAGATCCATGTTGGTGCTTCTTCTCTTCAGTTCACTCCACTCATCAGGTCTGGGACGGTCATGGCAGAAGCTTCATTTTGTGCTACTTAACACATTTTTGTGTTGATTTTGATGTTTGTTTTGGATCGTTGTCCTGATGGAAGATCCAACCACGGCCCATTATACGATTTCTAGCAGAGGCTGTCAGGTTTAGATTTTTTATCTGTTGGTATTTGATAGAATCCCCGATGCCATGCATGTATCTGAACAAGAAGTCCAGGACCTCCAGCAGAAAAATATGACCACAACATTAAAGATGGTATATTAAATTGTACACATGGGTACTTTTTATCCTTGTGTGCACCAAACCCATCTTGCATGTTTGCTGCCAAAAAGCTATTTGTTAGTTTCATCTGACCACAGAACCCTGTGCTGTTTGAAGGTCCAGTCATGTCTGACAACTGAATTTGCTGGGGTTTGTTTTTGGATGAGCGAGGAGGATTTTTCTTGAAAACCTCCCAAACAACATGTGGTGATGTAGGGGTTGTTCTTTTTTTTTTAATAGGCTTTCTGAACCCAAGACTCAACTAATCTCTGCAATTCTCCATCTGTGATCCTTGAAGAGTCTTTGGCCACTCAAACTTTCATCCTCACCATGCATTAAGACAATATAGACACACGTCCACTTCCTGGCAGATTTGTAACATCTTTAGTTGATTGGAAGTGCTTAATTATTGCCCTGATGGTCAAAATGGGGATTTTCAATGCTTTAGCTATTTTCTTACAGCCACTTTCTATTTTGTGATGCTCAGCAATCTTTTGATGCACATCAGAACTATATTCTTTGGTTTTACTCATTGTAATGGATGATTAAGGGAATTTGGCCTTTGTGTTTCCTCATATTTAAACTCTTGTGAAACAAGAAGTCATGGCTGGACAATTTCATGTTCCTAGTCACCCTGGTGTGCAAAAAAAAGGTAAATATGAATGGGAATATACTTCAGAGATATTTTACTCGTAAAGAATTCTAGGGGTACCAATAATTGTGGCCAACTTGTTTTGGAGAAAAACATTTATTTCATAATGTGATTTCCCCTCCACTGTCAATTATTTTACTTCAATGAAAGGTTCGATTTTTGCCAATTTTTTTAATGAAATATCAAAAGGATAAACGATGCAGAATTATTTTTTATAGCCATTTTTCATCATATTTACCAGGGGTACCATTAATTCTGAGCACGACTGTATTTAATAATATTTTAGAATGAATTCATTAACTGGCTTTTTCTAACTGATTAAGTAGTACCAGCAACAGATAAGTTGTATATCAGTCACAGTTTTAGTGATTTCACTGATGACAAATCTTCTTATATTCCCACAGGAATATGAACAGCTTGCCACGCAACTTAGCGGTGCAAAGACTGAACTCAAGGATAAAGTCCAAGTTATCTCACAAGCAGCAGCCAAAGAGAAAATTGTGAAACAGGCAGAAGAACATGCAGAGAACATGTACAAACTGGCCAAAGACCTCCAAGAGTAAGAGGATTTATTAGTTTGCTGACACCTGAGTAAGATGCCTCTCACGTTACCACACATCTTCCCGTAACACTCAATCTGATAAATCATGCCGAACTTTCACCTTCTCATTCATTCGTTTTTTAATGGCAGTTCCATGTTTTCCTCATACATGTATATGTATATTATCTTCCACATGATTTTTCCCCGTGTTGATATGAATAGCGGTGATCTTTTCTCTCGGACAGGGCTGTGCAGAATGTGAGTGGGCGCTCTGGTGTGCAGACCGCTCTCTCCGGGATAGAGACGTACAAAAACATCACAGACGCTGTCAATGCTGCAGAGGAGGCTGCAAAGAAGGCCAAAGAGGCGGCAGACGAAGCACTTAATGTAGGAGGCCTTATCTAATTAGCATAAATCTCAAAGTTAGGATACATGCATTGCCCCAAAAAGTATTTGAACACTTATGGTAAACTTCTGAATGCCAATGAATTATATAAAACATTAAAGGAAGCGCACTTTTCAAGCCAAGCATTTGACAAAAAGAAGTTTAAAGTCCCCCTGTAGTCAATCATTTTATACATTAAAACTCATCTTTGACCACCAAAATAACAAAACATTTGATAAAATAAAAATATTTCTTCATGCCTTAAAATATCTTGAATGTAACTCGACACCCGTGCCTCATTTAGAATGCGCGGTTCTATGAATATGCAAATGAGCCCCGCCTCCACTCACTCGTTGACGATCACACGTTGATCTGATTGGTTACAAGGTAGTTTGTGACATCAGAAACACCAGCGATTTCAGCGCTGCGCTCGTTGTCTTTTGTATTCCGGTCTGGATTTTCACAGTGATCTTGCGTATTTATGAATGACCGGCTTGTTTTAAAATCTTCCCGGTCGACTAACATTTGTTAAGACATCTGCTTTAAACATTACAATCCGCATGATAACCTTCTTTAACTTTACATAAAGTAAATCCACTTCAAGCTAATTACTGGACAGCGATGCCATAGAGATATACAGAGCGACCGCAAAAACAGAAGTTCAAAGATTCAATATTCTAAAGATGGCGGCGCCCTCGTTTCTCTGGTGCATTGGGGCTGCGTTCCAGTCCGAAACTGTTATGTCCTTCACTCGCTAACTTCCCTCCGTCTCGTTCACTTGGATGTATGTCATTGCTTGCGTTGCACAAGTGCACACTACTGGCGGAAACTGCAATGGGCTGAACTGGAACGTCCTAAGCCCTTGATCACTTGGAATCAGCTATGGAGTTGATTTATTATTTGAATTTTTTTCCCTTTAAGAATTTTTTAATGCAGCATTCAAATGTATATAGGTGTGTTTTAAATAAAAAAATATATAATTATATATTCAAAATGGTGGCAGGGATTCCCCCGAGGGGAAGTGCTTAGGGAAGTTCGCAAGTGCGTGTCTAAAAGTGTACTGGAACGCAGCCACGGTCTGTAGGCGCGTAGTTTTTCTTTACAAAGAGACATCGCCAACTACTGGCCGGGCAGCAGAATACAACGTTTTTAGTTGTTTTTGCGAATTCGTGTGAATGGGGATTGTTTTGACAACATTGTCGTCTGTCCATGATAAACAAAAAGGAAAAACTGTTTTTATTTTAATACATTGTTGTCCCCTAATGTACCCTAAGTTAAAAATGCTTAAAACAAAAGATATATTGTTGTAAAATGACAAAAAGTGTATTTGTGAAATGATAGCTGAATATGTCCATGATATGATCAAATACATCAATTACAAACTACCTAATTTCTATATTTTGTCAGTAATACATTTTTAAGTGTGACTTTAGTTGATTTTTTTTTTCAGGATATCAGTCAAGGGGATTTAATCAACAGGGCAAAAAATCTGAAAAACAATGGCAATAACCTACTTAAAGATGCCAAAAACGCAGCTAAAGATCTTAAAGGTGACACACATGTGAATTTAAAATAAAAACTTAACTCTACAATGATCAATCTACATATCGAACTTGATTTCATTTGATCAATTATGTGTTGCTTAAAAACTGTTATTGCGTCTTTATCAGGAGCAACAAAAGACCTCAATAATCAGAGGTCTCGTTTGCAAGACGCTGAGCAGAAAAAGAAAGCACTAGAAAAGGAGCTGCTCACAGCTCAGGATGGATTGAGAGGAATTCAGCGAGGTAAGAAAAGAGCATTGTTTGAAACAATTAAGCCACACAAGACAGCTTCACATAACCCGATGCTTTTGGTAGCGGAGTTCATTGAGACGTTTGTTTACAGAGGCTTATGAAAGGACAGGTGCTGGCATGTTTGATTTTCATGCATTGTGTCTTATATAGTTTTCTTTGCTGGGAAAAAAAATTGACAACTAGCCCAAACCAGATTAGTCCGATCAATGGACGCAGCTTACCTGTCAACTGAGACCTTTTTAGACTTTTAGGGTTATGAATATGCTTGCAAATGTTTTCATATCTGTCTGATCACAGATGACATTGGTAAGATTATCGACGCGGCTAAGAAAGCGGCGGCAGCAGCCAATCGCAGCACAAGTGACACAATGGACCAGCTTAATGACATCAAAGCAGAAGTTACCAATATCTCTATTAGTCCTTCAGTTTCAAATATTGACAGTGTTCTCAGTAATGTGGAAATGACTGGTAAGCGCTGCGCCTTTAATGGGGTGTAGGTGTTGTTTTTAATCATTTTCTTCAAAAGCTTCCACTTTTGTATTGTTCTCTCACTTTCTCTGTGCTTTCCATCTGACAGTCAAAAACCTAAGCGGCTCCGTCCCGTCCCTGCTGGATAAAATTGAAGAGTTGAATTCTCAGATTGGCTCCGGGAACAATGTGTCTGAAAATATTAATAAGATAAAGGAACTGATTGAGCAAGCGCGTGAGGCTGCTAACAGAGTAAGACTATTTCTTTTTATATCCTACACATTGAAGTAGAACATTGCTGCTACAATTAAATTGACATAAAATAGGCTGCAGTATTTTCCACATTTTTAATTAGTCAAGAAATTCTTTAGACTTTAAGCAGACAGTCTACTAATACTCTAACGACTGGATCATATAGGGATACACCGGCATGAAAATTTTGGCCGATACCAATAACCGATAATTCTTTATATTTGCAAAAGCCAATAACCGATAAACCGATATTGCCCGATAAATCTAAAACTGATTTTTATATTATTTTTTAGAGCCTGATTACAAAAACCAAAGTCTCACCATTAAAAGCCATGTCCTAAGCACACAACTATAATGTTCTCGTTATAGTTTTATGTAGTCTATTTGACGGACTTGCGTTGCACATTTGCACATTGCACTTTTGAAGCGATTCCAAATCATCATATTTCAAGCAATTCAAAACCATCATGACCAACAGTGTGCAGCTGAAGGAAAATCCAATATTTATCGGCCTTAATATATTGGCAAAATTTTCTTATTGGGCCTGTATAACATTAAAAATGAACATATATTGACCATATCGATATGGTGGCCGATATATCGTGCATCCCTAACTGATAATTGACACTACTTGTTGTCAGTAGAATGTATGTTGGGGAGCATCAAAAATAAAGTGTTACCAAATGACAAGATATATTGATTAAAATGAAGATGCTGTTGATGCTGTCATTTTATTTCTCCTTAGCTTATATACGTTCCTATTAAAATTGAACCTTGATTTGCTCTATAAATGCAGTTGTTTCTTCTATGGTTCAGAAAGTGATACAGGACAAGAGTTTAATCTCCCTCACAAACCAAATCTGAATCTGAATTTCAGCTGCCTTTAGCAATACATCAGGAAAACCACTAACTCATGGTGTGTTGTTCAGTATGATAAAGGATTTTTCACTATTGTCAGGGTAGATACTAATATAATTTGACACAAATGTTAAGGAGGCTGTCTTTGAAAGGTTGTACTGTCTAAAGGTTATAATACCTATCTACTGTAGTTTTCATGACCCATAACTCTTTTTCAATAGAAAGCTTCTGCATAATGTTGCATGGTCCTCTTCATGTTTTAAATCTGTTGCAGATTGTCGTCCCTATGAAATTCTCTGGTAATGGATACGTGGAGATGCGTCCCCCGAGAGACTTGGATGACCTGCGGGCGTACACCTCTCTCACCCTCTCCCTCCAGAGGCCCGAGAAACCCCCCGTCCGAGGGGACGGCACCAGGCGTCGGCGGCAGACCCAGAAGGGCGAAGACGATCTGTTTGTGCTATATCTCGGGAAAAAAAACGTGAGTGTGATTACCTGTCCTGTCAATCGTGTCAGGATACAAGCTCATTTTAGCTCGAGCCTAATAATTGTTACTCTCATTAATGCATTTACTGAATGTTCTCACAGGCATCTGGAGACTTCATCGGCATGGCTCTTCGAGATAATATCCTGCATGTCATTTATAAGCTCAATGGAGAGGAGTATGATGTCGAGACAACCAAGATCACTGAGTCCTCATCTAGCCTGGCTTTCTTTGACAAAATCGACCTTTACAGGTATAGTAACATGTATTAAAAAACAACCATTGGTATATATTCTGTTGGTTTCTTTTAGGCAGAAACAATTATTCATGTGGTTTGATTTGAATCCAGTCAACGCTGTGACTCAATCCCAGTGTAGCCACGTTAGTTCCTGGAAGCTGCCAATTTTATTACTGTCGATAAATCTTCACTTTTTAGTATTGCAAAGTAAGTGAGACATTGGTAACTCGTAAAATATGTACGAATTAGCAAAAATTGTACAAATTTGTACGAGTGAGGTCGTATGAATTCGTATGAATTAGCCACCTCGTAAAATTTGTACGAATTGCCGTAATAGGAACTGCACTGGATGTAAGTGTATGCTGATTGGTCGAAAGCATGCCATAGGAAACACCGGCACCACCTTTATAAAAAAGCCGTTTTCTTAATCAGAAAACTTGCACAGAAATATAAAGAAAGCTAATGTTAACTGCATTCACCTGTCTCCTTTGTCTGTGGCACTGTGTTCCTTTCTCAGCCTCGATGATATGTAAGACTGTGAGATTTCGTCTCTTAGCCCTCCTTTTTGCTCTTTCAATCACATTCCATTGCCGTTTATTATTAAACCCACGACACACATCAAAAACAACTCCGATCATGGCGTCCTACATCCTCCAGTTTGTGAACGCCTCGTTTAAATGACGTCATTGTCGGCAAGCTTACGTCACTTCAGAGTTCCTATTACAGCTGAAATGTAGTACTTGCATTATATTGGTAACACTTGATAAGTCAAGGGGGTCCCATTAGTTAACATTAGTTAATTTGCATTAACTAACAATAAAAAGTACTTTTGTTACAGTATTTGTTAATCTTTGTTAATTTTAGTTGAGAAAATACAACTGTTCATTGTTAGTTCATGGTCCATTACATACTATTAACAGGTACCATTTTGAATTTAATAATGTATTAGTAGCCTAAATGTTGAAATTAACATTAACTATGATTATTATATACTTTGGAACCATTTTACAGTTAATTTTACCAAGGTAGTTAACCAATGTTAACAAGTGGAACCTTATTGTGCAGGTTTACTATTATTTTGATGTACTATATGCACCTGTTTTTTTATTTGTTGCCCACCTAGAATTTATCAAGATGCACAAGTGGTTCACACACAGCAGTTCACGTCCATCAATCCGAAGCCTGCGCAGATCAAGGGAAAACTGGGAGAGCTGACGCGTAACCTGCTGGATCTCAGTCCAGATAATGTGGTCTTCTATGTAGGAGGTTATCCAGATGACTTCACGGTAAATATGCCTTTTTTCTCCTAGTGTCAATGGATTTTGTGTGATGAGCTCTTTAATTCTTGGTTAATATTTAATACATATTAATTTATTAAGTCCATTTGTCTTTGCCTTTTTTAGCCACCAGTCTCACTCAACTATGGCAAATACAATGGCTGCATTGAGTTCTCCACCTTTAATGACAAATTTATCAGTCTGTACAACTTTAAGAATGCGGTTAATATCAACACAGAAACCCCTTGCAAGAGGTAAGCTCTCAACGTGTGAATGGATTGACACTTATTTACTAATAATTAATAATTTATCAACAATAACACCAATCTTGTTAATCACACCACTACATTTGCATGTACAGCATGCAGCACTTTATAAAAATGAAAGAAAAAAATCTTCTTCTCTTTTTGTTTGCTCAGACAACTCACACTGTCAGAGTCAGATTACTTTCAAGGCACTGGTTATGCCAAAGTCCTGCTTGAAAGATTCGTCAACAATCTATTGATCCAGCAGAAAGTGCAAACCCGAGCTAAGGATGCTCTTTTGCTGTATTTAGGAGATGAGAATGATGTAAGAATTTGTTCACACCTATTGAACCTTTTTCTGTTGTGTCTTTTATACCGTTTTTGAGACCTTTTATTTATTTCTTTTCTTCATACCCAACCAGGACTTTTACTACAGTGTCTCTCTTGAGAGAGGTTACATTGTTCTACGTGGCCGGGAAAAAGATAATATTTTGGAGCCCGTCATAAGTGTAGATAAACCAAGCCTTTTTCCGGTAAGGAAGAATGAGGCTGACTTTTTCTCTAAGATACTTTACACAATAATGGCAGTGAAAATGAACTTGCACTTTTTTCTTCCGTATTTCAGGTGATAGATGTGAAAGTCTACATTATTGCAGGGAAGGAGTTTAAGGTCCGAATAGGGGACACCGAGGTCAAAAGAGTGGATGCCATTCCACAAAAGTTCAAGCACTTCTACATCGGTGGCATACCTAATGCTTTGCGTGAGAGGTCGGTGTCTTCCTGTCTTCCCGTTGTGATTACCCAAGTGATTCAGGCCTTTTCTAAGCAATCATAATGATGGGTTACTCATTCTGAATTATTTGACCCTAGATACAATATCACTACCCCTCCTCTGAAAGGGTGTGTGAAAATCGGCACTGCTGGTAATATAGTGCCAGACGTTCTGGAGAAAGTGGGGATTGGCAGAGGCTGCTCTGATGACTTACTGGTAATCAAGTTAATCTTTTATTATTTGCATTGTGCATTTAGATGAAATATGCTTGCTTGATTTGGTCGACATTACCCAAATGGGCAAATGAAACACAGAAAGGTCGAATTTCTTTTCCAGATGATCAGAAAAGCTGAATTCAGCCCAGGCAGTGCATTGGAGAAAGTCCGTGAAGACTTCAGCTTAGACGAAGTGAACCTTTCACTGGGCTTCAGGAGTACAAAACCAGACGGTGTCCTGCTGCAGAACCGCAATAATGTACACCCCTTGCACAATTACACACGCTATATGGCCAAATGCATGTGTACACTCTTCTGATTAATACTTTTGGCTTTTCAACTAATTTATACTACATCATACAATTAATTATGATTTTATGTAAAAAAAAAATCACATACATTTCAGAATGGCTTAGCATTTTCTTAAATTTTCTCCGAAACCTGCAGCACTAAATCTGACATGAACAAAACTTTGGCCAGTTGCATAAACACAGCCATTATGTGTCTTAAGAACTAGTCTGGATAACTGGGCAGTCGGTCTTACTTCTCATTACATTTCATTAGCAATTTACAAACTGCAGTAAAATATCAACCTCTCATTGTGTTTTTAACATTGGCACTGTGATTTTTCTGTGGTAGAATAATAACATTGAAATTTCCATGGAGAAAGGATATGTGGTCCTGAAATTCCAAGGCAACATGTGGAAATCTACTAAACAGTACCAGGATGGTGAATGGCATTATCTCACTGTTGTCGGACAGGGGCAACGGTAAGATTCATTTGATTTTGACATCAATTTTTGAGAAGTGTGATGATAGTATCTATAGCTACACAGGAACCATTCATTTGGCTGATAAACATGAGTCTCTTGTAAATAAGCCTTATTTTATTTTTATATATATATATTAATGTTCACCTTTGTTTTTAGAATTGAGCTTCGCATTGATGAAGATGATGTTGGACAGAGACAGAGGGACTCTTCATTTGGCGTGTATTCCTCTAGCCTACTCCTGGGCAAGGACACCTTTGAGGGCTGCATCTCCAACCTTTATCTTAGGAGGTCACTATTTCTAACACTTATTGAACCTATTATTTCTGCGCTGGAAAGTTTCCCCAATTGCCTTCATTTCTTTCTAAATTCACTTGCATAAACATTACATTATCTCTGGGTTCATAGCAGTAAAAATGTGTAATGTGTCAGCTCTTATATGTTTGTGTGTGTGTTTGCAGACCTGATTCTCTCTATAGAGCAGAGGACCTGAGTACCTACTCTTCCACAGGAGACGTGCTGTTGAGCACATGCAGTGTCACACAAAATATGTAGCAGCTCCCAACCATGGCGTAGCTGTTAGTAGGTTGGTTTATTTTTATCACCATTAAAACAGCATTACAACCTTGTTTTGTCTTAACAGCAAACTCAGTGTTCTGTTTTGTGTTTTTGTATCCAGAGATGAAGAGAACCTGACACAAACATTTTACAGGGAAATATTTGGAACCAGCGCTGTTATTTTGTCAGCACAGTCAAGCTACCCTAACCATCTACTGCGCTGCTGTTATTTTCATAATTAAAGACATTTTAATTGCATATCTGTTGTAGTGCTTATTATCATGGTGCCATAATTGATACAAAAAATGTGTAAAAGAATACAATTAAATTTTTTTTTTGGGGGGGGGGGGCTTTTTTGTGCTGCTGATATGAATAAAAATAAATTCATCAAATGAAATTGTGTACTTAAGTATTATTCAAAACATTATTTCTTTTGTCTTAACATTTTAATGAATAAATTTCCCACCAAAAACTGTCTTCAAATACTTTTTTTTTTGCTGTTACCTGTGAAGTTTAGATATAGACTACAAACCCTACACACTTTACACAGGGCTGTGAACATAAAATCAGACCAGATGAGAATTACACCTCACTGTAAAACTAAGACATGAACCAACAGTGTCATTTTTTTTTTTTTTTTGGATCAGTATTTGATCAGCAACTAAATATTGACAGATCCTGACAAAATTCTTTCTGTGGGATGAATTTTATCATTCATAATGAATTTTATTATTTTTATGTCGGGTGATTTAGAGTATATCATGCCAATAACTTGTATTGATCTTGCACTGGAATGGTTTTGTCAAATGTTTCTTCAAATTTTGACAAATTATGCTTTTTATTTTATGCGCACAATCACTCTTAATCATATGCTTAATATGTCGAAAAGGGCTCAGCTTCTTGTCTCACATTCAGTTTTAGTTACATGAATCAGGAAATTACAGCCTGTACTTTCAATTCAAAATTGTGAAATTTGACAAAAATGAGTAGTTTGCAATACTGAATAGAATTACTGATGGTCGTTTAACATAGTTGTGAGTATTTGGCAACTTGCGGTTTACCTTGCACTTTTTTGCCATACCACTGATACTGATATTATAATGATATTGAATCAAGATCAGAATCAAATCGCAAGAATTGATTTGAAATTGTGAAATTTGTGTCAAGCAATAATAAAAACAGTAGCATACCAGTCATTGTACCATGTAAACATTGTGTTGTTACTAAACTAAATAAAATTCTGTTTAGTTACCAAATATTTTGACAAAAACAATACACTTATTCCGATGCAAAGTTTTTCTTTTCTGTTTTTCTTTTTTTACATCCTCCCAATCCCAATCCCCCCATTTTATGTTACTTTCACGGTGTGGGTTTGTCTTGTCATGTTTAGTGGTTCGCTGTCTGTCTATTAGTCTTCCCAGGTGTTTCCTGTTAACCACGCCCCCTTGTTATCCTGTTTAGATCGTTTGCCCCGGTATTTAAGCCCTGTGTTTCAGTCCAGTCTTTGTGAGTTATTGTATTGTTGTAATGCTGTATGCACGCTGTCCTGTTCCTGAGTCTGGTTACCTTGTCTTTATTAAAACACTGCTGCATGTGGATCCTGCTTTTGTCTCTGCTTCAGCTGCTACATAACAGAAGAACTCACCAACACTGAATCCAGCAGCATGTTCGCCAGCGTCTCTTCTCCAGCCACCGAGCGGAGGAGAGGCCACTCTTTTGAGGGGACCCGGTTGGTCAAGTTTCGTGGGACACGTGGAGGCCTCAGTAGAGGAGGTGGTCGAGAGGAGCCCCGACACCACTGTCCACGCTGGCCATTCTTCGACCCTGGGTTGGTGATGTCCAGCCCAGGGCCCCATTTGCCGCTGGTCCCGTCCAGCCTAGAGCTTCACGTCAGCCACGTCCAGCCAGAGCTTCACGTCAGCCACGTCCAGCCAGAGCTTCACGTCAGCCACGTCCAGCCAGAGCTTCACGTCAGCCACGTCCAGCCAGAGCTTCACGTCAGCCACGTCCAGCCAGAGCTTCACGTCAGCCACGCCCAGCCAGAGCTTCACGTCAGCCACGCCCAGCCAGAGCTTCACGTCAGCCACGCCCAGCCAGAGCTTCACGTCAGCCACGCCCAGCCAGAGCTTCACGTCAGCCACGCCCAGCCAGAGCTTCACGTCAGCCACGCCCAGCCAGAGCTTCACGTCAGCCACGCCCAGCCAGAGCTTCACGTCAGCCACGCCCAGCCAGAGCTTCACGTCAGCCACGCCCAGCCAGAGCTTCACGTCAGCCACGCCCAGCCAGAGCTTCACGTCAGCCACGCCCAGCCAGAGCTTCACGTCAGCCACGCCCAGCCAGAGCTTCACGTCAGCCACGCCCAGCCAGAGCTTCACGTCAGCCACGCCCAGCCAGAGCTTCACGTCAGCCACGCCCAGCCAGAGCTTCACGTCAGCCACGCCCAGCCAGAGCTTCACGTCAGCCACGCCCAGCCAGAGCTTCACGTCAGCCACGCCCAGCCAGAGCTTCACGTCAGCCACGCCCAGCCAGAGCTTCACGTCAGCCACGCCCAGCCAGAGCTTCACGTCAGCCACGCCCAGCCAGAGCTTCACGTCAGCCACGCCCAGCCAGAGCTTCACGTCAGCCACGCCCAGCCAGAGCTTCACGTCAGCCACGCCCAGCCAGAGCTTCACGTCAGCCACGCCCAGCCAGAGCTTCACGTCAGCCACGCCCAGCCAGAGCTTCACGTCAGCCACGCCCAGCCAGAGCTTCACGTCAGCCACGCCCAGCCAGAGCTTCACGTCAGCCACGCCCAGCCAGAGCTTCACGTCAGCCACGCCCAGCCAGAGCTTCACGTCAGCCACGCCCAGCCAGAGCTTCACGTCAGCCACGCCCAGCCAGAGCTTCACGTCAGCCACGCCCAGCCAGAGCTTCACGTCAGCCACGCCCAGCCAGAGCTTCACGTCGCGCCTGCCGAGCCAGAGCTTCACGTCGCGCCTGCCGAGCCAGAGCTTCACGTCGCGCCTGCCGAGCCAGAGCTTCACGTCGCGCCTGCCGAGCCAGAGCTGGAGCCCTCTTCCCCGATCCAGAGCTTCCTTCGCCGCTGGTCCCGTCCAGTCCAGCACCCTCTCGGAGACGGAGGAGGAGGAAGAGGACTTCCCGCGTCCCGCAATACCTGAAAGTCCTCCCTGTACTTCCTGTCAGCCCAGAGTCCTCGCCGCTGGTCCCGGCCGAGCCGGAGACTGTTCACGTCACGCCTGCCGAGCCAGTGACAGTGTCTACGGACAAGATGGCCGCCTCCGAGCCAGAGTCTGTTCCTGAGCCCGAGCCAGTGTGTGTGCTGTCTGCTCCCGAGCCAGTGTGTGCTGTCTGCTGTTGTCGTTCCCGAGCCGGTGTCTGCTGTTGTCGTTCCCGAGCCGGTGTCTGCTGTTGTCGTTCCCGAGCCGGTGTCTGCTGTTGTCGTTCCCGAGCCGGTGTCTGCTGTTGTCGTCTCCGCCCTGGCCGCCCGAGGGGTCGTCTCCGCCCTGGCCGCCCGAGGGGTCGTCTCCGCCCTGGCCGCCCCGGCGAAGTCACGGTGTGGGTTTGTCTTGTCATGTTTAGTGGTTCGCTGTCTGTCTATTAGTCTTCCCAGGTGTTTCCTGTTAACCACGCCCCCTTGTTATCCTGTTTAGATCGTTTGCTCGGGTATTTAAGCCCTGTGTTTCAGTCCAGTCTTTGTGAGTTCTTGTATTGTTGTAATGCTGTATGCACACTGTCCTGTTCCTGAGTCTGGTTACCTTGTCTTTATTAAAACACTGCTGCATGTGGATCCTGCTTTTGTCTCTGCTTCAGCTGCTACATAAGTTATATTACATTTTCACTGTTTACAAAGGCAGGACGTGCCCATCTTGTCTATTTGGCTTGTTGTTTCTGATTGCACTTTAACCCCAAGGGGGAAATTCAGATCAAATCCCAGAAGGGAAAATCAAAACAAAATGAAGTTAAAACTTGTTTTGAACAATTTCTTTGTCATCTGCAGATTGATTTTAAGTAGGGGGGAAAAAATCCATTTAAATCGTAAAATGGATTTTTTTGTGAAACAAAACGGCGATTTTTTTTTCATCATGTCGCCCAGCCCTAGTTTTTGTCTAATATTTATATCATGTTATCATACATTATCACATCAGCAAGAGTGCCGTTTTCCCGTGCACAATTTCAAATGTGATATTTATTGTACATAACAATAGATGAACGATAAATGAACGTTGTGCTTTACATAAACAATATTGTCAATATTGTTTCAAAATGAAACCGTAGCAGAGTCTCCATGCAACAGACAGCTTTTTTTTTTTTTTTTACTGAAATCCGTGCTTTGAACGAATCAATTTAATGATTCAATGAACAATCACTTGCTTTTGCCGAATGAATCAGCTGTTAGAACAAATCTGTTAAAAGAATGACTCCCTCAACTTACGTATTAAGACAGTGACTTGCCGCCACCTACTGGCGGTTTTAGTTTCACATTTAAAGTCGGGGAGAGTGGGGCGATTGCAACACTTTTTACATTTCCTTCAGTTTCTCAGTGACTGTTTGTATTAGAAAGACAAAACAATATATATTAAACCCATTATATGTCACCAACCTGCCCATACTGTTGCAACATGTGTACATATGATAATATGAAAGTAATTTGTACTTAAATGGACCCTGAAAAATTGTGCAACTGTCTCCATATATGGGCCCAGCTTGTTCTGGAGGAACTGCAGAAGAAGCAGAAGTCCCAGCGTGCTCTGGAAGGACTGGTGGTGGCGGCCGGTCTGTCACCAAAGATGGTGCAAAGTCACTGTCTTTGAATTTATCATGGTTATAAGGCCAAATTCCAGTGCTGCTAAAGCCATTCTGCACATTGCCTGGTGTTCCAGCCAATGGGAGGGCCAACCTAACAATTCCAGGAATGTCGTAGATGGACATCGTCAGGCCTGTGTGACTTTTCATCCAGGTATCGCAAAATGTGTTGACATGACGTTTTAGGGGGCCATAAACGGTACGATCTAGTGGCTGTAATTTGTGGGAGTAATGGGGTGGAAACGATAGCATCACAATGCCATTTTCTCTGCAGAAATCTATTCCTCTAACAGAAAGATGGGAGGAATACTTATCAAGGATCAAGAGGACTTTAGCATCCAATGAGGCCCTCGTGTGGTGGTGGATGTTTAAGGAACTGAAGGAAATGGTCCTCCATCATCCACCCTGATTTATTGGCGGCTCCAATGCATCCAGGCGGGCCATCGCGGATGAAATGGTCCTTGAAGTTAACCCGCGGGAAAATGAACATGGGTGGAATCATGTTCCCTAATGCATTGCTTGCACATGCAACTGTTACCAGTGTTCCTCTCTCTCCGGAGGTTACTGCCCCCACCTGTCTGACGCCGCCCCCGGCAACAACATTTTCTGGTTCTTACTTTGGACAGTTGTGACCCCGGTCTCATCCATATTCCAGATGTCCTTCCCTTCAAATTTGTTTCTGTCAAGCACATTGGCAAGATTATCGTAAAACAAGGATACAGTGTGACGGTTAAAGCTTGTGTTCCGTGTGAGAATGGTAGCTTGAGGGCACCGTATAGACAGACTGGGCTGTCTTTTCATGAACCCCATAAACCAATCCCGGCCAGCCAGGGAGGACTCATTCCAGGTTTCAGGGTAGGAGCACTTGTAGTAGACAGCCAGTTGGAAGGCCAATCAACGAACCTACGAAATGGATGGTAAATGAAAATGGAGGTAGAATGGTAATTTCTCTTATCTTATTATTTCAGTCTCAATAATCAACTATAATTATCCCTTCCAGCCCTCCCTTTAAGCCTACACTCTGCTTTAATACTTTCCTCATGCTGGACTTAGCCTCACTCTCTTTTTAATAAAGCGGTAGAGGGTTGTGTGGCAAATTGAACACTGTTTTGTTAGGCTGCAAAGATTAGGTCAGCCGGAACTGGGAACACTTCCCTTAAATCCTGATGTACTCGTTACATCATAAGAAGAATGGCATCTACGCTAATTTGAGTGTCTTTGTTTATCCCGAGGTTTTCCCGCAGCCTGCCGGATCCAGCCCGTATCCAGATCTGACGAAGGACCTTCACCTGGACCCGATGACAATGCAGTGCTGAAGTGCCAACTAGCCTCTCCCTATGGAGGATCCCTTTACCACTCAACAGATAAAGCGTTGTGGGGAATTCGGTTGGCATACCTAACCGAAGTGATAAAATAAAATAAAATTCTGTATCAAAATTTATAGGCAAGACAAGTAGTTTGTTTAGGCATGGTTTGTAGGGAATTACAAACCTGCACACATATATTCAAACGCACATAACTATAGAACCAATTCTTAATGCGCATGTGAACGCCATCAGCGTTTATCACAGGTTTGCGTTTAAAGTCTGTCTAGAGAGAACGGTGTCATCTTAGCCGCCCCTAATTTAATAACAAATGATCATTTCGAACAGAAGTGAATCAATCGAAACTAACTTTAGCTGGAAAATAACATTATTCAAGAACCGCTATAAAGCCAAAACAATCTCTGTTACCTTAAATTATATGTTTATCTCTGTAAAGCTGCTTTGAAACAATCTATATTGTTAAAAGCGCTATATAAATGAAGATGACTTGACTTTTGCCACAGACCTCACTGTCCTGAGGGATAATGCGTTGCAACTGTCACACCCCCTGGCAGCCATCTTAAAACTAGCGATGCTAGCCTAACACATTTGCTGCGTCCCAATTCGCATACTATCCATCCTAAATAGTATTCGAAAATAGAATTAGTACGTCCCAAATCGTAGTATGTTGAAATGAGTGTTCCAAAGATACCCGGATGGTCTACTATTTCCGTTCAGAATCCGAAGTGCAGATCGATGCGCACTCTGACGGCTAATATTGCCCACAACTCATCGCGCGTTGGACAAGGATTCGATTAGAACTACAAACACAAGTGAAAAGTGTTAAAAAACTACAGACATGGAGGACGCGCGAGTCCAACGGTGATGTAGAGAGGTTTAGATAAAGGGGTTTGAGTGATTAATTACCAGTATCTAACCTGACGAAAATTTATTTATTCAATGTTGTCTACATTATATTGCATCTGCAGCAGCATTGTGAACTTTTGTAAAGATACGTTATCCATTAACTTTTAAATGCATCATTACATTCAAATTGCAAACACATGAGGAGAGTCTCCGCATGAAAGACCCACGACTGGCAGATGAACGTGCTTCTACAGTTCTCTCCGAAACGGTAGGGAATTAAATTAGATTGAATGGAGGATTTTAACTGTGACAAGATATTTGACAGGGCAGTTTACGGTAACAGGATGCACGCGACAGATCTGTCCGTTAAAGATGACAAAGTAGTTTGTCCCAAAGCTTGCCTACTCTTTTGCTACACACTCAAATGTATGTACTTTTTCTTCACAAAAAGAGTACATACTTTTAGGGCGTAGATAAGTAGGCGAATTGTGATACAGCGATTGGCTTGAACACATTGTACCTAAGTCTGTTAAGAAAGCAGTTAGTTGAGCAGTTTAAACAGTATGACAATTTTTTTTTTAAAGTTGTAAAAAAAGTGACTTTTTTACCTTGAATTTCAGTTCTCCCATAAGGAAGTTTAACATGTGGCTGTTAACTTCCAGAAAGAAGGAGGGGCATACTGCGCATGTGCAGTATGAGTGTCATTACTCCAGCTCATTCCTGATTGGAGAAATCATCAATGTTGCAACTTCCACATGTGTAACTGCCCCCACTCTCCCCTAACCTATTTAGAATGTTAATATTAGAAATCAGTTCTTAATATTTCAGTATATATTAATATATATTTCAACTCAATATTTAAATATTGAATAAAAAAAAAATCTCATAGCTTTATTTATGCAATTGTAAATCCAGTGTAAATACAGGTCCTTCTCAAAAAAATTGCATATTGTGATAAAGTTAATTATTTTCCATAATGTAATGATAAAAATTAAACTTTCATATATTTTAGATTCATTGCACACCAACTGAAATATTTCAGGTCTTTTATTGTTTTAATACTGATGATTTTGGCATACAGCTCATGAAAACCCCAAAATTCATATATCAAAAAATTAGCATGTCATGAAAAGGTTCTCTAAACGAGCTATTAACCTAATCATCTGAATCAACTAATTAACTCTAGAGGGAGAAGAGAAGGAAATGCCAAAATGCCTGAAGTCCAGTGTCAAGTACCCACAGTCAGTGATGGTCTGGGGTGCCATGTCAGCTGCTGGTGTTGGTCCACTGTGTTTTATCAAGGGCAGGGTCAATGCAGCTAGCTATCAGGAGATTTTTGAGCACTTCATGCTTCCACCTGCTGAAAAGCTTTATGGAGATGAAGATTTCATTTTTCAGCACGACCTGGCACCTGCTCACAGTGCCAAAACCACTGGTAAATGGTTTACTGACCATGGTATTACTGTGCTCAATTGGCCTGCCAACTCTCCTGACCTGAACCCCATAAAGAATCTGTGGGATATTGTGAAGACAAAGTTGAGAGACGCAAGACCCAACACTCTGGATGAGCTTAAGGCCGCTATCGAAGCATCCAGGGCCTCCATAACACCTCAGCAGTGCCACAGGCTGATTGCCTCCATGCCACGCCGCATTGAAGCAGTCATTTCTGCAAAAGCATTCCCGACCAAGTATTGAGTGCATAACTAAACATAATTATTTGAAGGTTGACTTTTTTTGTATTAAAAACACTTCTTTTATTGGTCGGATGAAATATGCTATTTTTTTTAAATAGGAATTTTGGGTTTTCATGAGCTGTATGCCAAAATCATCAGTATTAAAACAATAAAAGACCTGAAATATTTCAGTTGGTGTGCAATGAATCTAAAACATATGAAAGTTTAATTTTTATCATTACATTATGGAAAATAATGAACTTTATCACAATATGCTAATTTTTTGAGAAGGATCTGTATATTAAAGGAGCAGTATGTAGGATTGTGGCCAAAACTGGTACTGCAATCACTTTAAAAATACCGTAGAGCGGTGTATCCCCTCCCCCTCCCCCCTGACTCGAGGTTGCCAGATAAGTTGCAGGATTCAGCAGAAACGTTCCAATGGCAAGTGACGACGAGACGTACACAGTACGTTTTTTTTCTGTTAATTGTTTATGCTTCATGAGAGATATTTTAATAAGTAATTATGTATTTTAAAAATGTACTAATTGTCATTAGTTAAATATAATCGTAAAGATTTATGCTCGGATATGACAGTATAATCGTAAAGATGTATGCTTGTATGTGCCAGTATAATCGTAAAGATATATGCTCGTATGTGACAGACAGAACGGTAGCTGTTAGTCTAACTTGTAACGTTATTTATCTGTCATTAATGTACGGTAAGCAAGTTTTTGTCATAAGTAGGCTAACAAATAACCCAAATTTGCCACAGCAATTATAACGTGGGACAAATTCAATATCACCAATGGCTATCACAGGGTTGTTTTTCAGTCCCATCATAAAATATTGTTAGAGTAACTAAATTTCAGAGCTGCCAACTCTCACGCATTGGCCGTGAGACACCCGCATTTGAGTGGTTTCACGTGCTCACACGCCACACAGCCTTTTTCTCACGCTGAAATGTCAACTCGGTCGGTCAAATGCCTGAAAGATGAGTTTATCTATAGATTTATCTGTTGAGCCACTCGCGATCGACTAGTTATGCCGCAAATGAGTTAAAATGTCCCGGCATCTATAGCGAGGGCACATGAGACAGAGAATCCGTGTGGCGCGCGCGTGCGCACGGCAGAGAGGGAAAGCGAGCGAGAGCCCGTGTTGGAGAATGCCATCGTCCACGATATACGCGAAGAACGAATGGCGAATCATTTTTTCTGAGGTAAAGTTAGGCTTCTGTCTCAATTACATTTCAAATTGCCATAATGGGCGTGCTAATGTTGTTTTCCTCTGCGTCTCAGCATAAGGACAGAGAAACGGGCTCCTATAATGCTTTGCTAATGTTAGTATACGTCCATGTGAGCTAACGTTACGTTACTTTGCACAAACATGCATAACTTTATTCGACTGCCATGAATATATGAAATGTCCATTGACATCAAGTACAAGTTAGCCAAGCATAGATGAATCTTACCTGTCCTGGAGAAAAATAGCAACGTTGGTTGTGTTCAAATTCTTCTCCGTTTTCATTCGTCTCCATCTTTCAAAAGCATCTCCAATACAAATTCTGGTTTTATTTCGGATTTTGTCACGACGAATTTCGGATTATAACGAGGTCTTTTTGATTTAGTAACGTTAGACATTTTTATCCGACTAGAGTTAGGGTAGATTAGAGCAAAGCTGGCAACCCGGATCCCGAAACAATACTGACTTTGTGATTGGTAGATAGGTGTAGGGTGGCGCATCAGACCAAACATCAGTTGAGGGCTGCAAGTCCACTTTTTAAATGACAATATCCTAGCCATACTACTGTTGTTAGTGATATAAGTATTTGAAATGAACATGATTTCTTAATGTCTAGTGACATATCAGGGCCTTTTTATGATTAATTGAAATAAATGTCTTACATACAGCTCCTTTAATGCTAGTTCTGAATCCGCTTCTGGTGCCACCTCTGCACTGCAAAGATGGATTTTGATTTAATGATTTAATTTGACTGGTAACAGTGGTATTGTGTTATTATTCTAAAATAATTTAATTTGAATGTTAGAATTTGACATAAAAGGAGATGCATACATCTACAAATGTCCATATGTGAAAATGACCCTGGAAATCATTTTTAAGGTGGCAAATATTACCCCTTAATAAAGAAAATGTTAATTTCTGTCACTGCTGTGAACTCTGCATAGAATATGAAAAATATGAATATCTTCGTGAGTCAGCTGTCAACAACAGGCCTAAACCAGCCATATCACCAAGCACCAAAACACAATCAGTAAAATATTATCTAATTATTATCAACAAAACTTTGAAAATATTGAGACATATTTTTGACAATATTGCACACACCCTAATTGTATTCATTTTGATTTCTTCGGGTCTTAAAAAGCCTTAAATGTGCCTTTAAAAAGTGAGCAGAAACCCTGCTCTGATCATATCGATCACAAGTTCAGTATGGAGTACCGCAAAGCTCAGTAGGCTACTAGGACCGTTGCTTTTCACCCTGTACATGCTATCTGTAACGTGTAAGCAGGGACGAGGCAGAGAGAGTATCTAGATGAGAGCACAAGTTTTAATAGACAAACAACGACGTTGATGTCATGGGAACTAATGAGGGTAAATATGGTGACAAACAAGGTACAAGGCAAAACAGAAACTGAACACAGAAACAAGCAAGCACATTGACGCTTGCTAACAGATCTACCACAGGCTCAGCTCTCTCCTACTTTCACTCGTTTCTACGAGTCTACATCCCTACCAGAAGCCTACGATCGGTCAATGAGCTCGTGGTTCCATCACAGAGAGCCACACAATCACTCTCCAGAACATTCTCATTCATGGTTTTATGCTGATGGAATGATCTCCCCTATTAAGGTTCGAGCCTGGTTGGCCTCCTCTCAGTCGCCCACTCTCTAGACAGAAACAAAGTGTGTTGGCTCTTTTTAGGGCCACTGTGACAATCTGTCTTTAAAGTGAGCATATTTCAGCCTCTTATCATCATGAGAGTTGTATTATAGTCCTCCACTCTCCTGAGCTCCAGCTAGACAGTGATATCAAGTGTATTGGCCCTCCGGGGCCACTGCGATAAGCTGTCCTTGAGGTTGAGCGTAGTTTGGCCTCCTCTAATTTTAGAAAAACGTGTGTGTGTGTGTTTTGACATGTACCTGCTAACTTCTGTCGTGTGCGCTCGTGCAGGAATGTTTGTTTATGTGGGCTCAAGCACAGGTGTGTGTGTGTGTGTGTGTGTGTGTGTGTGTGTGTGTGTGTGTGTGTGTGTGTGTGTGTGTGTGTGTGTGTGTGTGTGTGTGTGTGTGTGTGTGTGTGTGTGTGTGTGTGTGTGTGTGTGTGTGTGTGTGTGTGTGTGTGTGTGTGTGTACTTGTCTACCTATCTAAGAGGGGACCTTGGTGTCGTTACACACTCACCAACAGGGGACCGCCGAGCCAAGTGGGGACATTTTTCAAGTCCCCTGTTGGTCATGCCTTAAAACATGTTAAAATCATCTAAAATACGCTCTGGTGAATTTTTTACATTTTTGACCAAGTGGGGACCTGCAAGTGTGTGTGTGTTTAAGCCCATACTCAGCAGCGCTCCTGTAGGCTGGAACAGGAACTGCAGTGGCCCATTAACACACGTCGTTCACACTTCTCTATTGTTTGAATGGCTTGCTGTCTCAGAGAGGCTCTGAAACTGTAGAGCTGCTGTTTAACTGCTGCTTAGTTAAAGAACTTACGGTAACTTTATAATAACCCCACGCTATGTATCATTAGTTAAGCATTAGTAAACAGTTAATTCAATATTTATAAAGCATTAATAGACATTAATAAGCAGTATATTAATACAGCTATAAAAGCTTTATTCTTGCTTTAAAAGCATATCTATAATGTGTTTAATTGTTGTATTTTCATACTTTATTAATGATCAATTTATAATTTTTAAATGAAGTATAGCATTATTTACAAACCAGTTATTTAGGAGTTGTCAGTGGTTCATAAGATCACTTAGAAAGTGTGAGTAAAATGATTAATAAACTATTTCAAATGTACATTCATACATTATACCGACATTTTGTAATAGGAACTTAGTGTGTTAATAAATGCTTTATTAACATGTATTTCTACTGTAATTCAGGTAGTTATAAAGCATTTGGTAGTGGTGAGTATAAGTATTTTATAAAGTGAGGACTAGTTATGCCTTGTAAAGCTTTTATAAAGGAGATTTAAAGGTTCAGTTATATATTTCTATGTTCTGTATCACAGTGTTGTGTTTGTTTCATTTTTCTGTTTAGAAGATAACTGAGTCTTTAAATCTCCTTTATAAATGCTTTATATTTTGTGATGAGCTCACAAAAATAGTTAACTGACCACTACTAAATGCTTTATAACTACCTGAATTTACTGCATTTACTTACACTTAAGTGATCTTATGAATCACTGACAAATCCCAAATAACTTGTTTGTAAATAATGCTATACTTCATTTAGAAATTATAAATTGATCATTAATAGAGTATGAAAATACAATTATTAAACAAAATATAGATATGATTCTAAATAAAGAATAAAGCATTTATACAAGAACAAAGCATGTATAGCTGTATTTATAAACTGCTCATTAATGCATATTAATGCTTTACAAATTATGAAGTAACTCTTTACTAATGCTTAACTAATTATTAATAGTGTGCAGTTATTATAAAGTGTTACCGAACTTTCAAGTATTTTCAAACATGCCCAAACATACATATATATGTAATTATATAATGTTCACACAGGCATCAGAGATCACAATATGCATAGATAAACATAAACAACTAAAAAAAGAATGACCAAACCATCAGTTATCAATAATGTACAGATTTGAATTGCTTGAGGAAAGACCATTTAAATCTACAACGGGGTAAAAAATACAGACGGCAACAGTTCAAAAGCAGAGGCGAGAAGATTCTTCTTATCATTCATATTAATATTATTTTTCTTATTTAACTCTCTTTCTTCATAGATACTTTCTATTCTTAGTTATGCAGTCCCTAACACTTTATTTGCAATTATTATGTGCCATTGTACACACACACATGCATGTAATATATATGAACAGAGCAGTGTCGCTCTACACTGGCCAAGAGGGGACCTGACCTCCATCTCTGAACGATCTCTAACCATCCAAGTGGGGACTCTCATAGCCTGCAATGAAACTGTGTGTGTGTGTGAACAATGAAGTCTGTCATAATTATGTAACACATATAAACATTATTTATATATATATATATATATATATATATATATATATATATATATATATGTGTGTGTGTGTTTGAGTGTGTGTGTGTATTTTCACACTGGCATCAGAGATCACAATAAGCATAGATAAACATATACAATATACAATTAAAAAAGAATGACCAAACCATCAGTTATCAAAAATGTAAAAAAAAAAAATTCAGGAAAGACCATTTGAATTTGTATTTCAACGGGGTAAAAAATATCGGTGGCAACAGTTCAAAAGCAGAGGCCTTGAGATATTCATATCAATCATAATATTATTTTTCTTCTTTAATGCTCTCTCTTCATAGATACTTTCTATTCTTGGTTATGCAGTCCCTAACAATTTTTTTGCCATTGTTATGTGCCATTGTACACACACACATTAATTTCTATATTACTAACAGAGCACTGTCGCTCTACACTGGCCAAGTGGGGACCTGAACGATGTTTACCTATCGAACAGGGGACTCCCATAGCCTACAATGGAACTGTGTGTGTGTGTGTGAACAGTGAAGTCTGTCTTCATTATGTAACTTTTATATATATATATAATATATATATAATGTTTATATATTATATATGTAATATGTAATTATATAATGTTTACACAGGCATCAGACACACACAAACACACACATTTCTATATTACTAACAGAGCACTGTCGCTCTACACTGGCCAAGTGGGGACCTGAACGATGTTTACCTATCGAACAGGGGACTCCCATAGCCTACAATGGAACTATGTAACTTGTGTGTATATATATATATATATATATATATATATATATATATATATGTATATGTATATATATATGTATATGTATATGTGTGTGTGTGTGTGTTCATACAGGCATCAGAGATCACAATATGCATAGATAAACATATACAATATACAATTAAAAAAGAATGACCAAACCATCAGTTATCAAAAATTAAAAAAATTAGAATTTTTTGAGGAAAGACCATTTGAATCTGTTTTTTAACGGGGTAAAAAATACCGATGGCAACAGTTCAAAAGCAGAGGCTCTTATCATTCATATTATTATTTTTCTTCTTTAACGGTCTCTCTTCATAGATACTTTCTATGCTTTCTTATGCAGTCCGTTTAGGGTTCATGGGATAAATCAAACAGAAATAGCTCTTTAAGGTAACAATTTCAGGTCACTACTTTATACAGTCAATAATGATTATATTAATCAAAATGAACTTCGCGTCCCCAGTTGGATGGTAAAGAACGACACCAGTTCTTCTGCTTTGTACATTTCTTGCCATCACAAAAACACGGTAAAGATTTTGGAGGTCAATCTCAAAATGTTCTGTTGACTTGCTGCACTGAACAATTTTACTTCATTCAGTTGAAATATATGAAGTAGGGATGTTCATTTAACATTTTGTTTTCTGACTGACAGCTGATGCTTGTTAACCAGTCATCAGCAGTTAACTGACATTATTTTATGGTTAGATTAGAATTAAATGTAATTAGAAAAGATAAGTGTCTGTGACCCATTCAAATACCTCAAAAATGTAGATTTACATGTGCAAATAGCAGCATAAACAACAGAACATGAGGATTCACACACACCGTCACATCGAGCACCCGCAGTGCTTCTGTGAACACAGTAAACCAGAATAAAAGTGTATATATAACTGTATATATATATATATATATATATATATATATATTAGTGCTGTCAGTTTAACGCGTTATTAACGGCGTTAACGCAAACACATTTTAACGGCGTCAATTTTTTTAGCGCGAGATTAACGCTCTTTTTGGCCTAGCAAACATTGTAGTTTTTTCACATGCTGTTGCAACAACTGGTAACGTTAGAAAAACAACAACACCACACCGGATAGCTAGACCGGAAACAAAACAAAACGCGGGACTAGATTTGATGGCCGAGTGCGAGCGCGGGCGGTAATGCACTCACTCTGTGTGTGCGGGTACGGGAGAATAAAACGATTCGGGACTCCCACAAACTAGAAAAATCGATGAATAAAACATAAAAACTAATACATTTTTATTCTTATGTTGTAGAAAAGCAGCAAGAACAACTAAAACAAAATAGAAACGATTTACAGGCCGATTTACAGGCCTAACGTTTTACAAAAAAACGATTTTTATGACATGTTTGCAGCGTTGAGCGATGTAGCCAATCACAGACATGTGTTGATTTCTTAAACGCAATGGCCAATCAGATGCATTTAAAATAGACTCCCCTCACTGCTCAAAACTGACTTTTTGTTCAGTGCTGAATTCTGGATATTGGCAAATCCTCTAATTAAAACAAACAAAGTGTATATATTCTGAAAGATTCATTGTGCAGTCAGCTTCATTGATAATAACAGATGTGTGAGATTGCGATGAACTGATGTCAGCTTTTTAGGAATTTTTAAAGGATTGCACTTTGTGCGCATTCAGTCATCCCAAACCATGCACTCAGTAGCCTGCTTGCTTTTATATTATAACAGTGGT
Source organism: Meda fulgida (assembly GCA_030578275.1). NCBI lineage: Eukaryota > Metazoa > Chordata > Actinopteri > Cypriniformes > Leuciscidae > Meda > Meda fulgida. Next base: position 34,358,541 of record CM060617.1, on the reverse strand, counting down.
TTGTGTGTTAATGCTTTAATAACAAATAATTGATCAGGAGCATTTATGCTGATGTGTATGGTGGCGACACGTAGGCGAAGTAGCCTACAAATAAAGTCTATTTGCGGGCGGGAGCGGGACAAAAATGTTGCGGGCGGGAGAAAGTAACATAGAAAGTAGTTGAGAACGTCAGTAATAACGACCCACGTATTAAAAAGAAATGGACGGTTTTAAATCGGGCTCGGGACGGGCTCATAATTACAGTAAATGTGTCGGGCCGGGCTCGGACACAATGCGCACGGGCTCGGGTCGGGCTTGATTTTTTGGGCCCGATCTAAGCTCTACAATGGATGACTTCAGACAGAAGCACATGGATACCACAGCTAAGAACAAACTTATTGCTGACCCACTTTTCCTTGTTGATAAGAGCATTCAAATTAGAAAAAATGATGGGACAAATAGAAATCAAGGGACATTTAGAATAGATAAAATGTGCGATTAATCGCGAGTTAACTATGGCATTAATGCGATTAAATATTTGAATCGTTTGACAGCACTAATATATATATATATATATATTTACACAACATTATTTTCAACTGAAAATTGCAAGCTTTTCATGTGTTTTGGCCGCTCATTTACACGAAAATGCCATTTTGGAGGCCTGACAATGCAAACTTTCCAACCCGGTCACACTAAATGCGTCTCTGCTTAGAAATCTTGGCTTGCTCAAAACTTTTTGTCTTTAAATGAAGTCAAAACTGAGGTGATAGTTTTCGGCCCCACTGATAATTTTAATACCACCAGCATCGAATTGAGGAGCTTCTCTGCATTCAGATCAACGCATGACAAACAAATATCTTCGGTAATTGGATCTAGTTTCTATCAACTCCGTCTTTTGTATCAAATTAAACACTTCCTATCTGACAAAACTCTAGAGATGTCTGTTCATGCTTTTATTACTTACTGCAACTCATTGTATTGCGGTATTTCCAAGTCACAAATCGCTCGCCTTCAACTGGTCCAAAATGCTGCAGCAAGATTTATTCGCAAAAGTCCTAAATATGATCACATGATGATAATGATACATTTTATTTATATTGCGCTTTTCTCCAACCCAAAACGATACAAAAACAATACACAGTACCAATATATATATATATATATATATATATATATATATATATATATATATAAAGAGATTAAAAATTGTAACATTACAAAATTTAATGACAGTACATTTCAAATACCTAAAAATGGTACATTAAGTGGTTTTGTTCAAGTCAAAATATTACTTAACATTAATGAACCAACCTACATACAATAAAACTACATTTTTGGGGGGGTTAAATCAAGCAGAAATATCACTTCAATGTAACAATTGCAGGTCACTACACACGTTAAACTGTACATGATCTAGACTCTAGATAAATGAAATGCAATCGCAGCAGTAAGTCAGGGCAATGCTTATATTTATTTCTTTGGTTTCAATTTTGAACATGTTGCAGTTCTTTTTAAAAAGGTATACATTTTGATATAATTATAAAATGATATAACATGATTTGATACTGTATATTAGCAGAAATTACACATTTTTCACTTCAGCAACAAAGTGGAGACCCTCTTTTCTGTAATGAAAGACCAATCTTATGGGTTGTGGTCTCTCAGACATTGGCCAATATCAGTAAAAAAAAAAAACATTGTTTCCTTTAGGGCTTAAATGAACCAGATTTTTTTTTACATCCTTTCACTTTTAGACAGGTGATGCTTGCAACCCGACCATAATCCATTAGCCGACAAGATTAGAATGTTATATTCTAATTAAATTAGAATGTATATATTTCTCAATACTTATCACTGTTTTAAAAGCTCTTCACTCCGTTGTCTTAACCAACTTTCAGCTTCACTGCAGTAAATTTCACATTCAAAACGCATTAAAACTACCAAAACACATCATTCATGTCTCAAAATAAGTCATTCTTTCAGAACACTAGTAAAGGTTTCACCCAACAAACAAAATTAAAAATACAAATAAAAAAACACAAACAACAGGCAGTAATGTGCACTATTTTCTGCTGTTCAGAATTCAAGGCAGTTTATTTTACATGGTTCATGTTTACATTAATGTACAAAATTATTTCCTTTTGTATAGATGGTGATGAAAATGAAAGACTAAGACTAGTGTAGGTGTTTAGTTACATCTTAATTGTTCTGATAGATTTTTTTTAGATTCAGAATATATTTCAATGTGGTATACGGTATAAAAATATTGCAAATTTCAGTCTTATTCATTTTTGTTTGAGTTGAAATGTTTTTAACTTAAATATAAGTCTTGGAAATAATATGTAAGCATGTGCAAATTGGCCTGTACAGTAAATCAAGTTCTGCTGGTCTTTGTGTTTAAGTGAGAAATGAATTCATGTAAATTGAAAGATCTCAGTTTAGCCGGACACTGATCTTGTGATCACTGTGTGAAGAGTTTCATGGTATTAATTAATCTTGAGAAGGTATTAATCTTTCAGTTTAAACACAAATGTGTACTGTAATGTAAACATTGACCATGTAACATAAAATGCTGTGAATTCGGAACAACAGAAAACAGCAGAAATATTTTATAATGCTCCAGTTATTTGTGTTTTTTGTATTTTATGAGTGAAAAGTGTGTTTGTTGGGTGAGCTTTACTAGTGTTCTGGAAGAACTGTATTAGCAGCTGTAAATGGATATTCTGACATAGGTAGTTTCATGTGTATGTAGACTCTTGTGTGTGGATTGAGTTGCTGCACATCCCCCCACACGCAATTTACATCTCAATACTTGAAGGTGTGTGTGTGTGTGTGTCATGGAGAAACCGGCCTAAAGATCTCACAACTCTAACAATACAGTTACCAATGTCCAAGAATCTGTGGAACTTCTCAAATAAACTACAATAAACTAGAGAAAACGCTGGGATTTACTCTGACAAATTAAATTACAGGTTTTTACAGTCGCTAGGACACATTTCTCAATATTTAGGTACATTTTCAAAACTCTTCACTCAGTTCTTCATTTCACATTCAAAATGCACTGACACTTCCTTCATGTGTCAAATCCCAACTCAATCTTCCAGAACACTAGTAAAGGTTTCACCCAACAAACACACTTTGTCACTCATAAAACAGAAAAAACACAAACAACAGGAGCATTACACAATATTTTCTTTTGCAAATTGCTTTTACAAAACAAGAATGGCACTACTGTTTTTAATTCACTGCAGTTTAATATTAGATTTTAGAATCAGAATATTTATTTCAATATGATATTACTGTGGAAATGTTGCAAATCTCGGTCTTATCATTTTTTGTTGTTAGGTTTTGAAAATAAGTTTAACAGTTTTAAAAAGAGTATGTAAACGTGCAAATTATCCTGTATAGAACATAAAATTCTCTTTTTTTGTAAACTCTCTTCACACAGTGATCACACCATCCGTCTATATGAGCTAAACTGTGGATTAATGCTTTGAACAATGTCATCGGATAGATTTTGTTTCATTTACATGAATTATTTTCTCTCTTAAACACAAACACTTACAGAATTTTATGTTCTATACAGGATAATTTGCACGTTTACATACTCTTTTTTAAAACTGTTAAACTTATTTTCAAAACCTAACAACAAAAACTGATAAGAAAACTGAGAAAATATTGTGTAATGCTCCTGTTTGTGTTTTTCTGTTTTATGAGTGACAAAGTGTGTTTGTTGGGTGAAACCTTTACTAGTGTTCTGGAAGATTGAGTTGGGATTTGACACATGAAGGAAGTGTCAGTGCATTTTGAATGTGAAATGAAGAACTGAGTGAAGAGTTTTGAAAATGTACCTAAATATTGAGAAATGTGTCCTAGCGACTGTAAAAACCTGTAATTTAATTTGTCAGAGTAAATCCCAGCGTTTTCTCTAGTTTATTGTAGTTTATTTGAGAAGTTCCACAGATTCTTGGACATTGGTAACTGTATTGTTAGAGTTGTGAGATCTTTAGGCCGGTTTCTCCATGACACACACACACACACCTTCAAGTATTGAGATGTAAATTGCGTGTGGGGGGATGTGCAGCAACTCAATCCACACACAAGAGTCTACATACACATGAAACTACCTATGTCAGAATATCCATTTACAGCTGCTAATACAGTTCTTCCAGAACACTAGTAAAGCTCACCCAACAAACACACTTTTCACTCATAAAATACAAAAAACACAAATAACTGGAGCATTATCAAATATTTCTGCTGTTTTCTGTTGTTCCGAATTCACAGCATTTTATGTTACATGGTCAATGTTTACATTACAGTACACATTTGTGTTTAAACTGAAAGATTAATACCTTCTCAAGATTAATTAATACCATGAAACTCTTCACACAGTGATCACAAGATCAGTGTCCGGCTAAACTGAGATCTTTCAATTTACATGAATTCATTTCTCACTTAAACACAAAGACCAGCAGAACTTGATTTACTGTACAGGCCAATTTGCACATGCTTACATATTATTTCCAAGACTTATATTTAAGTTAAAAACATTTCAACTCAAACAAAAATGAATAAGACTGAAATTTGCAATATTTTTATACCGTATACCACATTGAAATATATTCTGAATCTAAAAAAAACCTATCAGAACAATTAAGATGTAACTAAACACCTACACTAGTCTTAGTCTTTCATTTTCATCACCATCTATACAAAAGGAAATAATTGTGTACATTAATGTAAACATGAACCATGTAAAATAAACTGCCTTGAATTCTGAACAGCAGAAAATAGTGCACATTACTGCCTGTTGTTTGTGTTTTTTGATTTGTATTTTTAATTTTGTTTGTTGGGTGAAACCTTTACTAGTGTTCTGAAAGAATGACTTATTTTGAGACATGAATGATGTGTTTTGGTAGTTTTAATGCGTTTTGAATGTGAAATTTACTGCAGTGAAGCTGAAAGTTGGTTAAGACAACGGAGTGAAGAGCTTTTAAAACAGTGATAAGTATTGAGAAATATATACATTCTAATTTAATTAGAATATAACATTCTAATCTTGTCGGCTAATGGATTATGGTCGGGTTGCAAGCATCACCTGTCTAAAAGTGAAAGGATGTAAAAAAAAATCTGGTTCATTTAAGCCCTAAAGGAAACAATGTTTTTTTTTTTTACTGATATTGGCCAATGTCTGAGAGACCACAACCCATAAGATTGGTCTTTCATTACAGAAAAGAGGGTCTCCACTTTGTTGCTGAAGTGAAAAATGTGTAATTTCTGCTAATATACAGTATCAAATCATGTTATATCATTTTATAATTATATCAAAATGTATACCTTTTTAAAAAGAACTGCAACATGTTCAAAATTGAAACCAAAGAAATAAATATAAGCATTGCCCTGACTTACTGCTGCGATTGCATTTCATTTATCTCGAGTCTAGATCATGTACAGTTTAACGTGTGTAGTGACCTGCAATTGTTACATTGAAGTGATATTTCTGCTTGATTTAACCCCCCAAAAATGTAGTTTTATTGTATGTAGGTTGGTTCATTAATGTTAAGTAATATTTTGACTTGAACAAAACCACTTAATGTACCATTTTTAGGTATTTGAAATGTACTGTCATTAAATTTTGTAATGTTACAATTTTTAATCTCTTTATATATATATATATATATATATATATATTGGTACTGTGTATTGTTTTTGTATCGTTTTGGGTTGGAGAAAAGCGCAATATAAATAAAATGTATCATTATCATCATGTGATCATATTTAGGACTTTTGCGAATAAATCTTGCTGCAGCATTTTGGACCAGTTGAAGGCGAGCGATTTGTGACTTGGAAATACCGCAATACAATGAGTTGCAGTAAGTAATAAAAGCATGAACAGACATCTCTAGAGTTTTGTCAGATAGGAAGTGTTTAATTTGATACAAAAGACGGAGTTGATAGAAACTAGATCCAATTACCGAAGATATTTGTTTGTCATGCGTTGATCTGAATGCAGAGAAGCTCCTCAATTCGATGCTGGTGGTATTAAAATTATCAGTGGGGCCGAAAACTATCACCTCAGTTTTGACTTCATTTAAAGACAAAAAGTTTTGAGCAAGCCAAGATTTCTAAGCAGAGACGCATTTAGTGTGACCGGGTTGGAAAGTTTGCATTGTCAGGCCTCCAAAATGGCATTTTCGTGTAAATGAGCGGCCAAAACACATGAAAAGCTTGCAATTTTCAGTTGAAAATAATGTTGTGTAAATATATATATATATATATATTAGTGCTGTCAAACGATTCAAATATTTAATCGCATTAATGCCATAGTTAACTCGCGATTAATCGCACATTTTATCTATTCTAAATGTCCCTTGATTTCTATTTGTCCCATCATTTTTTCTAATTTGAATGCTCTTATCAACAAGGAAAAGTGGATCAGCAATAAGTTTGTTCTTAGCTGTGGTATCCATGTGCTTCTGTCTGAAGTCATCCATTGTAGAGCTTAGATCGGGCCCAAAAAATCAAGCCCGACCCGAGCCCGTGCGCATTGTGTCCGAGCCCGGCCCGACACATTTACTGTAATTATGAGCCCGTCCCGAGCCCGATTTAAAACCGTCCATTTCTTTTTAATACGTGGGTCGTTATAACTGACGTTCTCAACTACTTTCTATGTTACTTTCTCCCGCCCGCAACATTTTTGTCCCGCTCCCGCCCGCAAATAGACTTTATTTGTAGGCTACTTCGCCTACGTGTCGCCACCATACACATCAGCATAAATGCTCCTGATCAATTATTTGTTATTAAAGCATTAACACACAAACCACTGTTATAATATAAAAGCAAGCAGGCTACTGAGTGCATGGTTTGGGATGACTGAATGCGCACAAAGTGCAATCCTTTAAAAATTCCTAAAAAGCTGACATCAGTTCATCGCAATCTCACACATCTGTTATTATCAATGAAGCTGACTGCACAATGAATCTTTCAGAATATATACACTTTGTTTGTTTTAATTAGAGGATTTGCCAATATACAGAATTCAGCACTGAACAAAAAGTCAGTTTTGAGCAGTGAGGGGAGTCTATTTTAAATGCATCTGATTGGCCATTGTGTTTAAGAAATCAACACATGTCTGTGATTGGCTGCATCGCTCAACGCTGCAAACATGTCATAAAAAGTAACTCTGGCCTGTAAATCGTTTCTATTTTGTTTTAGTTGTTCTTGTTGCTTTTCTACAACATAAGAATAAAAATGTATTAGTTTTTATGTTTTATTCATCGATTTTTCTAGTTTGTGGGAGTCCCGAATCGTTTTATTCTCCCGTACCCGCACACACAGAGTGAGTGCATTACCGCCCGCGCTCGCACTCGGCCATCAAATCTAGTCCCGCGTTTTGTTTTGTTTCCGGTCTAGCTATCCGGTGTGGTGTTGTTGTTTTTCTAACGTTACCAGTTGTTGCAACAGCATGTGAAAAAACTACAATGTTTGCTAGGCCAAAAAGAGCGTTAATCTCGCGCTAAAAAAATTGACGCCGTTAAAATGTGTTTGCGTTAACGCCGTTAATAACGCGTTAAACTGACAGCACATATATATATATATATATATATATATATATATATACAGTTATATATACACTTTTATTCTGGTTTACTGTGTTCACAGAAGCACTGCGGGTGCTCGATGTGACGGTGTGTGTGAATCCTCATGTTCTGTTGTTTATGCTGCTATTTGCACATGTAAATCTACATTTTTGAGGTATTTGAATGGGTCACAGACACTTATCTTTTCTAATTACATTTAATTCTAATCTAACCATAAAATAATGTCAGTTAACTGCTGATGACTGGTTAACAAGCATCAGCTGTCAGTCAGAAAACAAAATGTTAAATGAACATCCCTACTTCATATATTTCAACTGAATGAAGTAAAATTGTTCAGTGCAGCAAGTCAACAGAACATTTTGAGATTGACCTCCAAAATCTTTACCGTGTTTTTGTGATGGCAAGAAATGTACAAAGCAGAAGAACTGGTGTCGTTCTTTACCATCCAACTGGGGACGCGAAGTTCATTTTGATTAATATAATCATTATTGACTGTATAAAGTAGTGACCTGAAATTGTTACCTTAAAGAGCTATTTCTGTTTGATTTATCCCATGAACCCTAAACGGACTGCATAAGAAAGCATAGAAAGTATCTATGAAGAGAGACCGTTAAAGAAGAAAAATAATAATATGAATGATAAGAGCCTCTGCTTTTGAACTGTTGCCATCGGTATTTTTTACCCCGTTAAAAAACAGATTCAAATGGTCTTTCCTCAAAAAATTCTAATTTTTTTAATTTTTGATAACTGATGGTTTGGTCATTCTTTTTTAATTGTATATTGTATATGTTTATCTATGCATACTGTGATCTCTGATGCCTGTATGAACACACACACACACACACACACACACACACACACACACACACACACACACACACACACACACACACACACACACACACACATATACATATATATATATATATATACACACAAGTTACATAGTTCCATTGTAGGCTATGGGAGTCCCCTGTTCGATAGGTAAACATCGTTCAGGTCCCCACTTGGCCAGTGTAGAGCGACAGTGCTCTGTTAGTAATATAGAAATGTGTGTGTTTGTGTGTGTCTGATGCCTGTGTAAACATTATATAATTACATATTACATATATAATATATAAACATTATATATATATATATTATATATATATATAAAAGTTACATAATGAAGACAGACTTCACTGTTCACACACACACACACAGTTCCATTGTAGGCTATGGGAGTCCCCTGTTCGATAGGTAAACATCGTTCAGGTCCCCACTTGGCCAGTGTAGAGCGACAGTGCTCTGTTAGTAATATAGAAATGTGTGTGTTTGTGTGTGTCTGATGCCTGTGTAAACATTATATAATTACATATTACATATATAATATATAAACATTATATATATATATATTATATATATATATAAAAGTTACATAATGAAGACAGACTTCACTGTTCACACACACACACACAGTTCCATTGTAGGCTATGGGAGTCCCCTGTTCGATAGGTAAACATCGTTCAGGTCCCCACTTGGCCAGTGTAGAGCGACAGTGCTCTGTTAGTAATATAGAAATGTGTGTGTTTGTGTGTGTCTGATGCCTGTGTAAACATTATATAATTACAGATTACATATCTAATATATAAACATTATATATATATATAATATATATATATATATAAAGTTACATAATGAAGACAGACTTTACTCTTCACACACACACACACACACACACACACACAGTTCCATTGCAGTCTATGGGAGTCCCCTGTTGGTAAGGTAGACATCGTTCAGGTCCCCACTTGGCATGTTTTTTAAAAAATAAAAAAATGCATATTTAAAGTTATATTATGAAAAAAGACCTTAAAAGAAAATTTTGTATGTCATTTTTGTTTCTTCAAAATGACTAGAAACACTAGTCCCCACTTGGCCAGTGTAGAGCGATAGTCCCCTGTTAGTAATATAGACGTGTATGTGTGCGCGCGTGTGTGTGTGTGTGTGTGAGACGGAGTTACTTTTAAGGGAATACTAACACAGTTTCATCACCTGTCACTATACTAGTGGGATCTGGTTCAAATATATATATAAACCTGTACATGAACACACAGATACACCTAGTGTATGCGCACACATAAACACACACACACACACACACACACACACACACACACATGTTGTGTTTTCATGTTTTATGGGGACTTTCCATAGACATAATGATTTTTATACTGTACAGACTGTATATTCTATTCCCTTACACTAACCCTATCCCTAAACCTACCCATCACAGGAAACATTCTGCATTTTTACATTTTCAAACAACATCACTTAGTATGATTTATAAGCTGATTTCCTCATGGGGACCAAAAAATGTTCTTTGGCTATCAAATTCTTTGGCTATCAGAAAAGACAGTAATTTGCATACTCTACTGCAACTGGATCGATTTACTGTCAATCAAATAGAGGGAAGTACCATTCTTCATCATTGGCGCTCCTTGGCTATTGATACCTGGTAACACCTCTATCATGCACCGATTGGCTCAAATGACCTGTCCATCCAAAGTTCAGGGGTCAGCGGCCATTTTGATATCAATATATTTTTTTATGTTTACATGGCAAATTAAGCTAGATCATAGAATGCGTCGAAGTTGTCACACCCTCTGTCAGCTAACTTGAAATGCTACTACTACATTCCGTGGATGTTTATTGATATATAAATGTGTTATGGACTAAATACTTCACTAAATTGGATTGTATGGACACTTTACAGTGTAACTAAACCATTTTTGTTGGAATGTAATGGATCAGAGGACTAACAGGTGGCTTCATAGGTGAGTTTCTTCCGTTTTGTGTTTGTTTATTTGGCTGTTGGTGGTCTGACAAAGACACTGATTGTTAGCTTTCCAAAAATATGTACCATGTTTACATTTTCTTTCTTTTTTTGAGTTTTGTCTTTCAAGAAGTTAAACGTGTTAAACATGCAATGTACCATGGGCTGGACATTGGAATGTTCACATATGTTCCAAAAATCACGCGAATAGTGCTTAGACCCCTGAAAAGGACCAAGTGTGAAAACACTCTAAAAAGAGGAAGGTCTGTTCTCAAACAACCTCTGATATTATTGTTGTGGTTTTCCTTGTGCTGGTCATGATGTCTCATACTTTTGACCATTAGTCTTGGGTCAACTGCCTAATGTTGACACATTCTTCCTTTAGCTAGACTCATCTTTAAAAGCTTGCATGGCCATAGAAGTACTTAGCTAGGGGTTAGTTAGCTCAAACTGAATGGAGTTTGTCTGATTTATGTTCCTGCATGTTGATCAGGAGTTATGAAATTCTGCTTCTTGATTAGTCTGAAAGATTCATTTGGGTCTGGTTCATTCTCAAATCCTACAACGGGCTGTCGCAGGCCAATGTCATTGTCGAGTTTGATACACGTACTTTAGACATCGTCATGCCAGAGGCATTCCCGAAAGTGTCTTTGGATTCAGTGTCTCGTTCCCCGTCTCATAGGTACATGTGTAACCTGAGACAATGTCCCTTGAGCTAATTTGCTACATATGCCTGCTGACCATCACTGTTTTCCTGACTTGTTATGATCTCTATACACTTGGAATTAAGTAGTAAGAAGACATTGTCAACTTGGACTAAATCCATGTCTCTGCCTGAACTGTCTCTGCCTATGAACTGCCTAGGTGTTGATACCTTCGATAGCTGCGCCAATAGCGTACAGCCTCAAATCACTGGGGTTATAAAATCTAACCCAATGCGGTTTGATAACAAGAAGTTAATAGCCAGATGCCTCATATTCTAATTAGTGATGAGTAGAGCTTGACTCTGGTCTGTGAAGAGACATTAGTGGTGTAGATTAGCTAGTTTTCTTCCATTTGCTTTTCTGTTTCTAGCTCGAAAGGTTTCAAGAGATTAAGCGACAATGGACGAACGAGATTCCAACTGTCCCTACCTGCTATATATTGAAACCAAGGCCAAGAAAACAAAATTGGCAGAACCAGCAAGGAAAGAATATCCTGCTGAGCTTGACTATAGTCTGGCACTGTAGAGAGACATGAGGGCTTTAGATTACCTGCCATCTGTCCCTACATGCTATCTAGCGAAACCACAGCCAACAACTTGGCAGAATCTGCTGGGAAAGAAGACCCTGAAGAGCCTGACTCTAGTCTGTGAAGAGACATGAGGGGTGTAGATTAGCCACGCTAATTATTTTCCATTTGTTTTTCTGTTTCTACCTCTGGAGATTTATAGAGATTATGCCAGCTCCAGTTTGAATCCAGCCTCTTATGAAGATTTCAGATGACCCAACACATGTGAAAAGATGATGCCAACCTCTGCAAGGACTTAAGATGACGCCAACTTTGAATCAACAAACAAAATTGCCATTTTTTTATTGTTAATTGAAATTTCTGTCTGTATAAAGTAATGTTTTTAACAATTAGTTGCATTGTACAAGTTATCATTTGGAAAAAAAAACGCAGTACATTTTTTATACATAATATAATTCTTGTGTTTCTGTTGTTTCCACACAGATTCCAGCAGTTTCTCTCCTTTTACCTCTAACACTCTTAGCCATCTAACACTTCTTACTCCAAACCTGAACCCTCTGACTTCCCCACTTCTCCTACCACGCCTCCTACTACTTCTGTACCTTCTTTGTCTACCTATCCCCCACACCACGTTTTCACTAGAGAGCCAACTCTGTACCTCATTGACTTACCAGCAATGAAGTTGAGCTACCAAAATTTCTAGCTGAGCTGGGTGCTAGGGTACAGATGACCGTGGACAAAAGCCAATTAACTGACCAAGCAGTTTTCTTTGCAATTTGATCAGGCAAAAGTGGCAAGAAAATGGGCAACTCTGGAAGATGCATTTAAGAAAATTAAAGACAATAACAAATCAACAGTACAAGGTGTCATCAAATGAAAGTTCTACTCTGAGATGGAAACACTGATTGGAAGTAAACATGACAACTCAGAGGTGCTGTGATGAAATAATGATGTAGATGACTGCGTCACAGAAAACTTTAGACAGCCTTGTACAAACATTTCTGGAGTAGTAGAACATGCATCTGTAATGTGGCCAAAATGCGCTTGATTTTATCTGCATTTAAAAAAATGTGTTTGTGTTCCTTTGTTATAATGGTTTAACGGAGCACTTTTGAACATTTATGCCTTTATCCTAGTTAATGTTAAGATGTGGTAGCGTTCACAGTGCCGACCAGACTGAAGTTGTTCTGTCGTTTTCTTCATGGGCACTTTGTAATTTACCAGTGTATGTTTTTAATTTTTAGTGCTTAATGTTCACAAGTTTTAGAATCCTTGCTTTGCTCATTTAATGAAGATCGTTTTTTTTCCATTTCCTTTTAAGAAATGCATGTAATAGTGTCTCTTGTTTTTATATTTTTTGGAACATTGAACAATAACTTTACAGAACAATAACTGTCATTTTAAGACACTTAGAGCCAACATCCTCTGCATCAATGTCAAGAAAGTAAAGGAAATTATCATGGACTTAGTCGTTAGGAGCCTTCATGCTCCCCTTCGCATCGGAGAAACAGCTGTCAAGGTTGTCTCCAGCTTTAAATACCTGGGGATATACATCAACAATGATCTCACTTGGCACTAACTCCATCAGCATAATAAAGAAGGCCAATCAACGGTTGTAGCGGGCTGGTTTGGGTACCAAAGTCCTCACATCCTTCGATAGGTGTGGAGAGGAGAGTATCCTCACATCATGTGTCATTGGCTACGTTTACATGCACAACTTTTGTTTCAATCGGACTGTATTCATTCCAATTGATGAATCCGAACGTAGTGTTTATATAAACGCTAAGCGTGATCGGGTTGATGTGCGCGTATATGTCACAAGCTTCAAATCGGTATAGATTTTTTGACATACGCACAATGCACGAATATCCTCCTCAGCGCTCCCCTCTGTCAATGGCGCGGGAGAAAAAGGCTACCAATCGGTCCCCCCCCCCCCTCGAAGAGGCGGTGGCCGCTCACCTCTGCCCACCCACGGCCACAGGATGGAAAGCTAAGGCTTTTCATCCGTCAAAACCATGCCACTCTACGTCAGCTCTGGCCAGTCGCGCATACACCGCCGCGGGTCAAGCTGCCTCAGCGCTCCACACAATGGCTGTCCTCCAGGTTTTCCAGGCCAAGCTTCTCCTCTCTATGGACGAGTCTGGCCCTGACCCAGAGATTTTCAGAGACCTGCGCAGCACCACTGACTGACCCTGCGAGCCACAAAATCGACAGCCTAAGCGATTGGCCGAAACATGGCAAGCTTAACAGTGCTTGAGCGCCATTTATGGCTAAACCTGACTGACATGGAGGCGGATAAGGCAGCGTTTCTGGATTCCCCTATCTCCACCTCTGGTCTGTTCGGCCCGGCTGTTAAAGGGTTTGCCGAGAACCCGAGGGTTTGGGTCTCGCTACACAGAGGCTCAGAAGGCATCACAGGCTATGCGACACTTTCTCCCAAAGCGCTCCAGGTCTGCCAAGAGCCACCGCAAGAAGGGGCTGCCTCCTCGTCAGGTAAACACAGCGCCGCCGGTCTTTCAGCCCCGACCAGCAGCTAAGAGTCCGTCACCGCTCTCGCTCGGCAAAACGTTTTTGCCGAGCACTCTCCAGTTCCTGGAGAGGCGTGGTCCCCGACCCAGAATTGTGTTGGAACCCGAGCCTCGCAAGCCTTCCTAGCAAGAGGGACAAAGAGACAGAGCTTAAGTCCCGCCGCTGCCGGAAAAAGCTCCAAAAAGTCTCTCAAACATTCCCCAGTTCCCTTTTCTCAGGCGACTGGAAATGTAAATACTGCAACAATTTGGTCTGTCACAGTACATGCACATTTGCAAACAAACGTGGTTTTTACGGCGACAGAAATAAAGAGCTATTTTCTATCTGCGTCATATGTAGGTCACGTGCCCGCTATGAAGCGTGCGCGCCCTCACACAAGCACTGTTCCCACAGTAACCGCTTCCTCAGCTCACGCTGTGAATGTAGATCACGTGCCCACTCTGAAGTCTGCACATAACCACTATGAGCACAGTTTCAAGCCCCCCCCCCAGCACAGGCTGGATGTGTTACAAGTGTAGTTCACGCGCCTACACACAAACACGGTCAACGAACCCTCAACTCTCTCCCTACGGGCAGAGACAGAGTTAATAAATGTAGAAAGTGTGCCCACACTGACGTGCGTACCACTACACATAAATACGGTCCCCACAGTATCAGTTTCCCACCATGTTTTTGCAAGGGATATGATAAAGGAGGCGCCCGCGGTTATGGGCACGCCCCTAAACATTGACACTGTCTGTACAGTGTAAACTGCACACAGCAACAGGATGGCCGGGTCCCTTTATCACAGCGACTAGCCACCAGTTTCTATTCAAACCCTAGCTATGAGGGCCAAGGCATGGGAGGCTATCCCAAACATATCAAAATGGGTGTTGAACATAATAAAACGAGGCTACTCACTACAGTTCACTCTCAGACCCCTCCTAGACCTCAGACACCCGAACAAAGCACTTATGGCGCGCCTGTTCAGAATGCTAAAGACCAAACAAATACTCACGCACATTCGGGAGATTGGTTTTTCTCAGTGGATCTGAAGGATGCCTACTTTCACATTCAGATCTCACCTCATCACAGGCCATTCCTGAGATTCGCCTTCGAAGGGCAGGCTTACCAGAACACAGTACTACCGTTCGGCCTATCCCTGGCACCTCGTGCATTTACGAAGTGTATGGACGCAGCACTTACCCCCCTGAGACAGTGGGGAGTGCATGTGTTAAATGACCTCGACGACTGGCTGATAATAGCCTGATAATAGCCCAGTCGAATGCGCAGTTAACAATACACAGATCCTGGCTCCTCAGCCATCTAGAATGTCTGGGTCTCAGAATCAACACTTCAAAGAGTACACTTTTCCCAGCCAAAAGATTTCTTTCCTGGGCATAGTGATAGACTCGCGCCTCTCAGCGGAGCGCACGCTCGTCACTCAAAGCCTAGCAGCATCTTTCAGAGCGGGCACTTGCGCTCCCCTCAAAAGATTTCAGAGGATGCTGGGTCTTATGGCTGCAGCATCATCAGTACTCCAGCTAGGACTGCAAAACATGCGTCCACTTCAACGCTGGATAAATCACTGTGTCCCAGCTCACGTGTGGCGATCTGGCCGATTACGAATCAAAGCGAACCACGGCTGCATCAAAGCCCTGGCTCCCTGGAAGATGACAGACTGGTACCAGTCTGGTGTGAGTTTGGGTGTGTTTTCAAGGAGAAAAGCGATCTCGACAGATGCCTCCAATCTAGGTTGGGGAGCCCTATACGAGGGCAGGCCCGCCTCTGGTTTTTGGACAAACCCAGAGAGGTGCATGCATATAAACTGTCTAGAGATGAAAGCAGTTGCACTAGCACTGAGTGCTTTTCTCCCATACTTGAAAGACCACCATGTCCTGGTCCGAATGGACAACATGACAGTGGTGTCATACATAATCGCCAGGGCGGGCTCAGGTCAAACAACCTACATATCATGGCCAAGAGCATCCTTATATGGGCTCAGCACAACTTGCACTCCCTGAGGTTGGCGCACGTGCCAGGCGTTTTGAACCAGGGTGCAGATATGCTATCCAGAGACAATGTTCCCCCAGGGGAGTGGTCGGTAACACTTTATTTTGATGGTCCCTTTTGAACATTCTGGTGACTATAAGTAACTTTGCAACTACATGTCAACTAACTCTCATTAGAGTATTAATAGACTGTCTGCTTAATATCTGATAACGTCCACGTCTGGCCCAGCCGCCCACTGTATGCTTTTCCTCCGGTCACGATGCTACCTCAGGTCATCGAACGGATCAGGGAGGACAGGTGTCCATTGCTACTGATAGCCCCCCTCTGGAAGACCCAGCTATGGTTCTCAGAGTTGGCACAAATGTTGAAAACAGCCTCATGGCCGATACCGCTGAGGAGAGACCTCCTCTCGCAGGCGAACGGGTTGATTTGGCATCCATATCCCGAATTGTGGGTTCTCCATGTATGGCCCCTCAACGGGTATCAGGGTGTCTCACAGATGGAGTGATGAAAACCATCACTGAAGCAAGAACGCCTTTGACTAGGCGCCTCTATGCTCAAAAATGGGTGATATTTTCGAGCCGGTGTAAAACACAGAGCCTAGACCCCTACTCATGGGAGGTGCCAAGTGTGCTCACCCTCTTACAAGAGCTTTTGGTTGCGGGTCCCACCCCCCCCACGCTCAAAGTATATGTGGCGGCCATAATAGCATCCCATGCTCTTGTGGCCGGTAAACCACTAGGAAAGAACAACCTCATTATACGCTTCCTTAGAGGAGCTAGAAGGTTGAACCCTCCAAGGCCCCCTTCTGTGCCCATCTGGGACCTTTCCACGGTCCTGGAGGCAATGAGAGGTGCTCCATTTGAGCCCCTTGGATCTGCTAAATTAAAGCATCTCTCACTCAAAACTGCTTTTCTGCTGGCGCTCACGTCAGTTAAGAGAGTAGGTGATTTGCAGGCGCTGTCAGTAAACGCCTCCTGCCTGGAGTTTGGGCCTAACGACTCCAGAGTCGTCCTCAAACCAAGACAGGGTTACGTTCCTAAAGTGCTCTCGACTCAGAGCACGTTCAGAGCACAGGTTATAGCAGTTGCCTCGGGCTATAGTAGGGTGAAGTTAGCACGCACTGCGTTTTGAAGGGGGGTCCCATAGCATAATCTAACTTACGCAATACGAGAGACCTCTCGAAAGGGAACTACTTTGGTTACTGACGTAACCTCAGTTCCCTGAGATGAGGGAACGAAGTATTGCGTAACTCGCCGTGCTATTGTGCTACTGTAATGTTGCAGTCAACCAAGTGAAAAGATAGTCTATCTGTCCAACAGTGCTTTTTCTACTTTACCACAGTAAAGAATGCAAATATAATAGGCCTAATTAAAAGCGTTCCAAAGGAAGAAACGTTTATAATCTGCTGCGAAAATGAGTGAGACGTGAGTGAAGATTTGGGAAAAGAAAATCTCATGTCCAGTGAAATAACTAATGGAAAATTGTTTAATTGGCTGATAATCGGGTGACCAGATCGCAAACCAGAATACAAAGCTTAAATGTATGGGCTCATGCACAACTCACAAATGTTTCCAAGGCTGCAATGTAACATTAAATTGCTAACCTATTATTTGTTTTGTAAACAAAGCTTTGTGCTTTACTCGTGTCATAATATTCATGGAATATTCACAGTATATTCAACAGTATT
Organism: Meda fulgida; assembly: GCA_030578275.1. Taxonomy (NCBI): domain Eukaryota; kingdom Metazoa; phylum Chordata; class Actinopteri; order Cypriniformes; family Leuciscidae; genus Meda; species Meda fulgida. Next base: position 34,340,702 of record CM060617.1, on the reverse strand, counting down.
CACATACAAAAAAATTTGTTTTGGGTGCTACTCAGCCACCGCGATGGTGATGCGGTTGTCAAGTTTACCAGTCTTATTCCTTACAAGAAATAGTAAGTTCAGTCCTTCAGTCCCTGCAGCACTGACTGTCCTCAGCTGACACCATGGCCTCGCATTTCCCACATAAGCACCTATAAAACGAAAATGTGTATCTGGAAAATGTTTATCTCTCCCTCTCTTACGTTGATGAGAAACCGCTATATATGTTAATGTTAGTGTGGACGGATATTAATGAGTGTGACATTCAAAGCTTATTAGTTTCTGTTATTGGCAAGGCAAGGCAAGGTAAGTTTATTTATATAGCACATTTCATACACAATGGTAATTCAAAGTGCTTTACATAGAAGAAATTAAAACAAAAGAAATCAGAAAAAATAAAACAGTTTAGAATAAAAGAAAATACAGAAATAATCAAATAAAATCAGAATAATTAAAACATTAAATAAAATACAGTACAAACAGTCGGACGAGCAGTGGCACAGTGCTCATTCAGTAAATGCATAGGTAAACCGATGTGTTTTGAGTCTGGATTTGAATGTGACTACTGTAGGAGCACATCGGATCTCGAGCACATCTATTGGCAAGTATCAATGCTCCTAGCTGTCCAATTCTAGCTTTGCTATTGCCTGATACATGATAATAATCTGTACAACATTGTGATCTGAGCATAGTGTTACATATCGTCAGCTAACGCTGGTCTCTCACCAAGACACCTGTCCTGTTCCCCACTGGTTCTCCTTACAACACAACTCAATCTGTCTCCTCGGACCATTGTTTTGTCTAATCCTGACCTGTCCCTGCTCTCTTGGCTGCATAGCAGGCTCATAATTGTATGGCTGTGGTCTGTCCTACGAGTAAATATTTCCTCAGCGTACGAACTTTCATTGTGATCCATCATTTTCCTATCGTTTTCTAACAGTCTTGTAAGCCTGTTTATTGGTCCAGTGAGGGTTTCCAATAATACAGGTGAAGGTCTCTGCGGGATACTGTCTTTCCTTTTACGCAACACAACAAGATTAAATGGAACACATTTCTCATATGTATTGACTCGTTATTTCATCTGACTCCATAAATGAGAAGGGTTTTGCCATGCTGCCTTTCGCAGCGCGATTTTATTCACGCTGAAAGGCAGTATGGATACCATGGTCCAGATTTTCGCCTCATTTAGGGAACCAATCACAGAACGGGGAGGGAGCAAGACGATGACGACAACTATGCACACCGAAGCAGTTTGTTTATTTCTATGGATTCGACATGGCAGCAGACACGAAGCTACCGCATGTTTATCTTGCACAAATGGCAATAGTCGCTGAACGTCATTGTTTACACAAAAATATCTTACCCATCGTCTTCTTCCTTGTCTAATTTCTGTCGCTCTACATATGTCATCTGGTATAATTGAAACGATTGCATATGAGCTACGTACAGGCGCATTTGACAGACATGCTTAGCACCCAATAAACGGCGCCAGGCAATCGTAAACCACGCCAAAAATACGAGAAAATGTACATGTGGTTCCCAGACCCAAGTCTCAACGAGAATTGGGTCTGGCGTTAGCCAGGCTAGGTTTTAATGATATCTGGGTATCATTAAAAGTGAGCGAATGTTTGATTATTCTTTTGAAACTCTTTAATTATGTTTTACCCGTTCAGATTAGGAAACTATGCCGCTTAGAGGTCCTCGCATCTTCTGCGGGTCTCACGATCACAATCTCGTCAGTTTCGTCACTAAACAGAGGTTTTTGACTAATATCTCAGACGGTCGGATTCACCCAAAACACAATCAGAGATACTTTTCGTTTAGTCCCCTTGAATTGTATACACTTGAACTTAATTCAATAGTTATACGTAGAGGTTTTGGCCCTATTATAGGTATGAGTTGACGAACAATACTTCCCTCATAATAGTTTAGACTGGCCAAGCCCGTGATTTCTCACGTACACTTATCTAAAGTTACTTTAAATTAAGACAGAGGTAAAATAGACGTACCCAAATTTAGGTTGGTCAAGTAGCACGTTAGCTACCCTAAACGGAATGCCCCGTCTCTACAAAACAAGTACACTTGAATTAGTGACAAAATATTAGCCGTCGCCAATCTGACGCAGTCTTGCAGGAGCATACGAATCCGATAATCTCCTTGGGAGAACAAACTCAGAGTCAATCAGAGTAAAATCAAACGTTTACAATTTATTGACCAGGTAATGAAGCAATAATTCAAAATCCAATTCATGAGAATAAAATCATCAGTTGATTATATCATAACATAAATCAAAGAATTCGTAGAAAATATTACCTTGCAATGAAAATTACAAACTGCGATTGTGCGGGCAGTCAACCTACAGACCCCCCGAACTTTTCTGCCCTTTTTCCTTATATACCCACACAATTCAATTGTTACCAAATGGTGATGTCTGTCATTATAATTAGATTTTGGTTGTCTATTCAGGGGCTCACACAGTGAGATCTGCCTGATTTTACATACAGGAGGTAGCTTGAATGAGGCTATTATGGGACACATCACTTTTCTCACATTTCATAACTTCTTTTAGCTTTACATCATAGTTGGGAGAATGAGACCATCCTACCAGGCGCACTGTGACACTTTAAAAGACACCAAACATGAGTAGTTACATTTTTGTACACACATAACATTGCATAAGGTTTCAGTGTATTTCAGGTGAGGAGGGGGGAGATAGTGTGGGTGAAGTGTGAGCTGCACTGTTTGCTGCGTCTCCAAAGTTCCTGTTACATATGCAGGAGGGAGTTACATATTCAAGAGATAGTTCAAGTGTTAATTCCCAGGAGAGCCTTTTGTCACATTGAGGGGTCGATTAGACATACTGGCATCAGCCTTACAGCCTCTTCCGATTTCGCATTTTTCAGATGCGGAAGTAACATTTTCTCATAACAATGACCCCAGAAGCATTAATGGCATATTTATAAGTATATATTTAAAGAATAACATTGACTCACTGGGGGCTCTAACTTTCAATATGCCCTTTAATTCTGCTGTTTAAACAAATAAAGAAGCTGTCACGATATACAAGAAACAACCAGGAGTGGAACAGAAAAGTGCAAAATGACATTAAACAAGGATTTCACAACACACACAGAAACAGACTGGGTATAAATAGACAGGTACAAACAATGTGAGTGGGAACAGCTGTGTTCAATGATCAGTGATGAGTTCAGACAAAGGGTTATGGGAAATGCAGTTCATGATGAGGTGGTGACGGTATGGGGAAGAGACCTCTAGTGGACACCCAGGGAACACCAACCAGACACTGTGACAGAAGCAATGTAGGAGAATGGTTATTATGCGCAAACAGCAGGAAACTCTGTATATTTGTGCAGTGTGCGCATGTCAAAACAATATATTCCGGTTTGCAGGTTATGTGACACATAAACGTGCACATCAACCCGATCACTTGTTTTAGCGTTCATGTAAACACTACATTCAGATTCATCAATCAGAATGGTGTCATGATGTCCGAATTGAAACAAAAGTTGTGCATGTAAACATAGCCATTTGAGCCCAAAATTCTATTACATCCCTGTGAAAGTCAGACAATACCAATCTACCCCATTTAGATATGTTTAAAACGAACATACATACTTTCATTCACCCTGCTAATAAAAAGCCATGCATGGTTTTACATGTGGATGCAGTGGCAGAATACACAGATATTGTTATAGCTGTAATTCAAAGCAGAATCAAGAACTTTGAAGTCTGAATCTCCATAAACTATGGAACAAGCTATCAGTTACTCATTTCATTATGTTCTAATGATTTTTGACTGTAAGAACTCCTACTCAGTCCTACTGCCAGAATAGTTTAGTTTGTCCCTAAATTAATGAAATAGTTTACATCACACTTTTTAATCATTAAACTTTTTCTGACTTTTAATATTTCAGTGTTCCTGTTCAACCTTAACTTCACTTTCTAATCAAATGGTTGTAGCATTTCATTAAAAAACATGAGAGGCAACAATGTGGTAGTGTCCCAATGGGGGACCATTTCTTAAATTGTTCCAGTCCCTTTGACCAGGAGAAATTCTTGCCCATTCATTCACCAGTTTGGGGAACCACTTCTTTAACAGATGTTTTAGGACAGAGATTCTCAACTCTGGCCCTCAAGGTTCGCTTTCCTCCAGAGTTTAGCTCGAACACTAATCAAACACTCAAATGAAGGCTGTGTCCTTGTAAGGCTGCATATCTCTCCTGCAACATCATCAGGTGCCACCAAAGGCCATCTAAATTAGAAGGATTCTTGGAAAGCAGCTTTCATTTTGCGTCTTTCGTTCAGCTCATTTTGAAGGATGCATTAGCTACGTCCCAATTCAGAGGCTGCATTCGAAGGCCGTCCCAATTCGAAGGCTCTTTCGAATGCGACCTACAAATACGTGCTTATCTGTGTCCCAATTTGGAGGCCGCAACCTTCTAAGGCTGCATTTGAAGGCCGATTGCGTCACACCGGCACAATAAAGGCTGTCCCTATTTGAAGGCACCTTCAAATGCGGCCTACAAATATGTCTTTTCTTTCCCCGGGCCACGAAGGATAGAATAAGCCGATTCTTCGCAGCCTAGCCTATCCCAAGATTCATTGCGCCGGTGGCGACAGGATTTTTTTCCAAAGTAAATGGTGGGTGATAGTTCTGTGGCGGCTGAAGAATACACTTATAAATGTAAGTATTGTGTTTTAATTAACTCAAATAGCTAGCGAAACAAGTGTTAAAAGCCAGTGGTTTTTCTTTCTTAAAAATGTGAACTTAAATTAAAAATGTTACCACTGCGTGACTTCATTTCCCAGATAGCATGGTGACATTGATACAATGTTGAGTTTTGATCTAAACCATCATTTTGGTTGAGATTGACATTTCAATGTTTAAAGTGTGCTGGATCAGCATTGACATTTTGATGAAAGCCAACAACACACATGGGTGGAGACAGTGACATTGAACTAACAGTGATTTGTAGTTGATGAGCACAAGATCATTTAGGCGTATATCTGCAGAACACTAGTGGGTGTTTCTCGATCAGTGGGGCGTTTTCAAACCACAATGGACATTTTCAACCGCTTTACCCGCTTTGCTGTAATCCATTGTGGGCTTGGTTTAGGGCTGGGCCTTCATGATTTTAGCAAGTCTGTTGAAAAATGGTTGAAAAACATTAAACTGTATTGTAGTTTGAAATTGACCACTGATTGGTAAACGCCCATTTTGTCTTTGCATGTGCACTTTTCAGTAGTCTAATGTTTCCTCATTAGAGAGAAAACAGGTGCATCCTATACAGACCTCTTGTTTGTTGAATCACCTGACATACAAGACTTAGGTCCTGTTTACACGAGAACGATTCCGGATGAAAACGTAAAAATATTTTATCGGATGTGCCTTTCGTTTACACGGTGACAGCGTTTTGGGGGCTTAAAAACGCAAAAAAGTGAAACCACCCTCCAGAGTGGAAATCTTAAAAACGCTCCACCGCCGCGTTCCCGTCTAAACGGTAAAAACTCAAATCTGCTCTCGTCGCGTACGCATTTACGTCACAGCCATGCGCCAGTACAGGAAAATAACAACCAACATGTCGGATTATTTCTATACGTCGGACCTTCAAGTTGCCCTCGCAGCTCTGATAAACATACAAGAGTCTTTTCAGCAGTTGTACAAAATATTCTCAGATATTGGTGGTGTTGTGTAAGTGCTTCACATCGCCACCTAGCCGCCTGGAGTGCATACTACATCGAATTTCACACACTTTTGCGGCACCATATGCACGTGGATCCCCCCCCCCCCCCCCATAACGCTCGTCTAAACGCAGAATATAAAGTGATAACGCAACGCCACTTTTGCGTTTTCTCTTCAGATCGTTTCCGTGTAAACATAGCCTTAGCAGAGTTTCAAACAATGATGCATCTACCTTATTTCTCTGTTCCTTTGTTTTGCATGCTTATTTGCGTTTGATTTGTGTTGTTACTCACTGTAATTAGATTACAAAGTTATTTTTCTACATTCTTAAAAAATGCATCTTGCTTTAGTAAAGTTATTAGGAATTTCCTGAATAAAGTTATGTCATTTAACACATTTCTTAATGTGCAAGAGACATGAACATGAGCAAGAATGTTAACATAGCCCATGTCTTGTATCGGTCAGTGTTTGCACACATTGCTCCTTTAGTAGGAGTGAAGGCAGATGAAGATGGACAATTAAAAAAGCACCCTCCTGATAATACTGACACTGATCATACACTGAGTTGTTGTCGACAGCATAATCACCTGACCTGGGACTTGATGATATCCTGTATCTAATCACTGCTTAATCAGGTAATCATTTATATTCCTGAATCTGTATTAAATTTGAGAAATAACTGATTTCCATTCAGTTTAGCTTGTTTCCACTGAAACACAAAAAAAAACATTTAGTGTTTATTAGGAAAGTGACTGACTTGGCTATTTTGTGATATTTAAAGAGATTAGGGTCTACATAATGTGAAACTGCAGCTTTAAAGGGATAGTTCAGCCTGAAATTAAAATTCTGTAATCATTTACTCACCCTCAAGTTGTTCCAAACCTGTGTGAATGTCTTTCTTCTGCTGCACACAAGAGAAGATAGAGTGAAGGATGTTGGCAAACAGACAGTTGATGTTAGCCATTGACTTCCATGGTATTTATTTCCTACTATGGAAATCAATGGCCACCGTCAACTGTCTGTTTACCGACATTCTTTAAAATATCTTATTTTGTGTTCAAAAGAAGAAAGAAACTCATACAGGTTTGGAACAACTTGAGGGTGAGTAAATGATTACAGAATTTTCATTTCGGATTGAACTATCTCTTTACAGAAATTTTCATTGAAAAAAAACTAAGATCTTTTTTATTCTACAAGATAAAAGTGTTATTTGAACGCTGTAGTTTCACAGAAAATGAACTGAGAAATGTAATGGCTATTATTCCTCTTCATGAAGAGTTTAGCTCCAGCACCTGGAAGTGTTCATTGATCTGATGACCTTGATTATCTGCCTCAGGTGTGTTTAATTAGCGCTGGAGATAAATCCGACACCCCTGCTAGCGCTTTCTTTTGATATTAAAGCATTCATAGAAATAAATAAACAGATTTTTACGATACTATAATCGTAGTTAGAATATTTTATTTTCAGTGACTTATAATCATATTGTGTTTAGTATATTAACATTATTGAGTGTGACTGTATGTATGACAACTGATTTGACTCGTTCTTGAGTAACATCATGCTTTCTTTTTCAGATTTCAGAGAACCCAAAGGAAAAGGGGCAGAAGTCGGATGCAAGACAGATTTTTAAAAACCTGAACCGCTGGACCTGTAGTTATGATGAAATCAGACTTCTGAAGCCAATTTTATTTTTAAAGGTTGAAATGCTTTTGTCCTATTTCTCCCCCTTTCTTTTTATTATATTTGTTGTCATTGATTGATTGAATAAAATAAATTGACTCAACTGCTGGAAAGGTGTCGTTTATGTTTTAAAAGGTTTTCAACAAATTTTGAAATGGTCAGGAATCTGTTGACGCACCATTGAAGTGTGATTGAAATATTAATGTTGTTTCAACCTTAATTGGTACATCAGATGGCAACATTGTTTGACATTCCTTTTCAGTCTTTCAACAAAATGTATTTAGAATCAACATCACATTGTAACATTGATCAAACCATATTACCAAAGATTATTTTTTGTTAATTTCAGTGTTAATTCAACAGCAGTGATGTAGATTCAACATCATAGTAACGTTGATTCAATAGCATTACCATTGATTTTTTTGTTCAACATAGTTTCAACATTAACTGAGGGTGCAAAAGTGATGTTGATAAAATATCACTTTGTAATGTTGAATTAAAACTATTACCCGTTGAATTCCCAACATTATTTCAACATTAACTGAGGGTGCAAGAGTGATATTAAAGCAACATTACTTTGTAACATTAATTCAATGCAATTAGCGTTGACGCATCAACACTGAGTCAACATTGTTTCAATGATTACATGCTATCTGGGTTTTTTAGGTGGTCTGAGGCAAAACTTCTAATATTTAGTTTGTTTTAGGGAGCAAGGAGCAGACAGCTCAATTTATTAAAATGAGGGCCGAAACTGATGATTTATTTACCGGGGCCAAAAACTCAGCCAGCGTGGCTTGGAGGTAAGGGCAGTTTCCACTAGACTCTCTTGTGTATTATAACAACAAGCCTTCACCCTATTCAAAGCTCACAACAAGAAGACAGCCAGTAGATAAGCCAATAGTCATTAACTTTGCTGTTGTTGTAGTGCTGTCATAAAATACATGTCTACAAATGTTTTAACCAAACTTGAGGATCCAGAAATATGATATCTGGAGTATTTTGTATGCATGTCCTGCTGTTATATTTTCATCTGTTTAAGATTACAGCCCTCTCTTAATATTTTTCACAAGTGTTTCCTTTTTTTCTTGTTTTAGAACAATACTGGGGAAAATGGGCCTGCTGGGGAAGGTCACTTCCTTCCAGGCCAAAAAGAAATGGGAGAACTTAAAAAGAAAATACAAAGTATGCAAATTAATAGACACATCTTTGCTGAAAGTTGTTGTGCTGTTGTTGTTAACAGGTGTGGTTTATTTGCTCTACCTTAGGATTGCAAGTGTCCTGGCACAGTTGAGGGAGTGAGTGGGAAACCCACTGCTGAAACTTGGCCGTGGTTTGTCCTCATGGATGAAGTGTTGGGACAGAGGCATTCCAACAAACCCCCTGTCCTCATTACCTCAATCCCTGAGGACACATCAGGGCCAAGTTCAGTAATGGATGACCAAGATGAGGAGGAGCCAGAGCCAGCACCAACACCAGCCAAGAGGAAAAGAGACCGAGAGCATGAGCTGATCGAGCTAATCAGGGAGGACATGACGTTTCAGAGAGAGACAGAGGAGAGGAGATCACAGGAGCGCAGGGAGAGAATGGACAGACTGTTTTCTCTTCTTGAGAGAATGGTTGAGAAATACATTTTAAATTAACAGTACGGAAGAAAACTACATTTCTGTGCACTGTTATTAAGCTGAGCAGGGAGAATGTGGTGGTGCTGCTGGACATGGATGGGCTCAGGGTGTCAGTGTGACATCATCTGGGATGAGTGCATATTTCCACTGTGTTGTCTACCAACAAGTTTGCTTCCATGTCGCTGAGATGTTTTCAGAAAGAGGGAAGGATAAAGGAAATTAACCTATCCTCAAAAATCAAACCCTAAAATATTTGGAACATGTAAAACCATTCTATGACAATTGTTTTCTTAGGCATAGTAGCTTTACAATTCTTGTACTTGCCTGTTACAAATAGTCGTGGTCAATGTGTACGTCCTCCTAGGTGTCACACTGTAAAAATGCTACAAGTCAATGCTAACTTAGTTCAAAACCTAAGTTAAATATACTTAAAATATCAAAAGCATATATTCTGCCAGTGTTTTACTTTTTTATTCGATTTTATTTCATATATTACTGCTGCATTACTCAGCATGTTGCATTTTACTGCATATGTTTAAGGTTGGTTAATTTGAACATTTAATACCTTTTATTACCTTATTTACTGTTGGGTAGTTTGGGTATAAAACTCTGTTGTATTGTTTTCATGTTATCACTGTGAAGCCGCTTTGACACAATCTGTATTGTAAAAAGCACTATATAAATAAAGATGACTTGACTTGCTGAAGCTCAAACATGCTGCGTAACACGAGAATAACCTAAATTAAATTAGAATAATTCCGAAGTCTAAAATTAAATCTGTTCAGCGTATAAAGCGATCGTGTCTCTTCAGCAAATTTGGAAGCTGGACTATTTAAAAGAGCTTGGAGTGTGTGCAAGGCCACAGTTTCATACAATTAAATGTTTCAGGCAGTAAAACACTCAAATTATCGGCCTTGTGTGACACACTGGACAGTGCAGAACAAACATATTTTCTTCAACAACCTATCGAATAGTTCAGTGCAAGCCATTTTTGACCAAAAAGCTTGCAGGACACAGTGGGAAAACGGCCCAGTAATCAAGGTCTTCAGAGGGGAATTGGGCTAGGATGGTTACAGCGTCCCTATTAGAACTGCACTGTTTATAAAGGATTAAACTTCAATATTAAAACAATTTTTGCACATGTTCACGTTCAAGGCCAAATCAAGCATCGTAAATTATATATTTTTTGTTTATTCCTCTCTGAAATGCATTATTTCACCACCTTTTGACAAGATATCCCTTAAAGGTGCAGTAAGCTAATATTTGAAATCAGCCCAAACAAACTGCAGGAACATGCAATGCAAGAGTGGCTGTCTCTTTATCATAGGCATAGCCCTGTTTCATAGTGACTTTAACTGTGTAATTATCAATCTAAGTGAAATCTAAGAGTGTGATTTCCGATGTTAACTGGACCCCAGCCTATTTATATACTTATATAAATGTTTTCAATCAATATTAATTAGGAGAATCGCTTGAAACCCTTTGGGGAAAAACAAGCTGATCCAGTTGGATGTGCTTTTGAAAAACAGTCCAGAGGTTTGGCCAGGCTTTGTGGACAATGCCAATCAGAGTGAGCCAGAACTGATTGCTGGGAGAAATGCTCAGTTTTCACTGAATACATCATTTTGACACAGATGTGATTTTTAGGATTTTTTTTTTCCCTTTTCACTTTTACAGTCATTAATAAACACACCTTCATAAAATAATCTCCAGGACTTGTAGAGAGTCCAGTCCATGGTAAATTAACTTCTTTTTTTATAAGGGCACTCCAACATGTTTCATGTAGGCCTGCTTTTTTATTCATGGAGATGATGGTTGAATTTGAATATAGAACCGTTTTTTTATGATACTACATTAAAAACTACTGTATTAATGAGAATACCGGCATACCTTAATGCTAAAATACAAATCTTAATTTCCTAAACTTAGGCTTTAAATTGAAATGTAGAGATCCAGAGTTTTCATCAAATGTTTTGACACAATCAAAATGTTGTGGCGCAATGTTGTGATGTTTTGTCTTTTTTTACAAAATGAAATGAACAATCACACATCTGGCAGGACTACTGAATTGTTATTGTTATATTATTTGTCATTTGCAAAAATATTTATTTTTCATTTGTTTACTTGCATTATTGTCTCTAGCCAATCAAGCTATTCAAAAGCCCAGTCACAATCAACAATATACAAATAATATAAAATTACTGAAACACATAAATAAGAAATAACACAGGATATCAGTGTGTTTTTACTTCCCTTCTCTCTGAGCTCACTCCATTGTAATTGCGTTGTATTGTTTAGCAAATTTGACAGTGTATGAAATTCAGATGACAATCATTTTGCATTTCAACAAAATAGATTGTATTTGATTTTTATATTATATATTTATTTTTATAGATTTTTATATTCATATTTTAATTTGAGAAACTGATAGTTATGAATGTTTATATCATGTGTTTGAGTACACTACACGGACTTTTATTTTGCCTCTGTAGCAGTCTATGCTCTGTCCGCGTTTAGGTCATTGCGTGACGTCATGGTCACATGGCTGCGCCTCGGCTGCGAGAAGGTTTGTATAAGGGCTTCATTTAAGGTCTATAGACAAACATAACGCCTTCATAATCCGCTAGAAGTCGTATAAATGCGCTCCAACAACATCATATTACTGACTTAATACTGTCATTGAAAACATTTAGCGTTGTATGATCACATGAATGGACATTATTTCTATTGAATGTAATACAGCAATGCTTCACTCGAAGAGCTGCATGATCTCATAAATTGCACATTTATGAATTTTACGTACCTTTCTTTATTGCTGATCATATTGATGCATTCCTGTTCTTTCATGAAGGTTGATATGATGAATTGGTGCATCTGTCATCACATTACGTCAACGTTTTGGATGGAAAAAGACATGAATTCTGTAGCCTATGATCACTGAATGATAAGCTGCTGGTCATCAAGTCCATCGTTAATGTATGATCTCGTTTCAGTTCAGAATTTAAGTATTTACTTTAAATCTATTTCATTAAACTTTAGTAAAGGTTTATTATATTAAAAGTTATTTCTATTCAGGGTTGGTTTTCCCCATGAAACAAACAGTTTTGGATGGATTGGCCTTTACATATATAGTTTGAACACTTTATTTACAAAATATGAATCTCCAACGTGTGTTTACGAGGGTTATGGTTGCATTGGAGATTAATATTTTGCATCTGGTGGGTTTGCGGCCAAAAAGCACTTTTTTTTTGTATCATCTGACCACACGAGTCACGTTTGTATTCCAGTCGTGTCTGACAACTGAATATGCTGGAGTTTGTTTTTGGATGAGAGCAAAACCCTCACAAACCACTTGTGGTGATGTAGGTGCGGTTTGATAAGGCTTTCTGACCCCAAGACCCACTCAGACTTTCCTCCTCACTGTGCATTAGGCTGATATAGACACACATCCTCTTCCAGGAAGATTTATAACAGTTCCTGTTGATGGGAACACAATTAATTATTGCCCAACAAGCTCAACGATCTTTTGCTGCACATCTTTGGTTTTACTCATTGTAATGGATGATTAAGGGAATCTGGCCTTTGTGTTTCCTCAGATTTGAACTCTTGTGCAACAAGAAGTCACGACTGGATAATTTAATGTTCCTGGTCTTTCAATTCTACTCTAATTTGGCAAAATATCTTTGTGTTTATTCGCATCAGTTTCCACCATGATATTGATGAGTTCCACTGCTATATCTGAAGATATGGTGTATTGCAAGATATCATCTAAAGATGTGAGTATTTTCTCCTTATTTCTTCTATAGCCATGTTTCTAAAGTTGCGCATGTATCTCTCTAGACATGTTTCCATCCAAAGTTGTAAATGTAACTTGTGCGCACAATTGGAATATTGCATAAGACATTTTGCGAAGAGAACAAAATCGCGATTCCCTGATAAACTATCGATAAATATCACTAAGAAAAATGGAAGTCGATGCTGTAGATGCCGCTGTAGCCTATATAATAATTTGCATATATATATTAGTCGTCAGAGCGCGCAGACGAAATGCAATAAACACGGTCATGTTAACTTGCTTTCTGAGGCGGATGGCCGTTTGGGAACGCAGTCGTGTAAAACCGTTCTAGGAGGGAATTATACTGAACTACTTTGACGAGGCATTTCAGAACAACCAAAAGAGACACTGCAATGAGATGGGCCAGTTTGGCCTTCCCATTGCAAAGTCACATGTCTTTTTTGATGCGCATTAAGGAATTTATTCGGTAAATGTGTTTCCATCCTAGTTTATGTGCATGTTTTCTTATCGGTTAAAACATTTGACTCAGTTGAGGGCATATGTTTTTTTATATTGTATGCACATCTTGGCATATTCATCCAGCTTTTTTTTTTAATGCAATATTCCAAAATGCGCATAAAAATAGGTGGATGGAAACAAAGCATCTGTCTAATAGACTGGTTGAAGTGTGTGTGAGGATATTTGTGCTGTTTGAGTTCTTTAATAATCAGCTATACAGATTTTTTGTTCTATTTTTAATGACCAGTGTCGATATCACATAATTTAATTAAAACAAAAAACACAACATTATATTTACTAAAATAATTCATGCAAATGTATCAATTTAAAAAAAAGAATGTACATGATAAAATCTGTAAATAAACAAGTGTATAGCCCTACTTCAGATGCTTCTCCTTGATTATGTTGAGTAATCCTCTATTTTTTTTTAATTCAGAGAGCAAACAGCCCATCTTGTTGGCTGAGGCAGTATCAGCTCATATCAGCTGTGAGAGGCCTTTCTTTATATAAAGATGAAGAACATATTTAAACAGTGCTGAGGTGCTTAACAGGCATTTAATAAGCCTTTATTAGAAATCAGATGAGGTGTTCTTAGAAATTAGATGAGGTGAGTTTATCGGATGGGCTGACACATCGACAGTGACGTGAAGCTCATGCTCATATTGTTACGAAGCACAAAGCATGGCTCCTGGACCTTCGAGGACACATTTACAGATCTGCAGGCTCAGTGTGTTTGTAGGATTGGGCTTAATAAATGTATAGGGGTGTGCTTTAGGGACAGGGACAAGTAGGTCCCATCTATTTATGATTTAATAAATGTCCACTCAATAACTTGTTATTATTACATACTATGATATAGTATACTATAACTATTTGTCATAATGCAGCACTATAACAAATATTTTAGCAATTTAGTTATTTCAACTTATATTTTTGAGTAGAGATAACTAGATTGTCCAGACAACAAGAAATCTTAAGTTTTCTTGTCCTCAACTAGACTGAAAGTTGAATGAACAAGTAAAATTGTTATTTTAACTCAAAAATGTATGTTTAAACAACTGCACTAGATTTTCAGTTGAATTAACAAGTATACTTGTTATTTTAACTTATAAATGTAAGTTGAAACAACTGCACTACATTTTCTGCAGGTTTTACTTCAACTATACTCTAATGCTTTGATAGTAAACTAAACTTAATTTATCTATCTATCTTGCAGTCTGGTAGACTGCATGGTCTTAAAACCTAAACTTCAAACTTTTAAAACCGCTTCAAACATAAATCTTCAACTTCAACAAAGTTTTTACAATTATGAGCACGGATTCATTAAATTACACAAAAAAAATTCCTTACACGTGTCTTCAGAAGAAATAGACTGATACACAGTAAGTGTGACATTTTATATAGTGAAAGTGATTGTTGCGAGTTTTTAGTTCATAATAAGCGTTTCATAGTCTTCTGTTAACAAATAATATAATAATAAATCATAAGTAAAAGTATTTTTTTCAGAATTATTCACAGCAAAAACTCCAGTGTTAAATGAACTCTCCTGGGAGTTTATATGGCTTGTTAAAGTTGGGAGTGTTAAAGTTAAAGAGCTAATTAAGTGAATCATTGAGTGATGATTGACCATTATTGAAGACACCTGATGTTAACAAGCAGAATCACCAAAGGAGAAAATCTAACTTTTTAAGCCACCATTATGGTGATCAGTGTTTGCTTTAGTTGGTCTTGTGACCCTTAAATTGTTAACATTATATTTTGTTTCGGCTGTTGTGTTTGAGTTATAACTGCCAAATAACCGAAGAGAAAAGGTGATCAGACATTGTTGGTTATGTTTTGACATAATCATCACTTGACTTGCATCACAAAGTTCATTTAAAGTCTTATCTCTGACTTTAAATGTATAATGTTGATTACAACATCACAGTGATTCTACAGTACAAGATCTAGAAATGTCTGAATAATCGAAAAGATTTCTTAAAATTTGTTCTGATAAAAAAAAATGTTTTAAATGTACACAGACATAAAGAATCAGACAGACATGTATGAATCTCAACAATGGTGACAAACAGAATATTCAATTTGGAAAGGGATATTACTAAGACATTTCAGATCATAATTTATTCATAACGCAATGCATGGTGGGAGCCATGAATGAGTTTTGATTGGTGGCACCCAGATTGCACTGCAACATGCTTTATAATTGTCACCATTGTTGAGATTCACAGGCTGATTATTGATGTCAGTGTGTCTAAATAAAATCATTTTTCAGAGTGTTTTGATCAGAAAAACTTTTAAGAAATATTTTGGACTATATTAAAAAAGCTTGAATATCATCTGCTATAGAATCACTAAAAAACTCTCAAGTAATGAGTATGTTAAAACAGAACCAACACCCTCAGAATCACCTTTTCTCTTTGATCATCTGGCAGTTATAACTCATATACAACTGCCAAACAAAATCTAATGTTAACAGTTTAAGGGTCACGAGCCCAACTAAAGCAAACACTGATCACTATAATGGTGGCTAAAAATTTGATTTTCAAAACACCACTTTAGTTGGCTGAACTTATTGGATGTAGTTTAGAAAACTTAACTTTAGTTGGCCGAACTTATTGGATGTAGTTTAGAAAACTTAACTTTAGTTGGCCAAACTTAGATTCAAAGTTTACTTAAGTAAATTAAATCAGTTCATTGTACTTTATAATATGTCAGGTAAACCTTTCCAAATTTGTCAGGGACACTTTTCAAAATAAGTTAGTTAAACTCAAAAAAAAAAAAAAACCCATGCAAAAAGATAACACAAAATAATGAGTTAAGTCAACAAACATTTTTTTACAGTGAGGGCTCCAGATTTGAGAGGGGTGGCACTGGGCCTTAATTTGGTCATATGGTGGGGTATTACAGAAACACTGAAACTATGTACAAGCGTGTTTAAAGCATTAATACACTCATTTCAAATACAGATAATTTACATCATTTATTTGTAACAACTTGACCGTGCTGTTGACATATATTTAACTTATTGTAAGCAACTTTTAAGCTGTTGTAAGCAACTTGACCTTAACAGACTTGTGTAAAGATGTCACATGTTTGTGCTGTAATCAGTTCTGGGACTCTTATACTTATTCTGATGAGGTCTGGGTTGAGACATGACCTCAAGTCAGACTCGATCCGCTTCTGTGCTGAAAAGCCTCTCGCACACCAACATATGAACTTACTGAAGGATGTTTTAAAGAATAAGACCGATAAGATGGTTGTGAGATGTTTTGAGTAACAGCATAAATGTGATTATTATAAAAATGATGTAAATACTTAGGTTAGAGCAGTATGATCCCACAGTCTGAGGTTACTCTTATCCATGAGACTGTGATCATTGTTTTCAGTGTCTGACACTCCTATTTAGCTCGATCATGGTCACATCCATTTCAAATAATAAAATGAGAGATGCTTAGCATTGTGGATCAAGGCTGAAGAGATTGGCTTGGCTCCATAGAAGTTGCCTTTCCAGGACAGGAGAAAAATTCTTGTATATAAAATCAAGATCTTCTGTTGAGTTGCACTTTCTCAGTCGGTAACATTACATTTACATTCGATAATCATGAAAACAAATCTCAGAGAACGGTTGACTATGTACCAATGTGTAATTAGACCAAAGGTTCATTTTGCGCCGGAGTTGTCCTTTAAAGGCATAGTTACTTATTGTCCATTCTTCTTTGAATTTTCAGTCTACATTGTCTCTGTATCAAAATGTCATCATGTTCATGATCAGACATACACCTGCATCAGTGTCCTTATTTGCATATAAATATAGATTAATAAGTAAATAAATAATGCATTAATTAGACTTGATTAAACAAGTGCGCATATACGGTGCTGGTTCATGTTTAGTTCTAGACTTGGGGCCGGCAAGTAAGTTTGGCATTTTGTGCCACTAGATAAAGGATAAATTTAAGAAATGAATTGATTAAAAATGCAACTCGATTTGCCTGTGACAGACTGTTACAATGTCTTTTGTAACTGGCAGTGAGCTATTAAACTGTGTTAAATCCTGCAGTAGGACAGTCATTAACAAAAAGCCACATCTGTGTGGCGGTGTCTGGGTTTTACACTGAATGAATGAATAAAGCAGTAGTGACACGTAACCTGGCAAGTATCTTTATTCACCAACTTGCAATACAGACCGCCTTGCTAAAACACACATACGTGGGAGATGCAGAATGGATAAAAATAACTAAAAAAATAAGTGTACTTGAATAATTCCATTAATGGCATGTTTGAGTCATGCACTTATTTCCTCTTTCCATATTGTGAATAATAAATGTATATTATTTTAATTTGCTTGTAACACAATGGAGCCTAACTTATTGTAACAATTATTTGACGTACCCTACTTTTACTCTCAGAATTATTCATTGGCATCCTCAAGTACTAAACTGCATTTTTTTTTTTGTATTATTGAGGTATACGCTATTACACCTTGTGCAGAGTGATGTTAACATTTAAGCTAGCTGGTGACAGAAAAGGCCACTATCAAAGAGTCTAAAGAGGAAAGTTGACAGCGAAAATATGGCATACAAAGTAGAATGGAATAGATATGTGTTCATCCTACCAGAGCCCGTTTACGGAGAGCCTGGCCACTCCCTATTAAAGGGACACTAAGTAAGAATTACTCCCATCTAGCGGTGAAATTGTATTTTGCATTCAAACGAATTGTGCTCTCCAACGCCTCACGTTTTCAAATGCGTGTTGCATCTACGGTAGCCGTTATGTACCAAAAAGCTATGACAGGATGTCTTCTAATAGCACTTCGTCGAGTTTTCCCTCGGGTGAACAGGTTTGTTATTTCAAACAAACTTCAAATTGACACAACGAACAAACGAATGTTACAGTACGAAGTAATGAGTGTCAAAAACATGAACTATTGTAATTATGCCTTGTTTACTCGTTATATTTTTTTGAAGTATGTGCATTGTTAGATATCATCATCAGATGATTCAACAGTAGGGAGAGGAAGAAGTAACGTTAGAGGTAGAGGAAGAGGACAGAGAGGCAGTGGATCAGTGGGATCTAGACGAGGAGGTGGACGACAAGGAAGAGGAGGAGAGTGAGTGTCAATACAACGACGACAAAGATGCCCGGCAGCTACAAGAGCTACATACAGAATTCATGCGTCTGTATTATTCAATGTGAGGTCACAGTATAAATGATAAATAACAGAAAATATCAGATAACATAAAAATTGAAGTAGAGTTAGCTATGCAAACAATGCAAGAACAATCAAATGCTCTATTAAAATATATTTGTATCGAATTTTTAGCTTACAAAAGTAAACTTATAAACTTTTGCCTTCTCTATACTCAATATCTGCTATTCATCAAAGAGCCCTTTTAACTGTAAATGTTCTTCTGTCTATATAATAAAGTAAACAACCAAGCAATTAAAAAAAAACTTGTAATTAAGACTAACATTGATTTACCTGTCGAGGAGAAAGCAGGACTTCAGCGTCTCTTTTGAATTCTTTCTCCTGCATTAGCTCTTTCCACCGGGGAAAATCAATCCCGACCTTCACTCGTGTTTTTTGTATCCTCCGGTCACGTTTCCTTTTACGATAATTTTTGGTCTGTTTTGGCGAAGAGGATTTCTTATCCAGTGGCTCGGCATAGGTATGGTCCGCCATTAAAAATAAAAGTGACAAGCGCCTCTCACTGCTCTGCTCCTCCGTTTCTGCTGCTTTCAGTTACGTCACGCTGGCTCTGAACGAAAACGCGTTGTGGAAACGCGTTGGCGTACTTTTTGTCCCTCTCTGCTATTATAGTTTTTCAAGATGGCGGAACTACATGGAAGCCTCCGTGGACTTACCCGTCCCATGTATATAAATATAATAAATTCTTCGTTTACGAGGATAAATCAGATAATTGGCAGAAGTATTTGTACACCATTGGGGACATATTTATGAATACAAATATTGATTTTAGATTATAAATTACCCAAAAAGTTACTTATAGTCCCTTTAAGTCCTATTGTACCGAATTGTGGTTGTAGTTCCACCAGAACTCCACTGGGGGCGATCACCCTGAGTGCTAAATGAATGGGAGTCTATGGGGCTAGACGGCTAGATTTGTCTCTTTCACCCGTTTGCCGTTGAGAAATCTCAGATTTGATTGTAGGTTTTGCAAGTTCAACATGGGTTATAGGTCGAAAGTTGAATGAACGAGTACTTATGTCCTTTCGATTTCTTACAGGTTGAGTTTTTGTTGCCCATAACACACTAGCATTCTGCTAATGAACGCTGATTGGTCAGTGAAGGATTGATTACGACCAGCAATACCGCTTGATGGCATCGTGGCGTCCGAAGCTGGACCAGAATGTTAAGGCGGACTGAACTCTTCTAGCGCGTGTATTTACTGTGTCAGCTGTGTTGTCGATGCCTCGAGAGAAAAGAAAGTGCAGAGCGCGAAAGCATCAAAGTGACTGAAGGATTGCCGTAAAGCAGTATCTCTTGTCGTACGATGTGTATGATGTCATTGACATTTTTAAAAGACTTTTAAAGCAAATAAGTGACTCTAAAAAATCATTCACCATTCATTCTGCACTCGTCCTGTGAGCGCCCTCATGTGGAGCCAGAGCGGAACTGCAACCAGTTCAGAACCCGGAAGTTTACTGAGAGTGGGAGTTCTCCCCATATTAGACATTCTCTGATCCCTACCTAGTTTTGTGAATGCAAAGCCGGCGTGTCTTATCTGCAACAAAGCGATACACAGACTCTTTTGAATGTCTTTCAGAACTTTTCAAATTAAAAGCTCTCAATTCATCTCAAAATAAAACATTGCTGCAAAAACGTTCTGTACTTTTATTTTAAAGGCAAAATCACTAAAGACGAAGTGATTGTGAGTAACGTTAACTGTTGCTGTCATGACAGATCTATTTCAGAACCACACAGTCTGTGTGCGCGGGCCAGATATTAATCCTGGCGGGCCAGTTTTGGCCCACGGGCCGCCTGTTGCCGACCACTGCTCTAGAGTAAATTAAATTGTCCATAAAAACGTAAAACTCGCTTGCTCCAGTCAGTATATGAACTATATTATCCTCTCTCCAAGCGTTGTTGCACTTAACATGGCATTCCCCGCGAAAACCGCTCTCATGCTCGCGACCGATGGTTGTTTGTAATTGTTGTTTGGTTCATGCGTAATACAGCGCAGTGATTGGATTGAACAGTCAGCTGGTAGAATCGTGCCGGCAGCCAATCACACACTCCGAAGGCACACTTCTACCTCACAATCCGTAACGTTGCTTCGACTTTGCTTTCACCCTGGAAGAACGAAATTGCTCATAAAAACGCAAAAATAACCAATTTCCACTCGGTAAAATGTATTAGTGCTTTTAGTGTTTTCAGTGATGTGCAGCCTGTACATATCTGTTCATCTCAAAAACATGTTTTGGGGTTTCATGACCCTTTAAGGCACAGTACATGTTAATTTTTCTCAAGAAAATAATCTCCCTCAACTAATGCTGTAAACTATACATTGAACCCTGTCAGCTGGTATTTATTATTAAAGGTTAAACTTAACTCATTCGCCATATACAATAAAAGGTGGATTACTAATAATAATGTTACAAAATATGTTTTATGAGATAAGAGAATAAAAATATATATTTTTTAAAAATCATATAGTGCAACTTGAGAGTTGTGGAAAAATGCAGGACAAATGGTGGTAGTCTGGAGCCCTGTAATGTACTACAATACACTGCATATATAATAATATAATAAGTATAACATCTAACACTATTTACACTTGTGATGCAAGAAAATACTCCTTTTTTCATTGTTTGTATTTAACACTTAGTGCAGATAGTCTCTGCTATTTTTTATTTTATTTATTGTGTCCAAAAACATTAAGACGACCTCCTAATATGTTGTTGGTCCTCCGCTTGCTGTAAAAACAGTGCATCGTCGCTGGTTTGTCCCTCTTCGGACCTGTCGATAAATTCTCACTGACCGAGAGCAACACACAAGTGTTTCCGTTTCAGAAACACTCCGACCCAGTCGCCTTGCCTTAACAATTGGACACTTGTCAAAGTCACTCAGATCTTTATTCCTGCCCATTTCTCCTGCATCCAACACGTTGATTTGGAGAACTGATTGTTTGCTTTCCATCAAATCTACCCAGATCTTAATATGTGGCCTTGTTAGGGAATGATCAATGATATTCGCTTCACCTGTGACTGGTCATAATGTTCTGGCTCATCAGTGTGTATTATATACGGTGGGGAATATAATTATTTGATCCCCTGGTGATTTTGTACATTTACCCACTTACAAAGAAAAAAAAGGTCAATCATTTTCATGGTATGTTTATTGTAACGGATAGAGACAGAATATCAACTAATCATCAGGGGATCAAATCATTATTTTCTCCATTGTTTTATAACTAAAACCTGTGAAAATGTTAACTGTTGTGATGCAAGAGGCTTTAAGAGATGAATTTGCCACCAGGGATTTTTGAAACCTTTTTCTTATCAGTGTGCACAATGTTTAAATAAGAATGTATAAATAGTTTTTCTTTTCTTCACAGCAGTTCACTGATAAATGCTTGGATGTATTCCGTCATTCTACAAGTAAAACGCATATAAAGAAGCAGTAGAAATTACCTCAGATGTAACTATAGGAATCCACACGACATGCTATTGTAATCATGGAGTTTATTAAAGTGGAAATTGGGGACATGAGTGATCAAGAACCATCCAGACTGGAGAATGAAAATATTGAGGAACAAAAAGGTTGGTATCCATTCTTGATTCTTCTCTAAAGTTGTCATATCATGGAGAATCCAATTGTCTTTCATCTTTTGAGATGAAAGTTAATTGTACACTATGCGATCTTATGGGAAAATTTTTGAATCAATCATTGATTATGATTATTTAATCCATTAATTGAATAATCCACATCTTCCCCAGTGCTGCCCTTCAAACTACTATTTGTCAGTAGCCTCGTTTCCATTACCCTTCAAATTGCGCAAATTGAAATTGCGAATTGAAAATACGCCCAATGAAAACACATACATTTCCCATAAACTCCCATATATCGCAAAAAAACATTTAAGGTCGCATGAGGGTCTGTATACTTTTGTGTTCATTCTTTTTTCCTTTTTTAACTCGTAATTGAAAAACATGCTTTCTTCATTCGTTTTCAGTCTGGTGAAAAAATATTCATGTACAAACTTATTTTCCTTATATACAATTCTTATTTAATTGAAAATCAAATAATTGACTTACAACTTTTTTCAATGGATAGTTGCTGGGATATACGTGAACCGACCAACATCCGTTGCCATGATGTTTGTAATGATTATCGCGAGAGGAGTAAATTAAGTTTTAGTCGTATAACAATGGAAACGCTGACATTTTGCTATAGTTTTTTATCGACATTTAGAAAATCTCGCAAAAGTTTCGCGCAAATCTGTCATGAATGCCCGGCTACTGGCTCTCAACCTGGTGTTTGTATTGTACAGTTTTACAAATCTGAAAACATTTGTTCATACGCAAACTATTCTTTTTTTGCATATACCCACATTTTTATTATAAAATCTACGCAAAGGTCTATACATGTGTCCCCTGGTCTGAACAAACAAATTACATCTTGGTCACATTTTCATGTATTGTAACTTTTTTTTAATGTTACAAACGACTGAACCTTAACTGTATTCTGCAACCAAACTCTTGGTGTGGAGGCCCAAGGTTTTAAGTTAAGTTATTGCCCTGATCTTACACAACTGACCTGTAATTTTCAGATCTTGTTGACCTTAAGTAGATTGTTCAGGTCTGTTTGATTAACTAAACTGAAGGCTGAAGAGTCCTGACTTGAACCACTGTTGCTTTCTGAAAGTGTTTTAACTTTATTTCACGGTTGTCCCTCTTTAACTGAATATATAACAGTTTAATATGTTCATTTTAGACCTGATGGGAGTGAAAGAAGAAAGGCAATATCAGAATGAAGCGGAGGAGGAACATCAGTATCAAAAAACGCATCATTTTATAACTGGAGAAAATTGTAGTCGTTCAGTGTTTGCCAACAGTTTCTCACAAAAAAGAATAGAAGCCACAACGTCTTTCACGTGCCATCAGTGTGGAAGTATGTTCCCACAAAAAGGAAGCCTTAAGATTCATTTAAGAATTCACACCGGTGAGAAGCCTTTCACATGCCTTCAGTGTGGCAAGAGTTTCACGCGTAAAGGAAATCTTAAGGATCACATACGAGTTCACTCTGGAGAGAAGCCTTTCACATGCCCTCAATGTGGAAAGAGTTTCACACGTGAAAGATACTGTAAGGATCACATGAGAGTTCACACTGGAGAGAGTCGTTTTGCATGCCCTCAGTGTGGAAAGAGCTTCACGTGTAAAGACCATCTTAAAGACCACATACGTATTCACACCGGAGAGAAGCCTTTCGTGTGCCATCAGTGTGGAAAGAGGTTCTCACGTATAGGAAACCTTAAGGATCACATGAAAATTCATGCTGGAGAGAAACCTTTCATATGCCCTCAATGCTGTAAAAGTTTCAGGCGTAAAGGAAATCTTAAGGATCACATACGAGTTCACTCTGGAGAGAAGCCGTTTACATGCCCTCAATGTGGAAAGAGTTTCACACGTGAAAGATACTGTAAGGATCACATGAGAGTTCACACCGGAGAGAGTCGTTTTGCATGCCCTCAGTGTGGGAAGAGCTTCACGTGTGAGGCGAATCTCAAAGACCACATGAGAAATCACACAGGAGAGAAGCCTTACGTGTGCCATCAGTGTGGAAAGAGGTTCTCACGTATAGGAAACCTTAAGGATCACATGCAAATTCATGCTGGAGAAATGGCTTTCACTTGCCCTCAGGATGGAAAGACTTTTACACACGAGGGATACGTTAAAGATCACATGAAAGTTAACTCTGGAAAGAAGCCTTTTGCATGTCTTCAATGTGGAAAGAGTTTCACACATAAAGGATATTTTAAAGATCACATGAGAATTCACTCTGGCACGAGCCCTTTCACATGCTGTCAGTGTGGGAAGAGTTTCACACAGAAAGGACACCTTAGTGCTCACATACGGAGTCACACTGGAGATAAACCCTTCACATGCTGTCAGTGTGGGAAGGGTTTTACCCGGGCAGCATATCTCAAAAATCATCTGCGTTCTCACTCGGGAGAAAAGCCATTTAACTGTGATCAGTGCAGTCAAAAATGTATTCTGCCAAGACATTTGAAGACCCACCTTAACATTCATACAAATGAGAGGCCCTACTTGGGCTCTTTTTGTGGCAAGACATTTTTATGGCTTAGTAATTTTACTCATCATCAGAAAATGCATACTGGTGTGAAAGCTCATTTGTGCACTGTGTGTGGTAAAGCTTTTACTAGAGCTGGCGGCTTGAAAATACACAAAAGAATTCATACTGGAGAAAAACCATACGCATGTACACATTGTGGAAAGGGTTTTACTGAGTCTGGAAAGCTGAAACAACATGAGAAAGTGCATACTGGAGATACGCCTCTCCATGTGGAGAGAGTTTTGCACAATCACATACTCTGCTGACGTATATATATAAAAAAGCCTTGCTCCAAGTTGTCACTGTAACAAAAGTTTATTAGTCTTTGGTTTGTTTCAATTATAATGGCTGTTTCTGTGAAATGCTACACAAGGTAAAATATCATAAAATGTTGAATTTGTATGGTAGCGTTTGTCATGAATCTAAACTTGCAATGAGATTGTTAAAAGAATAGAAGAGTGTTGTGTTGTAAGAAGTGTAACCACTCAACAACTGTGGAGATAGCATAGATATATTTTGCAACCAAGGCCAGTAATGTGCATTTACAGTGATCTGATTGTATGTCATGAAATTAATAAAGAATGTTGTGAACTTGAAATATTGTTAACATCTACTTAAACAAGATTCACTAAAAACTTGAGTTTGTAAGTGCATCGAAATCAATCAAGTTTTCTGCTCTTTGCTTCTTATTTCTTGAGGTGAAACTGGTGAATTAACTGAAAATTGGGTATTTATTGTGATGCACAATAATGACAATTATTGATTGAAACTAAATGTTGGGCATATTAATCTTGCAGTAGCCCCATATAAAATCTTATGAGTTTCCTGTTATTACTCAACACAGGATCCGTCCCGAAGCATGCACATAAAGTTGTGTAGGGTATCTGGACTGTGTCAGGACGACTCATGCACTTATACATGTAAGAATGCTTTTAACCTCTCTGACTCTGGTTCATAACTCAGATTGGGCACCACAGAGTGTGCCCCCAATGGCGTTCATTGACACTTTCATGGCGAACTGAGTTAAAACCAAGCCTCCCCCTTCCCAACGAGAAGGAACTTGTGTACGACACACAGCAGGGGATCAGGCCTCAAAGAGATTGTTATCTCCTCAGAGCCAGGCCAGAATGGAGACCAGAGCACATTCAAACACACACACACAAGAACCTTTATCCGATATCCTCACTGAAAGACTTTTACTATGATGTATTTGATATGTTTTTATGTGCGTCTGTTTGTCCATGTCACATTGGAAGAACTATGATTTTATCGTAGCATAAAGTGAATTATAAATACCTTCATTATGCATTTTAAATATAACTGTATATTCCGTTAACTTTTACATAGCGTTCTTACTACCTGTAGAACACTTGTGGCGTGGACAACGCGAATATGCATAAAAATATAAAGTAAAGTGTATTTTGATAGGTTTTACTAGCATTGAAGATAGAAATGTCTTTCGACTGTAACCCCTCCCCACACACACACACACACCTAAGGAGCTTGCGCTCTTAGACAAAGAGTAATAAAAACTAAATTCCCGCCTGTGACTTCCAACTCTCCGATTGGCCAAGCCGAGAGGAAGAGGCTGGATTTCTCCAAGGTGATAATGTCGGCGCGCTCCACTCCCTCATGCTCTTACCTCTTCTCTCTTACCTCTTCGCTCTTACCTCTTCTCTCTCACCCTCGCTCCTCCTCCTGGCATCATGTAACGGATCCGCGATTCCCCCTCAGGGGATCTTTTCTTTTGTTTCTTTAAGTCATTTATTATCCATTTTCGAATTCTCCTTTGTTCATTTACACCGACAAGTGAAATGAACTTAGCCTGAATCATCAACCAGGAACTTCACCTCAAACGGACATTCAAAATCGCCGCGCTTGGCTCGCTCTGGAAGAACGAGTGAACACGTGACGCTCCCAGGATCGAGACACACACGCTTTCTTCATATCAGCCACACAAAAAGAGCTATATGCTATATATATATATTTCGCTTACTAAGCTTTCATAGCATTAAGATTTGTTTACCCCCGTTTAGGGTGATGTTAATTTCTTGTGGTCTCTCAGAGGGTTTTGTCCAGGTGAATTTTGCAAAACTGTGATCCTTACGGATCTCTCTCTCTCTCTCTTCTCGCTCTCCTCCTCCTCGCATCACCATGTAACTCCGCGCGATCCTCCTCCGGGGATCTTTTCTTTTGTTTTTTTTTAAGTTTTACTTTTCCTTTCTACTTTGTTCATTTCCTCAGACGAGTAAGTGGACTTAGCCTGAATCGTTTCTTTGGTAATTTTACGTCCAAGACCTTTAAGCCTTCGTTCGAAAGTGCGCGCTCCGGACCCATCCGCAGGCCACGTGACTCTTCCACGGAACACATCCACATGCCTTCAAGGCAGCCACACAACGAGCCAGCGCATGTATTCGTACCGGGCTTTAAGAGCATTAAGATGTGTTTCCCCGTGTTGTCCATCAAAGGTTTTAAGGTCTGTAATTTGCCACGGATCCTTCCAGATTCTCTATCTCTCTCTCATTCTCTCTCTCTTTATTGATGCTTTCTCTTTCATTGTGCCGTTGCCATTATTGTGTTTGTAAATACATTTATTGAAACGTTAGTAACTGTATACGTAGTTCCCTTTCGTGGTCACTCCGAGTTACGTCGGATGACGACGAATGGGGTTTCGCTTAGAACACCTATCGACTTCGAGTATACAAAAACGAGCCAATGGCAAAGAAATGCCATGGGTCTGCGGAATTTGCATGACGTAACTCCGCCCCACCACGTGGTATAAAAGGAGGATGCCGGCAACATGCAATTATGTTTTCGCTTCGGAGCCAAGAGTATCTCTTCACTCCACAGCCATTTCTGACTTCGCTCTACGAGACGAGCCATTCTCTCCGGTGTTGGTGTGACAGCGATCTGCAGCAAGTTCACATTGCCTGCTGATCTGTGCAGTGATCTGCCAGTGAGTGTGTTTCTCCCTGCTCGCTTCAACATCGCAGAGTTTTTTCTCCTCTCATAAAAGAGCTCGCACGCGTTGCGGCAGATTGGTATCGGACTCTGATGGGCACGAGCGCTGTCTAGTGTGTTTGGGCTTTGATCATGCTTGAACAGCGCTCGTGGGTGATTCATGTTCTTTCTGTGGGAACATGATCATCGCATCATTTAGGTCGAGACTCGGTGAACTCTCAAGAGTGAGAGTCCCCTCATCCACCCCCCCGATCTTCGGCTGGTGGCCAGGGTGACCTGAGGGTGATGGTCTGGAACAAGGCGCCGACTCTGTGTCCGCGACCCCAGCCCCCCTCTTCAATGACGGTGCCCGTTAGCGATCAAGTCAAGTCAAGTGTATTTATATAGCGCTTTTCACAATATAAATTGCATCAAAGCAGCTTCACAATATCAATCAAATAACATAATGTTTGTTTCTTAGTGAAAAAACATCCACGTTTGGTAGGGCTGATCAATGGTATTAATGCTTGGCTAATTATTTTGAATATCCCCAACTGAACAAGCCAAAGGCAACAGTGGCAAGGAACCGAAAAAACTCCATCAAGTGACCTACTGGTGTCCTAAAACTCCATCAGGTGACCCACTGGTGTCCTAAAACTCCATCAGGTGACCTAATGGAGAAAAAAAAACCTTGGGAGAACCCAGGCTCAGTCGGGGGCCAGTTCTCCTCTGGCGTTTATGAACTAGAGGCCGGATTTACAGTAACTGTAAATTTGATACAGAATTTTGTTTTATTTTATCACTTCGGGGTGGGTACGCGAACCGGAATCACAACATTTTATCTGTAGAGTGGGAAAGGGATCCTCCATAGGGAGAGGCTAGTTGGCACTTCAGCACTGCGTTGTCATCGGGTCCAGGCAAAGCTCCTAGTCAGATCTGGATACGGCCTGGATCCGGTCGGCTGCGGGAAAACCTCGGGATAAACAAAGACACTAAAATTAGCGTAGATGCCATTCTTCTTATGATGATGTAACGAGTACATCAGGATTTAAGGGAAGTGTTCCCAGTTCCGGCTGACCTAATCTATGCAGCCTAACATTGAATTATAGAAGTCTATAATATATTATGTGTATGCTAGGTCAAAGAGATGTGTTTTTAGTCTAGCTTTGAACTGACAGAGTGTGTCTGCTTCCCGGACAATGGTAGGAAGACTGTTCCAAAGTTTTGGTGCTAAATAGGAAAAGGATCTACCGCCCGCAGTCGATTTTGAAATTCTAGGTATTATCAACTGGCCCGAATTTTGAGATCGCAATAGACGTGAAGGACTATAATGCGTTAAGAGCTCGCTCAAGTACTGCGGAGCTAAACCATTTAGTGCTTTGTAAGTAATCAACAATATTTTAAAATTTATACGATGTTTAATAGGCAGCCAATGCAGTGTTGACAGAACCGGGCTAATATGGTCATATTTCCTGGTTCTAGTAAGAACTCGAGCGGCTGCGTTTTGGACCAGCTGTAGTTTATTTATTAAGCGTGCAGGGCAACCACCCAGAAGAGCATTACAATAATCTAGTCTTGTTGTCATGAAAGCATGAACTAATTGTTCCGCATTTGTTAATGAGAGCATATGTCGTAATTTAGATATATTTTTAAGATGGAAAAATGCGGTTTTACAGATACTAGACACATGACTTTCAAATGAAAGATTGCTATCAAAGAGCACACCCAGGTTCCTAACCGACGACGAAGACTTAACAGAGCAGCCATCAAGGGTTAGACAGTATTCTAGGTTATTACGTGTGGAAGTTTTTTGTCCAATAATTAGAATCTCTGTTTTTTCAGAGTTTAGTAGTAGGAAATTACTAGTCATCCAATTTTTTATATCAGCTATGCATTCCGTTAATTTTGTGAATTGGTGATTCAGGTGATTCCACGAGTCTACCCTCGGGTGGCCCATGTGTTTTCATTTGAAGCTACAGAGGATGGTGCTATGTCTGTAGCAGCATCACTAGGTGGGCTTGATTCTTCTGGAAGTGACGACTCGTCACAGCTGCCACCTTCTGGTGTGCTATGGCTGTGCCTGAGTCTGATCCGGAGATGACGGCCATGCTCTCCCGGGACGATTGGTTTTTGGGTGAGGCCGCCGACCTGCATCCACGGCAAACCCCAATATCTTTCTTCCCGGACGTGCATGATGAGATCTCGACGTCCTGAAAGACCCCCTTGTCTTCTCAGGACTGCTCGTTGGTCTCATCTGCCTTTCCCTCCCCTCAACGGGGCCGCTGCCCATGGGTACACTGGGGTCCCCCCGGTTGAACGCTCTGTTGCGATGCTACTGTGTCCTCGGAGTGCTTCCCGGCGCAATCCTAAGCACCCGTCCGAAGCCTGTAGTTCTTTTTGTCTACACTAATCTGTGGCGAAATCCTATAGTGCCACAGGACAGGCAGCCGTCTAACTGCATCCCATGACCATTCTGCTGGTCTACCTGACCCAGATGCTCATGGTTATGCTTGAGGGCGGGACAAACTCGAGGCTCTTTAATGAGCTGCGCGCCTCCACTGACCTTGCTCTCCGAGCGACGAAGGTGGCCGTGCGCTCTCCGAGTCACTACCATTTACCATTCTGGGGCTGACCGGTCTGATGTGCAGGATGTCGGTGGACTCGTCTGCTCGACACCCCCATATCCCAGGTCGGCCTCTTCGGCGGTGCGGTTGAGTACTTCTGCCCAACAGTTCTCAACCGCCCGTGAGCAGATTGAGGTTATTCTGCCGACGGCCCCGCCGTCCGCTCAGATCCCTCAGTCTGCCAACCGCCGAAGGCGCCCTCCCACGGTTCCAACCCCGCTCGTTCACCCGGGCTGGCTTTGGAAGACCGTGGGGGGATGCCTCAGCCCTCTCCAGCCCCGCCCCCCCGCTAAACGGCGGGTTAAGCGGCACTTTTGAGATGGGCTGCTCAGAGATGGGACCCAGTTCTTTCCAGGAGTTGGTAGCAAGGCCACTCCTTTCCCCGGTGGAGGGCTGGGGAAGAATCCTTATTCAGAAAGAACTGACTCTCTCGTCTCTGAGCATACAGAGTGTCGGACGACACGGTGCGCCGCCACCAAGCCGTGCACCCCTCGTCCCACTCTGTCTCAGAGCTGGATGACAGTGTGTGCCGTCCCTGGACCGTACCGCTCTCATCCCCCTCTGTCGCCAGACCCCTGGCAGAGCAGGCCCCCGCGGAAACGCTGGTCCTTTCCCTGGCCTGCTCTGTCAGGGTGCGGTTATGACCGTGCCCCCACTGTGGGCCGCTATGCCGTCCACCTCTGGGCCGGTCATTCCGCTTCGCTGCACCACCGAGGGGACGTCTGTGGTTCGTTGACTCCGCTAGCACAGTTCTTGGGAGCCTGCCTGGAGCTTCCCTGTCTGTTCCGCTGGTTCGCGTGAACCATCGGCTCGGCTATGCGATTCAGTTCGCACGGTCTCCTCCCCGCTTCAGGGGAGTCCGCTTCACTATGGTCGGTGGCTAATCCCCTATCATGAGAGCGGAGGTTGATAACCTACTGGTGAAGGGTACGATTGAGACTGTCCCTCCAGCCGAAATGAAGTCCGGGTTTTCGGCCCTTACCTCATTGTTCCGGAGAAATCTGGTGGGTTATGGCCAATCCTGGACCTACACATCTGAACCGCCCCTTTACAGGCTGCCGTTCAAGATCCTCCTGGCCAAACGCATTCCGGATGTGTGCGGCCACAAGATTGGTTTGCAGCGATCGACCTGAAGGACGCCTACTTTTATGTCTCCGTTCTCCTTCGACTCAGACTATATCTACGGTTTGCTGTCAGGACGCGCGCATATCAGTACGCTGTTTTCCCATTCGGGCTAGCCCTGTCTCCTCGCGCCTTCTCAAAGGTTGTAGAGGCAGCCCTTGTTCCTCCATGGAACACGGGGTTCGCATCCTGAACTATCTCGGCGACTGACTGTCCTAGCTCACTCTTGTGACCAGGTTTGCGAACACAGGGACCTTGTGCTCCGGCACCAAGCTCGTCTGGGCCTTCGGGTCAACTGGGAGAAGAGCAAACTTTGCCCCATGCAGAGGATATCTTTTCTCGGTATGGACATCGACTCGGTCGCCATGTCCGCACAGCTTACGAGCGAGCGCGCACAGTCACTGCTGACTTGCCTGAGACAATTCCAGGGCAAGAGTGCGGTTCCACTGAAATATTTTCAGAGGCTCCTGGGGCATATGGCATCTGCAGCCGTGGTAACGCGGCTCGGATTGCTTCATATGAGACCGCTTCAGCTTTGGCTTCGTGACCGAGTCCGGAGGTGGGCATGGCAACAAGGCACGCTCCGAGTATCAGTTACTCCGACCTGCCGTCAGACCTTCACCCCGTGGTCGAACCTCAGTTTTCTCAGGGCAGGTGTCCCCCTGGAACGAGTTTCCTGGCATGTTGTTGTCTCAACAGATGCCTCCACCACGGGCTGGGGCACCATGTGCAATGGACATGCTGCCGCGGGCTCCTGGACAGGACCCCAGTGCCTATGGCATGTCAATTGCCTCGAGTTGCTGGCAGTACGCCTTGCCCTGCACCGCTTTCGGGCGTTGCTCAGGGGTCAACACGTACTAGTCCGGTCAGACAATACCGCCACTGTAGCGTACATCAACCATCAAGGTGGTCTACGCTCCCGCCGTATGTCACAACTCGCTCGCCACCTCCTCTTATGGAGTCAGAAGCATCTGAGGTCGCTTCGAGCCATTTATATTCCCGGAGCCCTGAACTGTGCAGCCGACGAGCTCTCACAGCTTCAGCCCCTCCCTGGAGAATGGCGACTCCATCCCCAGTCGGTTCAGCTGATTTGGGACCAGTTCAGGGACGCACAGATAGATCTGTTTGCCTCTCACGACTCGACCCATTGCGACCTGTATTTTTCCCTGACCGAGGGCACGCTCGGCACGGATGCACTGGCGCACAGCTGGCCGCGGGGCCGCAAATATGCGTTTCCCCCAGTGAGCCTTCTAGCGCAGGTCTTGCGCAAGGTCAAGGAGGACGAGGAGCAGGTCCTTCTGGTTGCGCCGTACTGGCCCACCCGGACCTGGTTCTCCGAACTGGTGCTCCTCGCGACAGCACCTCCTTGGCCAATCCCTCTGGGGAAGGACCTCCTTTCTCAGGGACGGGGCACCCTGTGGCACCCTCGTCCCGATCTTTGGAACCTCCACGTGTGGCTCCTGGACGGGACGAGGCAGGTTTGAGTACCCTACCACCAGCGGTGGTGGCTACCATCACTTCCGCTAGAGCGTCGTCTACGAGACACGCCTATGCGTTGAAGTGGAACCTCTTCGTCAACTGGTGCTCTTCTTGCCGAGAAGACCCCCGGAGGTGTTCGGTCGGTGTCGTGCTTTCCCTCCTTCAAGATGGGTTGGAGCGAAGACTGTCTCCCTCCACCCTCAAAGTTTGTTGCCGCTATTGCCGCACACCATGACTTGGTAGAAGGTAAATCCTTAGGGAAGCACGACCTAATCGTCAGGTTCTTGAGAGGAGCGAGGAGACTGAATCCTCCTCGTTCTTCTCTCGTTCCCTCTTGGGACCTCGCGGTGGTTCTAAATGCCCTGCAGAGTGCTCCCTTTGAGCCTCTGCAATCAGTGGAGTCTAAGTTCCTGTCAATGAAGACAGCGCTCCTGGTTGCACTGGCCTCCGTCAAGAGGGCAGGGGACCTGCAAGCATTCTCCATTGACGAAGCGTGCCTGGAATTCGGGCCGGCTTACTCTCACGTGATCCTGAGACCCCGGCCTGGATATGTGCCCAAGGTTCCTACCACTTCCTTCCGGGACCAGGTGGTGAACCTGCAAGCGCTGCCCCTTGAGGAGGCAGACCCAGCCTTGGCACTGCTCTGTCCAGTACGCGCTCTCCGCGCCTATTTAGACAGAACACAGTGTTTCAGGACCTCAGACCAGCTCTTTGTCTGTTATGGTGGGAAGCTGAAGGGACAGGCTCTCTCCAAGCAGAGGTTGTCCCACTGGATAGTGGACACCATTGCTTTGGCATACGAGCAGCAAGGTCGACCGTGCCCCCTTGGTGTGACTGCCCACTCCACCCGGAGTGTGGCATCCTCTTGGGCTCTAGTGCATGGCGCCTCGCTAACAGACATCTGCAGAGCTGCAGGCTGGGCGACACCTAACACATTCGCCAGATTCTACAATCTCCGAGTGGAGCCAGTGTCCTCTCATGTACTCGCTTCAACCAGCTAGTACTGGACCCGCTCAGGTGTCTTCGCTTGCTCGCCATTCCACTCCACGGACTGGATACGTGCGATATTTCCTCAGGTGAGCTTCTCCGCAGCCCCTGAGTTCCTCCAGCACCCCTGATGCTAGCGCCTGTGTCTATTGCCTGTTCACCGGCTAGGTGCCTCCCGTGTGCATGGTCCCTCTCCGGAGCTACCCCCACATGTGTATTTCCACTGTAAGCCTCTCTGAGCATGTGTCTTTCCCTTGGCAAGCCACCTTGCCACCCCTGGGGTTGAAATATTCCACCTGCGGCTGGACACCCCATATGCATCTTTCGGGTCATGTGTGTATTTTCTAAATGCCCCCCCCCCCCCCTTTGGGTTAGTGTTAATTGCATATTTCCTCTAAACTATGGGATATGCTACCCAGTGTACCTTGGTATTCCTGTGTTAAATAGGAGTCCTTCGTCCGTGCTAGTCTCACAACAAGGATCTCAGATTTACGCAGGGCACTGGAGGACAGCTGTGAAGGTGGCGTGATTAGACTGATAACCCCATTCGTCGTCATCCGTGACCACGAAAGGGAACGTCTCGGTTACGTATGTAACCCTCGTTCCCTGAGTAGGGAACGGAGACGTTAGGTCTTCCTGCCACTTCCGCTGTACCGCGGGGATCGCCTGAGCTCAGTCTTGGCTCCTCAGCGAAGAAACATAACTGCATGTTGCCGCGTCCTCCTTTTATACCACGAGGTGGGGCAGAGTTACGTCATGCAAATTCCGCAGACCCATGGCATTTCTTTGCCATTGGCTCGTTTTTGTATACTCAAAGTCGATAGGTGTTCGAAGCGAAACCCCATTCGTCGTCATCCGACGTAACGTCTCCGTTCCCTACTCAGGGAACGAGGGTTACATACGTAACCGAGACGGTTTCCTTTATTAAATGCATTATATTCATTTATTGATTTCTGTCTTTGCTCATTCAAGTCCCTTTAATGTATAAAGACCCAAAGCTACGTGCTTTACAACATTTATTGATACTTAAACAGTATTGCTATAGACCAGGAAGGTTGTCCCTTGTCGCCAGAGGGATAACTTCTCTTGAAAGTCTATAAGTAGGATAATTTTGGTGAGGTTTGATTAGATCGAATGATCAGGTTTGCTGGACAAACAGATGATTCGATTCTAAGTTAGTCCCCTTTAAGATTATCCTGACGATAGATCTATGATAGACATAATTGATCAATTAAATATATAATTATAATCCGTTGTGATTAAGTATTAAAATACAATTGAGCTGATAATAACCTGTCTGTAAAATATAGTCTACATATGCCATTAATTATAATCCCTTGTGATTAATTTTCTATGTACACATATGAATACAGATGCAGGAAAAATATTATCCCTTTTTGGGAGATTTAACATGTATGATTATTTGGGTCCACCCGTATGAATAATTATTAATTGAACAATTACTAATTTTTGAATACATATCCCCAAAACCTGACCCAGGTTTCCTTACAGTTGCATCAACCCTCATCATGGCTACCCCTGATTTTCCTTTTGCAGCAGTTCCAGTTCCTGAAGCCAGGCATGCAGAGATGGCCTTATTATTGGGAGATGCGAGGGTCTGTGGCTCTAACATAGGCGACAGCTTGTGGAATGTGCTTTTCTGAGCAGAAAAGAGCACAAATTGAGCTATTAGCTGCAGATTATTGGTCACTACAGTGCGCATAAAACCACATTTAAGATTAGATTTGAATCAGTTAATTAAAACAGCTTTATTGGGGATATATAGCAGTGACACTGGTCACTAAAAAAGGAAGGTTGTAATTTAATTGTTGAAATATGGAATTTTTTATTTATTATTTTTTTTTACATTTTGTTTACCTTCATTTATTATAAAGCATTGAGGGCAAACCACATGCCTATTATCATTATTAGCCATACACAGCAGTCATAAATCATTACAATTCAAGTTTAATTCATTTGTTTTCAAACTTGAAGACAGATAAAATGAATAATTATAAATTTTGTATTTAAAAAAAAATATATATATAAGATATTCTCTCTATTCATTAAAATGCATTATAACAGCATCATAGGCATGGCAGTCAAAGTAATTACAATTCAAGTCTTATACCTGTGAACCCAACACCTGTGTGGCCAGTTGCATAAACTTAGCAACTATGTTAGGACTGTGTCTTAAGAACCAGTTTGACCAACTAGCAGTTAGCCATGGGGCCATCGGTATAATTTTTCAGATTCAAATTGGACCAATTAACCATTTTATGTAACTAACTCCTAATTTTTTTCTTCAAGACTGGTCATACTATTTAAATGACTAACTTTTAAGACTAGTCTAAGCTCAGGTCAGTATTACTGTATTGTCACGAAACTCAATCATTTGCATGTGTTTTTAAGTCTTTTCTGTTTATACAATTAATTCGATACTTTGAAGCTCCTGAATAGACTACTTCAAATTTAAACGCTGGAGTTTGTTCTGATTTTTATGATATTTATTAGGGACATTTAAAAATCTATTAATACTTTTAAATGGTAAATGGACTGCATTTATATAGCGCTTTCACAGACCCACTTTACATATTGCCTCGCACTAACCCATTCACTCACTCATTCATACACCGACGGTGGTGTGTATTTTAAGTGTGTATGTGAATGTCTTTTTAATCAGTACTCTTGGTCAATTCTCTAATACTTACTTTTAGGACAAAGGCCTCACAGGAAGTGCTGTCCTTTTGGCGTGGGTGTGGCAGTGTCACGTGCCCATCTTGACACGGACGCCTTTTTTCATGCATTAATGACCTGTAATCAATAAAAAAAGGCTCAGAACGGCATAATTTTTTTCCATCCAACGTTCATTGATCATTTGCCCCATCATAGGACGTGTTTAATAGGTTGGATTGCCTTGTCACTTCTTTGCATCTTTGAAGGTCGTTGTGGCCCTCCCCCACTGTAAAACCCTAATACCGGTAAGTTGAGACTACTCAAATGATTTGAGGAAAGTGGTTAATGGGAAAATTGACAACAATTGAGTTGACCTAATGTTGGTCTCTTCATTGAATTAACTTAAATGTTCAAGTACAGATAACTTAAAAAGGCAAATAGACTTAACTCAAATTTTCCAGTTTTATATGGTTGTTTACTTTAAGTATTAAATCATTTATAAATCATTAAAACAAGTTTTGTTTTTCCATAAACTGCTTTATTAGGGTTATACATTTACATTAATTTAAGAAACATTGCTCACAACATTAAGCTCATATTTCTAACAGTAAGCTAACATTTTTACAAAACATTAAGTTCATTTTTAAAAGACACACAGCTTGTAGTTTTAACAGTCTCATTTTCAAAAGACCATGTGCAATGTAAATGTGCAGCTTTTAAACGTGCGCAAAGTAATTTCTCCATTTTAACCAAACAGCTGGTTTACCAACGATTGTGTTTTAGGCTGCAGGTCTTTCTGCCCCAAGGAAAGTAGAATGCGCTGAATGAAGTCAAACGTGCATCTCAGCGACTTTGGGTAACTCAGGTGTAATGCATCAATTAGTCCGAACAGAAGGCACATTGCTTCAGGAAGGTCATGTAGATTGTCCATCACTAATTTTCCCTTGATTATTATTCCAATCGAAGAGGGAGACGAATGCAGAGAGTTGAAGGGCTTAAGAGTAGTCCCATCTTCAACTATTACAATCCCCACTGGCACATCAAGAATTGAGCTATGATCATCAGTCATCTAGTGAATAAACATAAACAAATTAATTCACATGCATGCAAGCTCATGTACATTTCAAAAGGAGCAACTTAACCTTACACATTCACACTATCTCTCACTTACACTGTATCAATCTCAGTCTAAAGGGATAGTTCACCCAAAATTGAAAATTCTGTCATTAGTTACCCTTGTGTCGTTGCACATCTGTGAGACCTACCTTCATCTTTGGAACATAAATGAAGGTATTTTTTTTTAGGTTTCAGTCCCTCCATATTAGAGATCCAATGCAACTACCAATTTCAAGGTCCACAAAGGTAGAAAATACATCATTAAAGTAATCCATGTGACTCCAGTACATTTAACTTATATTGATGTAATCTGGCATTTTGTAATGTTTACATTACAATAAAAAAACACAAATGAAATTATACAGTAGGCCTACTATAGGCTATTTACTTGTGATTTAGCTGCAATCATGTAAAAACGTTATAAGCCAGCAAACGCGGTAGGCTACTTTATTATTATAAAGTAGTCTAACATTTGCCATATAGTTATTATTATCCTATTACCATCATCAGTAGTTCAGTAGACCATGCAGTAGCCTAATATTTGTATGACATCTTGAAACATTACCTGGTCAATATCTTTGGAGTCTATCTGTGCCTGTTGCATGACCGATGCTTCTATCTATGCTTCTATGCTTTCTATTCGGTGGGGGTGGGGGGTTACGGCTATTTATGACAGTGCAAGTATTCCACAGCGACTCAAGGGGTCGCTGTTTAACAAAAACACAATTTCTACATAGTATGCCTTTAATACATTATTTTTAAGGAATTCATAACAGCCTTTAAATAGTTCAGCACATTTACTCAGATATCAACTATGAAGTCTATACTGCAGTTTATACAGGTTTCATATCAATCTACTTTCTTCTAAGATATATCTAGGATAAATTATTGGGACTTCTAACTTTGTTTCCTTCAGAAGGTTCATCAAGAGCTGACCAGCAACTCCCTTTTTGGCTCTGAAAATTTCCAAGTGGCGTGTACTATGTTGGTCAAGGGTCTCGTAAAATTCCTTTTTCAAGTTCTTACCAAAAATCCTATTAAACTCTGTGTAGATCTGAAAAAACATAATAAGGGACAAGTAATGACATGCATACATGCATCTTATGAAGATGCGATTTTTATGGAGTTAACTCTCTTGATCATGGTGATCTTATTTAGGCATATTTCCAGCGTGTTTCGTTTTAACGCAGTTGAAGCATGAAGCACAAACAATAAAAAAATAAAGTGAAATATACCTCTTTTTTTTAAAAGAAAAAACAATCCTGCAATGGATGCAGCCTTTGATATAGGACGCATCTGTAGTTAGCAACAATTCCTTAATATTGTGAAAATAAATAATTTTCAAAATAAACTGGTTGACTTTAAGCAAGTACATTCGTTAAGTATTCACGTACAAACGTGAAGTAATGAGGGTTTTTTTTCTCACACAGGACAGCAACACTACAAAAACATGGTCTTTTGATGCATTGTTGTATAATAAACTACTCAACAGTAAAGTACTTTAAATATAACAACCTTCAACATATTCAGAATTAAAATGCAACATACACGTAGGGCAGCAGTAATATTAATGCAACAACATCAGTAATATTAACGCAACAACATTATATCTAAAAACCCTGACAAGGAGGGTTTTTTATGCAGAATACATAACTTTACTGTTACTCTTGATATCTTAAGTACATTAAATACAAGTATGCAAGATAACACTTGTACACAAGTAAGGTTTTAAATTTAACTAGTAATATTTCCCCAATGTGCCATTAATATTTCCTAAAAGCAGTTTACTAAAACTCTTTTGTTTGTTGCCCTAATCAGACCAGGCATCAGACCAGACAACTGTACTGCAGGATAAACCTGAATGTGCCAGTGCTGGGCAGGTTTTTTAATGACATGGACACATGGCCTGATTTTTGGCTGAGCAGGGAGGCCCTGAGAGTGCTGCTGGACCTGTTGAGAAGTGAACGGCAACAATAATGGGGTTCCACAATAGAGACCCTGGTATTTCTTGTCTGGTTGGCGTGTGGTACATCCTACAGGGTCGTCTCTGGAGTTTTTGACATGCCTCGTTCCACTGTCCACCGAGTCGCTGAGGAGGTGGTGGCCATTCGCCACCAAGTCATTCAGTTCCCCAACACCAGTGACCATCAGGGCCGCTTCATTGACACCTACGTGGGCTGACCCGGGTCAGTGCATGATGCACGAGTGCTCCGGTACAGCCCACTGTACAGGGGGTCAGTGTACCCTCCTCCAGGGCACTTCATCCTAGCAGACGGAGGGTACCCATGTCTCCATCACCCACCCCCCCTCATCACTCCCAATAAGAGGCCAGTATGAGGTGTGGGAGCCCAGCGCTTTAATCTCCATCATTCCAGGGCACGCTCCATTATAGAGCATGCTTTTGGGATGATGAAGACCAGGTTCAGGGCCATCTTCCTGAAAGCGCTGGAGGTGCACCACACCTTTGTACCTCATGAAAGTGAATTGAAAATACATTTGCAAAAAAACAAAAATAATTAACTTATTTTTTCCAGACCATTTATATATATATATATATATATATATATATATATATATATATATATATATATATATATTTTTTTTTTTTTTTCATTTCAGATCTGTATTGGGGTTGGTGACATCATGGCCCCAGTGGATGAGGGGGAGCATGTTTTGGAGACAGTCAGCGGTGCTCCCTGGCGAGACCAGCTGTCTGCAGAGGTGTCTCCCTGGAGGAGGTTCCTATCGACCACGACTACTTGTAACGGGCAAGTCAGAGAACTGTAAAGCTATAATGGCCAAGACTAAAAATGAATGTCGATAGAATGGGTTTTGATGTTGAAATATTTTATGCTTTGATTTGAGGACGCAAGTTAATTTCTTTTATTCTTCACTCTTCTTGAAATGATCTCAGTGATATGGAAGCCGTCGATTGAGTTACCCATGCAAACCTGTTGGTAGACAATGCAGTGGACAGTGGAAATTATGCAGTCAAACACTCTGGAGACCATCCTAGATGATGTCCCACCGGCAGAGAGGCCTTACCAGGGTCTCTATTGTGGAACCCACCGAGGTCCAGCAGGTCTCCCTGCTGAATCCTTCTGTTTTCTTTACTGTTAATTTAAATGATGTTGTCAGATGATTATATAAGTTATGTTGTAAATAGTTTTAAAACGTTATTTATCTATATAATTATTTATTTTCAGAAATGGAGCAAAAATGTTTCTTCGTTTGCTCTTTTACAAAAAAAAACAAAACAAAAAAAAAACTACTACTTGTCCACCATTTGCTCAAGAAG
This sequence comes from Meda fulgida, assembly GCA_030578275.1. Taxonomy (NCBI): domain Eukaryota; kingdom Metazoa; phylum Chordata; class Actinopteri; order Cypriniformes; family Leuciscidae; genus Meda; species Meda fulgida. The sequence goes on along the minus strand of CM060617.1, from coordinate 34,299,827 downwards.
AGCAAACAGTCTGTCCATCCTCTCCCTGCTCTCTCGAGCTCTCCTCTCCTCTGCCTCCCTTTGCAGTGCCATGTCCTCTCTAATTAAACGCATAATTTCCTCCTCATAATCCCGTTTTCTCCGTGCTGGTGGTGGTGGTGCGGGTCCTGCTGGTGGTGCTGGTGGTGGTGGTGCGGGTCCTGCTGGTGGTGCGGGTCCTGCTGCTGGTGGTGCTGCGGGTCCTGCTGCTGGTGGTGCTGCGGGTCCTGCTGCTGGTGGTGCTGCGGTTCCTGCTGCTGGTGGTGCTGCGGGTCCTGCTGCTGGTGGTGGGGGTGCGGGTCCTGCTGCTGGTGGTGCTGCGGTTCCTGCTGCTGGTGGTGCTGCGGGTCCGCTGCTGGTGGTGGTGGTGCGGGTCCTGCTGGTGGTGGTGGCGCGCGTCCTGCTGCTGGTGGTGGTGCGGTTCCTGCTGCTGGTGGTGGTACTGCGGGTCCTGCTGGTGGTGGTGCTGGTGGTGGTGCGGGTCCTGCTGGTGATGGTGCTGCGGGTCCTGCTGCTGGTGGTGCTGCGAGTCCTGCTGCTGGTGTAGGTCCTGCTGCTGGTGCTGCTGGTGGTGCTGCTGGTGGTGCTGCTGGTGCTCCTGGCTCCTCCTCACCATGGGCACCCACTGCTGAACTTGGCCCTGGTCTGTCCTCAGGGATTGAGGCAATGAGGATAGGGGGGTTGGTGCAATGCCTCTGTCCCAACACTTTATCCATGAGGACAAAACAGGGCCAAGTTTCAGCAGTGGGTTTCCCACTCACACCCTCACCTGTCCCAGGATACGTGCAATCCTAAGGCAGAGCAAATTAACCATGACTTGTTAACAACAACAGCACAATACATTTCAGATGTGTGTATTAGCTTTCTTACTTTGTATTTTTTTTTAAGTTGTCCCATTTTTTTTTGCCTGCATGGGAGATGCCTTCCCCAGCAGACCCATTTTCACCAGAATTGCTCTAAAAAAGCAGAAAAGGGTACTTGTGAAAAATATTAACACAGGGGTCCAATCTTAACATTAGTGCATTGTTAACACTGGAAAATATGACACATAAGAACATGCATACAAAATAGTTCATAAATCATGTTTCTAGATACTCAAATGTTCTTAAAATCTTTTTAGACATAGCTTGCATGACAGCGCTACAAAAACACATACAAGTGAAACCCCATTGCCTTATCTACTGCTTTTCTTATTGTTGTAGGCTTTAAAGGGTGAGTGATATTTCTTATAATACACAAGTGAGACAGACTAATGCAAATATTACAACTACTAGGGAAGACAAAAGACACAGCAAGCACAAGACATGACGAGACTAGACAAGGTGAGACTACAGTTAGCTCTGACTAGAAACTATACTAGACTGTCAAACACACAATGTAGCACACAAAGTTTATGGCACATAGAAAGTATGTATAACGAACTGGCAAAACATGAGGGCAAGAGAACACATATAACAAGATGGACTTTTCACATTTTCTCAAAGTTTGATATACATCTTTACGCTTGCGCTCCAGACTGTAGTAAACGCGTTCAGTTCTGTTTGCAGAGGCTGTGGATTAAAGGTAATATATAAATAATGTTTAGCTTCTTGCATAGACCTATTGTTTAATTTCTTAAGACACCAATGTATCATCAGGAGCCACAACTATTAATTTTGTTTTCCTTGTACATGTTTTTTTATCCTCAAAGATATGGTTAATGTTGGCTTGCATTATATGTATCACCAAAGACAATGGTTTCAGCTAAAAATCTTCTTTAATGTTCTACTAAATGACAAGTCACCTACATCTTGGCTGACCTGAGGGTGAGTAAATTAGAAGCTAATTTTAATTTTTAAGTGAATTATTCCTTTAAGTGAGACTTTTCATTCAAGGGTTGCTTTGTCAAATTAACTTAAGCATTCCATTTTTTTTAGATTACACTAACAAAATAAAGAAAAATAATATTACCTGTGCCTCCCGGAACAGAGCTGGCCAATGGTCAAGTACATCAGTGATTGCAGGCGCTGACATAACCATCTCTTTGCACTTTAATGCAAAAGTCAAGTCCATTTTTTGTGACAATACAGAAGCACTGGGTGTTCTCTTCATTTCTTCATCCAGTTCTTTACGAGCACTCTCAAGGCTGGCATCATCATGTACTTCAGGATAGTTGGGTAGGAAAACATTTCTTGTTTTTTTTTTTTAAATGTTTTTCCATGATAGCTCTCCTTCTGGATTGTTTGCACCATGCTTTCCAGCATTTACGGTTACATCAGGAACACCCAACTTTCGCATCTTGGTTCTATAATGTTCCAGCCCCCACAGCCAGAACGTGAATCTTTTTCCAGCAGACATGGATGATGTTTTACCAGGGCAGATGCTACTTGTTCCTAATCTTGATCATCTGGATAGGTTTTGAATGCAAAAATGCTTTCAGCCAATTTTTCAAGGATTTTGTGTTTGAGGTCCTTAGATGGTTTGAGTAAAGTGCCATCGTTGAGGTAATTCAAGTTGCCCTGCCGCAGGCGATATTCAACATCTACTGAAAAGCTACAAATTCCTTTGGCTAGTGCTTCTGTCTCCCTTGGGGTGAGGTAGAAATAATTTATGTGTCTTCTGTGCTTTCAGAGTTGTAGAGAGGTTCCACCACATCAACAGTTGTAAGTTCGAGTACAAGAATTATTTTCACTGTTCTGTCTTTAAGTGCTGATATATCCATTAAATTGCAACGTGCATTGTCAAAGTCTTGATCTTTATACTGAAGAGAAAACTTGAAATCCACATTTAAAATTTCTTTTAGTGATACAACCAAGTCATCAATTGAACCTGGTTCCCCTTCAGTCGCTCACGTTCGATGACGTCGACGTGGCGACGTAATGGGATCACTTCAGGGACTTCGAGTATCTACAGAACAAGCCAATAAACGTTGGCGTGCGTGAAAGCGTCACGCGCCCCCGCCCCGCAGCGCGGGTATAAACAGGAAGCGGGCGCACGCACTCATTGTCTTTCGCTTCGGAGCCGAGCTTATTTGACTTCTGAGGTTACAGACTGCTATACAACGGTCGGGAAAAGGAGAAGGCTCTGTTCCAGTGCTGGTGTGACGGCGCGATCAGCGGTGGCCGCGGGCATTATACAAAACAGCTGTTTTCACAGCTTTGTTTGTGTGTGTGTGTGTGTGTGTGTGACTGTGTCGGTCTCGTGGGCGTTCCTCATATTGAGAGTGTACCCCGATTACACTGCGGCTATCCCTGGGTGTTTCAGCACTGAAAGAGCTTTTATTTTATTTTTCCTGTTTGTTATTTTCTACTAAAAGAGCAACACAAGGGTGACCCTGCGTCCTTTTCAGGATGTCATTCCGCTTCTGCGTTTCTGGATGCGGTCATACCCTGGCGCCAGGCGACGGCCACAATAGCTGCATCTCGTGTTTGGGCATTCAGCGTGCTGAGGCAGCTTTTGTGAATAGTTCATGTTCCCATTGCGGGAATATGACTATGATAGCGCTAAGATCGAGACTCGCTTACCTCAAGGGAGGTGCAGTCCCCTCCCCTATGCCCCGATCTAGTGTCTATTCTGGACCTCAGAATAGACCTACTTCTGTGCATGACCAGGATGATCTGAGGATTACCGTGAGGGCTACCCCGCCGAGGCAATCTCCGTGGGCCCCTCACGCCTCACAAGCGCTACCGCCGTTGGAGCCCTCAAACGAGCGTGCTGGTCCTTCTCTTGGACGACCACTCGTCTCCTTTGGGGCTCCACCTGACGATCAGATGTCGATCGCAGCATCGGAGGGGGAGCTTCGTTCCTCTGGAGATGAGGATTCGGCTGCGTTGCCCCCTTCGGGGCATGTAGCGTTGCCCGAGTCCGATCCAGAAACTGACCTCGCCCTCCGGGCGACGAAAGAAACCACACGTTCCGTTGGTCAGGCGATGTCCACCCTGGTGGTCCAGGAGCGCCACCTCTGGCTCAACCTGGCTGACATGAGGGTCACTGACAAATATCGGTTCCTGGATGCCCCTCTCTCCCAGGTTGGGTTATTCGGCAACGCGGTCGAGAGCTTTGCCCAACAGTTCTCGGCCGCCCAGAAGCAGACGGAGGCCATCCGACACATCCTGCCCCGGCGGACCGCTGTTGCTCCCACCCGTCCACCGGCTGCAGTCCCTCCGTCTACTCGTCGAAGCCTCCATCGGCGTCCTCCGCTCCCGCGTTGCCTCAGCAGCAGCCTTCGTCTAGGCCTCAGCGTGGAGCAAGCCACAGGAAGCCGACCACGCCCGTCCAGGCCGTTGCCAAGCCAGGTGGCAAGCGGGGGTGCAAACGTCCCTGAGACGGGCGACCCAGAGGTGGGTCAAGTTGCTCTTCAGGAGATGGTGAACGCGCCGCTCCTCCCCCGGTGGAGGGCCCAGCGGAGAATCTTTTGTTTCCTTTTGTTTCTGTTCCGCCACTGGCCCCCAATTTCAATAAAAGAGCAATTTCTGAAACCTCTGGGTCCCAAGAGGGCGTGCTTGGCGGTCGACGACGCTATGCCTTGTCACCCTCAGGCCCCTCTTCTATCGCCAGCGAGCAGCAGTGGCTGTGTCCCGGACGCAGTGATGCCTCCGCACACTAACTCTACCCTTCGACGGAAGCAGGTATGTGTCGCACCTCACACCCAGACCCCACTCCGGGCCGCTATGCCGTCCGAGTCGAGTCCCTGCATTCCGCCGCGCTGCCCCACCCCGGGTACGTCTGTGGTCCCGTTGGTCCTGCTTGTGCGGTGTCTGGGAGCCTGGCTAGCGCTTCCCAGCCCGTCCCGCTGGCTCATCCGTACTGTCAGACTCGGCTATGCGATTCAGTTCGCCCGGCGGCCCCCGCGCTTCAGGGGCATTCAGTTCACACGTGTTCTGGCGGACAGTGCCCCTGTGCTCAGGGCAGAGATCGCAGTCCTACTGGCGAAGGACGCGATCCAGCCGGTCCCTCCAGCCGATATGAAGACCGGCTTCTACAGCCCGTACTTCATTGTACCCAAGAAAGGCGGTGGGTTACGGCCAATCTTGGACCTGCGTGTCCTGAACTGGTCCCTTCACAGGCTGCCGTTCAAGATGCTTACGCAGAAACGCATTTTCAAATGTATCCGTCCCCAAGATTGGTTTGCAGCGATCGACCTGAAGGACGCGTACTTTCATGTCTCGATTCTCCCTCGACACAGACCGTTTCTTCGCTTTGCGTTCGAGGGGCGGGCATATCAGTACAAAGTCTTACCCTTCGGGCTGGCCCTGTCGCCCCGTGTCTTCATGAAAGTCGCGGAGGCGGCCATTGCTCCCATGTGCGAGCGTGGTGTTCGCATTCTCAACTACCTCGACGACTGGCTTATCCTTGCCCAGTCGAGAGAGCAGTTGTGCGAACACAGGGACATGGTGCTCAGTCACCTCAGCCACCTAGGGCTTCGGGTCAACTGGGAAAAGAGCAAACTTACCCCCGGGCAGAGGATCTCTTTTCTTGGTATGGAGCTGGACTCGATCAACATGACAGCGCACCTCACCGAGGCCCGCATCCAGTCAGTGTTGAACTGCGTGAGTACTCTCAGACGCAGAACAGCGGCACCACTGAAACTTTTTCAGAGGCTCCTGGGGCATATGGCATCTGCAGCCGCGGTAACGCAGCTCGGATTGCTTCATATGAGGCCGCTCCAACACTGGCTCCAAGATCGAGTCCCGAGATGGGCGTGGCAGAGCGGCTCGTGCCGGGTCCAAGTGACCCCGCACTGTCGCCAAACTCTCACCTTGTGGTCGGACCCTTCGTTCCTGCGGGCAGGTGTTCCCCTAGAACAAGTGTCCAGGCATTCTGTGGTCACCACGGATGCCTCTGCCACCGGATGGGGGGCCACGTACAACGGGCATGCAGCTTCAGGTCTGTGGACGGGGCCTCAACTGCATTGGCACATCAACTGCCTCGAGTTGTTAGCAGTTCATCTTGCGCTGGGCCGTTTCAAAACACCGCTACTAGGCAAGCATGTACTGGTCCGTACGGACAGCACTGCGACCGTTGCGTACATCAACCGTCAGGGTGGTCTACGCTCCCGCCGCATGTCACAACTCGCCTGCCATCTCCTCATTTGGAGTCAGAAGCATCTGAGGTCGCTTCGTGCCATTTATATTCCGGGCCTGCTCAACCATGCAGCCGACGAGCTCTCACGGCAGCAGGTGCTACCAGGAGAATGGCGACTCAATCCCCAGGTGGTCCAGCTGATTTTCAGGCGCTTCGGGACCATACAGGTAGATATGTTTGCCGCCCCGGACACGTCTCACTGCCAGTTGTTCTTTTCCCTGACCGAGGGGACCCTCGGCACGGATGCTCTGGCACACAGCTGGCCCCCAGGTCTATGCAAGTATGCGTTTCCCCCAGTGAGCCTTCTTGCACAGACCTTGTGCAAAGTCAGGGAGGACGAGGAGCAGGTCTTGTTAGTGGCGCCGTATTAGCCCAACCGGACCTGGTTCCCAGAACTGGTGCTCCTCGCGACAGCCCCTCCCTGGCCCATTCCTCTGAGAGAGGACCTGCTCTCTCAGAGATGGGGCACCTTGTGGCACCCGCGTCCAGACCTCTGGAAACTCCATGTCTGGTCCCTGGACGGGACGCGGAGGTTCTAGGTGACCTACCCCAAGCGGTAGTTGACACCATCACTTCCGCTAGAGCCCCCTCTACGAGGCGCCTCTATGCGTTGAAGTGGAACCTGTTCGTTGATTGGTGTTCTTCTCATGAGGAGAACGCCCGATCTTGCTCGGTCAGAGCCGTGCTTTCCTTCCTGCAAGATGGGTTGGAGCGAAGGCTGTCTCCCTCCACCCTTAAAGTGTATGTTGCTGCTAACGCCTCACATCACGATGCAGTTGAAGGTAAGTCACTGGGAAAGCACGACCTGATCGTCAGGTTCCTGAGGGGGGCAAGGAGACTAAATCCTCCTCGCCCGCTCTCTTTACCTTCTCGGGATTTGTCTCTGGTCCTTTCGGCACTTCAGAGACCACCCTTTGAGCCTTTGCAGTCAGCAGAGTTAAAAAATTCTGTCCTGTAAAACAGTACTCCTGGTTGCATTGGCCTCCATCAAGAGGGTAGGGGACCTGCATGCATTTTCGGTCGACGAATCGTGCCTGGAATTCGGCCCGGCTAACTCTCACGTGATCCTGAGACCCCGGCCCGGATACGTGCCCAAGGTTCCCACCACTCCCTTTCGGGACCAGGTGGTGAACCTGCAAGCGCTGCCTTCGGAGGAGGCAGACCCAGCCCTGGCTTTTCTCTGTCCCGTCCGCGCTCTGCGCGTGTACGTGGACAGAACTCAAAGCCTCAGGACCTCAGATCAGCTCTTCGTCTGTTACAGAGGCCAGCAGAAAGGGAAGGCTGTCTCCAAGCAGAAGATGGCCCACTGGATAGTGGATGCCATCGCCTTGGCTTACGAAGCCCAAGGCGTGCCTTGCCCGCCCGGGTTGAGAGCCCACTCCACTAGGGGTGTCGCTTCTTCTTGGGCGCTGGCACACGGCGCCTCGCTGACAGACATCTGTAGAGCTGCGGGCTGGGCGACACCTAACACGTTCGCTAGGTTTTATAGCGTACGTGTTGAGCCGGTTTCTTCCTGTGTGCTCGCTTCAACCAGCCGGTAACACCGAAGTTCCCGCTCTTGTGTCGGCTTGCTACGCCACTCCCCTCCACATGGAGCGGATACGTGCGCTTCCTGCTCCAGTCGAGTTCCCCACTCAGGCGAACCCTGTAGAGTTCCTCCTTATCCCTTCGGCAGTCAGACGTTGCGGAGCGTCCGACGCCAGGCCTAGTGCTCGTATGCTTGTTTAACTTGTGCTAGGCTGGGTTCCATATGTGGTGATCCCTGCGGCGATCCCATATGCATATTCTTCCGCGATCAGCTCCCTGTGGTGAGGCCGTGTCTTCCCTTGGGAGACTCCGCTCTGCCGTCACTGTCTGGTGCTGCCTCCCCCTTCTCAGGCTGGAGCCACCCCAGTGACATTTCATATGTTGCACTGCCCCTCTGGCCAGTCCATATGTGTATTCTCCACATGTTACCTCCCTTCGGGCAGGATGTGGCTCCGCAGCGTCCCTCTCCCCTGGAAAGGCACGCTTTCCCAGTGTTATCCAAGAGTTCCACTGTGTGGGGTTTAACGGAACAGCAGTGAACTCCCTCTATGCAGGTCTTCCGCCCCAGCCAGTTGGGGGTCTGAGAGTCTTCCGTAGGGCGCTGGATGTGGCAGCTACCGTGGCGTTATCCATGGTATCCCATTACGTCGCCACGTCCCGTCGCCACGGTTGCTGACCATCGATGTACGACCGTCTCAATCTCGGCTCCTCAGCGAAAAACAATGAGTGCGTGCGCCCGCTTCCTGTTTATACCTGCGCTGCGGGGCGGGGGCGCGTGACGCTTTCACGCACGCCAACGTTCATTGGCTTGTTCTGTAGATACTCGAAGTTGATAGGGCTCCCTGAAGTGATCCCATTACGTCGCCATGTCGACGTCACGTCTCCCGTTCCCTCCTTCAGGGAACGAGGGTTACATCAGTAACCGAGACGTTTCTTTGCCAGGTCGATCTTCCTTATGCCACCTTCACATACCTCTCAGGAACATCTTCTCGTGAGAACCTATCTGGACAGCAAATGTGAACATGCTAATTAATAATCCTTTAAAAGAATTAAAGTGAATACAATTTTCTTGCAACAAATTTAAATGTGTTGGCATTACCATAAATACCATGAAGTTTGGTCAATGTCTTCAGACAACTGCAATACTCCACTGGAAATGAAAGGGACTCGACTACTGTAGAAAAGGGGTCAGAAAAAAGACATGCCATAAAAGTAATTTTATATTACTAAGGACTCAGCAAACACTAAAGCAATGTACTCAGCAAAAAATTATGTCACCATCATCCTGCCCTTAACAATGTAACTTGAAAGAGGGAAAACCTCATGAAGCTCTAACACCTTCACCACACAGAGATAAGGAATGGCTGCCGCAAAGTTCATACGACCAAAGATGCTCAGTGTACCATGCTGACATTTTTTTTTACAGACAAACAGAATCTCTGAGTTGACTGATACAATCTGTGATATTTGCTTGAAATCTGGAAGACCAGAGCACAAACCAGCAGAGATCACCATATCTGAACTGTATTTGATTCCCTCTACCATCACAGATGATGCAACAAGCGCAGTATTCAGCAGAGGTGCTATTTTTTTTTAAACTGCTGTTGAACATGGCCAGTGGTTAACTGTATCAAGAGAGAAGCATTTCTTCTCTGACTGAAAGGCAGAGACAGATTTCAACAGGCACAACACCTTCTAAAAGGTCATGCAAAATGTCAGGTGGGTAACCAGTTACTACATGAAAATGCTGCAAAGCATCAGTTAGTGGACAACCTTATTTCACCCTATATCCCTTACTCAAAGAGGGATCTTGCTTTACCTCCTCAATGTGCCTGTTGTGCATATCCTTTGTCCGAGGTTCAACGTTTCTGGTGCCAACTTCAGTGAGCTGAGCCTCGTTTCTCGAAGCCATGCAAAATTGACAGAACCTCTCCACAGTAAAACTCTCAAAAAACCTGCAAGAGAATGAGCACAAATATTGTCAGCTGAAACATCTAAGACAGTGCCTTTCACAGTAGCACCTAACTGATCAATGTACAATCCAGTTTACTCCAGATGGACAAGGTCTTGCAGAAGTGGCCGCATGATTTTTTTGATAGACATACTCTTTTAATGTGCAAGAGTTGGAGTGGATGGAGTGAAGAGTTGACCTGTACTTCACAGCTATGTTTGCTAACACCCTGTACACTGCACACATTTTGTGTTTGACTCTTGATGTTCCTAAAGGATTGGCCACCTCAAAATCATCAATATAGAGTCCTAGAGCAATTTTAAAGTCATCGTCACTGAGAAGACTCTTCTCTTTAAAATATTCGCCATCACTGTAAGAAATGTACCTATCTGATACGCATTCTGGCACTGAAAGTGTTTTATCCAAAATGTCTGGCTTATTGAGCATTGTTTGTAACACAGGCTGTATCGGTACATACAGATACGGCTTCTCTCCCCCAGGAAGCATGTACTCTACAGGTATAACAACTGGAAATTAATTTAACACAAATTAGTTCCTTTTTAACATCCGCCTGTGTCACAGCACTTAGGAAAATACATTGTTCTCTGAAACTGCGTGTACTACTTCTGTAACAAGGGAATCATGAACATCTGGATAATGTTTCTTCAGGACAGATGAAACTGACTTGGGAAAGACAGCTTATGAATTTCAGTTAATTCTTGAATGATATCCTGAACCGAACTTGCTGGAATAGGAAGAATGCTTTGCATCTTCAAAAAAATGCCAGCTAAATTGTGCTCTAATTGATGCACAAAATCTGAGGATTCGTTACGGATCTTCATTGTCCTCAATTTCATCCAAAGAAACAAGTTCAAGTTTATCATTCTCATTCTCATCCTATTGTAAAGACTCACGGGCGGATAAGGGATGATGTGTCATTTTACCTGCATGCATGCATGTGTATCCTTGCAATTAACCACAAGTTGATTGCAATTAATTACACGGACCACGTCTTACAAAACAGGCAAAATTAATTAGCTCAATTGTCAGAATAATATTTGTGGGGATCCACAATATCATTCTACTTTATAGGATTTCAGGAAAAGCAATTCTGTGGCCACAAGAATTGGGTTTCCTGCCCTATAAACACATACTCTTTAAAGTATCTTTAATTTGTAAGCTTGTAGCTATAAGATCTTTGGCACTTAAGGGACTTGGAAAATGAGCAAAGAGGCAGTACATCAATCAAATGAATATAATGAATTTAATAAGGCAGAACTACTTATGTATTTACTACGGTTACATGGGATATATGTATTTACAAACATAATAAACAACAAAACACGATAAAGCATCGATGAACGAGAAATGCATAGAGACAGAGAGAGAGAGGAAATGTAGAGAGTTGCAGTTATGCAAGAGGGAGTTTAGAAAGACCCGAGGATCCTTCTAAATAGCAAATTCACATAGACAACGGAACTTTGAGAGACAACAAGACTTCAACAAATCTTAAAAGCGTGATCAAACATGGATACTTGCACTCTTTGCATGGCTTGTGAAGAAGCGTGTGTGTGTGTCTCTCGGTCCGGCGCGTCACGTGGTCACGTGCGCGTGTTTCTCCTCCAAAGTGAGCGCGCACTCGTTTAAAGGTCCCTTGTAGATGGATTTGCTGAAGAGATATGTCACGCGGTGTTCCCTTTCGAGGGAACTCGAACTGCGTCATCAGAAACGACTCTTTGGGGACCAGACGGGTGCTCTGGGTTTACTCTGACGAGATTTCTCCTGCTCATCTTGTGGCCAGCTAATATTGAGTCTGACCACAGCACGCGTTACAACCTCCACCATTTCCTCATAAGCGGGAACATGAGCTGGCGAGTGTGACTCATGTTCCGCGCTCCCGGTGCTGAGCACATCCACTTCCTCGGAAGCAGACAGCTCAAGCACCGGGCACTCGTCATGGGCAGAAGAAGCCGCAGCGCGGGCTTCTGCACCATGCGCAAGCGTTATAGAATCCGCAGATGACGAACGAGAAAGTGCCTCGGCAGTCTCGTTCTCATCTGCTAGATCCTTCTGCGATCCCTACGATTTAAGCCTCCGCGCCGCCTCAACGGACGTGGGACCTGAACCGCAAGGATCGCGAGCTTGGCCATCTTTAGAAAAAATAGCCAAGCGGGAGCGCAGCACTCTTAATGGAAGTGCTTCACAGTGCTCACAGGCGGCTCCCTCGAGAGCTGCCTGTGCGTGCTGCACTCCCAAACAATTTACACATAACACATGCGTGTCCCCACCCGTAATAAATCTAGGACATGGGTGCACACATCTCGTAAATTGTTCACTCGCCATACTTTCAAGGACAGACAACAATAAATAGGACAAACAGTTTCAACATAGAGCGCTTGCTGAAGAGCGATAGCTAATGTGTGTGTGTGCCGGCGTCACTTTTATACTTCCGGTTATGCCGTCACATGTTACGTCAGGACGCAACACCAATCAGGATTGGAATAGTTTCATTCATACTTCAGAGGCGCACGCTAAGGGAGCGTCCCCAAAGAGTCGTTTCTGACGACGCAGTGTCTCGTTCCCTTCTCAGGGAACAAGGGTTATAGTCATAACCCGAGACGTTCTTTTCACTCGTCGATTGGAATTAAAAATGGAGACTTATCTAAGACTGAAAAACACAAACTAAACTAGAAACAAATAAAAGAAAGGCGAAGAGCTCGTCCGGAGGTGAGACGTTACATTATGACACGAGGACAAGAAGGTAAGAGGGAGAGGGAGTGGAGCGCGCCGACATTTATCACCTTGGAGAAATCAGCCTCTTCCTGTCGGCTTGGCCAATCGGAGAGTTGGAAGTCACAGGCGGGAATTTAGTTTTTAGTTTTTATTACTCTTTGTCTAAGAGAGCGAGCTCCTTGCGTGCATGCTGGGGGGGGGGGGGGGGTGGGGGGTTGTCAATTCGTTGAAGAAACTATGAAAGATGCTTTTACTATTAATATGTTGTTGTTACCGACATATCGTGTATGCAGTCACTTCGATCTTCAAAGTACCAGGTTTTAGAAACCAAATATGTCACACATCTGATTCTGGTTGATCATATTGTGAACAGTCTGGAATAGTGAGTATTAGAGTTTACATGAAACAAACCACATAAAAGGCCACATCATAAGATTGGAACATTAGATGCATGGTAATACATTTCTCACATGGTTATATATATATATATATATATATATATATATATATATATATATATATATATATATATATATATATATATATATATAATATATATAGGATTGGAAAGGTTTCATTTCTCTTTCTCAGCAAGAATTCAGAGAGGGAGAGAGCCACAGTTCTGTGAACATTCCTTTAGGTCGTAAACGCTGTTATCTAAGAACACCAGTGATGTTAGTTTTGGTCTCTTTTCACTCCAAAGATGGAAAACATAGGAAACTATATTTTACTGGATATTACTGTACGTATTCTGATTTATCACACCGAAAGCATCCTGGAGGTGTCCAGAACTATGTGTACAAGTTATGGGAATAGACGGTTATATTTAAAATGCATAATGAAGGTATTTATAATTCACTTTAAGCTACGATAAAATCATAGTCATTCCAATGTGACATGGGCAAATGGACACACATAAAAACACATAGAATATATCTGTTTAAATGTCTTTTAAAAAGAGAAGTTTCTTTCTCTTTAGAAATCACCTTCTTTGGGACATTCCAGTCAGTCATAAAAATGTCTCGTAACTGGACACCACGCTCTGTCCTGAGCGGGCTTCACTTGTGGGGGATGCGTGTGTGGTTGTGTGTGTGTTACATTCAGGCTTTCTGGGTCTGAAGGCTTTGGGACTTTAGCAAGGAAGCATTTTAATTATCCAGATTCACCCTCGCCCAGTCCTTACACTATCACCAGAAATTATTTCTGGCTTTAGCATCTTCCAGTCATCTTCACTGTGTGTCCTACTTCTATAAATCAAATGTTGTATAAAAAAACAGTTTGAAACATGCAACCTCTGTAGGGACACTGAATGTTCTCATTTGCTCTTAAATGTCTACTAAGCAAATTTCTTAGGAAATCTGCTTCTGTGCAGGGTTCAGAAAACTCACAGTGCTGATATTTAAATACAAGTGGTGTTACTTCACTCACATGTTCACTGTGTTCTTTAGCATAATTTTTTTAGGACACCTATGACATAAAAATTAAAATAAAGGTTAGTACGCTAGATATTTAAATTACAAACTGTAAAGGTTAAAAATTATAATGCAATTTTTAGTCATCAATTGATAATATTTTTTTTTTGTCCACTCTATATTAAAGGGATTGTTCACCCATAAATGAACATTTGCTGCTAATTTACTTACCCTCAGGGCATCCAAGATGTAGGTGACATTTTTATTTTATTTAGTAGAACACTAAAGAAGATTTTTAGCTGAAACCGTTGTCTTTGGTGATACATATAATGCAAGCCAACAGTAACGATCCCTTTAAGGGTCAAAAAACATGTACAAGCAAAACAAATTAATATTCGTGGCTCCTGACGATACATTGGTGTCTTAAGAAATTGAACGATAGGTCTATGCAAGAAACTTTACTACAGTCTGGAGCGCAAGCGTAAAGATGTATATCAGACTTTGGGAATCTGTGAAAAGTCAATCTTTCCGCATTTTGAATGTAATTTTACTTTTTTATACAGGTTCCTCTTCAGGTCCACTCTCAACTCCCAGTCGGAGGCTCGTTGCAAGATAGAGGGTGGGTTCTTGGCCTCCGTGCCGGTCTTATGAGCCTTATATGCCGGTCCCTGTCTCCTTCCCTCACAAAGGTTATGGCTTTGGGCAGTTGGGCCTGCTTGTTGTTTCCTTTGACTCGCTGCTGTTCCACCCACTTGGCAATTTCTGTCGTGCCTCCATCTGTACTGCCCTTCAGCCAATGCCTTTGGACAACCGGTCAGGATGTGGTTCAGTGTGTCTTCCTCTCCACCCCAGATCTTTATGTTTCTTGGTGTTGGCAGCAGGCCAGTCACAAAGCACAGGAGAAAGCTCAACCTCCCTTGGTCGGTCTGCCACAGTTCCTTCCACGACAGCGGTCGCTCCTGTGCCTGGTCCCACTGCGTCCATCGACCCTGATAGGCAAGTCTGATCACTTTCACCTGGCACTCCTCCTCTGTTGCCTTGTGGACTCTTGCACCACGAGGCCTATTCTGGGTCTGGCATCAGCCCTGCTCCACCTCTTCAACATAACACTCTATTCAGTGCACATTTAAAGGAATGACATGTTAACTGAACAACATTTCAGGCCCTGAACAAAAGGCAGAGGTCAACCCCCACGTACATATCATAACGTTTAGTTTCATTTAAAAAGTAACATTGCATACTAGTCTATAGTGCACATTAAGCCTACTAAATAGGCCTACCCTAGAAGCTTGGGAGAAGTCCCAATTTAAAGATCTCGCTCAGAGGCTCAAAGTTCTTATTAATAGTCTCATCCTGCTGCCAGGCCACAGCGGGCCTACATGTAAAGAAAACCATGACCTACCTTACCCGGCTACACAAGGCGGAGTCGCCTGGGTTTTAAATTAAAGATGCTGATGATCTCGTCATAATCCAGTGTTTCTGTCAGTTCTCTTTCGAAAGACAACAGGGTCAAATTGTGCAAGCATTCAGTCACCATTGATGCTCTCAAGCGAGTGTTGATCCTGTGTAGTGTTGTCAAAAGTACCGACTTCGGTACCAATTCGGTACTGAAATTTAAAAAATGTGACGCTTTGAGCGCTGTTGAGCGGAATTGTAAATGCCTGTGATTGGCCATTGTACTCACGTACTCACGTCAAATATGTCTGTGATTGGCTACAATGATCAGCGCTTCAAAAACATGTTGTAAATGTTCATCAATTATGCTCTTCATTGAGCGCTTACACAGATACAAGCTGCATGGAGATTTTAGCAGTTCTTGTGTGCCAAAAGTGGTGGATCCTGAGATGAGGGCAGCTAAAGCTCGCATTATTCCGTAGGTGTCGTCTTTAAATTGGCTGTTCAATTCAGACATCTGGCTGTCCAGAATACAGGTCCAGAGTGCCCTCAGATCACCATTATTCTTGATAGCGGATGTTTTTCCCAATGTTGTGGTGACAATAGACTGACTAAACTTTGCAGGCAGCTTTCGCTCAAAAGACATTATCACATCCCAGCATGCTATCTCATATTTATTCATCAACTCCTCCGTCAATCTTAGCACTTTGTCAAAGTCACCATCTGAATCATCCCGAATAGTAAGTGGCAATGGTGGCTTTCAAGGTTTCAATTAAGGAGATGCAGTCTGTCACACAGATTGCTGGACTTTGCAGCCCCTTTGTGGCAAAATCGCTGCACTGAAACAACTTGCAAAACACAACAAGCATGAAAATGATTTTTTTTTGTTTGCATCTGTTGTAATAGGTTATCTGCATCTAGTTTTGTCTGTCTACTTGTCTCCGAATACTCAGCAAGAGTCTCAACACGTCTAGGACTTTATGAACAGATCCTGATTTGGAGTTCCACCTGGTTTCACATGACCTTTCTAGTTCCTTGCATGGTCTTTCTGGATGCATTTCCTTCTGAAGCTCCACAAACCGAGCGTGCCTCTGGGCCCTAATGAAGAAGTTGTCTGATTCACTTATCTGATTAATGACAGTGAAAAAAGTATTGAAGTGTCTAGATGATTCTGCAGCAGTACAAAGCACTAAATTCAGTCGGTGGGAATTACAGTGTACATACACAGCTTTGGGATATGTCTCTTTCAAGATAGCTTGAACGCTAAGCCCAGACATGACCGATGCCCCATCAAAACAGAACCCGACACAGAGAGAAGGTTCCAATCAAAGTGGTTCTAGGATTTCAAGGAACCTCTGTGATATTCCTTGAGCAGACAGGTCAGCTGTTTTGACAAAGCCCAGCGTTCGTTCTTTGATTGTCCCACTATGGATAACACAGGAAGAATGGATAAATCGAACACTGACAGCAACTAGTTCGCGTTTCGAAAAACATCTTTAAACTCATCTGCAAGTATGGAAATATTTGTGGGCCTAGGCTGTTCTTGCATCTCAGTTTTTATCTTCCTGAGTAGAAGTGAAGCGGCAGCCTCAAGCAGCTCATCCTGAATGTGGTGGGACATGAGTGTGGCAAAACGTGGCAGTTCAACAAGTCTGTTTTTTATTTCTAGATCATACTTCGATATGAACTCGAATAGTTCCAAAAAATTCCCCTTGTTTAACGCTTCCTGTGTTTCCCGGTACCCTCTTAGGGGTATCTCCATTTTGGCACACTGCATGACAACATCCAGCACAACTTTGACGTGCTTTCGATTTCGTTCAATGAACGAAATGGAATCTCTGTGCATCTGATTTAATACCGCTGCCTTGGTGCGCATGACTTTGTTTGTAGGAGAGTAATTTTACAAGTCCAAAAGCATGCACTTTGCTAGCCTGATGCTTCACACAGACCTGCACAATACGTTTCCAATTTTTGAAACCCCCTTTAGTAAAAGTCATCTCAGTGTGCTGTTCAGGAAAATGCCTACAGGCTTTACAAAAAAATCTATATTCAATGAACCTTTCACACCACTTGGCGTTGAAGCTTCGATATTTCCCATCAATGGGAATGCCTGTAGATGAGGTTGGGTAGCAAGTTCCCCCCGAGCTGAAAGATCCGACCAAGGGAATGTGCATAGGCAGATCTGCTTTCCGGTTAGCATAATTGGAGGTCGTTGGTTCAGAGTTCATCTTCGCTCCATTCTCAGAGCCAGCAGTTGTTCGATTAAGATCCACAGACTGGTCCTCCAAATCATTCTTGTTCTCAATACAAGGTTTTTAAAAAAAAATAAAAATGAATGAGTTTAGCCATACTAAAGCAAAATCAAGATACCATGATGACACTTCTGGCGAACGTTACCATTGTTCGCCCTGGATTGCAGATTGCCAGATTTGGTACCTTTTTGTGTCCCCAGTAAAGGTCATGATCTTACTGCCTTAAACAATATACATTTTAAACTGGTTAAGTCACAAATAGCTTGATTTAGCACCATTTGAACTCTTAACATTGAAGTTGATTTAAAGAATGAGACATTTTAAAGCAATTAGAACCACCACATATTACCATTTTTCCTATGTTCCCAGGCATGTATCCCAACTTAACGAGATATATAAATTATTACATTTATTTTAACAATTATAATTGAGGTTTTTAGCTTGTCACTCAATTTATTGTCCACTCTGCTATTTGTCCATCCATTTGTTAAACAGTTAAAAAAAGTTGCACACACTCTTGACTGAGTAACTTTATTAATTATAATTTATATTTATTGCATAGAGTGAAGATTATGTGGTCTGATTTTTTCACTTACTTTATTTAATGTCTATATAAGCTAGGCTATTTCTGTAGTATACTAGTATACTATAGACCTACATGAACACGTTTTTATTTCATTTATATTTTTGATTTAGATGTTTATTTGATCTTTTGCTTGAACTTACTTGCATTAACTAGGCTAGTATTCATTTTTTTGATCGTTTGCGGCGATCCCATTTGCTAATGTTCACCTGTCACTGTCAGACAACGTGAACACTGAATGCAGACAACGTGATTAGTATTCATAAGCCCAACAGCCTACCAGTATTTGCACAACAGATGATCTGCTGAAATATTGAATAGCCTATTTCGCATGGTGGACTGAATAATTTCTGTCAACCTTTCGTTATAATTTTGTCTAGAACTGAAGGATAAACGTGGAAGTCCCGAGCAGCTCGTCCACTCCTCGCCACCTGAAAAGAGGGTTTGAGGAGTATACTTTATCAGACGTGGAAGACTCGAGTGACGAAGCCCCCCCTCATTGCCAGGACGAAGTAGCTGCATGCTTATATCGATTACAAGACACCAAAGGATAACTCTTTTGATGTGTTGTCTTGGTGGAAGGAGCATGTCTCGCACACAGTCTCCTGACGACGGATCTGAGGACTGTCCTTCGGGCCAGGAAGGCATCGGAAAAAAGGTCCTAACTCACGTTGGGCCCTCATGAAACTGGTGTCAGTATCTCACCACCGTGTGGCGCTTCGGGACACATCAGTTTCCAGCGAACGCACCCTGCTCTGTCTGCCCCACAGGCTTCAGGAGAGGAGCCGCGGCTCTAAGGGGAAGACCTAAAGGGTGCTTGAAGTAATGGATTCTTTTTGAGATCCAAACTGGCCTAATCGACATGATAATCAAGAAAGAACACAAAGTTTTAACCCCTTGATGATACAGAAATAATTATAATATAATTGCATAGGAAATATAATTGATTATTTTTTGTTATGGGAAACAGAAAACACTGGGTGAAATATTACATGAATGTGTAACAAACTAATGAATATAAGAATGATGAACAATTGTCCATGTTATTGGTAAAGTTTGATGAAGTGAACAAAGTTTGTGCCACAACTATGTCTGAGAACGAAGGATAATGAAGATAATTGCATGAAGGGGGTATTATAGGCTAATATAGGATAATTTCAAGAAAATGCAATTACAAGCCTCCTTGTTTATTGTAGATGCCTTTTTGTTACACATATTTAGCCAAAGTATTGAATATAATGCATTGGATTCAATGTTATATATTTTTGTTCATAAAAATTGGCTGTAGATATTGTATTGGCATAGATGTAAAGTAATTGTTCGTTATGTAAGTGTGTGTGCCTACCCATGAGAAAGAGGAGCAGAAGTGTGTCTGATTATGTGTGTGTGCTCAAGAATACAAAGAACTGTGATTCTACTCCTATAACCTTAAAAGGAAATCAGCCATCTTGGTTGAGTTTACTGGAGTTCACAGACAAGAAGAGATGGACAGCTTGCACCTGTGAGGCCTCGAGGAGGATCTGGGAAACTTTGAAAAGTCACAACTCTTGTCAATCAAAACGATTAGAACCTAACGCCTGTGGTAAACAACAAGAGTTTAAAGACTGATGAGCTGATTGGATACTGATACGTCAGTACCCCCGACACCTAGAAGCCCAGAGCTGACTTTGATTCAAAACGTGATTATTATATTTTATACTTTAATGATGAAGTTTTATTTGCCTATACATTTTTGTTTATTATATAAAGAAAAGTAACCAATTAAAATAAATTTATTTGATTACAAAAACTGCCTACCGAGGCTTCTATTTATTGTGTCGTAAGACTTTTAATAAGAACATACCACATAGAAGTCTTCTGACCAAATTATAAGTAATTTACAATGCTTATAATTTATGCCAGACTCAACTTACTTTCCTAATCTGAGAGTAATAAATAATAAGGTTAAAGGTGTTAAGATCAAAATACACAGAAAAACCAATTTACCACTTTTTATATACAACTTTGAATAATATGAAACCATTATTAGCAGCATAAGAAAATGCAGATTTATTGAAGATTCTGTGAAATCTCGTTGTAAGAAGTGGAAGACACGACAACAATGACAAAGGCAAAAGAAAAACGGCAAACTTAGAAGTCCATTTCTCATGCAGCCAAAAGGGGATCAGTCATCGATTGGGGGGCGTCCAGGTAAAAAAGTTGATACCATGAAGTTCCTCAGGAAGGTAATCTTGGTCCACTGGCCCATTGAAGTTGGGGTTATATTTGTATCCTTTAGCGTAGCCCAGATTCTTCATTAGTTTGGTGGGAGCGTTGCGTAGGTGGAGGGGCACGGGTGGCAACGGGCCCTGATGGTTTCTCAGACAGGCTTTGACGTTATTATAGGCCTTGTACACCTCCACAGACTTGGGCGCTCTGGCCATATAAACCACACACTGGGCTAGAATGACCTAAAATAATTCAAGAAAAGATGTAGGTGAGATTGAAGGTGAAAAGTTAGTAAGAAAGATCAGGGATATCAAAAAAATACTTCAACAAGTATATAAACTTTATGGAAGCTTGTTTCTTGAATTATTATTACTTTTTAAGTAAGTATAATTGCGAATTTTTAATCACCTTTTTTCTTGCAATTGTGAGAGAATTCTGACTTTTTTCCTCAGATTTGAGAGATAACTTAAATTTGCAAGTAATAAACTCACAATTGTGAGAAAGTAGCAATTCTGAGAAAAAGGTGATTCTGACTTTTTAATTGCAATTGCACGTAAACGTAGATACAAGATATAAGATACAGACTGACTTTTTTTTCCTCAGAACTAAAATATATAGACTCGCAATTGCAAAAAAAATGTCAGAACTTCCATGAAGTTCAGAAAGGGTCCAAGCGATGTGCAGGCTTTTATTGCACAGGATATGTGCTGTGAGAAACTCAACCAAATGCATAGCTCTAATGTACTCTCACACATGCAACTTATTT
The DNA here is from genome assembly GCA_030578275.1 of Meda fulgida. Classification (NCBI taxonomy): domain Eukaryota; kingdom Metazoa; phylum Chordata; class Actinopteri; order Cypriniformes; family Leuciscidae; genus Meda; species Meda fulgida. The sequence continues at coordinate 34,278,919 of CM060617.1, read as the reverse complement.
CCTAACTGTTTATGTTCACTTAAGACATAACCAACTGTTTTTAAACAGATAGCCTACTCAAGCCGGCATTTTGACATATTTCTGTGTGTATTGAACAGTTTAGGGGTAAACCCGAAGCTCAAGGTTCACTTTGCTTGTCCGGCGTGTGCACAGAAAGCCACTAGGAGAACAGTATCACTTTCACAGTTTCAATAACTCTTATTATTAATCACGCACACCCTGCAATTTAGCAACAGCAGACTATATATTACAACAATCACTGATTTGGACGTTAAGTTTGGGCTTTTAGGGAGGAACGAATGCGCACCGGAATAGAAAGAAATGCACTAAAATCGCACAGCCCTAGTTTCTTGCTGTCGTTGCAATGTCTCTGATCTCCATAAAGATGTTGCAAATGTATTGCCCTTTTCAGACACCTGGTAGAACTGCCAGACCGGTGAATGTAGTGAAGCAATCTGCACATAGAGAAATTGTCTTGCGAGTTTTCTGCCATCTGATCGGCCTTTATAGAGACCACCGATCAAACTATATAAAGCTATTATCGGCTAATAAGCATCAGCACCCAATCAATCGGACCACCCTTAAATAACAGTTAAAAGTAGTTAAATTTAATGTACAGTGTGTGCAGAATTATTAGGCACGTTGATTTTCTGATCATATTTTATTCCCAGGCACATTTTGCCAATTCCAAACCATATTAATCTTAATAACTACTAATAATTTTGTATTTAATCATTTATAACTGATATATAATTGTTCATGAAGGCTGGAAATGAAAAACGCCTTATATTCAGGTGTGCAGAATTATTAGGCAAGTTTTCTTTTACAGATAAAATAAGCCAAAAAAGAGATTTAACTAAGACTGAAAAGTTAAAAATTATTAAATGCCCATGAATGCAATACTAATGCAATACTATAAATGGCAGTTGAGGCATGACCATTGGACAGTGAAATGCTCATTGGGTCAGCAGGGTCAGACAAAAACAGGTGGAGAAGAAAATACACATTAACTGCAAAAGAATTAAGAATTAAGGTGAAGAATTAAGTGTGAAACCATCAGGAACCCTAAAGTCTTCAGCGCCACCATTTTCCAGAACTGCAACCTACCTGGAGTCTCCAGAAGAGCAAGGTGTCAGGATCTCAGAGACTTAGGTTAGGTAAAGAATCCTAAAAATGAACACCCTCTTAATAAGAATCACAAGCTGAAGTGTTGTGAAATACATGAAGACTGTTTTTTTATAGGCTTTATAGACAGACAGATTGAGAGTGACTCTTGAAGGACCAGCACCACATCCTCCTCTACCACTATTTGAAGAATTCTTAGATTTTTAGGATTCTTTACCTAACCTAAGTCTCTGAGATCCTGACACCTTGCTCTTCTGGAGACTCCAGGTAGGTTGCAGTTCTGGAAAATGGTGGCGCTGAAGACTTTAGGGTTCCTGATGGTTTCACACTTAATTCTTCACCTTAATTCTTAATTCTTTTGCAGTTAACGTGTATTTTCTTCTCCACCTGTTTTTGTCTGACCCTGCTGACCCAATGAGCATTTCACTGTCCAATGGTCATGCCTAAACTGCCATTTATACACTCCCTAAAGGATTATTAGGAACACCATACTAATACTGTGTTTGACCCCCTACGTGGCATTGATTCAACAAGGTGCTGAAAGCATTCTTTAGAAATGTCGGCCCATATTGATAGGATAGCATCTTGCAGTTGATGGAGATTTGTGGGATGCACATCCAGGGCACGAAGCTCCCGTTCCACCACATCCCAAAGATGCTCTATTGGGTTGAGATCTGGTGACTGTGGGGGCCATTTTAGTACAGTGAACTCATTGTCATGTTCAAGAAACCAATTTGAAATGATTCGAGCTTTGTGACATGGTGAATTATCCTGCTGGAAGTAGCCATCAGAGGATGGGTACATGGTGGCCATAAAGGGATGGACATGGTCAGAAACAATGCTCAGGTAGGCCGTGGCATTTAAACGATGCCCAATTGGCACTAAGGGGCCTAAAGTGTGCCAAGAAAACATCCCCCACACCATTACACCACCACCACCAGCCTGCACAGTGGTAACAAGGCATGATGGATCCATGTTCTCATTCTGTTTACGCCAAATTCTGACTCTACCATCTGAATGTCTCAACAGAAATCGAGACTCATCAGACCAGGCAACATTTTTCCAGTCTTCAACTGTCCAATTTTGGTGAGCTCTTGCAAATTGTAGCCTCTTTTTCCTATTTGTAGTGGAGATGAGTGGTACCCGGTGGGGTCTTCTGCTGTTGTAGCCCATCCGCCTCAAGGTTGTGTGTGTTGTGGCTTCACAAATGCTTTGCTGCATACCTCGGTTGTAACGAGTGGTTATTTCAGTCAAAGTTGCTCTTCTCTCAGCTTGAATCAGTCGGCCCATTCTCCTCTGACCTCTAGCATCAACAAGGCATTTTCGCCCACAGGACTGCCGCATACTGGATGTTTTTCTCTTTTCACACCATTCTTTGTAAACCCTAGAAATGGTTGTGCGTGAAAATCCCAGTAACTGAGCAGATTGTGAAATACTCAGACCGGCCTGTCTGGCACCAACAACCAAGCCATGCTCAAAATTGCTTAAATCACCTTTCTTTCCCATTCTGACATTCAGTTTGGAGTTCAGGAGATTGTCTAGACCAGGACCACACCCCTAAATGCATTGAAGCAACTGCCATTTGATTGGTTGTTTAGATAATTGCATTAATGAGAAATTGAACAGGTGTTCCTAATAATCCTTTAGGTGAGTGTAGTATTGCATCCTTCTCAAGGGCATTTCATAATGTTTGACTTTTCAGTCTTAGTTAAATCTCTTTTTTGGCTTGTTTTATCTGTAAAAGAAAATGTGCCTAATAATTCTGCACACCTGAATTAAAGGCATTTTTCATTTCCAGCCTTCATGAACAATTACATATCATTTATAAATGATTAAATAAAAACTAATAGTAGTTATTAATATAAATATGGTTTGAAATTGGTAAATTGTGCCTGGGAATAAAAAATTATCAGAAAATCAAAGTGCCTAATAATTCTGCACACACTGTAGATCAAGAATTGTTTTAGTACCCAGAATCTAAATTGGATTGATTGGTGCCTTAAGATTCCCACCACTAGCAGCAATTGCAGTGTATTTTTCTGTGTTGTACCTCACATTCGGGCATGCCCATGAAGTGACAGGCCTGGAACGCAGATACAGCCTGAGTGAGCGCCACAGGGTCCGCCAGACCTTTAGAAGAGTACACAACAGATCCAGTCTGTCAAGACGTTAACTTTTGGATCATACACTAATTATGAAGTTACTGTTATGGTAAAACAACACAGGTTTTGGAAACAAAGGACCAGCTACTTACCAATATCCTCACTAGCAAACCGGAGCAGTCTGCGAGCCACATACAGTGGGTCTTCACCTCCCTCCAGCATTCTTCCCAGCCAATAGAGGGCAGCATTTGTTTCTGACCCTCTCATTGACTTGTGCAGGGCTGAGATACAGTTATAGTGCTCCTCACCTGTGTGTCACAGAGTTTACATTCCTAGTGAACTGTGGATCTGACTCAATGTATTGTGTGTCGATGAGAGTTTGAGTACAACAACCTGTAAACATCTATGTGCATTAGGGCTGTCACTTTTTATTCGATATTCGAATATGCATTCGAACATGACGTGAAATATCCGTAATCGAACTATGTTTAGACCGTTTGTTTTTTATTTTATTGTATGCCATCTCATCCAGTAGGGGGCGCTCTAAACGTATTGTAGCGTCAGCTCATGACCAAATCAAGCGAATAATAGCCAATAGCCATCCTGTTTTGAAAATGGAAGATAACGCACAGTCACGATCCCAACTCATCTAAAAACTCTGGAAATATTTGGGGTTCTACACCGTAGATACCACTTCTCTCAACATTGACAAATACCTGTGTGCCAAGTTTTATAAATTATATAAGTTTTTGGCAATAATTTACTTCAGACATAACATGGGAGTACAAAACGCTCAACCGCTCTCATGAACCATTCCTATTGATATATACTTAATGTTTATAAATATAGAATAAATTCCTTCATAGAAACGCTCACGTACCTGGAATTTATTCTTTTTAATAAAAATGTTAGGAAAAATTCTGAAAACTATTGCAAGTAATGAGGGGATAATCTGGGATTGCTTGAATTTGCATTAATTCTTGCAACTACACATTCCTGAGGGATTAAATCAATAAATTCAAATATATTTTTTGACAGTTCAAAAACATTGTGAGCAACCTGCATGCAAAATATCGTATAATTAAATAAATAAAAATTGTTATCAATAAAACGTTTACATCAGCATGTTGCTAAACTAATAAGCTAATGACAAAATACTTTAATAAGCTTAAAAATATTTGACACAAATTCAAGACTCTAAAAACACCACAATGGGAAATGGTTGCAGATATGTGGTAGCCTACAGGAAGTGCAACAACTGGACATCTTTTGTTACAGGTTAGTTTAGCCACAACACTTGCATTAGATGAAATGGACTGATTATTGGATAATACCGGATAATTGGATAATATCAGTGCAAACCGGACATACCTGCTTTGTCATAAAGAATGTGGGATCTCTGAAGGCCCTCTTTAATGTGTTGCTCTCGCACGATTATGTGCTGAGGGCCGCCGTTGTGTTTGGAGGAAGCCGCGCGGACTTGCACAACACACGCCTGCACCGCCAGCTGAAGGCCGTTCAGAGCGGCTCGGGCATCACCATCACACAGGTGCGCCACAGTGTCCAGGGCTTTCTGCTCAACACACACCTGAGATCTGAAGACAAACAGCGCATTGAATTCAGGCCTCTTTAAAGGTTTTGATGTCCTTAAGAATATATATTTGAGGTAAAAGTACCAAAAACCATCTCAATATAGTCGATTTTGGCCTGTCTACTTAATATTCATGAGCCTCTCTTTTGATTGGCCTGTTGCTTTCTGAGTGACCCACCATTGGTGGGGGTGGCGACTGAAGGCGGTGACTGAGTAGTTCTGACATCACATTTATACAGAAGTCACAACGGCTCGTGAAAAGGCACAGCTACTTTATGCAGGCTGTGTGCATTTGTCTGTGGATCTACTGTTTTGAAACTTATATGGAAGTTTGATAGCCCCTAGACCTCTGTTATCATGAGAAAAAGCCAGGAAATATCAGTTTTGACAATATGGGACCTTTACCAAATAGTGTTTTCAACAAACAGTGTTCCCCAACCCTTTATTTCAAGTCAAGTCATCTTCATTTATATAGCGCTTTTAACAATGTAGATTGTTTCAAAGCAGCTTTACAGAGATAAACATATAATTTAAGGTAACAGAGATTGTTTTGGCTTTATAGCGGTTCTTGAACAATGTTATTTTCCAGCTAAAGTTAGTTTTGATTGATTCACTTGCGTCGAAATGATCATTTGTTATTAAATTATGGGCGGCTAAGACGACGCCGTTCTCTCTAAACAGACTTTAAACTGAACCTGTGATAAATGCTGATGGCGTTCACATGCGCATTAAGAACTGATTCTATAGTTATGTGCAGTTGAATATATGTGCGCAGGTTTGTAAATCCCTACAAACCATCCCTAAACAAACTACTTGTCTTGCCTATAAATTTTGATACAGAATTTTATCACTTCGGGTTAGGTACGCGAACCGAATTTTCCCACAACGCTTTATCTGTAGAGTGGTAAAGGGATCCTCCATAGGTAGAGGTTTCAACGTTTCAATGTTTTCAAGCTTCAAAAAGTACATATAAAGACATTGCAAAAAGTAATCCATATGAATCGAGCAGTTTAATCTAAGTCCTCTAAAGAGGCACTTCCCTACACAGTCATACAGGTTTGGAACAACATGAGGGTCGAGTCACGTAAGGTACACATAATTAAGCTCAATTATTAATGATAATTGTTCATTGCTCATCATCAATTGTTAGGAATACTGAGTCTGTGCTTCTAAGAACCTACATTCACTCCAGTCTTTCTGGAGGTAAAGTGGTTTGCTCAGAGGTACAATGGTTTTATCACAGTATCAATAAGAAAAAGATGAAAACTAGGGTTGGGAATCGAAAATCAATTCCAATTCTGAAATTGATACATTTTAATGTGATTTCAAACCATTTTCAAGTGCAAGACAACAACAAAGAACTCAATTCGGCACTTGCGCTGTGTGGTGAGCCTCTTCTCATATAAAACACGATACTGAATTGAGTTCTTGTCCACGTCCTCTTGCTCTTGAATGCACAAATACATACAAAATTGTCAAAATATCTTTATAAACAGTCAGTTATGTCTTAAGTGAACGTAAACAGTTGAGAGAGAAAACGCGTGCAACAGTAAATTGGATCCTGCATGGGGTCTTAAAGTGACAGCAGCCTAATAAACCTGCTGTCATCTATGTCATTCAATTAATAGTTGTTCCTCAAGTTGTTTCAAATCTGTATGAATTTCTTTCTTCTGCTGCACACTAGAAGATATTTTGAAGAATGTCGGTAACCAGACAGTTGATGGACCCCATTGACTTCCATAGTAGGAAAAATATATATACTATGGAAGTCAATGGTGTCGATCAACTGTCTGATTACCGACATTCTTCAAAATATCTTCCTTTGTGTTCAGCAGGAGAAAAATTCATACAGATTTTTTTTAAGTAAATGATGACGAATTTTTCATTTTTAAGTGAACTATCCCTTTAATGTTAATCAAAGAACTAAAGAAAAAGAATCTCACCCATTGATCTTGACTGAATAACTTTTGTTCATAAAGATTTATTTTACGTTTGATTTCAATTTCTGTACCTGAACTTTGTTCAGTTGTATTTATTTGTGCTATTGCTAATTTGTTTATTTCTTATTAGTATTACTGTTATCTTGTGTTTATTAATCTCTGACATTTATATTAGTTAGTCCAGTTGTTTTTGTTGTGGTATTTATGTTAAAACCGTAAAAAAATATTCGTGTTCTTTAGGCTGCTGATTTTTGTTCATGAAAAGCTGCAACAAATGTTTCCAAAAGACACAGACTAAATATGTTTGATATACATGTTTGACTAAATGTTTTTACCTTACTGGAATCGAAACTGGGAAACAATAAGAATTGGAATTGATAAGCAGAATAGGAATAGCTGAAATTCAAACAATACCCAACCCTAGTGAAAACATATTTGCATTTACTCGCTGTGTTGTCAAGCTCTGTTAACTTTTCAGTGGCTTTTCCAAATCCCAAACCACTTTTGTTGCAGGCCAGGAAGCAAAAACAAACCAGACAACAACCCAAATCACCACTGAAACAACATAGCAAAGCCCTGGCTCCAGTGATGGTGGAGTCAGAAAATGTGAACATCTATTTAAATTTAGTATGTTGCAACTCAAGATCTGAGACATTGCTATATTACTTACAATTTTACTTTGTTTTCGTTATTACCACTTAAAGCTGCCGTCTGCAACATTTTTTTGATCATATTCAGTGAAATCGACACTATAATCCGACAGATTTAGAAATAAACCCGAGCTTCTAACTCCACCTGGAGCGTGTTATTTGTTTTGCAAAAATCCACCGCTCCCGGATCATCGGGTCCAATCAGCGCAGGGGGGTGTGAGATCTGACTGTCAATCACAGGTCGTGCACACGCCACCCCTCGCACACGTCACAATCACATGCACACGCCTGAAGTTCGCGCAGTAACGAAGAGTGATGGCGGAAAAGATTCCAGTTCCTCAGTTAACCTCAAGAGCTAGGAGGTCAAAAACAACACAGGAAAAGAGAGCACCTGCTGAAAAGAAAGAAGTAAAGAAAGAAAGCGACCGTGCCGTAATAAAACCAGGATCAACATCGGATTGGCATTTGAAAGGTGGAGAGATTTACGTGATTTAATTGGGTTCAAGCTGGATGCAGAGCTTGCAACATTTCTTCTCGACAGGTAATTGTGCTTTATCAACCAGTTAGTTTATTTCTGAGTGTTATGTTAGTAAGTATGTTTGCCCAAAGGATGGTATGGATAGCTAACGTTAGCACTTGTTGGGCAGGTTCGTTAGCTTTGTTTGCATTGAAATCCGTGTGAACGTAACGTTAGGTGGATAAACATGTCCAGATGAAGGGATAAAGTTCGGCTTTTTGGAAGAATCAGTGCTACTCTATCTTTCTTACGAGAGTAAGAACAGTAGTAAAGCTACTGTTATTGTATGTGCTATCTCCAAATACTCCATGGTGTTGATGGATGCTGATGAGACGGGCTAGTTCACAGAAAATCTGGTGCACACGCACTGATGAGCACGAACTCGGTGGGAGGGTATTCATTGATAGTGGGGGAGGGGCACGAGAGTTGTAAACATTCAAAATTTTGCCTAAATCCACTCAATCTGCCAGACTAGCCGACTGCAGCTTTAACACATAATAACTGTGTCTCAAAGATGAAGTTATCTGTGCTTAAACCATACACCAGCATGGCTGAAGGATGGGACTGCAATACCCAAATCCAACCTAAATCATACCCTGAGCTTCCGCAGATCATTAATGCGCTGGTTTCTTTTAGACAATTCTGACAGACGAGAGAGAGAGTATGGATCTTTGCCCTAATGTTTAACTGGAGCACAACTCAGATCTCATCTTACCCGCATTTATGACAGCGTATGTCCATACATGCAACTTAACAAAAAATAAACATCTGACTTGGCATGCAGGGCTACTGTATATGTATTATTAAATCTCATTCTGATTAATTGTATTGCTTTCAGCTTTACGACAGGCAATTACTGTTTGCGGAAACAAAATTCTCTGTAACTTCTCTCATAGTTGCCATGAGTTCACATGCACGGAGCAATAAATCCTTTTTGCCCAAAAGTCTTGGACGGGTTGAAAAAAGTGTCCTCTTAATTGTCTTCTAGGACATCTCATAGGCTTATCACACATCCTCTAGTTCAAGGAGACAGTCCAAAACAGCGAATCTAATCACAATGTAGGCAAAGGCTCACTTCAAGAATGAATACAGTGACGTCAATGAGTTTGAATGAAGGTATTTGGGGAAAAAACAGCGCAAACAGAAAGAGAACGTGTGATTCATATTATATTGTGCATAATACACAATCTCCTATGGTAAAGTCAGTACGTACATATATTTGTCCTAAATTGTTGTATCTTAATGGAAAACAATGTGAGTGACGCTGTGGTGCGGTATGATTTTGAACAGTCATAGTTGCCGTAGTCGTTTCTTTCAGTGTGCGACCCTCCATACGTCTTGTTCTGCTATTGTTTGCGGCTACTTTAACCCATTAAAACCAGATCACACATCTGTGTGTGTTTACCTTTACGACCGGATCGCGCATCTGTGCGTAGTCACCATTAAGCCCGGCAAGCGCGTCTGCATCATTTTGAGCGGTGTCGTCTTTTTCAAGGCACATGGCCAATTATATGCACTGTGATTGGCTGAATTATTCTTGGGGTGAGTGACAGAAATGCTTAGGGATCTTTTTTTAAACTCATGTGACTTGTAAAATGCTTTGTGATTGGTCGAAATAAGCCTACACATACAGTAAGTTTTATTTTACTGTCTTTACTGTTTTGGTCAACATTTTTAAACAAATTTTAGTAGGCTTAGACAAATTTTGACAAATATTTCTGGAAACCCTTAGGTTTTGGGAGGGGGTTTACAGAAAAGTACTTAAGCATAAAAAGGCCTTTTTTAGCAGGCGTTTTAGGCCTAAATGGGTTAAGGGAAAGGGCTCTAACAGCGGTGCCATGCAAAGTGATAGAACATAATTTATGAATCATAACCTGCCCAAACTATAAAGTCATGGATAGAAAATCATGATGTTAATGTTTATAATATCTATATCATCATGATTTTCTAAAAAGCTGCTTTGAACTTGACTAATAAAGCGATAGGTCAATAAATCAGATATAACAGCAATTAAACAATACTACATAGCTGTCATAAACATCTTCAGATCTTTCCATTTCTGCACTAGTGGTCTTACTCATCAAATGTTTTATACTCATCTGTAAGATCCAAGTCACAAATTGCTCTTCAAACTGAGTCTCATAAAACAATGAGAACATTCGGTTCATTGAAACTCAACACCGGCTCCAAGCGTTTGTTTACGGCAGACGCTTCCATGACTCCTAAGTGCCCTAAAACCTGATCCAGAGCAGTTCACAGCTGGTACACTTGAGGTCAGGGTTAGAGAGAACTGTTTGTCCTACTTACCAATCCCAAAGACTAACAAGCCAATAAATCATCAAAATGAGGCATTAAGGTGGGTGGAGGAGCCATCTCTGTTCCGGGTGATACGCTGTGATAACAAGAGCACAACTGATACTTACTCTGAGCAGATCTCCGAAGAATCCCGTTCCACCGCATCCCCATTCAACACCTGCAGTCCGAGAAAGTCTACAGCCCGACGCAGAATCAAGCCCATCGCTTCCACCGACAACCTCTCCAGCACCAGAACCCTGCACCGACTCAGCAGCGCGCTGTTGACCTGGAAGGACGGGTTCTCTGTGGTGGCCCCAATAAGAGTGATCGTCCCACACTCCACGTGAGGCAGAAAGGTGTCCTGATGCCAGAACGGGAAGAGGAGTATTGAAGTAAGGAAACATTGGGGAGGCAAGAGAAGATACCAAGTATTCCAAAAAAATGGCTAAATATCAAAGGTGAGTCAGTTCTAGAAGTAATGATGATAGTGTTGATATCTCTGTCTTTTAACAGCTACATTTTTCTTTTTAAATAGGCTAGAACTGGACAACACTAGTAAAAAAAGTATCAACTTTGGTATTAAGTTACAACTGAAATTTAAAAAATGTGATGCTGTTGAGGGGAATCGTAAACACCTCTGATTGACAACACTATTTTAGACCTGTAGATTGTACTAGAGCTTGCACGATTCTGGATAAATTGAGAATTTTTGACGTGATAGTTTAACGACTACTCGTGCAGAATTAGATTGTTCACTTTGTTCCGAAGTACTTAGATGTTGCATTTTCTTCTTCGTTTGGTTCGCTTTAACAAGGCAGATTTCAAAGCACACCAAAATGTGTTCATGTAGGTGACGTGAGTTAAACTGCGCTTCATTGGTCAGAGTGCACCTGTTTATGTTCCTCATCCGTCAAGATGGATTGACGAGGGTTTATTGTGGCTTTAGATGTCGTTACACTCACTTGTACAAATGTATAGAAGCATTTATACCCTCTCAAACTGATGTACAGAGTGGGAATCAAGGCTTTGTCTGGACAGCATTGTTGTAATACACTGGTTTCGGAGGACTGCAATTACATGACATTTTAAGATGAAGAGGCGCTCTTTGGTTTTCAACCATGATAACCCGGGAAAAGCCCGGGACACACACAACCAACGCCAAAGAACTAGCGCTGATGAAAGCCGACCGTGTTGTCGCCTCGCGTCGGGGGAACAAGCAGCACTTGAACACACAGCACTACAGCCGACTGTCAGCTAGCATGTGTGTTCTGCGCCTGCGTGTAAATGAGACAACTGTCTATTTCTGCAGATATATTCATCTATATTCAAAAAGGGAAACCGACGCTGCAGATACACAAACCATAAACAAAGCAGTGCATGCTTACTGTTTCTTTATTCCACTCAGCTCATGTTAAAATCGAAATATTCACCAAGGAACACTCGGGTAAGATGACGTAACATTAGAACAGCTTCTATCTGTACCGTTTTGACTTCTTTGCTCGCTGTTTTGCTATTATTGTTGTGCACTGACTCGTTCACTAAGCTGAACAGCCAATCAGAGTTCCCTCTTACACTGACGACCTGACGCGATCGTCGGCTTGGTGTGTCCCGGGCTTAATGTGCTCACCCAGAGAATCAGACACTGCTGCTTTTTATGGAACAAATTTCCCATAATGAATTATAATACTGCTCGGCTCATTGGTGTGTTGGGTCTGATTGCTTTGTCACCTCAAGCAAACCCCTCCAGAGCTCATTTTCAATCGGGGAGAGGCCACCTTATTCAGACCGATTGTTATTCCTCGTTCTTTTATGCCTAAACGACACAAACTAAGGGAGAAAACGTGGCATGTTCCAAAAATAAATGTTCCACATTAGCCAGGTGAGAAAAAGGCCTTAATGAATTATGCAGAACTCAACATTGCATCAAGGTGCGGTCACATTTAGACTTTTTCAGCAAATTGTTGTGGTCAAAATCAAGTAATTTCCGTGCATTCTGGAATTTCGCTTCAGAGCAAAAGACTTCCCCATGCATATTTAGCACTGTATTCAAGATGGTTGTATTAAAAGGAGCTATTTGTCTGATTAACTGGACATGTTTGCACTCAGTGGCACGGTTGAGGTACACAATTATCTTTATCTTCCAGTTGACCTCGTCTTTTTACCACCTATTTTATGTCTAATAGTTTCCAGCTTGAGAGCCTCAATGAGGCCACTTTGGTATTCTGCCAGCACACAATAAAGAGGCGCAATAAATTCCAGTATAAATATATATCACTCCTTTTTTTGTCGGGGGGGGGGTATGTTTCATGTTCTTTGAATCCAAGCTAAATAAGAAGGAATGAGAAGGGTATCCCCATGCCTGGCATATTGTCTGCTGCATTTAGAAATAGAATTATGGGTGTATTTTAAGGCCACTGGCGCAGTCGTGAAGGATAAACTGTACCGGCTGTCTGGCATACACAAATAAACATCTTTCCAGGGTGATCCTGTGCCAGCTGTACCTACACAAGACATCTAACATACATGAACTTACATTTAATGACATGCGTTGGTCACCAAAAGTACTTGGAGAGCTGTACGCAAAAACATCTGAATTTCAAATCAAGTGTCTGTATCTAAAATGCTATGAGGAATCTGCTGGCGTTTTAGCCTTTTTTATGGATATACCGTATGAAGTTAGTTTCCCTCAGGTGTCCTAGAGAATTACACAAACTATCATCATGTCCCACTAATGTTTAACAACCACAAAATGGCACACGTCTTTTCTTCAATTTCAAAAACAGATCTATTATGTTTGATTTTCTAGTGTTTTTACCTAATGTGCTGTCATTCATGAATTCTATGGCTTTAGCATCCAAATACTGCATCTCTAATGTAAGGTAACTGACCTGCTGGGATTTGTTGAAGCGATGTATCTCGTCGATGAACAGAACAGTCTTTCTCTTGCACAGACGAAGCTCATTCTGGGCCTGTTTGATGACCTCACGCACATCACTGATTGACGCGCTGGTGGCGGAGAGCGTCACGAAGCGTCCTGTACCTTTCTTCTTTAAAGAGCTGGCAATAATATGGGCCAGGGTGGTCTGTAAACAACACACAGGATGGGATGGTGATATTTACAAGAACCTTCTCATGATTGCATCAAATGTTATCACTTTGACTCAAGATCAAGTTTCAATACATGTTTGTTGTTTGCAACGTATCACTTCCATTTGAAATAGTTGAGAAAGACAAAATTTGACATGGGCGAACTCAAGTAGAGGGGAACAGACCCCCAACATGCGACTCTGGCTCTGCTGATCCATGTGACAATCTATAAAATACCAAAAATAAATGAGTGAAACCAGATAGTTGACACAGGAAGGTCCCTGTTTCTGAATCCCCCGAGTTAGTTTTCCATTACACATCACAAAGTGAACTATCCATCACAGCAATTGAAATTAAGCTTCTAGTCTACACTGAAAAGAGTACATCTCGACATCCATACAAGTATTGAAGGCAAGTTAATTACAGGGTGAGTGTCACAAAGAAATGTCTGAGCCACTCAAAAATCAAAAGGGAAATAAACAGAAATGACATTCAAGCACTTACATTCTCATTACTATAATGCAGTAATGAAAATCATCCTGTCCCACCACTATCCTTTCAGAATAGCAAGTTCACTTAATGACTCCTAGGGACATTATTCTTGCACATGCACATGTCAACAGCTAATTTGACCCTTTTCACGCATCTTAACAAGTCACTTTAGAATAGCATACAATTGGGTCAACTAGCTCAAACCAATGACATTCACTTTGTCATATCTCAAATTTCATTACTTTTGACCAAAATCAATTATTCTAATCTTAATATTGGTACTGAAATAAGCTCACGTCAACCATCTACATAAGATATTTACGGTATAGAAGACATTAAATGCGCTATTATGGTCAAAACATTGACACGCATACCTGACTTTTTATATGGAAGACATTAAATGCGCTATTATGGTCAAAACATTGACACACATACCTGACTTTTTATAAACTCTCAGGCTCTGTTTACTCCTGCTATTAAGATGTGTTTTGGTTGATCGGATCACAAGTAGACGAGAGACACATTCCCGTTTCAAAAATCTCTTTTGTCCACTTTCACCCACTTCTGTCCTGATTTCTTTCAGTCAAATGGATGAATTACGCTCATGCAATTCACATATGAACGCACCCGGAGACAACGGGAAAAACACACAGAGAGCATCAGCTTTAGTTTCTGCTCTGACAGACACAAGACAAACCTGAGTGTGTGTTAGACATCAGGAATGGTGAGAGAACATTGTGCTTGGGACATTTTTCATCTTCAAACCAAACTTGGGTCTCCAGCCGACAGTTTAAACCCCGTCTGGCTCGAGCTCTTCTCATAATGTTACAGTAGACGGAGAGAAGACGGTCTTTAGTGGCTGTTTGAACACATTCGATCACATGAGCGTTTACACTACAAAAGCAATGCGGTCGAATGTGTTTTCAACTCCCTCTGGAAGTGGTCGACAGTGGACAAGCTCAAACCTCTTAAACCCCGTTTACTCCTGTATTTAGTGTCGTCCACTTGTGATCCGATCGACCAAACGCATCTTAATACCAGCTGTAAACAGGGCCATAAATATAATCTGAAAATGAAAAGTGACTTTAATAACAATGACATGACAAAAATGTGACAAGCGTGTAACATTTTGGAGAAACTGGCCTAATTAGAAATGTAAAACAAAATTGTGTGTAAAAAAACTAATTTATTTTTTGATAAATGCAAATATTTGAAACTTTACATTTTTGGAAATATAACGAAGGATCGGCCTGGTATTTAAAGTAAAAATTTAGAGATCAGTAAAAAATTTTAAATTCTACATCATTTTGGAGTGACATTTGGGTTTGGGGGGGGGGGGGGGGGTATTCTTTTGTGTTCCGCAGAAGAAATAAATCCATACATAGGATGTATCTGAAACCGGAAGGCCAAGTTATTTTAAATAAAGATTATGGTCATATTAATAAAAAAAAAAACAATACAATTACAATGATGTGTGCACGGATAAATAATTGATAATAAATACTGCATTATTTCATAAAAAATAAGAATTGTCCATCTTGATTTCATGGTGACTTTAATAGAGCATAAGGCTTGAATATCTAGTGCAAATGGGTGAATTAACTACAAACCAGAGACCTTTCCACAGCCTGGAGGCCCCCAGAGGATCAGAGATGGGATGTCCTGTGACTGAAGCAGGGGTCTCAGCAGGGTCTGCTCTCCCAGCAGTTTATTCTGCCCGAAATACTCCTCCAGGGTGCTGGGTCTCAGGACTTCTGCCAGGGGTTTGTCATTATTCAGACGTAATGCTGTGGGTGAAGATGCAGCTGGTGCATCTGGACACTCGGGTCTCACGTCTGGACTGATGGACACTTCTGTGACTACAGATGCGGGCTTCTGTTTCTGATGATCAGTCGCTTTACATCTGGTTTGAAACACGGAGAACACTGCAGAAGGGCGGATGTCAGTAGTGCCATTGCGGGGTTTTTTGGAGGGTGGTCCAGAAGCGTGATGATGAGCACCACTGCCCTGTAAACACTCATCCAAGTGCGCATTAATTCTGCCCGGTTCAAAGTCACACGCGCAAACTGGACACTTCACGGCACGATCATCTGACGCATTCTCCGCCATGCCCACGCTGAATTACTCTGCTTATTCCCCGAATATGGTGTATAAATCACCTTTCGTGCCTTCTTGTTGACATTCACCCACATGTAGAGAAAGAGCGCTCTTCCGAGAGGTTATTATGGCGCGAGAGAATGAAATCTCGTCTCGCGAGATTCTGTAGTGACAGCAAAGTTAACTTGAGTTCCACTTCCTCGTGAGTAGAACCGACGTCGCTCTTCATTCGCGAAACAAACACACTGCGCGCGCCCGTTTCTACGGAGTTTACTTCGATTCAGAATGAAATGGCTCTTTTTGAGCCGGTGTAGACTTAGAAGTAAAATTAGCATAGCCTACTTCATATCATATGTCAATGTTAAGATGTAAAACAACACATAGGCTATATCAATTAAATTAGCCATGTGATAAGTTGCTATTTAAATGCCATGTTGCAATTTTAGGAAATCGTTTTTTTGTGAATTAAAAAAAAATCCCTACAAATTGTTAAACCCTACAAAATGCAGTGTGTAGTCTAGTTATGTTTTATTAACCATAAGCTTAAGAGCTAGGCTAAGTTATAATATTTCATTAAAACAGTTTAATTCATATATTTATATAGTGCTTTTCATAATTCATTGTTTCAAAGCAGCTTTACAGAAAACGCATGTGTCTACATTACAATTTAGAGTAATCTTTTATCAGAGGTGACTGTCTCACAGTAATGTCCATATGTCAGAAATGTACAGTTATAGATAACATCATGTAATCATTTAAGTAAGGAACAATGAGCTCATGAAGTTGTGAACATAATGATTACAATAGGCTATAGAAAATGTGTTAGTGGTGCAGAACTGAATACAAGTGTTTTTGTGTTGGTGGTCATTTTGTTTGCTTTGTCTGCTTTGATTAATTTATTAAACAACAGAAAGTATTGCACAATTACAGTTTTCATCATCAACAACTAGCGTGAAAACAAAATATAATAATAACAACATATGAATGCTTTTTCAATTCTTTATTTGGAATTGAGTGCATTCACTTCCTGCTGCAGACTTTTACTGACGGACTAATTCATTTCAACTTTCTATGTACGCATCTAGCCCTAAAAAGCAAGTGAGTGAAGTGACCCTGCTCAAAAACACAGAGGCTCCAGATGAATCTGCTCAATTCAAACAGGTCAGCATACATTTGGGGAAACTGGCCTTTTTCCACAGTCTGGAGAGGGTTGAGACCATGCGCTGCTTCTGGGAGCTGAAGTATATTGAGCTCGAGGGCCAACAGGTATCTGTGCACACACAAAGACTGTTTACCTCAAACAACGTTATTATTTACATGTGATTTAACGTAAGCTTTCTGAATTCCATGCCAGTCATGCCATGGTGTCTTCCTTCAGCTGTACTCACTATTCTGCTATAGCACGGCACCATTAACAGTAATGTTACTGGTTTGAATCTTATACAGTGTTTAACTTCAATGCAATTAGCTTCAGATACAAGCATCTGCCAATCCATGAATGTGTATTTACCATTTGAGATTTCTCTCTCAAACCTTGGTTCCACAGTGATAAAACATGGCGACGGCTGCCATCTACTGGAGTGGGTTGTGCAACTTCAATGACACGGAAATAACAGCACAGATATTAAACAGGTTGTAATGGTAATAAGATAAACTTACATAATCGTTAGATTAACTTTGTAGATTGCACTTATGCATTGTAGAACATTGCACAAATTAAACGTATTAGAAATTGTATTATAAATCTTTTTTGAAAGAAGCAGTTGACTGCATCCATATGCAGGGCCAGATTCAGGGAAATTGTGTATTTCTGTTGTTCCTGGCTTGTTATGAATAAATAGTTGATAATAAATCCTTAAAAACGCATCAAATATATGAGAAATTAATGAATAGATTAATGAGTAATAAATGAAGAAAGTAACCTAAACTGATTTGTACGTACAGTATATGGTATAAACAAAGTTGAAGTGAAGAAATGCTTGTTGAAATGCAAATATTACATAAGAATGAGCCATGCAATATCTTAAGAGATGTACAATAAGTCTCTGAATGCTCATGTCCGGAGTGTGTATGTGAAGTTTTAGCTCAAAATATAATTTTTTATAACATGTTAAAATTGCCAAACAAGCAAAATCACGCCATATCAGTGTGTATCTTAATTACGGTTATAACTTATGTTGTCACCTTGCTTTTATCCACTACAGGCCTGATGTAGCGGACCCCGTCCGAATGATGGCCAAAACTTTAGGCCAAAAGTTTATTGTACATCACACAAAACATGAAGCGCCCGTTTTACTCCAGAAAATCAGTAAGAGCTGGATAAACACAGTACAGGAAGTGTGCATTCAAAGTCTTATCCATAAACTCTTTCTCGGTCTTAAGTAAGCGTAGGGGAATATGGATCTGAGCGTTTGGAGAGATTGCTAATTATTTATGAGGATTATAAGAGAAGTATTGGATGGATTTTTATAATTATAGGCTGGTTGTTTACATTCATCTGTGTTTAAACACCTTATAAAAATGAATTTTGCATAACAGGTTAAAGTCCCCTTTAAAGTCCCCCTGTCGTGAAAATTAAGCTTTTAATGTTGTTTATATGTCTATGTTGTGTGTTTGATATGCTCATAAATCATTGCAGTTTTAAGGAGAAAATACTCAGTCTCAAAAACACGGTTTGAAATCGCTGGTGTTTCTGACGTCACAAACGACCTTGTAACCAATCAGATCAACGTGTGATCGTCAACCATTGGATCTCTGAGTGAGCGAGTGAGTGGAGGCGGGGCTCATTTGCATATTCAGATATACAGGCGCATACTAAATGAGGCAAGGGTGTCGAGTTACATTCAAGCTATTTTAATGCATGAAGAAACTTTTTTTTTCAAGGATTTTTTTTTTTACATATGTAATTTTGGTGATCAAAGATGAGTTTTAAGGGATACAATTATTGACTACAGGGGGACTTTAAGTCTAATTCACAGAGCGATGACAACAGATACTTTCATTGTGATCAGTGTGTTACCCGTCGGCACTTGTTTTCGCCACTGAACTGCTTCAGTCTGCAATTGTCAGGTTGTGTAATATCTGACAAATGACATAGCCTACTGTGATTGTCAGCATTAGTCGGTGTCTGTAAATGCAGTATTAATAAGCCTTCACACCACAGCAACAAACACTCAATTGCAACCCAATTTTCAACCTTTAGTTGAAAGCGCCACTTTCTCATAGGATAACGCCACGCAGTCTCAATAATAAATGTTATTTACCAACATGTCATCTAGGTACTGTAAATCTATTCAAGACTAGTCTTACAAGTTAGTCGTCTAATTGTTTCGCGTCGTGCCTTCAACCGTGACTTATTCACGATACAGCACAGCCGCTTGTATCTTATTGCTTACTTAAACATTTTGTTACTTAAACTGTTGCTGGGTTTTTTCGCTTGAATATTTCCTTTTTTGCTTCTTGAACCTTTTTTTTTTTAAACCGTTTCTGAACATCTTTGATGAATCGTTGACGCTGTTAACTTTTTCAGTTATTGTGCTCCAAACCTTGTGTTTTTTGCTATTCGCGTAGTAATCGCTAAATTTGTTCATTAAAGTCCATTTGGCAGCATTATATTCCTCTAATATGCAAATGTGTTCAGCGAAAGAAAACTGTGGTCCTCTGTAGGTTTCTTCTGCAGAGCACTTCTTGAGTATGCATATATATTTTCACCACTCAACAGTCAGCATTGTCAAGTCTTACTTAGGATTGTTAGTGACTGCACTGCTTTCATGCATGCAGTGCTTCATTCTCGTCTTCCATGATTGGAATTTTCTTTATCGTTCTGGTTAAGAGTGTAATCTTGTTTTTGTAAGTATATTTATCTCTGTTATGCCGACTATAGACTGTGCTATTTCAGCAATCCTATAAGATCATTAGAAATCACACTGTACGACATGAATCTGATAAACGTGGGTAAGACATGTATGTAAACTGTACGATTGTAGCAAAGTTCGTTGTTATGGGAAGAAGGAGGCGGGAACCGGCGACTTTTAGTAATAAAATAAACAAATACAAAACGAAAGTAAAGACGGCAGCCCCTAACAGATGACTGCCGCCACATATTAAAAACATAACATAACATCAATAATCCAGGCCTGGTCCTCTCTCGTCCTTCCCTATCGTTGCTCCTCCTTTTCTGCTTCCAAAGCTCCTCCGTGAGAGTTACGAGGCCGTTCTCTCACGGCCCTAGGCCTCGTCCTGCTCGCCACAACGATGATGACATTTATTGAATCGTACGACGCAAGTTAGTATAGAAGAATAAAACAATTGTGTTTTTTATGTGCGCTGAAATAAAAGAGGAGGAAGCGAAAGAGGAGAATATGGATGCGGTCCTGGCTAGGGGAAAAGAGGACAACTTGGCAGGACTACAGATCGCTGTAGTGGCAGGTGAACCAATCTCACTCTTCTGTACTACGAATTAGTCAACAAACACAATAGGTAGCCTATGTTGAAAGATACAGTAGAGGTCAATAAAACAGCTGGAGAACAATGTCACGTACCGCCATTTAATGACCATATATAGAAAATTTTGCTATATAGAGTATTTTGCTAAATATGTGTAGTATATTGCATAATTATTATATTTTTATGCAGGAGCATCCATTTGTTTCCACTACTCCGTTATTTTGTAACATAACCCATGCAATGTGATTGGGTTTATTTTTAGTCGGACTCGGCTCTCCACTTTTAAGAATGTGAACTGCTGATGATTATGGCAAAGAATTCGTCCAATTTTATTACTGTGTAAGTAATTATATGCTCCCGTGCTTTTATAATTTCTAAGCTCCTCGCCATCGACACCCTCAGACAAAACAAGATAATTGAGTAAGTCAGCATGACTGCTGGTCATTGTTTGATATCATAAATCCAGGAGGTGGTGCTTGTCAACTTCGTCAACTTGCCATTATAGACATTAAAATAAGTAAAAAAGATTACAGCCTCAGTTTCAGAGCCGTCCAATAACGCCTACCTAAACCATAGACCTAAACGCGGTAAGCTGCGAACCGGAGGTTTTGAGCATCCTGCCTACATGTACGCGCTAAGCATAACGGGTAGTTTTGCGTCCCATGAAAAAGGTGAATATCGTCACCTTCCTAAAATAATTGCAAATTAATTTGAAAATGAAAATGACCTGGGCAATTGTTTTAGGAAGGTGACGATATGATAGAATTGTCTGTTTTATGTAACAGGGGTTCCCCACAAATAACCAAAAGACAACTTATTATAGCTCAACCTGAAGGGTGTCTATGTAGTCTTTGTATTTGTATGTATTAAATGTCCAAACAAAGAACTGCAATCTGTGTATATTTGGTGTTCACAGAATGATGTTGAGAGCATACTTAGTGATTGATAAAAATATGTTTCTGTTGAAGGAGCACCTAAAGCTTATAATTTCATGTGGACTTAACTGTAGCATTGGTGTCTCAAGTAGAGGGGAACTGGCTGCCTTGTCAAGCATGAGCTCTTTGCATAACAGTTGTTTATATATCACAAAGATGGTAAGTGAGAGTGAAAAGAGGACAGCCAATTCAAATAGCCTTATCTCTCCACCTGTCACTCATGTGTCACTAGAAACAGATGGATTTGTCCCCTTGGTCCTTCCAGAAGTCACACAAGGGGGCGTTGATTTAAGGGAGGCCCTCACACTGCAAAAGCCACGTTCTGTGCTTATCTAGACACCCACATAACAGTCCTATGAGAAGAAATAACAAGTAGTCAGTGCCAATGTATTGTTTCTTCAAGGGCAGACAAACTTGGATTGTTAGCAGTGTGTGTATTATGGCATCGTATCTTTGGCATAAAATCTGGGACTTACTCTCATACCGGAGAAAAGCCAGATCCTCCTCTTCCAGCAACGGACAGGTAAATGTTTGTTTGCTTGTTTTCTTTACTGTAACTGTTAAAGCTGAGCAACTGTATTTTCTGTTCATTTTTTAGCTTCAATTTGCAATCTGAGCAAGCATAAACAATGAGTGCAGACATACGCATTTTATAATTCATGCCTATCAAAAAGTTTTTCAAGTACTGACTTGATCATTTTTAAATAATTAATTTATACAATATTTGATTTATTATCAGAAGTTAGTGCAAAAGACACATTTCTAAATTGTACAATGCTATATTTAAACATCAAGTGTAATCGTGCCTCTGGAAACAATGCAGGCATTTGGCAGTGCACACAATGTCAATTCATCACAGACTAGATGTGCAATAGTTTCCCAGAGAGACACGGAGCAGCAGTGACGTAAAGAAGTTGTCAGCACCTGATGCAGTGAGTCGCGTAGCTTTAAGACTTTACAACATGTTGACAAATGCCTAGGTGGTGAGGTCGGAAAAGTTTCTCGTTTCATATGACTATGACCTGGAGTCATGTGTAATCCATTGATCCTTGAGATCTGAGAATCTGATGTTGTTAGCGCCTTTATTTGAAGCACATTCATCAGTTAACATCAGGCTCAATCTGTAAACAGTTACAAGAACAAATTAAGACTTTCTTTGCCTTAAGTTTAAGTTAATTTCTTGAATGTACCTTACTAAAGTGGAGCTGCAAACTGTTGTTTGGTATAATTTCTCATCATCAGTTACTCATGGTTAGATTTGCACGATTAACCAAGGTTCAAAAATGTCGATTTAAACACCCATGTGATCTCTTTTGTAAATGACCATGATCCTGTGTCTATTAAACCTTTGGCAAAATCACACCAGAACATTCGAATCTGCCTTGGCTTTGCCGCTGTCTCAGAGAAAGCACATCTATATATGAAAACGGTCTTTTCAACTATGCAGTATCCTTTTTTCTATGTTACAAATATTTAAATGATACAGAAAAACTGGGATAAAAGTTTATAGTTTGGATATACACAGAAGTCTACGGCTGCGTTTACACTGGCACAAAAAAAACTTGTCACACTTTTTTCTGTTTGCTGCAAACAAGTGTTTGTGATTAAATGTTCACGAAAGTAATAAAAGGTTTTGGTAAATACTCACCACTTTGAATTTTATTTTTAGTTTTGTTTTGATCTGCTGCCAAGAACGTTTGGAGTTGGGGTTGCATCTAAAAATCAATGAATATCAATCTTTCTTAGGATGTAATAGCCTATACATTCACACTTTACATACATCTACACACACACTTATGCATGCATGTATATATCAGCACGAATACACATTTTAATTTTAGCATTTGATAATTTTTTAATATGATTATCCTACATAAATTTACATTAATTGTTTAACTTAGCCTACGCATTAACGCAATCAGCAATCTTCCTCCAAGATTGTTCTCTTGCTTTGGCAGCAGATACAGTGTTACTGCGTGCTTGAAAAACACTCCTATATTCTTCATATTTCTGAGTAATATCTTGCTCCTGCGCGGAAAATTATATATAGCTCTCGCTCTATCCATATCGAACGCGATTGGTTGTTCAGTGTCGACGTCACTCTTTTATGTGCACGCGTGTGTGGAGTAATCATAGCTTAAGGATCAAAGCCTGAGTTGACAGAAAGTTGATGAGCTGCGTCATGGTACCAATAAAGCCTGATTGCATCGGTTTGGTTTTGTCGACTCAAAACCAATCCTGTAACCCCGAGTTTGTTCAACTACCATCATGGTACTGGCCCCTGATCACAAGACACAGAGTACATAGACTCAAGACTGAACACAAAGGCAGGAAACAAACAGGCTTATAAAGGGTATGCATGTGACGTCACCGTCGGCCGCTGCGCCTGCAGTTACGCGCAGTGAGTGGCAAAAAGACTGAGCGGCAGCATTTGTATTTTGTATTTATATAAAGCGTTAACAGGCAAATTTGCTTTAGGCCTATGTATTTCCCCGGCGTCGAAATCAGGCAAACATAAATGTCAGGCAACCCGATTCCTGGCTGCATGTCAATATCCATGGACCACTGTGTAACAATGTTCAGGAAAGAAGGAGGCGGGAACCGGCGAACAATCAAATAAACTTTATTAAAACAAAACAAATAAACCAAAATACCACCAGCAGCCCCTCGCGGACGACTGCAGGCTAAAATAAAATACAAATACTAAAACTAAAACACAGGCCTGTTCCTCTCTCCATCATCAACGTCGTCGCTCCTCCTTTATGCTTCCGCTCCTCCGTGAGAGATGCGAGACCGGTGTGCTTCACAGGTGTTGCTCATTAGCAATCGCACCACCGGCCTCGCGCCGTTCTCTCACGTCCCTCGGCCGTCCTGTTCGCCACACACTGGATCTTTAGAAAGTTGTAAGGAACACTATATTGAGTCCAAACTTTAGTTTAAATTGATAATCGTTCATTTTACTTGCATTTTCACAGTTTCCCCTATTAAATCCAGTCACACAGCAGCTCTTTTGCCACTCAGTCCAGCTGAGGGGGCGTGTTCCGGCGGGAAAGTGATGCATTCCCTCTATAAAGGGCTAGACACATGTGACGGGAATGAGGGTTAACGAGCAGAGTGCTGAACAAGCGTAGGGACGTTGGCGCCATCTGCAGGAGTGGAGAGAACAGGACCCAGAGTATCCACCTTATTCCTACACCCCATGATGCTTTGCGCGAATTATGGGTGTAACTTCCGTTAAGCTGTAAACAATCAGTGAAAGGATCGGTCTATGAACGCAATACGTTAAAAAAGTGTCACAATGAGATGACATTAATCTACTCATCCTTCAACAATCGAACATTAAAAGGACATTTAAAAGTGTAAAAGCATCAACAAGGTGCTTTCAACAGACCAAATAACCACAAAAGCCCCACTGTATAGTCTAATATATATCTGTAGGCTATTGTGTAACTTATGTTGCCTTAATCAAAAATATTCATAACTTCAGCATTACGTGATACTATTTCAAAGTGATTTCCATCCTTTTGTCAGATTATAAATTGTATTTACCTGTGAAAACAAACCTGGAAAGAGACGTGAGGATTTGAGGAGAATTAACGAGATTCTTCGTGCATTCCAGTGAATTATTAATGAAATATATCGTAAATTAAATTCGGGAGAACAGACCACAAATGTGCGGTATATGTTGTCCTTTTTCATACTTTTACAGCAGATCGCAAAGGGAAAAAAAGACAATAATCATGAGGAAAAGAATGCAGCGACTGAAAAGAGCTCTTGCTACGTAGGCCTATTCTTGTTATAACAAGTCACGTTAAAATACCAAGTATAACGTTATTCTCATGATGTCTGAAAATAAATCATGAAGGGAAATTGACAGCTCATCCAGTCAAACTGACGGATCAGCTTTATTTGTAGGGAAACCTTATGATTTGAAATTATACGTTTCAGTCTTTTTGAATGGAAGTTCCCCAAACCGGAAGTGCCACCCATAATTCAAAACGCAGTAAACTGGTCAGGAATAAGGTGGATAAGTGCCATCTGTAGGCCTGGAGTGAGCATGGCATAGAAGACTCAAAGAGAGCACTCTCTGCTGGTCAGGAGGGGAACAGCAACCCAAAGATGAGATCTTTACAGATAGACTTTGTTGTGCATTATTTGCACGAAACTATTTTCTCAGACATTCTGCTATTATCTGCTATTGAACATGCTCTGTATTTATGATTAGGACTCATAATGAAGATTTACGGTTTAAGCCTACTTCATCTGCCGTTAGATAATGTGTCAGTTTCACTAAACGACCCAATGCGCTCGCTGGCGTGGACATTAAAGAAGGGATGGATATTTGCTTCAAGTGATAGGCTTGGTGAGTGATAATATATTTGTATAATCTTTCTGTATATGCATAATTTTCTTTAGATTTTCTGTCTTAAAGTGACCAAAAAGACATTTAACTCCAGCTAACCATCGGTGTCGCCAAACTGCTAAATCTCCAAAACGTTCGTATGCATGGGTCAGAGTTTGTGTGCAGGTGCGCAAATTTTCCCGTCAAGTTTGTTTTTATAAATCACAACTTATGCGTCGGAAATGACGTACGCCTCTTTCAGGGCCTGTTTTGTGCGTATGCAACAATTATAAACGAGGCCCCAGAGCTGTAGATAAACGAAAATTGTTTCCAGACTATATATCTGTTCCGTCAGATTTTGCGCTGCAAAACATTCATGAGTCATGAAGACAGCTGTTATCTTGTCCACTCTGGAAAATAATCATGACCACCCAACATGAATTATATAAATAATTTTAATAGCACAGCCATTCAAAACCAGTCAACCATGTGGATAGTAAAATGATAATTGAAAATCATATTGGGCAGGAATGAATGCAAACACAGATCTCGGATACCAATCCTGTCTAAAGTGAGTGTAAACAGTCGGGCCAAGAAATCGGATCTGGTCAACAGATTGGATCTGTGCATTAAGACTTGCAGTGTAAATACAGCCTAGGCATTGAGCAAATCACCTTCTGAAAATAATGTGACGCTTCAAATAACGATTGTATCAATTACATCTTTACGCCAGTAGGTGGCGACGAGTGACTGTTAAAATGTATTTGCTCAAAAACGTAGATTCATCCAGCAATGAAACAAGTGAAGTATTTATGGGTGAGTCATTGAATCATTCATTCAAACCTGTTTTTTTTAAACAATTTGTTCATATTAAACTTTTTAAATAGACTGCAGCAATTAACATTATGTCAGAACCTCTAGTAAGTTAATGTATTAATGTTACATTTTGTTGAGTTGGCAGAATTATGATCTGTTTGAAACTTAATAAGCATGTTTCTCAATTTATCAAGCAGTTCTACTCATGGTAGTTTGTTTCCCTTTTCTTTTTCTTTTTTTTTGCAACTGGAAACACAACCTCTGCCCTAAGAATGAAGCCATTAACACTTCTGTTATGTGATTTGAAGATCAGTGCTTTTCCACATGTTTATTTGCCACTTATTGTGATTAGTACAATAAGATTAGTTTATATTTCTTTATCTATTTGTTCTGAGCTAATTTTGTTAAGTTGTTGTATTTGGCTTGCATGGCGAATACCATTATATTTTTTTCTTCCAGGGCCACCAAAGGGAGGCTGAGCAATGTACTGTAGTGTCAGGTGATTTAGTGCTGTTAGACAGTTGGTATGCTCATTTTCTGCAACTGGATAAATGGGATAGCCACCCTAGATTGTCATGAGGCTGAATTTGAAATAGTCACCTATTCTGATGTTCACAAACAGTTGCACCATCCATCACCTAATTTAATTATTTATAATTGCAGTTACAGATGCAACATTCCACCATATGGTTTTTATAGTAAACAAAAGGGGTTTTACATTTACATTTATTCAGTTAACGGATGATTTTATCCAAAGCAATTTACAAAAATGAGTAATGCAACAAAGTTGTACAGTGTATCTTTTCAGATTTTTGAGAAATAGGCTTAAGATGACAATTACATCGAGAGTTGTCTAGAGGGATTCGTTATATTCCTATAATTCCGCCAATGGAATGTGCTACTAAATGTTTTTCCAAACATTGTGCAATGTAATTGTTATGGGATCACCAGGTTCTCTTGCTATCATACAATGATCCCTGTCACCGGAGTACTAATCACCAGCACCTGTCAATCGTTACTCATCCCATCAGTCACCACTTATAAGCACACACCTCAGTTCAGTCTTTATCTGGCCTTGAATAAGGACACGGACCTGACTCCATGATCTCTATGCGAAGATTCCAAGATGTAATCCTTGTGTTTATTTCCTCTTGTTTCTATCTCTGCTTCCAAATGTGTATTCACCTGTTATACTTACCTACTCAATGCTCCAATGCCAGTCGACTGAGGTGTGTGCTTCATCTGCCAGCTCTGT
Organism: Meda fulgida; assembly: GCA_030578275.1. Lineage (NCBI taxonomy): Eukaryota > Metazoa > Chordata > Actinopteri > Cypriniformes > Leuciscidae > Meda > Meda fulgida. The sequence continues at coordinate 34,251,229 of CM060617.1, read as the reverse complement.
CAGCTCTCCATCTGTAACAAAAAGGAATTTTATTATCACCCACAAACTATTTCATTTATTTATTACCCACCTGCTCTTCCTGCACCTGCTGTGTCAAATAACGTTTTTATCTAGATGCACTGAGCAGGATGGTAAGTGGATGTTTCCTGACAGTAATGCATTGTAACACATTTGCCTTATGTTTTGTATGCCATTTTCAGGCTTTTTTTTTTTTAAATACTTGTAATGAAATGGTTACAGCTGGCAAAAAATCAACAGGTTCAGTCTGAATGGATGGGTTTATGCAGTTTGCATACAGTGTCAGAGCACACAGGTTTTTATTAATCCACTAGGAGGTTTCGTTACCAGTTACTTGGCTGCTATAATCACAGATATAATAAATACATAGATGCCCTATTGGCCGCTTTGGAGCGTTGCTGCGATACGTCAACGTGTCCGCCATTTTGCGGAGGGCAAGACTGCGCTGTGAACAAATGCAAGTAAACGGGTGAGCTGCGGTTTTCCTGGATAAAAACAATAATAACTTTTACATTTATCAGCCGATTTCAGTGGTTTGCACGTGGTGTACGTTACTATTATTAATTATATAATTACCAAATACAACCAGAAAAAAATTAGTCTTGTTTGTGAAGGGTAATTCCACGAGACCGGTTTTCAATTGTGTGGCGACTTGTACAGCCACAAGCAGCGCACGAAGCAGGCATTTTTCTCAATTCCCATAATGAGAGGTATGGGCAAGCTGCCCTCCTTGATATGGCGGCGCCGTTGACGTACGTTCCAGCAGCCAATAGGGTGTCTATGTATTTATTATGTCTATAATTAGCACTCCTCAGAAAGAACCAGTCACTGCACTGTATAGTTTGTCCGGTTGGGGGCTGTAAATCTTTGAAAGAGTTCAAGAGTTTTGTTTCAGGCAATCAATAACAATTAAATGGCTTATTTCCTTAAAGGGGACCTATTATGCCTTTTTTTTCGTGATTTTGTTTGTGGGCTCTACTTTAAGTTTTCATGCTTGAAAGTTAATGTTATTTAACTTATTTTTGTTCCAGCACCTCTCTTCCCTGTCGGCCTGATTAGTTCCTGTCTCTATGAAGCCCCTCCTTCTGAAAGCACAATGTGCTCTGATTGGTCGGCCGTAGCAGCGTGTTGTGATTGGTCAAGCGCTTTGAGTGTGTTTGGGAAATGTCCCGGCTCTTACCATAACTGCCAGTTTTAACAAAGGAATTAACTCAACCAGACCTGCCACTTTATTTTGCTTATACTTAGGGTGTGAAATTATTTAAATGAGGAATATTGTTACTGATATAGAGATTAACTACCGCTGGAGGGGCTTTGTAACTTTGCATACCTTTTTCATTCTCTAACAGCAACATTACACACTAAATAAAGTTCAACATGTGAAAAAGCATAATAGGATCACTTTAATATAAATTAAACACCATTGTAAAATTTGATTTGATGTTGTTTTTATTATTCTTTGTGGTGGTAGCTGTGCCATTAATGGAATGAATACTTTTGGTTAATCTGTGGTAGCATCTGTTTCAGATTTTTTTTTTTTTTTTTTTTTTGCTCAGAACTATTATAAACTGGACAGTTGAAGCAATAACTGAACAGACTAATACAATATAATATTCAGAATCATTATATACTGTTGGTAGTGCAATGCAGTTATAAGCCATTTGTGGTCGTTACATTAGCTACTTACCAAATCTTGGGGGTTTTATCCAACTTTTTATGTTTTTTTTCTGCTGAAAAACAGTCACTCCAAATCACAACAGCACAAATGTGTTGAGGCACTAAAAGACAATTAGATCAAGCTTTTTAACTACTGTGCAATGCAATGTGAAGATATTTATATTATTTGATATTAGATTCCATTCTTCTATTAGAAAAGAATACAGAGGTTGTATGTATACTGTATCCACATGAGCTTCAGACTACTACACTAGCCCTGAGTACAGCTCGTTTCTTACCTATCCTTTGGGCACGTGTCCAGGGTTGCCAACTGTCCCGAATTAGCCGGGACGTCCCGATTACTGGGCCCAATTTATTTGTCCCGTACGGGACCTCTCTTGTCCCGTTTATTGAGGGCTACTGATACAACAGTAACACGACACTTGAGAATGACCGCGACACTAGAGAATTACATCATCAAATCACGCGCATCAGACCATACCAATAAACTATCAATTGAGAATGAATTATTCTTTTGCGACAGAACATTTGAATTGCGAACAGGATCCTCTGCTGTCTGGTCGCTCCCGGTTCGATCCGGTCTCGCGCTAACGGCTAATCCCTGTCACTGTCCGGGTTTTGATCTCGGCAAATCAGTTTTGGTGAATTTAAACAACGTGATTATTGTTCATGAGTCCAACATCCAGCCACGCAAGAAAACATGCAATCTACCCGAGGAATAATATGCTGATGTGATTTGCTGCCCAAGAAACATCTGATTATTATTAATGTTTTTAAAAAAAAAAAAAGAAGTCAGGATTATTCTATGAATAGAAGGCGATTTATCCTAAATAAAAACGCTTTTTTAACATTATGTCTTTGTCACTTTTGATTAATTTAATGCGTCATTGTTGAATAAAAGTAGGCTATTACCTTCTTTAATTTCTTTAAAGTGTAGTGTATAATGTTACAAAAGCTTCCTATTTCAGATAAATGTTATTATATTGAACTATGTTTTGTGTGTAATGTGACTGTTTTGTGTGACCTTAAAATTCGTTTTAGAATTAAATTGTAGGCCTACATAAGGTTAAGCAAAACAAATGTGTTTATGTCTGAGAAGCTTTTAAACACATACGAACCTGAACTGACATATACTGTGTGATACAGTACAAATATTTTGAGTGTCCCTTATTTTCCTGTAAAGAACCACGATTGTCTCGCATTTTTCTTTTCGGAAGTTGGCAACCCTAGTTACACGTGTCATGCCTTGGTTCCGTCACTGGAAAGTTGAGTGGTTGGCAGGCAAACTGATACTGGAACGGAGTGCCAAGGGGTTGCAAACCACCCCCAAATGTCCTGGGACAAAGTGTTCTGTCTGGATGGAGGGGGCTGCTCAAGGCTCCCCTGCTGTGAATGGGAGTTGTGACGTCACACTGAACTAACTATAACTATACATACAGTACATTTACCCACCCTCATTCTGTTTCAAACTTGTTTTTTTCCTCCTGTGGGACACAAAAAAAAGATACAGTATTAAAAGGGATAGTTCACCCAAAATGAAAATTCTGTCTTCATTAACTCACCCCAAGTTGTTCCAAACCTGTATGAATTTCTTTCTTCTGTTGAACACAAAGGAAGTTCACAAGCAATTTGTCATATGAGCCAACACTATTCATTGTAGACAATGCCAAGTTTAAAGTATTAGCCAGATTAGTACAGAGATTGTGTTTTATCATTACTGTTTTCTCTACTTTTATGTAGGCCTACCTTTTGGAGCTAGAAACCTTTGGACCCCATTGATTTTCATTGTTTGGACAAAGCAGTTGAACGTATTTTGTATTTCTTTCTAGCCAAACATGCCCACTGCACAACTAAGATGTACCACAATCAGCTAATTGACAACCACAAATTACTATCAAACTTAGCAATGGGTTTTGGGTATAGAGCGCATGCACTGATGTAACAATTTCGTCAAAATTTATCGGAGGGGCATTTAAAATGGGCCAAATTTAGCTCGCAGTGACAATAAATGACCAAAAACCCTGTCACAGTAAATGGAATTTATTTGTCAAATACTTGGCTTATTTGTCAAGTTGTCTGTTAAAAGCTGAGATCAAATATTGGTTTAGTATTTTTTTAATCTGTATTTCAGGACTACACCTGCCCTGGTATACCTTGGAAGCCTTCATTGTAAATATACTGTAATTGGCATTTTATTGTGTACAGTATCAAATTAGTGCATAAACTGTACAGTAATGTTAAGTCAAAATATTAATAGGAATATTAATTACCCAACTTAAACTTTTTATCTTGCCAAAAGAACAATTCGTGCTTGGACCTGTTAAGGGATTTCAGCCCAGTTCAAGCTTCAAAACATTTGTCTCACCTTGTCCAAGAGGTGACACGGTATGCCTCAATCTCTGTAGCTGCGTATTCATTACTGCACAACATGTGTTATTTAGCTTTCATATCAGTAAATGAATGACCTGAATGCAGTATATGTCATCTTGGGCAGCTGTGCAGCTTTTTTTCCACACTGCCATAACTAGCAGCGCAGCCGTGTTTGTCACTTGCTCACCGCAGCACCGCACAGTAAGACTTGTCTGAATTCTCAGTAAGGCTGCATTACCTCCTATCTATGAAGTTTCATTGTAAACTGCTAGTAATATAACCTCAAGGGAGTTTTTGTGCTAGCCACTGTTTACTCATCAGTCTCACGGTTTTGTTGTCTTGAAATGGTACTGTGTCTCTGCTGTTTTGTGTTACTCTGACTCCGACTGTCCAAATTTATACTCTGGCTAAGATAGCTGCCGTGTCTTACTTGGATATGCTGATGGGCTGCACATATCAAAATTTGCTGTCAATCAAACTCATACTGGAACAGTGGCCTATCCAGAGTTCGCACATTGCGTACCCTGACAGTACCAAGATTTAGATTTGATTTCTGTAACCATTGCTAAATCATATATGCCATTAACAATCATGCATGTCAATAAATATTCTTTTTAAACTGTGGGTGAATTTTCCCTGGCCATGTTTGTCTTTCGTATGATTCAATGAGAAGGTGATAATGTTTTGTGACAGTCTCTCATTTAAAGATGGAGTAAGTCTACTAACTATGCTGAACATTTTTTCTCTTCTAGTTCTAATGTGTTAGTTTGCCCTAACAATGTTTCCAGGGTCCTATAAGGGTGCATTAAACTAATCATTTTTATAAAGCAGGTGTCGATAGATTGCATTTTGATTCTTTGAGTTGTCCTTGAACACATTCGTGCTGCATTGTCACACAGTATTTATTTTGTCTTAGACAACATGGAGTGACTGCCGTCTACATTTCTACATTGTCATCTGTTAGTGTCCAAGCACAGGTGATGCACACCCTGGTCTCACTTTGATCCCGTTGTTCACAGCACCGTTAGTGTCAGATGTCCACTGCCAGTACATTATGAAAATAGACAACAGAAGTCTTTTTCTTTTGAGACTCGCCCAGCTCTAGTTTAAACATATAATTTTGCAAGTTGCGAGTTATTGGGTCAAATGATGCCTGTGACTTTGAAACGGTGACTATGGTGTTGAGACGGCACCTCTGAGTGTTCTAATGCTATTCTGGGAAGAGACATTTTAGTCTGGTAAGAATGGCATTTAATAAATATAAAAAAGGAACACTGATTTGAAATGCACAAGGGACTACTACACTATAACTAGGTCAAGTGAACTGTATTATGGGGCAGAGTTTGAGAGGGTGGAGAGGGGCTTCGTATTTCAACCTCTTAGTTAAAATTGATCCATAACTGTCTTAACTGTTTTTTTTTTTCTGTGGGTTTCCACTCCAAACACCCCGTACGTACAAATGTGGTGCTCCGACCAACCCACCGATGGAGAAAATCACATTGGGCTAATTTTGATTGGCATTTGGCCTAGTTTTGTTGCACAGACCTGGCAGCCTTGGGAGAGGGTGAATCGGTCAGAACACTGGCACTAGCTCTAGTTTCAATCGAGAGGGGGTTAAAAGTCTTTCGCATACTCTTCTTTTCCAATAGTAGTGTGATACCATTTACCAGTTTGTCTGTACGTAAGAGGATACATGATCTTATTCAATAAAAATAAACTCTGTTTTTGTCACGGGAGGGCCGTGAATAATTCTGTGGATTCAAGTGCGGATCAGAAGTATTTTAATAAGACAAAACATAAAATAAACAAACCAAATCTAAATCCATAAACAGACAGGGCAGGACAGGGCAGGGCAGGGCAGGGCAGGGCAGGGCAGGGCAGGGCAGGGCAGGGCACAGAAACAACACACGTAATAAATACAACGAACGAGCACAGGACAGCAAACACAGGAAGACTAAATAGAGAGGCAAACAAAGGAGGGTAACGAGACAGACAGGTGGAGCAAATAAACCAATAATCAGATAACAAGGGGGAGGGATAAACAATCACCACAGCACATGGCACAACATAACAAACACCCATGTGCAACACAAGACAGGACAGACATGTGACAGTTTTGCCCCTAATGGGACACACTGATAGTAAATACATAAATAAGTAAATAAATGAATTTAGATGGGAGAAAAATATATAAATTTCAGAGGTTTTGAACTCTTTTGCCAAACTTTTGTCTTTCCCCAAGATATTCTCTCACAAAACATTTGTGACTGAAATAATATGAGGTAGGAGGAAAAACTATATTTCAGTGCTTTTGAGAGAGAACAAAGTTTCTCAGAAGAATGAAATACTTTTGCGAGAGAATGCATTTTACCTCCCATTGCATATTTTTTTCCCATCACCATGTCCCCTTTAGGGGGCTCTGTATTTTGGTTCAGTTTTTTCCCATAATTTTTTGATTCACCTCTTCATGTGCTTTTGGCTTTCCCGGCTCCTGGCTTCATTCCTGCAGAATATGAGCCATTGGAATTTCTGGGAAGTTCCATCAATGTGAAATCTTAAATAACATGACATCTCTGATCGAACCTCTCAAGGTGAAAGAGAAGTCAGTACTCAAGTTTCTTTCCATTCATTTTCTGAGCAGCCCTTTCTGGAAACAGAGTGTCTCCGGGGCCCCTTTGACACCTGGCAGGGAGGCATCTGCCATGGCTTTACCACTCAAAGCTTCTAAGATATCACACAGCAATTCCTGAGCCAAACATAGCCCCTCCCCGGGAGCTACTGACGCAAAACCCCATACCGGTTACATTTACTGAGACCGGCTCATTCCATTCTTAATGTGACCTCCCCTTTGTAGAGGTACATAGAGTGTTCAATGGAGAGGAGGAGATGGACAGATCAAATTGTTATTGGGGGATTTAAAATTTCTTGTTTTTGTCCGGGTTTGATGTCATCTGAGTTTTCTGCTTGGCTCATTGTTGGATTATTGACGTCTTTTTGAATACCCAGATTGAGCTGGCTTCATCTTCTGCAGGTGAATCTCTGTTAGGTTTTCCTGGTTTTAGTTGAGATCTTTAATACTACCATGAGTTCTGCTGACTCTAGCACAGGTATTGACCTGCTTCAGGTCAGGATTGAATCATTGAGTAGCAAAATGGACAGGCTCATAAGCATCCAGGAAAAAGTGCTTAGCCGACTTGATGGCATGTCTCAGGACATTGATGGAATTGAGAAAGATGTAGAAACTCTAAAAGTGGAAAAGGAGGAGATCCATTTTCCTCCAGTTATCCGTAAAGGACCAGCCAATGAGATGAAGGAAATGTGCCAAGAAATGAACAGCATCATGTTGGCAGTAAATCAACGCTCAGAACAGCAAACCCAAAAACTGGAGGGAATGGAGAGATTGGTGACGAGCATTCAGCAGGTTGTCAGCTTTATTGGAGAAACAGTGAAAACTTCCAAAATCATGGATATTATGTTCAAAGGGCCGGCTTCTCGAAAAAGCAAAACGGCCCTCAGGTCCAAGGATAGTAAAATCAAACTGATCACTAAATGTCAAGCGTCAGATAACAGTGAGCCTCTCCTTACCAAGGTGAGTTAAATCTCAAGTATGGAAGTTAAGACGATGCTCGATTGTCTGAGTATATGCAGTACAAAGAGGTGAAATATTGGCATTTCATGAATAAATTGTCTTCATCATCAATATAGTAAAATAAGCAATGTCGTGATTTAAACATTTCCATTCATTACATAGAAGCTTTCTCAAATAGACAAAGAAGGTATGGTGCCATTTTGAAAGGTCTTTAAAATGTAGACACTCGCATGGTCATTACAGAAGTCACTGAAGTTAGATTACATTAACTTTGAAGCACATGACTAATTTGGCCTTCATGATATGAATTATTGGAAAGGAGAATATAACCTAGGAAAAGGAAATAGATGAAGTCAGGTGGATGTGTGTGTTGGGCTATAGTTTCAACTAGATTAAACCCCACCCCACACTGTTTGGCCTTCAACATAACATGTGTTGTGCTATTGTAGATAGTCCACATATCATCAGCCAAGCTATGTAAAGGAAAGGCTTCAACTGATGGTGCAACTTCCTTATTGGTATTTCATATGACAGTCAAATGAAACCCACATTTTTATGCCCTAACACTTTTAGAATAACTATTGTATAAGTGACATGTTGTGCATAATTGTCAGATTTGTAATTATTTTGAACAAAATATTTATCGATTGTTTCATAAATTCATTTTATTATTCATTTACTACTGTTTTATTGTATTCATAGTTGTATAGTTGCTTCCTGCATCATTGCACGAAGAGAAGCCAAGAGTTTATTTTCATGTAACATTTGGCTATCCCAGACTAACTGTGCTTCCCAACAACTCATCCCACTTATATTGTGTCTGTGACAGAAAACCACCTCTACTAAAGGCTCTAAAGGGACTCGGAAATCTGACCCCAACATTCTGAGTCTACTTACAACCTCAAGCATCTTGGATCAGAATATTTGCTTCAAATATACTAACTTTGTAGGTTCATGAACCATGCATTTTACACAAATTATTAGCGACACTGAATAATTGCATAAATTCGGTACACATTACCGTTTTGTTGACGAGAAAAACATATACTTTTTCACTTTAAACTTATTTTCTCATCTTATTTCTTTGCAATATTTTCATTTTGCTCCAAAGCAAAAAGATCACAAAGGTAAAGATGGAAAGTTTCATCTGAGCTTCAAAGGCCTCAAAGCACAGAAGAGGAAGAAACCACCTGATTCAACTGGTAAATACAGTACAAAACAAAATGCAAATAAAGTGTGACACATTTAACACAATTTTCACTTTTTCTTTATTATGTTCACATTGCAGTTGATACAATCTCTTTGAGGAAACAGACACTGTTGCTTGAAGAGGTTCAGAAACTAAATCAAGAGAATATAGATCGCTCTGAAACATCACAACATCAGGAAAATTACGTGCAGAAATCTGAGGATGGCTCAAATACTCCCAATCCGCAAGAACTTATCATGGAAGAACCCAAGATGCTTGAACCTGAACAAGAGAATAACTCAGAAGAAGAGAAGGAGGTCACTCCGGAGCTGAAAGAAGATGAGATAAAAGACACAGAGCCAAAGATAGAGGAGATCCAAGTTAAAACACAACAATTAGCAGAAGAAGAGACTAAGGAGATGCCCGTTAAGGCCACTGACATACTCAAAGATCAGGAGGAAGAGGGTACGGAGGACCAGACGTCTACTGAGGTTCCTTCAGAACCTGACATTACTGACACAGAGCCGCCCACACCTGATCCGCCTACACCAACTGATCCGCCTACACCAACTACACCAACTGATCCGCCTACGCCAACTGATCCGCCTACACCAACTGATCCGCCTACACCAACTGTTCCGCCTACACCAACTGAGAACTCAGCGCAAAGGTGAGCTGTGAATCTGGTGGGGTTTCCAAGTCATACACCACATGACTAAAAGTATGTGGAAACCCCCGTCTAAGTAACATGTTTGGCTATTCCAACAATTCTACAAACTTCAATCCTACTGCATTCTAGAGCAGTGTTTCCCAACCTTTTTATATCAAAATTGCACAAACATGCATTGCTTTAAATGGCATATTAAAATTGGATATAATAATAATAGTACTCACAATTAAGGTGAAACTTGAGCTTAAATCCGGTAGGAACACAATAAGGTCATATAAGTAGCTGTGACGTTGGTGATGATAAAACAACTAATTTACATATTGTCAGGCTGAAACCTCATATTTTTTATATAATTAAACAACGTATTGTCAAATTTGGTATTTTGGCTTATATGGTCAGACACTTGTATGTCTTTATAATAACATATTATGAAAATCGAGCTTAAATGTAGTTACGAGGATTTTTACCAGCGAATGACAAAGATCAGTATATTTGCATCAACAAGACGGCAAATGCCAGACTAAGATGTGGGTGACTATATATATATAAAGAAAGGAGACAGCATGGGGAATCAATGACACACCCAGGTCTGATGAGTCTGTGGTGGACCTGCCTTGGCAGAGAGTGTCTTGTGGTAAATGGCCGAAACACCCAAAGAAGCCAAGGTGCACAACTGAGGATGAAACATCATTAAGTTGTCACTAACGAAACCCCCCAACTAAGAGCATGCCTCAAAACCCACTCAAAACAGGACTGAATCAGTTGGGATTGTAACATCTAGTCCTTATTATGTAATTAAAGGATGACCAATAGAATTAATAAAATAAAAGATAAAACAAAAATGACTAAATATAGAGATATGAGGTTTCCAACTGACACCAACAATATATTCTTATTTGTAGCATTTATTATTATTTTGGAATCTAATAATTTTCCACGGCACACCTGACAACCTGGCACAGGGGTAGGGAAACACTGTTCTAGAGAATTGTGTTCTTCCAATTTTGAGGCAACCCTTTTTTATTCTGGCATGACTATGCTTCTGTTTATGAGGCGAAGTCCATATATAAATGGTTTACTCAGAACTTGACTGGCCTGCACAAATCTCAGACCTGAACTTTTATTGAACACCTTTTTAGATGAATTACAAGGCTAAATGTGAGCCAGACTCCATCCCCCAACATCAGTAATGCTCTTGTGTAACCAGTCCTACTTGACCCTCCTCGACCGGGATTCGAATTGTCATCTCCGGCATGGGAGGCGGGGATGCTAACAATGTTGCTAGACCGCAGTCTTTAGCGTCAGTAGCTAGTGCGCGTCTTGAGGCCAGGGGAGTGAGGTTTTACCTGCGGCAAGTTTTTTTAATAGTGCTATTCTCAGAACACCTTTATTATATAGTATGCTTAGACTACATGTGATTGGCTGAACTGCATCAACTTTACTCTGAAAGTGTTGGTCACTTATTCAGTTTATATTAGTATTTCTAAAAAACACAAATTGTTAAAGGTACAATATGCAGGATTTTTGCAGTAAAATATCCCAAAACCACTAGACCAATGTTATATATTTTGTTTAGTTGATTACTTACAATATCCCAAATGTTTCCAACTATTTGTAAATCGTGAGAAAATTGCGATTGTAACCAAAGGAACAGGGCGTGTGAGCAGGGGAGAGGGAGTCGCCAGTCAATTACGTCATAAGCCTGATTTTTGTGTGAAAGCATTCATACAGGCACAAACTGCACGGCTGTAGTGACTGAGACCGGATGTCTTCACCCTCTTTTATGATTCTGTTGTTTCAGCAGTGAGTCTGAGCAGGTGAATGAGGTGACGACCAGCAACAAACGACGCGTAACAGAAGAAGATATGGGTTTGGAGGACCACAAGAAGAGCAGGGTTGATGAGGGTCAAGACCAGGGTGAGCAAGAGCCACAGGAGCCACAGGAACCCGAAGATCTCCATGGTGTTTTTAAAGCTGATGGTGTGGAAATCAAGTTGGATTTCAGCAAACTAAAGAAGGAGAGCTATGAGGATGAGGATGAAGATGAAGATCACTTCTTCATCGGTAAGATTCTCAGAGGTTCATTGCATAATTGATAAAAAATAATGGAATATACATCTTACAGTCACATAATCCACCAAAAATAATGGAATATATATATATCTTATAATCACATAATCCATCATTCATTTCCTATTAACCAATTTGCTACAATAATTACCAGGGTTCATTATCATGAACTAAAACCGTAAATAAATTTGTTTTTTACGCTAATATTGCCCTGCAATTAACCATATGGAGTTGATAATATAAACACACGGTCATAACAGGTTTAAATGATCTAAAGCCCGGTGCAAACTGTACGATTTATAATAGTCCTTAACAACTGTTGCTTGTCAGATGATTCCTTCCATGTCGCAACGATGGCTAACACGTCAAACTAGCAATCAGAGACTTCAGATTTTGGCCTGGGGTCTGAGGATTCATTTAGGATTAATATGTCTCATACAAATGTGCAAAATCATACAGTGTAAACCCGGCTTAAGACATCATTGTGAGATCTCTAATATTCAAACAGTATCCTGTTGGTTCCATGCTGGTTAAGGCTGATTTATGCTAGCTAGCTATCTGTGGTCAACCGATATGGCTTTTTCAATGGCATTTTTCAATTTCAAGCATTTGAACACTTCTCAGTGAAATATTTTAGTTAAGTACCGGTATGTCTAAATCTCTCCCTGTATGTATATACAACAACAACAACATTTTTAATATACGTAATTAAATTTAAGTCTGTCACAAAGTGGTCCCAAAATTTCTATTATCAGGTACCGCTGTTTGACCAAGAAAGTCTTGAAAACTAGTTAAGCATCTCATGTTGGGGTGCAGCTTTCAAAAATATAACATATGTGTCTGGTCGGCATGTCAACTGTTTAACCTCCATGCTTTTCCAGATATTTCTATTCATTGTTCTCCATCTTCTACTGTCCAGCAGATTGCACCCCACCTCCACCAGCACCCTTCAAACACCGTGTTGTGTCTGCCAAACCCAACCAGATTAACAACTTCTACACTATCAACCGACAGGAGATTCTCGGAGGGTCTGTAGAAGTATTTTCGTAATTTCTCAGAACAGAATGTTTTAGAGACAGTGTAAATTCAGGCAGTGTAGTCTGCTAATCCCCTCAAAGGCTAATTGCGTAACATTGCAGTCAGTCTCCACTCACCCGATTCATAACTTCAGAGTCAAGCCAGTTATTTTTACATAGCGATTTCAGGGTATGTGAAATTGTACCTCCACGCCAGCTGGAAACTAATCACTAGGTGTTAATCCATCTCTTCAAAGGGAATGTTCTTCTTGTTGTTAATGGAATAGTATCTGAAAAATATGACACCTTCTGCATTACAAAAGTGTCCCTGAAGTCTTTACTGGTCTGCACCTCTAAGTCTTTTAAAATGTCATTTTGCATATAGAGTGGCTCAAAAAAGCATTTGGACAATTAAGGCACACTTACACATGTGGGAATGTCATTGCAGATGTCTATATCTGCGCCCACATGCTGCAAGATCTCTTTTCTCAGAACTTATGTCTATTTCACTGTTTCTGTATAGTGGGGGGATAAATGTGATTCTCAAAATTTGGATTCTTCTAGTTGTTTTAATTGCCATCGATTACTGCTTTTATCTCTTTCCAGAGGTCGATTCGGTCAGGTGCATAGATGCATGGAAAATTCCTCTGGACTTACTTTGGCTGCCAAGATAATCAAAGCTAAGAGTCAAAAAGAAAAGGTACAAAGAACTAACCAGCATTTTTTTTTCAAATATAAAGGTTTCCACATAGAGCTCAGTTGTAAAATAATAGCTTAATGTGCTTTATCTGATAGGATGTGGTGAAGAATGAGATTCAGGTTATGAACCAGCTCGACCATGCCAACCTGATCCAGCTTTATGCAGCCTATGAGTCCAGGAACGACATTATTCTTGTACTTGAATAGTATGTACTTTTTATTGGTGCATTCTTAATGGCTGGTTCTTATTACATGCATTTGAAACAAATGCAGTGGGTTTGGTGGGATTTTCACTGGTGTAAATGCAGCATGTCAATCAAAAGATATTATCAACTTTAGCCCTTTGCTAGGCTGTAATATGATTTTGATGAGCTACGGGTTATTAAACATGTATAGTCTTTCCAGTGTTGTAGAATGACTGACTAAAAGTAGAGATGCTACTATCTTGAAGCTTCGCCTTCATCCTCTTTCATTTGTGTTATTTATAGTTTTATCACTATTTAATGTAATGTACTGTCATAATCAGGGCTTGACATAAACAACCACCAATGCGGGTTGATTTGCTACTTTGGCGGGTTGAATGTTATATTTACATTTACATTTATTCATTTATCTGACGCTTTTATCCAAACAATGGCTATATATGTCAGAGGTCACACACCTCTGGAGCAACTAGGGGTTAAGTCTCTTGCTCAGGGACACATTGGTGTCTCACAGTGGAATTCAAACCCAGGTCTCTCACAAAAAAGCATCTGAAATAATAAAATAAGTGCAATGAAGTGTAGTCAAAAATATCGATTTTTCAATTTTAGTCTTTTAAAAAAGCATCTGAAATAATAAACTAAGTGCAATGTAGTGTTGTCAAAATTATCGATTTTACGATACACATCGATACTGAAATATCTGAAACGCTTCCAATACTTTTAATTACGCAGAATACATACACGATACTAGCTGCTCTTTCTCGCTCTCTCATCTCTTTGACAGTGAGTGACACACAAACCTGCCTCCCCTCATTCACTCGTTTCATTTGCTCCGGAGGAATATTGTTGGAGTTACAGGACTTGAATTTCAGCATGGGATTGCTCGTATTGCACATAATCTTACACATTCCCGCAGATTTTGTGCTCATACCCAAAGTCCAGCACATAAAGCCGCCTCTCAGTACTAAATTGAGTTCCCATCCGAAGGGGAACTCGCGCTGCATCCCCTTGGGGCCGCTAGGTAGAAAGCCTTGGGCGTGACCGGTGTCTGATTCAGCAGCGAGCGCATTCTTCGCCCCAGGCCAAGCTGTGCAGGATGAGGCTGATGAGGATGACGATGTTTCTGAGCGCTCTCAGCCCGCCTGCCATACATATGACAGATGTGGGACGTTGTGTACGTGCACCGCGGATAGGTTAGATCTACCATAGAAATGCCACTTCGATGACTGTCTATTCTCGGGCATAAACCACCAGCTCCTACGAGTCTTCCTTTTTTCCCAGATCTTCACACTGAGATCTTGGCAAAAGCCATATTCTGCAAGCATCCACCGTTCACAGGCGTTGCCAGGGCTCCTCTCGCTATAGAGAGTCGGGTTATAGAGGCCTCCGCTTCTCAGACTTACACCAAGATAGCGATATAAAGTAGTAGGCTCTGTGAGCCTCCTTGTAAGCTGTCATGAGTGTAGGATGTAGTTAGGCCTCCTCTCACTTCAGAGAGTCGTTATGCTGTGTCCTCCGTCCTCAGAGCCAGGCAGTAGTACAGAGTAGCTTGGCTCTCTCTGAGCCTCCCTGGCTACTGCTTTTAGATGGAGCGTTGTCAGGCTTCCTCTCGCTATAGAGAGTCGAGTTATAGAGGCCTCCGCTCCTCAGACCTCCGCCTGATAGCGATATCAAGTAGACAGGCTCTCTGTGAGCCTCCTTGGTAGCTGTCCTGCATGTGGGACGTAGTTAGGCCTCCTCTCACTTCGGAGAGTCATTATGCTGAGGCCTTCGTCCTCAGAGCTTGATCAGGCAGCAGGTTAGGCTCCCTTGGCTACTGGCTCTTTTATGGAGTGTCGCCAGGCCTCCTCTCGCTTAGAGAGTTGTTTTACAGACGCCTCCGCTCCTCAGAGATTCGCCCGGTTAGCGATGTCAATTAGTTAGGCTCTCTGTGAGCCTCCTTGGTAGCTGTCCTAGGGGTAGAACGTAGTTAGGCCTCCTCTCGATCCGTCCTCAGAGCTCCGCCTGGATAGCGATATCAAGTAGAAAGGCTCTCTGTGAGCCTCCTTGGTAGCTGTCCTGGGTGTAGGAAGTAGTTAGGCCTTCTCTCACTTCAGAGAGTTATTATGCTGAGGCCTTCGTCCTCAGAGCTTAATCAGGCAGCAGCACTGAGTTGTTAGGATTCCTCTGAGCCTCCTTAGCTACTGCCTCTTTAAAGGAGAGTCGTCAGGCCTTCTTTCGCTTAGAGAGTTGCTTTATTAAAGGCCTCCGCTCCTCAGAGCTTTGCCCGGATAGCTATGTCAAATTGTAAGGCTTTCTGTGAGCCTCCTTGGTTGCCACGAGTGCCGTTAGCCTCCTCTCGCTGAGAGAGTTATTTCCTGGGGCCTCCGCTCTTCAGAGCTCCGCTAGGATAGCATTGTGAGTAGTAGGCCTCTTTGAGCCTCCTTGCAAGATGTCCTGAGCATTGGGTGTTGCAGGCCTCCTCACGTTTTTGAGAGTAATCAATACTGAGGCCTCCACTCCAAGAGCGTCGTTAGGCAGTAAGGTAGTATGCTAGGTCGTTAGGCTCACTGGGAGCCTCCATAGCTACTGACCTCAGTGAGCGTTGCTAGACCTTACCTCGTTATTAGAATCATCGTATTGAGGGCTCAACTCACGGGCCAGCCAGACTGAGTTTAGCTCCTTTCTGAGCTTTCTCTGTACTGCCCTGGAGTTAGTGTCGTTGGCTTCTTGTTGAGGCCTCCACTCTTTAGGGCTGCCTATAGAGGTTCTTAGTGTTAGCCTCTCTATTCTCCAATTGGGCACTCATCCCTTCAGCATGGCATGGTGGGTATTCCGTTTCCCATAGCGACACCAAGTGGACGCAGCGTGAGTTACCTTTCGAAAGGGAACGTCCAAGTTTACACATGTAACCATGGTTCCTTGAGAATAGGGAACAAGAAGGTGCGTCCCTTTGCCATGCTTCTGGCATTCCTGCACACGTCTCCTGAAGACAAGAAGTGGATGACGTATTGCACATGTGCCCTTTTATACTCTCAGTCTCACCTGTAGGGACGTGATGGGCTGCCATCTGCCAATTTCATGTTCATTGTCGTGTTTAGATTCCCACTTCAGACACCAGTCACGCACAAGACATTCCCCATTGCAGGATTCCCCAAGGCAGACCTGAAGTGATGACAATAATATCTGTAAATCATAAGCAGCCTAATTTACCTGTTGAGATAATATTAAAAATATCTATATTGGTGTTTTTTCCCATGGTATCGATGACCAGTGAAAATGCTGAGTGGCTGGAAACTTTGGAAAAACGCTAGCCACAGTGGCTGTTGTTTAAAAAAGTAAGGATTGGAAAGCTAATTTTGTGGTGATCCTTCTCCTGAACAGTGTTGATGGAGGAGAACTCTTTGACAGAATCATTGACGAGAACTACAAGTTGATGGAGCTTGACACAGTGGTGTTCATCAGGCAGATCTGTGAAGGCTTACGCTACATGCACAAAATGTACATTCTCCATCTGGACCTAAAGGTGCAACCACAGATCCAAAGCAATGCAACAATAAAAACACTTCAATCTTAAAATATGGCCCTCGCAGGAGGGAACCAGCCGACATTCCTCTTAGTTTTAAAACAAATAACCTCAGTAACCTTTATAACCCATGTTGTTTCTTGTGGCCGGCAGCCAGAAAACATTCTTTGTGTCAGCAGAGTAACTAATAAAGTCAAGATCATCGACTTTGGACTTGCGAGGAAGTAAGTATGGTCACGGCACTGTTTGTCTTTGATACAAAAATATGTGCAACATCATGGATATGATGTAGTGTGCATTTGAATTGGGAAACATTTATTCTCTTCAGGTATCAGCCCAGGGAAAAGTTACGAGTGAATTTCGGCACACCGGAGTTTCTCTCGCCTGAGGTGGTCAACTATGATTATGTGTCGTTCAACACGGACATGTGGAGTCTGGGCGTTATTACGTACATGCTGTAAGTTGCATATGCTGTCAGGTATACTCTGAAAATGTTATAGCTCAATTAAAATTATTACTTTAACAAAACTTCCCCTTCATTTTATTTTTAAATGATTCACTTAATTTTTTTTTTCTTTTTTTGTACATTTTACAATAAAATACCACAGTTCAGGGTTAGTTCAATGTTATTTTCCATTTATCTGTATTTTTTGTGTGTAGGTGTAAATTGCTTCAAAGAAAATCCTGCACCATTTTTATTTTCAGTGTATAAATTGTGTTTTATAGGCTCAGTGGTTTGTCACCCTTCCTTGGGGACAATGAAAATGAGACACTAAATAACATTTTGGCCTGCCAGTGGAACTTTGAGGAGGATGAATTCTCAGAAGTCTCGCCAGAAGCCAAGGATTTCATTTCCAAACTCCTTGTGGTAGATAAAAGGTATACAAGAGAGTCGTACGTCTATTAAAGGGGCTATATGTAAGCATTTTCATGTATTAATCGCTGTACTGCCAATATGTGAACAGCTTGAAACGAAGCTTAAAATAACGAGACCTTTCCCCCGACTTTCTGAGTTGTCCATGAAAACCTGTAGACTGATTTATGTGAAGGTCTCTGTTTCGCGGGCAAAATCCAAAGAATGTGACGTTTACGCTCCTGAGAGACTCTCTTCCGTTCAATGATATATGAAATGAATGCTTATACAATGTTCCCGGATAACGCCATAAGATGTATTCAGTACTGAAATGTCAATGTGCCATGCAAAGAAACGGGATTAATTCATTCAAACTATTGTCTCACATAGCAAGATCTATATAGTCTATATATAGATTTATATATATAGTCTATAGTCTCAGATATACTTTATAATCAAGCTATCATAACAGTGTAATTTTAAAGACCTCATCTCTCAACATGATACCGGTGAATTGCAGAGCTGGTGCAAACATATACACATTGCTATGATCAGATGCTTTCTTTACTGCTGTTTTCTCACCGCTGTCATTTTTGTTATAATTACTTTGTTATTAAGAGGAAAGAGCGCAACACCTATTTACATAAACGTTGCTCTCAGCAGTGTGGATGCCGTCTCGATATTTGTTTACAGTAGGCTATATCACTGGTTTTTTCAACTTATTTTTACTTCTAAGCAAATAATGAAAAAGAACTTCTCTGTGAGTATATCAGGGCTTTAAATCACGTTCAGTCTCTTGTACATTATGTGAACACGAGAGCAATAAGTTGGTGGCTGCAGTTCACTTAATGGCCACTGGTGTCGTTCTACATATAGCCCCTTTAAAAGATTTCGCTACATGTGACCTCATCTTAACTATGCATGATTATATGTTCGTTATTATATGCAACGTTATTCTATACGATCATGTCAGAACATAACTGGGACCCATTTTGGATTGCATTCAGCTAGTTTAGAGCCACTGTCTCATAGGATAATGGCATTAGTTCATGGATTGGAACCTAAACTCTTGGCTTTATGTCCATGGATGTTCTTTCTGTGTGTTTGTGTAGTTGGAGGATAGGAGCAACAGAAGCGTTGAAGCACCCATGGCTGTCGGATGCAACTGTCCATTTCCGCCTGCATGAGAAGGTACAGTCTGCGTTTCATTGTCACATTGTTCTGTTGAAGTAAGGGCTTTCTTGGGGCTTCTAAGAGTGACTTGGTTTTCTTAATAGAAAAATATGTGCCGTTCGCGCAGAAACTCCTGTCTTCCTCCACCAGAGAGTTAATGTAAGTCCATTGTCAATATATCATAGTCTAAAGAATACATTGTTAAATGTATGCTATTTTTGTGTCCGGAAGCGACATAATGATGTTTGACCACTTTTTTTGGTTTCCTCTTTTAGAGGGACCAAGCCTGCTGTGGAACCATGAGGAATGTATTTCATAAACTGCCATTTCACTATATGTTCCCCATTAACATTTTGTTCGTTGATGGAAATTCTTAAACTACAACTATATGTCACATCTAATTGATCCTATCCCAGAATTTGAAATGAAGAGAAGGTGGAATTAGATTTGGCAGATTCTAGGTTCTTTTGCAGATTTTTGAATAGGTCCATTCACTTGTTTTGGGGCACTGGGAAGTTCAGTTCAAAGGCCAATATATATATATATATATATATATATATATATATATATATATATATATATATATATATATATATATATATATATATACATATATAGAATAGGAATATATGTAGGAAATAAACAGTATAGGAAATATGCACAAAAAAACATACTTGAACCATAAAGCAATATAAATCATAAAGTTTGATTAAAGGCATTTAATGACAACAGAGCGCTATTATAAAAGACTATTATAAATCTAAGTTTAACAGCACACAGCTTCAGTTGTGGTTTTCAAATCTTGTGAATTTCAGCAGTTTACGTAAACATTCTATGACCAGCACACTTTACCTCCTCTTTCCAAAAAAAAAAACACACAAAAAAAAACACAATAATGCTTTATCAAGCTCCATCTCTGGAACATCATGGTTTTCAAGCTTCCTCAGTGGAATGCTGATTTTTGAATATGCATAATATAATAATTGAAATATACCTGAATTATAAGGGAATATGAGAGATTATTGACTCAACATTGTTAACACAAATGTTGTTTTAGGTTTTACATGTTCTATGGGAATGCAAATGGATGCAATTTCTGATTTTGACAGAAAACAGAAAAAAATATTATGTTAAAGATAAAATATATTCATATAGTTTTTTCACTTTATGTTTTGAATGTTGAGTATGTATCATTGCATTATATGCACTTTAGAACATTATTTGTTTTGAAAATAATATGTAAACGATCGTAATAGATTTTAAAAGCAAGTCTAGTTTTAGGGAATTTGTTTTATAACAATGACTTTTTCATGTAAACATGAATGAAGCATATTGTAGAATTAAAAAAATATATAATAAGAGAAAAGTCTTACCTTTCTTTTCCTTTATTCAGCTGGTCTTGTAAATGAGATATGAGACAAATATATGAGACAATTCTCTTTTCTAATTAGGCAATTAACTTATTTTTGGATTTAAATCTAGATTAAAATTGTATTTTGAATGCTGTTTAAATTATTCACTACACACCTTAGTCAGGGACGGGAATAAAAATAATTTGAAATGAATTAAGCTATTTTATTGTTTTTGACTTATAAAGCCAATGCTCTTATTTTACCTTTTTATTTATATATGTAATATGTCTCTATATTCGTTAATAGGCCCAGTGTAGAAACATCGATTTACACTTTCATTTACACTTTTGACACTTACTGTTACGAGACAAAGAATGTAATTCTCCATGAACTAAGGTAAGAATGTAAAACAGCGTACACAACCATGCTAAATAAAAGCAAGAGCTACCAAAGATCCGCACGTTCTCTTCCATTGAAGACATCTGGTTGGTCTGTGAGTTGTGAGTTGCTTCCATGTCTGTGTTGGATTGTAACACAAGCTTTCAGAGGCACTGAATCCTAATGAAGCAGAGTCGCTCCTCAGCCCGTTTTACAGCACTCGTTTGTGTCCAGCAGAGGGCAGGACAGAAGACACTTTCCCACCACACTTATAGCATCAGAGGAATGTTCGTCTACCTTTAAGGTTATAGTTTTAATCAAAACAATGATACAAATCATCAATAGCTCATCAATTAAGGTTTCGCTGGTTAGCATGAAGAAGTAGGCCAGCTAGTAGATGCTGCACCTTTCTGTACATAAGCCTGTTCCTCTGTTGATGGTCATACAGAAGTGGTCATGGATTCAGATTAGTAAAAGAATATTTAAGCTATAAGAGCTATAATATAATGCTATATTTAGGCATTTTGACATGGTGTGTTGATTGTGCTGTAGGTCCTGCATGATAGGTAATTCACTGGTCTTTATGAGAAATCTTCATGTAATTGCATCTTTATTTGTTGAATTTTCATATTTGTGATTTAAAGGGGTCTTATTAAGCTTTTTCACTTTTTCAACTTTAGTTGGTGTGTAATGTTGCTGTTTAAGCATAAAAAAAGATCTGGAAAGATATAAAGCTCAAAGTCCACTCCAAAAAGGGAGATATTTTATTTAACAGAATCCACTTTTCAAGAACTACAGTGAACCGCTCATTTGGACTATAATGCAATTTTTCTGGATTTTATGAAGTCATAATGTTACTCATTTGAATAATCCCCACCCACAGAATAGAAAAGTTGGCGAGGCCTGGTTGAGCTGCGCTAGAGAAGACAGTGAGTGTTGTCGCTGTTTTTTCCACCCTGGAGAAAGTTTGTCCTAGGCTGACAAACTTAGAGTGGTAAAAATGTATCTTAAACAATGTTCCTGAACATTATAACCTCAACGTTTGTCTGTGTGCTGCACATTTTAACGGAGTTGCAGACTACGCACAAAAGCTTCTCCTGAAAGACATAGCTGTTCCCACAATCTGTTGTTTATGGATCACAACTTGTAAGTATGTCTTATTATTTGTAGTTTTGCGTTTTCTATTAACAGTTCTAATTGTACATTTTATGTAGTTGCTATAATGTAAACGAAGGGCAAAGCTTTGCCTCTGCTAGCCTGCTAACTGTAACGGAGCAGGCTCCCGCACCACCTCCTCTTCACCACCGGAGGGAACCGTCTCCGGAATATTAACTTTACCCATCGAACTCCATTTCCCATCATGCCTCATGCCTGGGACTGATTGCACTCACACCTGCACCTCATTCACACACACTCATATAAGCCTCATTCACACACTCATTCAGTGCGAAGTCTTGATCTGCCCCGGCCATCATTTCTGAGCGTTATTTCCCTGAGTTTGTTTCCTGTGTTTGATCTTGGGTTGTTTATCTTTGCTGACCCTTCTCTGTCTGCCCTGACCCCGGACTGTTTACTGGACTCTGATTCCCTCTGCCTGCCTCGACCCTTTGCCTGGTTACCTGGTTTGTCTCTGCCTTGCCTTCTCTGTTCTGTTTGCCACTGTTTGACCTTGCCTGTTTTAACTATTCTAATAAATGCTGCAAATGGATTCTCCTGACTCCGCCTCATCACAACACTAACTAACAGTACAGTATTGATGTAGTGTTTACTTTATAGCTTTTGTAAGCTCTTGCTTTGGTAACTGGACTGTAAGAAGATTACAAAAACACACCACTCTGAAACGTCCTGTGAAATACGTTCTGTAAATTGGGCTCAAATTGGTCTGAAATTGACGCCGTTGTTAAGATTTCCAGCTAACCAATCACAGCTCATTTTGGAAGGGGGGGCTTCATCGAAAACAACGCGTTCGAGACAGACTGGGAAGAGAGGAGCTGTAATAATGTAAAAATGTTAAATGTGTTTTTTGAACAATCAAGCATTAAAACTATTCTAGTAAAAAAAAACAATTCTAGTACACCCCAAAAACAAGACTTTGTAAAAGGGCATAATAGGACCCGTTTAACTTGTCACAAGTGAGACTTTATTTTTCACAATTGCTACAAACCCTTGTTAGTTCTTATCTTTTGGTTCATTTATTAAGAATAGTGTGATTTATTTGACTTATTTATTTTATTACATTGTTACAGTTTTCACTTTTTCATCCTATAATTATGGCTTCTGCACGTAACGCTTTGACCAGTACACAGACGGGGGGAGGTTCAAGAACAATATTGCAGGCCTAAATCAATTTTTATCTGCACTTGATTAGTCACATTTGCAAAAAGAAGGAAAGGTAATGCAAAGTGTTCAGGTCTGAATTGTGAGGTATTAGGAGGTGCTTTTCTCTGAATATTTTGCAATAGTTATGACCATTTCATTTAAGGCAAATACCTTTACCATGCATAACTAACATGTGTTTTTATTTATTATAACATGACTCCCACATTCTATGTCCTTTCTTACCCTGACTCTGTGGTTGAAAATGAACTGTGTAAATGTACTTTTAGGTAAGGCTAGATGGACATAACTTTCACAGCCTCCAAATAATATACTTCAAGTTCTGAAGAAGAAATAATTTTGTCCATGTGCTTCTGTCTCTCCATCCTTATAAATATCTATAATACACTATATGGGCAAAAGTATTGGGACTCCTGACCATTACACCAACAGGGACTTTAATGACATTGTATTCTAAATACATAGACATTAATAAGGAGTTGGTCCCCCCTTTTATTGATTTCACTTTTTTGGGAAGGCTTTCCACAAGAGTGTTTCTGTGGGAATTTTGCCCACTCATCAAGTAGAGCATTTGTGAGGTCAGCCTGTTTTGGATGAGAAGGCCTGGCTCACAATCTCCATTCCAGATCATCCCGAAGGTGTTCGGTGAGGTTGAGGTCAGGGCTCTGTGTGCGCCAGACAAGTTCTTCCCCACCAAAATCATCCAACCATGTCTTTATGGACCTTGCTTTGTGCACTGGGGTACAGTCATGCTGGAATAGAAAAGGGGCCTTCCCTAAACTGTTCCCACAAAGATGAGAGCATAGCATTGTCCAAAATGTCGTGGTAGGCTGAATAATTAAGATTTGCTTCACTGGATGTAAGAACAACATCCCATTTACATTATCCCTCCTCTGCCACACTTTACAGTTGCCACAATGCAGTTAACGCAAAGACAAGGTAACGCTCTCCTGGCATCCCCCAAATCAACACTTGCCCATCAGACTACCAACACAGAGAAGCTTGATTCATCACTCCACAGAACACATTTCCACTGCTCCAGAGTCCAGGGGCAGCATGCTTTACACCATTCTGTCCAATGCTTGGCTTTGTACTTGGTGATGTGAGGTTTGCATGCAGCTACTCGACCATGGAAACTTACTCCATGAAGCTCTCGCCACAGTTTTTGTGCTGATATTAATGCCAGTGGAAGTTTGGAACTCTTCAGCTATGGAATCAGCAGAGCATTGGTGATTTTTACTCGGTGACCCCGCTCTGTGACTCTACATGTTCTTCGTTGAAGAGTTTTCTACTGTTCCTAAATACTTCCACTTTCAGTTGACAATAAAATATCTAGCAGGGATGACAGTTTACAAACTGGCTTATTGCAAAGGTAATATCCTATCACTGTGCCATAATTGAATTCACTGAGCTCTTCAGAATGACCCATTTTTTCCACAAATGTTTGTAAATGCAGACTGCAGGGCTTGATTGTATACACCTAAAGCAATGAATCTGATTGAAACGCCTGAATTCCTGAATATCCATATAGTGTATATATGTAATATGGTGACACATTTGCCAATTAAAGATCATTATTTCTGTGAAAACATTTTCCAAAATAGTTTATGAAATAAAATTATTATTGGCATTGATGAACTCTTTGATGAGTCCTCTACCGTTTCGGGGTCCATAATATGATGGAGTCCCCATATTATGTAGAACTTTTACTACTTAAAACTAGCAGCAACCGCATAATTTAACAATGATTTTGATAAGAAAACTGAGAAAAGAGCAATGTGGTCAATGAGACAGGGCAAAGTTCACTTATCCAAATGTGGTCTTGTTAATGGCTTATTGTGATTGAATATGCAAACTGTCACTTACCCAAAGCAGGTGAAATTATTTCTGTTCAGGGGATTCTTCATGTGTCTGTTTCACAGGTATGAGTGGCCAGAATGAAATTAGAAGTTTGTCCACGAGATCCCTTTCTTTTTTTCCATCGGTCCTTTCTTGGCTACTCTCTCTCTCTCCAGGGTAAGAGGGGGTTCTGGAAGCACAATCAAAACCAGATGAACTTATTATGGCCTAAAGACAATAAAGAACATTGTCAGGAGGACCACCAGCATTAAGCCTTCATTTGTATACAGTGTTTACACACACACAGGCGCGCATGCACACACCCATATATATAGCTATATAAATAAGGGCAGACTCTCACCAGTGACATGCTGTTTCTCATGTTTTTATCGTTTAATTGAATTATATATATAATCATTTATTAATTTATCATTTATATAATTAGATCTAAATTTTAAACCATATAGGCTAATTGGACAGAATCATAAATTCTATATTTATAATGTATTGATATTGACAGCCCTTCAATTAATGCATTTTAAATAAATAAATAACAGTCTTACAATTTAGCAGGAAATGCAGTTTTGTACAGTAAGGAATTTAAAGCAAAGTGAACAGTGAGGTGATTCAATTCTGGATTCACCAAACTGTGGCATGTTGCTCATGACCGGAGCTCATAGAGCTCATGACTGGTGCAGGCTCCATTGTATGAGCATATCATCTTCGAGTACTGTTGAAACGAGCCAATGCACATTGGCGTGCAAGATCTGCATCTCACTCTCCGCCCCGTGGCGGGGGTATAAATACGGAAGTGGATGCGCGCACCAGTTGTCTTTCGCTTCGGAGCCGATCAGTCTTCATGTCGATTTCTCTGAAGAGTGTTGTTATATTACAAGGAGCGAGTGTGTCTGTATTCTTCTGGAAGACTCTCCCAGTGCTCGCGAGTTCAGCAGTGATCGTGAGATTCTGAGCTCTCAACTGCTTTTTAACAGAATAATTTTTGTTTGTTTGTTGACGGTTGGTTAGAGGGCTAAGAAGTGAGTGCTTCACTGTTTCAGTTCACTGTTCAGTGTTGCCGCGATCATTCCCGTGTGCTCCGGCACTGGTGACGGGTCCCATTTCCTGAATGAGTCCCCATTACCACGCCCCGCTACTTCGCCGTGTGGGATGGGTGATCAGAGGATCATAGTAAGGTTTCCCCGGCCGGTAACCAATCCCTGTGGGCCCCTCACTCTATCACATCGCAGCCGGTGGAATGCCGATTGCAGCATTGGAGGGTGAGCTGACCTCTGGAAATGATGACTCGGCTGCGCCATCTCCCTCTGGTAGTGTAACGTTGCCCGAGCCAGATCCAGAAATGTCAGCTATGCTGAAACAGGCCGCCGAGGCTGTCAGGCTTGAGTGGAATCCTCTACCATGTCCCGAACAGTCTTAGTTGGATGATTGGTATCTGGTTCTCAGCTCGCCACCCCAGTGCCTTTTTTTCCCAAAGTGCATGGAGAGCTTACAGGTCGCGGACAGTACCTTTTTCTGCCAGAAACAGCCAGAGTAGCTCCTCCCCCCCTCACTATCCTTGACAGAGGAGCGGTGGTGGGTTACGAGGCTATCCCTTCAGTGGAGCGGTCTGCCATGACACAGGTACACCTGTGTCCAGCGGTCGCTGCCTTTTGGACGGAGGATCCTCGTCTCCCTCCTAGGTCCTGTGAGATCTCTTCCGTTCCCACAGGCAGAGCTTACAAAGCCTGTGGTCAAGCCACCTCCTCTTTGCATGCCATGGCGTTGCTACAGGTCTATCAGGCCAGGGCACTCATGGACATTCACAAGGGTAGCCCAGACCGTGCGCTCGTAGGTGTGCTCCGCACTACGGCCGACCTCGCCCTCCGGGGCACGAGCGTTGCAGCATGCGCGATCGGTCTGGCGATGTTCACTTTAGTGGTCCAGGAGCGCCATCGTTGGCTCAGCCTGGTTGATATGGTGGATGCGGACAAGGTTCGGTTCCTGGACTCCCCAATTTCCCAGGTTGGGCTGTTCGGCGACGCCGTGGAGAACTGTGCCCAACAGTTCTCTGTCGCCCAAGCGCAGACAAAGGCCATCCGGCACATCCTGCCCCGGCGGCCCGCCGCTGCCTCCACCCCGCCGCCGGTAGCAATTACTCCAACTGCTCGTGATCCAGCCGCAGGCAGGCCGCCCAGCCTGTGTCAGATGTTGCCAATCCAGGTGGCAAGCGTAAGGCCCTGACAGAGGCCACACAGGGATGGGGGAACAAGCTCTTCAGATGATTACTGTCCAGCGGTACCTAATTCAAAAGATAGAGCAAATTCCTCTGTTCCTGGGTCCCAAGAGGGCCAGACTGGCGGTGTTCGACCCTGTAAAGCCTTACTCCCCTCAGCCCCCTCTTGTTCGCCAGCACGGCAGTTGGGTGCGGTTCAAGGACCCGATCATCCGCCTTTTCACGCATCCCTGGCCGTCTCGTGGAGACAGGTAAGTGTTGTACACCACACTAAGACCCTGCTTCGGGCCTTCTGAGCCGGGTCCCTGTCTTCCACCTCGCAGCCCCACCTCGCTTACGTCTGTGGTCCCCTGGCCCGGTTCGTGGAAGCCAAAAAAGCTTCCCAACAGATGGCCCCAAACCATACCATCAGACTCGTTTGCGATACCTTTTCGCTCGGCTTCCGCCCAAGCTCAGTGATATTCATCACACCTAGGTGTTGAGCAAATATGCTCCTAAAATTAGTGACTTTAGTCACACCTAAGTGTTGAGCAGTGCTCCTGTCTTGTGTGCGCACTTCGCAGTCTACTAGCGAACGACGTGAGGCAACCGCTCCCTCCAGCCGATTTGAAGGCCAGCTTCTATAAGCCCATGCTTCATTGTGCCCTAGAGAGGTGGGTCACGACCATCTTGGTCTTGTGTTTATTGAGACAGGCCCTTTTTCGAAAGCCTTCAATTTGTTACACAGGGATACATTTCCAAATGCTCCGTCCCTAAGATTGGTCTGCAGCGTTTGACCTGAGAGACATGTACTTCAGATCTCTATCCTTACGCACCACAGGTCATCCTGTGTTTGAGCGTTTGAAAGGTCTTTAGTATCAGTACAAAGTCCTACCCTCCAAGTGTTCATAGCCAGTTGGGTCCTCAGGTCAATTGGGAAAGAGTAAACTTGTCCATGGGCTGAGGATCTCTTTTCTAGTTTGGAGATGGATTCGGTCCACCACATCTCTGAAAAAGAGTGTGAGGGTGGTTAGTGCTGTATAGAAGTGAAAAAGGGTCCCACTAAAACTCTTCAGAGATCCCTGGGGAATATGGTAGACACAGCTACTTGGCTTCCTCCATATGAAGGCACTGACTTTACGGCTGAATCCTGAGGTGGCCGTGGCAGAGCGGCACGCTCTGTGTGAGAGTACCCTGGCTCAAACCGTCAGTCCTTAACAACCCTTATGTTTTTCCGGGCCAACGGTCCCTAGAACGAGTGTCCATCAATTCCGGCTGAGGGGCAATGTACAAAAGGCATGAAGTAACGGAGGTCTGGGCGACCCTCCGACTAACCCTCCCTTGAGCCCTCCAGGCAGTGAGTTACAAATCCTGTTTTTAGAGAAACGGTTCTCCTGATTGTTTGGTCTTTATCTAGAGGGTAGGGACTTTTCAGTCAACGAATCGTGCCTGGAATCCGGGCCGGCTAACTCTCATGAATCTGAGACCTCGGCCTGGATATGTGCCCAAGGTTCCTACCTCTCCTCTACCTCTACCTCTGGTCACAGGACCAGATGGTGAGCCTGCAAGCGCTGCCCCGGAGGAGGCAGACCCAGCCCTGGCTTTTCCGTCTGTCCGCTCCATTGCAGTTATACGTGCTCAGAATGCAAAGCCTGGACCTTAGACCAGCAGAAGGGAAGGCTGTTTCCAAGCAGAGGTTGGACCACTACATGTGGTTGCCTTCCTCTTGGTGATTTCCCAAGATGCACGTGCCCACCTGGGTGGTGAGCTCCTCCTAAGTTAGAGTATTGCTCCCTCCTAGGCGTTGACAAAGAGTGCCTCGCTGAACAGATGTTAATAGAGTTGGGGGCTGGGCGACACCTATCATGTCCGCTAGAGAACTAGCCTATGTGTCGAACCGCTGCTTCCTGTGGGCCCCCTTCACATGACGCCAGTTTCACTGTAAGCCCGGTTAGAAGTGTCGGCTTGCTGCACCATTCCCCTCCTATGGACTAGATATGTGCGCAATTTTAGCCGAACCCTCGAGTTCCTCCATACCCTTCGGCAACAGACGTGGCGGAATATCCAAAGCTAGGCCTATCACTCGTATGCACTGGTTGAATCTGTGTTAGGCTGCGTCCATATGTGACACAGACCCGACTGAACCCGATTGTCACATATACCACACTAAATTGCTATTATCAAGTCAATAAACCAGTTGGGAAAAATACAACTTGTTGTCTTACCTAATTTTAGTAGCCGTCGTCTTCCTTCCTTGTATATGACTGTGATGCATTACAATCCTCTGACAAGAAAGTTATATCCATGTTATTCCTCTCGTTATTCTAAGCCTAATCTACTCATTATTTCAGCTTCAAAAGTCCACTTGATGTCACGGTGATGGATGACAAATGCGACTTTGCAATTTCGACTCGAGTTAAATCGCATAATAACTTTGACTGTTTGCCCTTTTGAACTATAATAACAATTGCTCGGTCAGTGCCAAGGCCGCTGACGTTAGCATTATTTATTTGCTATCATCTCTGTGCTCTCTGCGGGCCGAGTCTGACCACCAAAACTTTAAGATCAAACAAGATGGTTCATATTATTATAAAAATGGGAGAAAGTGTAAAGCTTGGCAGAATAAGTCCCGCCTTTTAAGTAAAAGAGCCAATTGTCAATTTCTAAAGTCATTGTGTCACTGCAGAAGCTCTGGTTGTCATAGAAACATAACACGCTTGAGACTGCACATTCGTGTTAGCTGCCTGAAGCAACCTGAAATATCAATTCCTTAGTGGAGGGCCTCTTTACCTGCACTCCAGACAATGCAACAATTTGGTCTCTATATACTTTTTTAATAAATATACATAATAAAATGAAATATACACTACCATTCAAAATTTTAGTAAGAATCGTTCATGTTTTTAAATGACGTCTCTTCAGCTCACCAAAGCTGCATTTATTTGATCCAGAATACAGTAAAAAAACATAATATTGTGAAATTAGAATTAGATATTAGAATTTAAAAAAGCTGTTTTCTATTGTAAACTGTAACGTATTCCTGTGATCAAACTTGAATTTTCAGCATCATTACTCCAGTCTTCAGTGTCACATGATCCTTCAGAACTCAGTCTTATATGCTGATTTGCAGGTCAAGAAATATTTCTCAAGTCAAGTCAAAATGTATTCCTATAGCACATTAAAAGCAACAGAGAAGCTAGTGAAGGAACAAGATTTTTTTTACGAAGGAATTTAAGGGCAGACTGATCCAAAGTTTAGGTGCTGCAGAGAAGGCTCGGTTAGCATTTTCAGTGATGAATTGGGAGAGGAATTTAGACTTGGCCTCTTTCACTGACTTTTGTTTACTGGTTTCTGATTATTATCAATGTTGAAAATTGTACATTTTTTTTCAGGATTCTTTGATGAATAACATTTATCTGAAATAAAAAAGCTTTTGTAACACTATAAATGTCTTTACTGTCACTTTCGATCAATTTAATGCATCCTTGCTGAATAATAGTATTGATTTATTTAATTTCTTTCCCAAAAATAAATAAATTCTTACTAACCCCAAACGTTTGAATGGTTATATACTGAATAATGTTACAAAAATGACAAAATTTAAATTTTTGGGTGAAACCTTTTAATGACAGTAAATGTTACAGTAGACACTTGAAAATATCTGAATGGCATTACGTTAGATAAAAAAAGGTAACACTTTATAATAATGTATTACTTGTTAAACAGTTAATTTGAACTAACAATGAACAAATCTTTTACACATTATGCTAATAGACTTGTATCAGTCAAATCAAAAGTGTATGTTCAATGCACGATTAACAAATGCTGTACTTAAAAGATATTACTTCTTGTTAGTTTATGTGGTAACACTTTACAATAAGGTTCATTAGTTAACATTAGTTAATGTATTAACTAACATGAACTAACAATGAACAATACATTTGTTACAATATTTATTAATCTTTGTTAATGTTAGTTAGGGTTAGGGTTAGTAAAAATACAGCTGTTCGTTGTTTGTTCATGTTAGTTCACAGTGCATTAACTAATGTTAACAAATACAACCTTTGATTTTAATAACGTATTAGTAATTGTTGAAATGAATATTAACTAAGATTAATAAATGCTGTAGAAGTATTGTTCATTTTTAGTTTATGTTAACAAAGGTAGTTAACTAATGTTGACTAATGAACCTTATTATAAAGTATTACCATTTATGTTAGCTATAGGATGTAGTATTAATGGAAAATATAGTTATATTAACTCTTTTTTTTGTTTGCCCTCATGCCCTGATAAAAGATCCTAACAGTGGAATTCAGGCATATCTGTCACAGCTGATAAGCTAGACCTAAATTGAAAGCAGAGATTGTTGTGAGAACCGATGTGTTTTATGATCATTTTCATCTGTATCAGTAACTC
The DNA here is from genome assembly GCA_030578275.1 of Meda fulgida. NCBI lineage: Eukaryota > Metazoa > Chordata > Actinopteri > Cypriniformes > Leuciscidae > Meda > Meda fulgida. Next base: position 34,219,666 of record CM060617.1, on the reverse strand, counting down.
ATCTTGGATGTAACAGGATACTGGATTTCTGCTGAGCTGGGTTCACCACATTAGAGCTGTGCACAACCATACAGCACACTTCACTTGTAAAACAATCATTCGCTCTCTCGCTGTAATGGCAGTGCTTTGTGCAATCTGTCAAAAGTGACTTATGAAATCCAAACAAGGCGTAACGTACGGTCGTACGGGGGAGCTCTGGGCTCTCGCTGGGCCTGCTGTTCTTCAGAGGCCTGATCAAATGTAGAAGTAGAACCAAAACCATGCGGTTCCAACAGAGCCGTTGCTGTGAGTCAGGCTGTGTTTGGGCTGTGGGCCCGACTGGTGGATCTGATGGTGTTTGTGTGGCTCCAGGGGTCCGCCGCGCTCACCGTGCCCAGGGTGGAGTTCTGTTGGCGGGTCTGACCCTCAGCAGTGTGGATGTCTTGGAGAGCAGAGTTAATTCATCAGGCAGTCGTGGTAACGTTTGCCTGAAGCTCTCGGTTCTCGAAAGATCACGGGTGCAACTGGAGGCCAAGAGAGTGAGAACATATGAAGAATCTTTGTATGAAGACGTTTATTCCTCGTGTCCCAAAGACAAGTTCAGCGGCATCAAGCTCTGTCAATGGAATCTTAGTAGTACTTACAAGAATACCATGTCCATGATTCCATGGTATTGTCATGGTACATGTCGAAAAAAGTCCAAAAACCCATGGGGCCCTATTTTAGCAATCTAAGCAATTGCACTTAGGACGTGTCCCAATCCACTTTTACTAGTTTAACGACGGGAAAAATGGTGGTGCACCCGGCGCATGGTCTATAAGGGTTGTCCCTGTTCTCTTAATGAGTAATGGGTGTGTTTTGGGGCGTAACGTGCAATAAACCAATCAGAGTCTCATCTCCCATTCCCTTTAAAAGCCAGTTGCGCTCGTGCCCTGGTGGATTCGCTATTTACATGGCAGAACTCGCAAGCGGAAAAACTGAACGCTTCTCCAGCGAGGAAACGGATCTGTTCGTGCGCAATGTTAAAGCGCAAGCAAACCATCTATGGGACAAGTCAGATTCAACAATATCTTTATGTACACTAAAATAATCTAATTCTAATTCTAATCCTTTTATTTTTAATATTTGGCATGTTTGTGTGCTGTGTGTGCAATAAACAGAGTGCACGCGCGTTGTGGACCTATAGGCGCACATTACTAATGCGCCCTTCAAATAACAAAAAAATACTGCACCATTGACTTTAGAACAGGTTTCAGTTGGTCAATGGATCAGTTTCCTCAAAATAGCAACACGCCAACAAATGCGCCTGAACACACCTCATTCTCAGACCAGCAGCCCATGGGCACAATGCATTTGCTATTTAAACACCGTGGCAAAGGACGTGAAAATGATAACTGTGTCAGGCTGAAACTAGCAAATAACACTTGAGTCGCTCATGGAGCTGCATTGCGCCAAGTGTATGATAGGGCCCATTGTGTCATGTCTAAAAATGGGTATCATGGTATACAGTATATCATGGTATAATGACTCCAAAACCATGATAATACCAGAGTATATGTCTAAATACCTATAGTATTACCATGTTATCATGTACAATAACACTGAACTACCATAGTACATGTCCAAAAAGCCTTGGCATTACCGTACATGGTACCTTGTCTAAAAAAAAGTAAAAAGCATTACGGTACCATATTTAAAAAAACAACCAAAACATGTCATTGCCATTGATCCATGTCTTAAAAAAGCATGGTATTATCATGCATTATTATTACCATGGTACCGTACAAACACATCACGATAGTATTATGGTCCTTGTTGATAGTTTCCCCCTTCCCCATCACTCTGTCCAGCGCTGTGTGTCGTGATGGATGTGAGGGTTGGAGGAGATCTCATGGCTGTGTTCTGTCTGACTCCCCCAAGAATCACAGCCAGCTCCGCCAACACAAACACAAGCCGCGGCACCCAGAGCGCCAATGCTCCTCCGCTATTGTGCTGTGAACGGTTCCCACGGAGTGACTCAGACGAGCGCGGACAGCCGTGCTGCTATAAATGACGAGACTCTGGTGCAAACCAGGGTCAGCAACTGTGCGACTGTCTCGAGTGTTGAAGATTGGGTGGTCAGAGGCCGGATTCACTGCAGAATAGACTGATTCAGTTAATATGCCGTTCATACAAGCTTGCAGTGCACATGGGAACAGCAAGGAACATTGGATAAACACATCATCTTTGATACGTTTATTACTATTATAGTGAGTTCAGATCAGCAGAATCTATAGTATCTGTCATTTAATATCCAAATGACTCTTTTGCATCTGAACATTTTAAGCAGAGTAATGTTTTCTAAGGTAATATCTGGGGAACGTTTGTGAGAATTGTGTAGATTGGACTTAAACTTCCCCTGTGGTAAAAATAAAGCTTTTAATGTTGTTTATATATTTATATGATTTAAGACAAACCATGTGCAAATTCATAAGTCGACAGCATTGCTGAGTATTTTCTTGAACCAAAGACAGTCAGACAAACACGTTTTGAAATCGCTGGTGTTTCTGACGTCACAAAAGACCATGTAACCAATCTGATCAACGTGTGATCGTCAACCAGTGGATCTCTAGGCTGAGTGAGTGAGTAGAGGCGGGGCTCATTTGCATATTCATAGAACAGTAAATACTAAATGAGGCAAAGGTGTAGAGTTATATTCAAGCTATTTTAAGGCATGAAGATTTTTTTTCAAGGAAAATACATTTAAATATGTAATTTTGGTGATCAGAGGGGAGTTTTAAGGGATAAAATGATTGACTACAGGGGGATTTTAACCAACACAGGCTCATTGGAAAAACGCACCTGTGGCAACATTTTTGCAAAATGTGTTCTAATACGTATTATGATCACAATTATGATTACAGGGGCAGATTATGGATTAATAAAGACTTGTTTTCACGCGGCTCCTTGCACAATTATGTTATGACAATTTTTACCATAGTGCATGATTTTTAAAAATATATATTTTGGAGTTTGCATCATTAACCAGCTCCATATGTTCAGTTTTGTCAGGCTGACTTTAACACTGAGGACATTCACACACTGAAAAATGTGGTAACCTAAAAATGGCAACATAAATTATTTGGTTTTATTCAAGTTAAAAATATGATTTAACATCAAATAGCTCTTTACAGTACTTTTTTTCTTTTTTACAGTGTACTATTAGGGGTACCATCTCATGTCCCACGGGCACCAAATGGATTATCTTTCTTTTTCCCTAATGCAAATTCTAGATCGATAATATTTGGGGATGTAAAGTCTAGGCATTATATTGTAAAATAATTATTTTCAGTGATGCCATTTGTATTTGTATATATATTATTTGCCATGCAGGATATTTAAGTTCACAACATACTCCAAAATCGTATTTATTCATTACTGTGTGTGTATTAGCATTTTAACATATTTCAGCGCTAAAATCTAATAAATTTTTCTTGGGTCAAATAAAAAAGAACTAAGATCAGTCCAAAAAATTGATAATAAGTAATTTATAAAACAGATGAGCTAAGTTATTTACAATATAGAAAGTGCATTTTATAATTTTAAATAGTAAGTGTTACTTTGTTAATGTTAGCTCAGTTCCACTAAATAATATTAACAGATACACTTTTGATTTTTAGCCTATTAGTAAATAATGAAATTAACCATAATTCAGTATTTTTCATGTTAACTAATGGTGACAAATAGAACCTTATTGTACAGTTATTAAATGTTTTGCAGCTATTGGCGTGATGAGGTTGTCATTGAAACAATCCATTTCTGAGTGCGAAGACGTGAACATCTAAGAGCAGGAACTCGACAACTGCGATGTGAAAGATGTGAACATTTGTGCACGTTTGAGAATGTGTACGACTCTAGGGTTGTATTTGCCAATTCCTACTTCTATCTCATTAGCTAGAGCTCAGAAAATCTCTTCCTGTAATGTGATGTTTTCTTTCTTTTTTCTTTGCTATGGCTACTTCCAACCTTAGACAGGGAAAACAGGAAGAGTGAAATTTTATGGCCTATTCTTTCAAAAAGACTCACTGTCTGAAAGAGACATTTATGTGTCGCTCAAGCCTGCAGATTTACTGTACCAGCGTCACACAGGATTTATTTCTCTTTATTTATCATTTTCCCCTCCTTTCTTAGCTTCAGGTTTTTCCCATGCATGTCCCATGCTTGTCGTTTAATGCTTCACCTAACAGGATTTTGGCATCAGATATGAAATAATCTCCCTCATGTACTGTTTGTCTTCAATTATTGTGACTGAAGAGCATTACTCATGGGTGCTGTGATGTCTTAGAACACTGTACTGAAGTTGACTTGTGTGATTCGGCACTTTCTCATTTTGATTTACTGACCTCAAGTCTAGTCGTCAATCTCCATTCTTACAATTACACGCTATACTGAGAAAAACTATGAATGTCAATACATTAGACAAAATACAATTTATTTTAAAGGCAGCACAAGCACACTGTACAAGGAAAATATTTCACACACAAAAAAAGATGAACATTTCAATATGCAAATATTCTCATAACGGCTTGGTCGTCTGGAATGAGGAGAGTGAAAGTGGTCAGTTTGTGTGTAAATGTATGTTTTTCACCAACGTTTTCCACTTTTTCCAAATTTCTTTAATACGATTTCTGTTTCTACTAAATGCTGTTCTTTTGAACATTCTATTCAAAGGAATCAAAGAATCCTGAAAAAAATAAATGCGTCACAGTTTCCAACAAAAATATGAAGCAGCACATAATTGATAATAATAAGAGCCATTATTAGTAACTTAGCACCAATAATAACTGAAAATAATTGAGCAGCAAATCAGCAAGATTGAAAATTCTGCTTTGATCACAGGAATAAATTACATTTTCAAATATATTACAATAGATAACAGTTCATTTTAGATAACAGTTCATTTAAATTGAAATAATATTTCACAATTTTACTGTTTTTTACTGGATTTTTGGTCAAATAAATGCAGCCTTGGTGAGCAGAAGAAAACATAAAAAATAGTATAATTATTCCAAACAGTTGATTGGTAGTGTACAGATTAATATTAGGTGTTCATGGTTTACCTTACATGTTCAGTAATCTCTATTGTGTATTTGTTGATGAGTCTGTGTGTGGGCTGACAGTCGGGAGAGCAGGAAGAGGGAGCAACAATAGCCCACACACACATCCTGTGAGTAACAGAACATACACAAGACCCTACGCAAACAAGTTACTGTCACATTCCCACATCCCAGTCTCTCCTTCAGGGTTCCAGGTTTTGTTCCAGTGGCCTGGCAAAATGTTTCGCAACTTTGTGTGCGGCTCACGGCTTGTGTGTGTGTGTGTGTGTGTGTGTGTGTGTGTGTGTGTGTGTGTGTGTGTGTGTGTGCGCGAGTGTGTATGTGTGTGTGTGTGAGTGTGTATGTGTGTGTCTTTGTGGTTATTTTTAGCTGCTGTCACCGATCAGACAGAGTAACAGATGGTCTGTGTGGAAGGAGTGTCAGGAATGAGTCTGCGTGGGAACTTTGCTCGCTCCAAATAAGGGCCTTCAACAGTTACATTTGAAGGGAAAAGTTATTTGAACTTAATTAAATTAAGGAAAAAGTTTCCATACAATTAATGTACTGTAGGTTCCACACAACTAGAACAAGACCACTAGCTAGCAATAGCACATTTAATTCTAATTAATAATAATAATTTAATAATAAATAACTTCATTTATTATTAAATGTTAAGAATAAGATGATAAAGGAAGAAGAGACACATGCTCCACTCTTCAGCAGAATGCAAAAATCCAGCATCACTGAACATTAAACACTATCAGGTCTTTCTCTTTAATCAAAGACACAAAAAATAGCATTTTTATATTGTAACATTTACTTCCAAGCATGGGCATTAGGAATCAACTGTGATGTTCATGTAAGGATTCAATCAAATGTATTACTTTATAAAGTGGATACAATATAATTAAATTATGTTTTTGTTTGTTTCTGTTGTCACTTTCATCATAAACTATCTACACTCATTACCATAAGTGTAGGGTTCTAATCTATATCCAAAATTATAAAAATGTCACAAATTATATCACAAGGTTCAAAATATCCACCTAAAACTACAACATGGGTGCTTATTTCTTGTAAATGGCTTATTCTAAAAAAAATAAAAAAAAATTAAGATTAACTTCTTATAAAAGTATTTTGTTACTGCTGCTAATGACAAGAGAATATTAGTTTCACATATTTGTGTCCAGTTTTCCCTGCAATATTTAACACACGTCATACAAAGCTTTATGTGATTCCCTGTACTCTCATTTTTCAACAGGATGAATGGATGGATAGATGGTGGGTGGGATGTAGGGATGGATGGAAGGATGGTTGGAGGGATGGGTGGAATGGATTGATGGATAGATGGAGGGATGGATGGATGGATGGATGGATGGTGGGTGGGATGGAGGGATAGAGGGATGGATGGTGGGTGGAATGGATTGAATGATAGATGGAGGGATGGATGGATGGATGGTGGGTGGGATGGAGGGATAGAGGGATGGATGGTGGGTGGAATGGATTGATGGATAGATGGAGGAATGGATGGATGGATAGATGGAGGGATGGATGGATAGTGGGATAGATGGAGGGTGGGTGGAATGGATGGATGGATGGTGGAATGGAGGGATGATGGATGGCTGGAGGGATAGTGGGTGGGATGGATGGATGTATAAATGAAGGGAGGGATGGATGAAAGGAGGGATGGGTGGTGGGTTGGAGGGATGATGGATGGATGGATGGATGTATAAATACATGAATGGAGGGATGGGTGGATAGAGGGATGGTGGATGGATGGATGGATGGATAGATAGAGGGATGGATGGATGATGTATGAATGAATCAATGAATGAAAATATAAGATCTAAAAAATATAAAGAGTAATACAGAGAAAAATAGAAGAGAAACCTTCATGATACGGCACTCCTCTCTATGATTTTACCTCGACACTGAGAGACTTGACACTGAGAGACTCGACACTGACACTAAGAGACTCGACACTGACACTGAGAGACTCGACACTGAGAGACTTGACACTGAGAGACTCGACACTGAGAGACTCGACACTGAGAGACTTGACACTGAGAGACTCGACACTGAGAGACTCAACACTGAGAGACTCAACACTGAGAGACTCGACACTGACACTGAGAGATTCGACACTGATGGAGAGACTCGACACTGAGAGACTCGACACTGACACTGAGAGACTCGACACTGAGAGACTCAACACTGAGAGACTCAACACTGAGAGACTCGACACTGACACTGAGAGACTCGACACTGACACTGAGAGACTCGACTCTAAGAGACTCGACACTGACTCTGAGAGACTCAACACTGACTCTGAGAGACTCGACACTGACACTGAGAGACTCGATACTGAGAGACTCGACACTGACACTGAGAGACTCGACACTGAGAGACTCGACACTGACACTGAGAGACTCGACACTGACACTGAGAGACTCGACACTGACTCTGAGAGACTCGACACTGAGAGACTCGACACTGACTCTGAGAGACTTGACACTGACTCTGAGAGACGCGACACTCACACTGAGAGACTCGACTCTGACCCTGAGAGACTCGACACTGAGACTCGACACTGAGAGATTCGACACTGAGAGACTCGACACTGAGAGACTCGACACTGAGAGACTCGAAACTGAGAGACTCGAAACTGAGAGACTCGACACTGAGACACTCGACACTGAGAGACTAGACACTGAGAGACTCGACACTGAGAGACTCGACACTGAGAGACTCGACACTGAGAGACTCGACACTGAGAGACTCGACACTCGACACTGACTGAGAGACTCGACACTGACAGTGAGAGACTTGACACTGACACTGAGAGACTCGACATTGAGAGACTCGACACTGAGAGACTTGACACTGAGAGACTCGACACTGACACTAAGAGACTCGACACTGACACTGAGAGACTCGACACTGAGAGACTCGACACTGACACTGATAGACTCGACACTGAGAAACCCGACACTCGACACTGACACTGAGAGACTCGACACTGACTTTGAGAGACTCGACACTGACACTGAGAGACTCAACACTGAGAGACTCGACACTGAGAGACTCGACTCTGAGAGACTCGACACTGAGAGACTCGACATTGACTCTAAGAGACTCGACACTGAGAGACTCGACACTGACACTGAGAGACTCGACTCTGACACGGAGAGACTCGACACTGACACTTGAGAGACTCGACACTGACACTGAGAGACTCGATACTAAGAGACTCGACACTGACTCTGAGAGACTCGACACTGACACTTGAGAGACTCGACACTGACACTGAGAGACTCGATACTAAGAGACTCGACACTGACTCTGAGAGACTCGACACTGAGAGACTCAACACTGACTCTGAGAGACTCGACACTCGACACTGACTGAGAGACTCGACACTGACACTGAGAGACTCGATACTAAGAGACTCGACACTGACTCTGAGAGACTCGACACTGACACTTGAGAGACTCGACACTGACACTGAGAGACTCGATACTAAGAGACTCGACACTGACTCTGAGAGACTCGACACTCGACACTGACTGAGAGACTCGACACTGACACTGAGAGACTCGACACTGACTCTGAGAGACTCGACACTGACACTGAGAGACTTGACACTGATAGACTCGACACTGAGAGACTTGACACTGACACTGAGAGACTCGACACTGACACTGAGAGACTCGACACTGAGAGACTCGACACTGAGAGACTCGACACTGAGAGACTCGACACTGACACTGAGAGACTCAACACTGAGAGACTCGACACTGACACTGAGAGACTCGACACTGAGAGACTCAACACTGAGAGACTCAACACTGACACTGAGAGACTCGACACTGAGAGACTCAACACTGAGAGACTCGACACTGACACTGAGAGACTCGACACTGGGAGACTCGACACTGAGAGACTTGACACTGAGAGACTCGACACTGAGAGACTCGACACTGAGAGACTCGACACTGAGAGACTCGACACTGAGAGACTCGACACTGACACTGAGAGACTCAACACTGAGAGACTCGACACTGACACTGAGAGACTCGACACTGAGATACTCGACACTGACACTTGAGAGACTCGACACTGAGAGACTCGACACTGACACTTGAGAGACTCGACACTGAGAGACTCAACACTGAGAGACTCGACACTGACACTGAGAGACTCGACACTGAGAGACTCGACACTGACACTTGAGAGACTCGACACTGAGAGACTCGACACTGAGAGACTCGACACTGAGAGACTTGACACTGAGAGACTCGACACTGAGACACTCGACACTGAGAGACTCGACACTGAGAGACTCGACACTGAGAGACTCGACACTGAGAGACTCGACACTCGACACTGACTGAGAGACTCGACACTGACACTGAGAGACTCGACACTGACACTGAGAGACTCGATACTGAGAGACTCGACACTGAGAGACTTGACACTGAGAGACTCAACACAGACACTGAGAGACTCGACACTGAGAGACTCGACACAGACACTGAGAGACTCGACACTGAGAGACTCGACACTGAGAGACTCGACACTGAGAGACTCGACACTGACTCTGAGAGACTCGACACTGAGAGACTCGACACTGACACTGAGAGACTCGACACTGAGAGACTCAACACTGACACTGAGAGACTCGACACTGAGAGACTTAACACTGAGAGACTCGACACTGAGAGACTCGACACTGAGAGACTTAACACTGAGAGACTTAACACTGAGAGACTCGACACTGAGAGACTCGACACTGACACTGAGAGAATCGACACTGACACTGAGAGACTCAACACTGAGAGACTCGACACTGACACTGATAGACTCGACTTTGAGAGACTCGACACTGACAATGAGAGACTCGACACTGAGAGACTCGACACTGAGAGACTCGACACTGACTCTGAGAGACTCGACACTGAGAGACTCGACACTGACTCTGAGAGACTCGACACTCGACACTGACTGAGAGACTCGACACTGACACTGAGAGACTCGACACTGACTCTGAGAGACTCGACACTGAGAGACTCGACACTGACTCTGAGAGACTCGACACTCGACACTGACTGAGAGACTCGACACTGACTCTGAGAGACTCGACACTGACACTGAGAGACTCGACACTGAGAGACTCGACTCTGAGAGACTCGATAATACAACGTTTCATTCTAAAAATCTATTAGTAAATGTTGATATTAACATTAAAGGATAAATGCTGTATTAGTATAGTTTATTCTTAAATCTTGCAAACAATAGCAAAATTAATAGTTTATATAAATACAGTATTTGACCCAATTTGTCTATAACAGTTCATTGAATTTCAGAATTAATATCTTAAATCTTGGTGGTCAACTGTGTTATTGAAAACGACTCTGTTTGTTCAAGGTTTTGCTTTAAAAAATACCATTATATTTGTTTTATTGTTAAGAAATGGATCAGAAGCTGATTAGCATCATTCCTACAAAATGAAATGTTAAAGGATTTGGTTCACTTTTAAAGCTTTCACTTTTACGAGAAAATTCTCACAGTCTTGGCAACTTTTCAGTTAAATGTGACAAAGAGTTGTTAAATGTGACAAAAATGTTATTATGCTTAAAGTTGAATTAATAAAGTTCTCTTAGGGAGATCGTGTTACATTTGTTAACTGTATATATTTGACCCAATTTGTCTATAACAGATTTTTACCGTTAGTACAATTATTTTCTGAATTATTATTTTAAATCTTACAAGTTTTACAACTGATCAGCATATTAAGAAATTTAGCTTATTCGGGTTCAGACATATTTATACTGTACTTCGATTCAAGTTAATACATTAACTTATTTTTCTATCATTAGGGGGTTTTGAATTTATTTATTTATTTTTGCTTTCTGGTTTATGATTGCTGTTCTTGTGAATATTGTATCTACTTTTGCTATTATTTTATTTTCTCCTTTCCTTTATTTTGAATTCATGCGGAGTGCTGTTTGAACATAATTTGCATCATACGACAGATCCATATCTCCTTTTTGTTATTTTTATAACTTTTTTTCTGTCTCTGTTTGCTGCATCGTCCTTTGTATTTCCAAGAGGGAATTCTTATACTTACTAAGGACTATAAAATTTAAATACATAAATGTGATATTTCAATGGTTTATGTAACTGTGTGATGCATTTTATTTATCTGGATAAAATCACAATAAAGTGAGGTTAATAAATAGCAAAGGCAAACAGCAGACTGTGAAAGCATGAGTTATCGCTCAGGGTTTGATCTGAGTTCTGGAGCCGCGGTCTTTGGTGGTCCACACACACACACACGCACGCACGCACACACACACACACAAACACACACACTCATCCCTCCTGGAGCTCAGGATCAGGAATGGGGTGTAAACACGCTGGGATAGACCCTGACCCTGGATCAGAGGAAAGCTCGCTAAACATCAGGCTTTTATGCACTGAGGGTTATGGGTGGTCAACTCTCAAATGTTTTTTCTGTTTTCTTTTTTCATATTCCCCGGCTGTATTAAATGACACAGTGTGTTTTCTGCCGGGTCTCTCAGCGCTGAGCTCCACTGCTGAGTTAGCTTGATACTCCAGCAAACACACATCTGGGCAACTTTAGCACCCTGAAACATACATGCACTTCTGAGAGCCGAAACACATCTAATGTGCTGACTTACTCCAGAAACACTTCTTTGTAATACTTTGTTTATTAAGATACAACAGCTTATGCCAGTATAATGCAACAATAACGTACATTAAAAGGTTGGATCTCTTTTACATAATAATAATAATAATAATAATAAATAGTAATAATAATAAAAATAGGAAATAAGGAAATATAAAAAAGAATAATAATTGTAACAAAAAAAATATGTATACATGTATATAAAATAAAATAAAAATAAAAAACAGGCATAGGTCAAATAGGACAGCTACACATTAGTTGGAAGTAATCAGGCATACAAGAGAAGCAAATCATGACATGAGAGGGACTATTTCAGGAACAATAGTAAATGATTAGATGACTAATGATTTACTAGTAATAACATGAGGTGAGAATAGGTTTCAAGTTATTTTATCTCTTTCTACCTCATTTATTATATTATTGAAATCAGAATTTGAAATAAAGGATATAAAGGGTTTCCAAATACTCCAATATTCCAAATAGAAATAAAAAGACAATTTACCTTTCAATATGTATGTAATCTTTTCCATTGACAAACAAAAGGACATATTATTGATCCACTGTACAATAGGTGGCTTTTCCATTTTCTTCCAATACATAGCTATTAAACGCTTTGCTTGAAGTATACAGTTGTCAATGAATCTGCAAGTGCTTCTACAATGCACCAAATTCTTTGGTAAAATCCCCAAAATAAAAATGTCTGGTCTCATTGGGAGATTGACAGATGCCATCTGAGAAATTAGTAAAATTACCTCTTTCCAAAACTCCTGCACATAAGAACAGTTCCACATGCAGTGCAACAATGTGCCTTTATCAGTTGAGCATTTAATGCATGTGTCTGGAAAATTCAGATTCATTTTATTTAACCTAACTGGAGTAAAACACGTTCTCATAATCCAGGTGTACTGTATTAATTTAAGATTACTGTTAATAGTTTGTGATTGAGCTTTCAAACATATATTTTCCCATATATCTAAGGATATGTTCATTTTTAACTCTTCTCTCCATAAGACCAGTTTGGATTCTGAAGATTCTTTAGAGTATGACTCTAACAGTTTATAAAACATCGATTTAAACCTTTAGTTTGGGAAGACTTTGATAATAAATCTAAAAAAAAGTTTTAGTGGGTATTGTAAGCTTTGTACCTTGGTGGGATGAAACATAGCTCCTAAACTGAAGGAATTTAAAGAAATGTTTTTTAGGAATATCAAACTGTGCAACAATCTCCGCAAAAGACATTAAGTCATTTCCTTTATAAAAATCCTCAATTTTTTGCAGCCCTTTATCATACCATAGTTTAAATCCTGGGTCCGATGTAGCTGGTTTGAAACTCTCATTACCCCATATTGGGGTAAAACATGATAAAGTATTTGACTGACCTATATACTTGTGCACATCGAGAAACACTTCTTATTATCAGCAGTCTGGCTGAATATTCAATAATATAGTTGTGGAAACTATCATACATTTTCTTCAGTATGTTTTAATGAAAATTAAAGTTATTATATAATATGTGTGTGTGTATAAGAATGCAGTATATTTTGGCTCTCACATTTAAAATCACTCTTGACTTTTGTTCTGTTTTCTCACATGCTGGATTTAAGAAGGCTCTGAGACAGAAACTTTTATTTAGATTTCATACCGTTCATATTTTGCTCTGGGTCATTTATATTTCAGCTTCTTCCAAGTATATTTGAACCTCTTCATAGGACGTCCTGTGGCAGGTAAAGATGCAATGCTATATAAAGTTATAAAAATATTGACTCGCCTCAGGTTCTGATGCGGCTTTGGTTCAGTTTAAATAAATTCAAATTTTGCCATTCTGTACATTGCATTTTTCATAAACTATACATGAGAATCATAGTCATTGTTTCCCACGAATGTGATTCCTGTACAAACACATTTATGCCACATCTGTGTCTCATTATAAAGATTTCCATTACTTGCAGTCTGACCCCAACACATTTACACAATCCTATGATTATCATATTTATATCTGTAAAGTGCCTCTGTTTTCAACAACCTGACAATTAGGAGACAATCTTGGACATTTCTTGAATACATATTTTTATAAATAATTTTATATAAAAAAAAATATTTTTTAGGATACTGGGAGAAATTTAGGAACGTGGAGAAATAACGTTTTTCAGTAACACTTTACGAGGTTCATTAGTTAACATTATTTAATGTATTAACTAACATGAACTAACAATGAGCAATACACTTGTTACAATATTTATTAATCTTTGTTAGTGTTAGTTAATAAAAAGACAGCTGTTCATTGTTTGATCATGTTAGTTCACAGTGCATTAACTAATGTTAACAAATACAACCTTTGATTTTAATAACGTATTAGTAAATGTTGAAACTAATATTAACTGAGATTAATAAATGCTGTAGAAGTATTGTTCATTCTTATTCTAAGTTAACTAAGGTATTTAACTAATGTTAACTAATGAATTGTAAAGTGTTACCAGTTTTTCTTTTTTTCTTGATGTGTTCAATATGTAATATCCAAGTGTATAAATGTACACCAAGAGGTAAAATCAGCGTTTGGTAACGCTTTATTTCAATGGTCCACTTTAGATATTCTACTGACTATAAATAACTTTGCAACTAGCAGTCATTAGAGTATTCTGTGAGGTTCGGGTTAACAAGTTGACATGTTGTTGCAAAGTTACTTATAGTCAGTAGAATATCTAAAGTGGAGCATCAAAATAAAGTGTCAGACAGTCTGTACAGCAGGACACTGAACAGTCTTCTCCTCTCAGACATAATCAGATCATATTTCAGACACGAGCTCTGTATGACACTGTGGGCATGACTGTTGTCTGTCAGTATGAATCACACTGGCCATCACTGACTCTGTCAACAACAGAAAGAGAAAGGCAGAAAGGAAAAAGATCTCCTGCTGTCAACCAGATAAAAAACACAGAGCGTGGATAATTCATCAGAGTCACAGGTCTGTGAAATATTAGCGTTACAGGCGATGACAGGAAGAAATGTGATCACGGGGAAAGTTTTGAATGTATTTATTTTTCCAGTTGCTTTTCTGCCATAGATATGATGACCACTGAAGTGCTAATTATTTTTGATGTTTAAACCAAAGTGTGTCAATTGAATGATTTATTATTGAAGTTCTTATGAAACAAATCTCAAAATCGTAATAAATCAGTCATCATCTGTCTAAACTGTCTAAAACAGAAATGGCATATAACGGTAACACTTTACAATAATAAAGTATCATTATTGATCAATACATTTACAATACATTAATCGTTGTTAACGTAAATAGTTCATTTTAAGCTTTTAAGAATAAGTTCATGTCAGCTCAGGCCCATTGAATAATATTAACAGATACAACTTGTCATTTAAATAATAACTTTGTAAATGCTGTAATTAGTTAAGAAATGCTTTAGAAGTAGTTTACGTTTTAGTTTATGTTAACTATAGTAGTTGACTAATGTAAACCAATGAAACATCATCAGAATAACACCTTTTGTTAATAACCAGTCATCATTGCTCAAAAACCAACACCAAAGATATTAACATCTAAAGAGCGGTTGGATAATTCACTGGACAACTTCACTATTGCATTATAATCTGCTGCAAATGTTTAAGAATTGAAACACATGGCTTTTTATAATAAAATACTTTTTAAACATTCAAGCAATATATGAGGCCATAAAAACTGCTGTCAGTGCTTGAAATGAATTCCCACGTACTGCTGTGTGTTTATGAAAAAATAATCAAATAAAATATTCAATATCTGATAATTGTGTGATCAAATAATTGAATCTTGAAATCTTTCGAAAAACGAATTGCTAAACGCCGAGCAACAGTATAACCTGTAGTAACCCTGCAGGTATTAATAGGTGCCAGTACTGGAGGGCATTTTTTACATTCACTTCAAAACTGGCGTCTCTAGCCGACCTCAAATCCAGTTCCTGCAAACTAAGCATCAGAATGTGCTCCGGGCAGCGAAGCCTTGGTTTACAGCGGGACAGCAGTGAGTTTGCTCAAATCCAGCATACATCAGCCCACCACAGCAGTGTCTCTCTCTCTCTCTCTCTCGCAGAAACACAAATGTGCTTTCCATATTCAGATATTGTATAGTATATCCATCAAAAATGTCCTTCAGGAGCCAATAGTCATGAGAGAAGAGCTTAGCAAAGGGAGGAGAGGAAAGGGTTTGTGTTTAGCTGAGAATATTTCATGACAAAACGCAGTTCAGTCTGCTAACCTGAAACCTGTGTGTTTTATATGGAGGATTTTATATATGTGAATCCAAATATTTTATACAATACAGATTATTTCAAAGCAGCTGCACATTAATAAACAGGAAAATATAAGTGCACTATTCTTAAAACAAATTAAATTTCATATGTAAAGCAGCTCAACAAATGGCGCAAGGATGTTTAAATATTTGTACTGGAAAACAGTTTAGGGTTTAGGTTTCTCTCTTGTCTCTTGTTGATTGATTACTAGCTAAAACAATGTCTATCCATTATGTGCAGTGTTTTATACTGCACAAAACTGGGATTGTAATTCCTTGTGTCCAGACACTTTCTGACCTGGTGTGGTGAATTTGGTTCATAACTAGTCTGAGAATTCATTAATGAGCCCTATATGTGTGGCCAAGTCTAAACACACGCACACACACACACACACACACACACACACGCACACACACACACACACACAAAACTGCCTCTGCTCTCTTTCACTGGACCCTTGAGTAAGATTCAATCCTGTATCCCCTTAGAGAGTCTGAGCGCAGGGTCATTGCTTATTATGTGTGTGTGTGTGTGTGTGTGTGTGTGTGTGTGTGTGTGTGTGTGTGTGTGTGTGTGTGTGTGTCTGTGTGAAGTGAGAGAGTGATCCTGAAAGCAAAGCCAGCCAATAAATTATATTTCACCATTTGCGGAAGCTTTCCAGAAATATTTCCTGAAGCATGAATTATATGAATTATGGTTTGGATGTGCTCCTTGGTCTCATTGTAAATTTACATTTCACGCATATCTCTTGTGCATTTCGATGCGTCCGGTGCTCATTTGTTAATGGCTGTTATTTGACCGCCAGCAGAGAAATATCTGCAGTGGACAGAAAATGGACAGAAGTCTGCCACAAACTGTTCCATATGTCATATCAAAAACTAATGGTTCGTTTACACTCATTTAGTGTGTGTGTGTGTGTGTGTGTGTGTGTGTGTGTGTGTGTGTGTGTGTGTGTGTGTGTGTGTGTGTGTAATGAGCTCTATTACATAGGTTTGTGAGGTTCTTTGGAGCTATCTAACTAGATACTGTCCTAATGACCAGTGCTAATAAACACCATTTTGAAAGTAATTTCCACATGGTGTGAAACCATTGTGATTTTGAAACTTGAAAACACACAATAGGAATGTTTTGTATCCTAAAATGATGTGGTAACGACGAAATTGTTTTAGCTAACATTACTCGATGTAACTGAATCAACCAACTCCTGTAGTTTACACCAGTGAAAGTCACATCAAGGGTCAGATCAAGCAGATATACTATGGCATAGCTCTTTTAGGCAACAACTGCATGTTTGCACTTTCACAGTGCCACTCACAGTTTGTCCAATAATATATCAAGAAATTATATAATGTCACAAAATATAAGGCTTTAAGGGAACACTTTAAGTGTGTTACACACTGGACGTCTAGGACAACTCTCAGGTATCGCACACCGGACAAACACTGTTGTCCGTTTGAGGTCAACAATATTGCTATGCTTAAGGACATAATGAAATTAAGATACTAGGCGTGTTTCCATTACCCTTAAAATTGGGCAAATTGAAATTGAGAATTGAGAATACGGCCAATGGAAACACGTACATTTTGCAAAAACTCCCATTTGGACTCCGGTCCACATTTGCTCTTAATTGGATTATTCGCCAAAAAATAAATAAAAATAAATAGAACTTCTATAATAATGTTCAAATAGTACCTTTATTTTCTACAGAAAAAGGCATTTACTTTATTCTCTGTTTTAACAGAATGTTCTGTTTTTATAGACTCCTTATGTAAGTCTAATCTAAACAATGTTCGATGAACTATTTCTTTAATGACTTAAGTTCTTTAATGACACTTACCGAAACAGGCCATTCTCAAGGTCATTTAATGAGTACTTAGGCATTTTTCCTTGACCATTTTCTCCTTCAAAGAGCCGGGTCTCTATGGCACTTATCATTTCTATAGTTAGAAAAAAAGAAAAGAAATAATTCAGCAACATTCCAATATGGAAATCTGAGCAGCACAAATTAATTAACATTGCAAAGATTTTGTGGTCAAGGGTATCAGATGCACACCTCTCAGGAATTCTTCACGGAGAGCGCTTGTGTCGACTCCAGCCTCTCCCATGAAGGTCACCTTTAAAGTGTGGATTGGGGAGCTAAGCTTCTGTCGCTTCCACAGTGACATCCCTCTTCTAAGAGGTTCATTCTAGACACACAGATACTGAATTCTTTGGAGGTGTCAACTTGAGCAGCAGCCATCGCAGTACATCCTCTTCACTGTCAAATTGTGATTAAAAGGGAGTGTTTTAGACTGCATCATGATATATCAGTTATGTTTGCCAAGTACATTAGTAAGAATACTGTTGATACTTTTCTTAAGTAATATACCAGGGCATTTCTTCTTTTTGTGGATCCATTATATCAGGGCTTAGAAGGCCAACTTGACTAAAGAGAAAATGCATGTACAAGTGCAAATTTAAACCATAATCGTTATTTAAACAAAAAAAAAAAAATTGCTTTAGTGCATAAATAAGTAACTCATTTGCACAAAATGTCAGCTGCCATGTAAACATAACTTTGAAATGCAATGTTTAGAATCATGCCACATAATTTACCACAAAATTACATTGTTGATTCTGTTCATAGTATTACCATTATCTAAATCGCCACAAAAACTTGCATGGAGCTCAATTCCTTCACAGGAAAAATTTGCTGACAAACAATACACTTTGCCTCTGGTGACTAAAAAGCAAGTAATGATGTAAAATACACATTAAAAGAAGTCAGAATAATGTCAGCCCAAGCAACAAGGTAATTACCTTTTCTTCAGTAACAGCAGGTAAATCAGGAGGTAGAGTAGTCAGCTAGAAATAGACAACACATTTAACATCACACATGAATCTTACAGAATACTCATGACGTTTTTTAAAACAATTGATCTTACCTCTGGTTCTGAGTCAGAAAGCGTCTCATATTCAGCAGTGTTGCATTCCTTTACGTGCAGAGCAAGAATCTGTAGAGGCATAGATTTGGAGCATTTCTTACATTCTGCTTTAGGCATTTGAGAGAACTCCTGGGCATCAGATGGTAGAGGTGACAGGTCAAACTCATCTTGTAATGGAACAATGTACAACATTGTTTTCCCCACTCCAGTTGCACTCCTAATTGTGCAAATTACGAAAATGTGCGAAAAAAAATACTATCTATTGAAATGTACAAAAACAAATGAAATGACATTCACAAAACTATCTGCACTGTATGATAATGTAAAACTGGTTCCCGTTGTGTTAGTTTACAGATCATACCAGTTGCTTTGTAAAGTTTTAAAGAGTTTTTTTGGGGTATGCATCACTGAACAAGCTAGAGACCTAAATTCCACATTTAATTCAAGATTAGAAAATTATTCTTAAAAAGGTTTTTAGTTGTTGATAACTAAGGAAGGCATGGCTGTTATACATCACCTCTGAATTAGAGATTGTTAATCGACTTGTGACAACACCGTTAAATACCGGTTTCATCGGGGGTGGGGGTGAATAAAATGTATTTTTTTTTTTTTTAAATTAGTCGGGAGTTTGATTGACAGGCGATCTGATGAATCATAATACGCCATTTTTGTCCGACAAAGTAGTCAGGAGAGAGAAGATTAACGTCGCTGGATTTGAATTTGAATAATGGAGTGTAGGCTACTGACGTCTTTCCGCGGTTAAAACAACAGTCCTCTGATGTAGGCTACATTCATGTTTAGCCTATTTGATGCTATAAATGAACCAAGGAAAAGATCAGTTCACGAGCAGCTTTAACTGAGGCAATCCGTCACAACACATTAAAGAGCCACAAAATAGTAGGCCTATTTTTGGTTTAATTTTCTTTGACTGATCAAATTTGAAAGTTGAGGCTTTATTAAATGTTACCTGCTTGGTCCTGTCTGTCAGCGCGTTGTCAGTGTCCTCTATGTAGGCTATTTGTCACGACATTTAGCTATAAGCGCATACTTGCAGCAGTCTCTGCACGTATAAAATGAAGTTAAGGAACAACCTCGATCCATCAGGAAACGCAACATAGGTCGCTGCATTTTACTGCGCTTCATGACATTTTTTTCTTGCGCGAAGTAGCCGTTCGCCGGAGATGTGTTAAAAGATTTCGGAGTGCATTCATGATTATTAGGCTGCCATTATAATAATCATCCTGGCGCCGTCCATACCATCCATCCATACTTTATTTTACTCATTTAAGACTGCTCTTATGAGGACACTCGACAATACGGACAGTTTGGCATTATTTGTGTGTGTTATGATTCATTCAAGCCCGAAAGAGAACTCGATAGGCCTACTGACGTGCATTTTTCTGTGGGTTGTGTGTGTGTGTGTGTCACATAGGCACAGACAGCTCAGTCTCTTTTGTTTTGTCGTGCTTGAATGATTTAAAAGCATTTGCATTAATAAGAGCATGTTCATACAACACTAGTCAACGGGTGACAGAAAAAAACCCGGATACTGCGTTAATTGCATTAAATATTTATAACGCTTTAAACTGATTTTTTTTGCGGTGCGACGGTGGGCAAGTGATGAATCCGGTGTTGTGACTGAACACCGTGTAACACCGGTAACACCGACTATCATAGCAAGCCTACTCTGAACACACACACAACCCACAGAAAAATGCGCGTCAGTAGGCCTATCGGGCTTGAATGAATCATAACATCAGGTAAGAATCCGTTTTCCCAAGCCAGCTTGCAAAAGCTGCACCTCATCAGCTGGTGAAGGGGCCATGTCTGAATTTTTGTTTAAAGAAACACAGAAAACACAAAGGGTTTCCATAGTTTGTTGAGCTTTGCTGGTCTACTACAGCTGGGTAGCCGTCTCTTTGAACCACGCTTAAAAAATCCAGCGAAAGACCTTCAATAGTTTGAAAATAAAAATTAGGATTGCATTATTTTTATTACATGAATGTGTTAATTGGGAACACAATGAACCTCAAAATGGCCCCTGACTACTACCACTCCTCTTATTATAAGTGCTAAAATGTATTGTAAATACATGTTAAATACAATGTTGTTGTTATGTCATGACTGCAAAACTGAATCCTGGCCATATCTTGGTCCACTGTTTGACTCGCAAACTGAATCCTGGCCATATCTTGGTCCAATGTTTGACTCGCAAAACTGAATCCTGGCCATATCTTGGTCCGCTGTTTGAGTCTGCCCCGACTGCTGAACGGACTGCTGACCCTGCCTTGTGCTGGTTTTCCCGAGCGACTGGTTAAGAATTTCAAGGATGTTTTGCACAGCTACAGATGCAGCATCTGCACCAAGATTTCTGCCTTGCTGTAGAATAAAGACCAGTTTGATATCTGCACTACATTGACACGTCCTTGTATTTAATAAACTGTACAAAAGAGCAAACAATCAAACTACATAACATCATGACATGACATCATGACATAACATCAGTGCATTACAAACTTGTGAATGACAATAATAACCCGCAAAAAACTGTTGCACACTGTACATGAATAAAACTTTTATCGATGTTATTGGTTACTTCAGTAACACAAACTTACTTCAAGCTGCCTTGAAGAACAAGCGGAGGAGGAAGATGATGCCGCTCCGTGTCTCTCCTGAGAGCTCATCTTTACAGACTGAGACGATCAAAGGTCAAAGATTATTTGCATATTTAGTAATAAAAAGCACGACGTATTGCATACAAATCACCATGAGTGCTTTCCAATATGCGCGCCACTGAGTGAAGTCTGTACTTCCTGTCCATCAAAAGCTCACTGTCCAATCAGAGTAGATCACTGTTAAGCCCACCCCCACGAGAGGTTTGTCCCAAAACAGCAAACGAAAAACTGCGAAGCGTAAGCGAAATCTGTGGCAATGCATTCAGAATCCAGGATTTGCGAAAACAAATCTTTGAAAAACATTAACAAAGAATGAAGCATTTGAAGAGCCTGTTAAATTTGTGAGACTGAATTACTGTACAGCCACAACAGGCAGAGTTAAAAACTGTTTTTAAAATAACAGTTATTCTGCTTGTTTGGCCTCTATCAAGAGGGTAGGGGACCTGCATGCATCGGTCGACGAATCGTACCTGGAATTTGGGCCGGCCAACTCTCAAGATATTCTGAGACCCTGGCCAGGATGTGTGCCCAAGGTTCCTACCTCTCCCTTGAAAAGGGGACCAGGTGGTGAGCCTGCAAGCGCTGCCCCAGAGGAGGCAGAACCAGCCCTGGCTTTTCTCTGCCTTTCCGCTCTTTGCGGTTATGTGTGGACAGAATGCAAAGCCTCCGGACCTCAGACCAGCTCTTGTCTGTTATGTAGACCAGCAGAAAGGCGAGGCTGTTTCCAAGCAGAGGTTGGCCCACTGCATAGTGGTTGCCATCATCTTGGTGTGTTATCCCAAGGTGCACCGTGCCCACCTGGGTAGTGAGCTCCTCCAAAAAGAGAGTATAGCTTGCCTAGGCGTTGACACAGAGTGCCTCGCCTCGCTTTAGAGCTGTGGGCTGAGCGACACCTATCACGTTTGCTAGAAAAATAGCCTACGTGTCGAACCGCTGCTTCCCGTGGGCTCCCTTCTCATGAAGCCAGTTTTCACTGTAAGCCCGGCTGGAAGTGTCGGCTTGTTGCGCCATTCCCCTCCTTTGGACTGGATACGTACGCAATTCTCTTTAGCCGAACCCTGTCGAGGTCCTCTATACTCTTCGGCTACGGACGTGGCAGAGTGTCCGAAGCCAGGCCTTTCACTCGGTATGCACCGGTGGAACCAGTGTTAGGCTGGGTCCATATGATGTGATCCCTACGGCAATCCCATATGTGTATTCTTCCACAGTATGGCTCCCTGCGGCGAGCCAGTGTCTTCCCTTGGTAGAGTCTGCTCTGCCGTCACCGGTTGAGTATCCCCCTGTCATAGGCTGGAGCCACCACAGTGACATTCCAAATGTTGTACTGCCAGGTCTTCAGCCCAGTCCATATACGTATAGGGTTAGGGTTAGGGTTAGGGTTAGGTTAGGTTACCTCCACATGTTACCTACCTACAGGCAGGATGTGAATTGCGCAGTGTATTCCTTTCCAACGAAGGAGAACGCTTTCCCAGTGGTCTTGTGGAACAGCAGTGACTTCCATGGCCTAAGCCCTGTCCCATCTCCACCTCAAATAATGCGGGGGGATTAGAAGGCTTTTGTCTAGGCACTGGAAGGCAGCACTAGTGGCGTTTTAATTGGGATCCCAATCAATCGACACATTGACTACTTTGAACGTGAGTGACTGAAAGCGACTGAAAGGTAGTCCCATCACTGCTATTGCTGGACCACCGCTGACTCCGGGCTCCGCTCGGCTCCTCAGCGAAAAACAACTAGTGCGTGCATCTACTTCCGTATTTATACCCACGCCGCGGGGCGGAGCGTGAGATGCAGATCTCGCACGCCAATGGGCATTGGCTTGTTTTAACAGTACTCGAACATGACAGGCTCCCTAAGCGTGATCCCAATCAGTAGACACGTTGAGCCCCTCTCTAGGAAATAACTTTTCTAAAATTTAAATTTTCCATCATTGAAATTCTTGTTTTTGGACCGCCAGCTTCTATTATATAGATAAATAACCATCTGGGTCCTTTATCTGGGAATTCTCAAGTGATTTTTGATAACGGCCTTAAATTCGTCAAACAAATCAATTCAGTGGTGAAGAGTAGCTTTTATCATCTCAGATCCATTGCGAAATTTAAAGCGTTTTTAACAGTAAAAGATATGGAGACAGTAATTCATGCATTTATTTCCTCCAGGCTGGATTATTGTAACTCACTGTACCTTGGTGTGGCTAAGTCCTCCCTATACTCCCTACAATTGGTAAAAAACGCTGCCACCCGGCTTCTTACTGGAACTAGAAAGAGGGAACTTTTTTCGCCTGTTCTTGCTTCGCTTAATTGGTTGTCGGTCGAATACTGTGTTAAGTTCAAGGTTTTGTTGTGTGTGTATAAGGGGTTAAAATGGCCAGGCTCCTCACTACATTACAGATCTTCTTATCCACCGAAAATGTTCTAGGCCATTAAGGTCATCAAACAAGTTGATGCTGACTGTGCCAGATCTAGATTGAAGTTAAAGGGTGATCGTGCCTTTTCTGCTGGTGCTCCACGTCTGTGGAATGATTTGCCAGAACACTTAAGGCTGTCTTCCAATGTTGATAGCCTTAATAAAATCCTCACTAAAGACTTATTTTTTTCTCTCTGGCTATTGGTTCAATGTAATTTTATGAATTTGTGTGTGTTCCTGTGTGTTTTTGTATTTATGTATTTTATTGTCTGAAGTGATTGCACAGCACTTGGATTTTCAGCAGTGGCTGTTTATAATGTTCTATACAACGTGAAGGGAAAAAATCCCTTAATAATACACCCTGTCCTTTTAAACTTTCTTATCAAAGAATTCTGAAAAAATGTGTTATGGTTTCCACAAAAATATGAAGGAGCTCAACACTGATAATCATAAATGTTTCTTGAGCAGTAAATCATTATTATACTGATTTCTGAAGGATCATGTGACATAATCACAGGAATAAGTTACAGTTCAGTTCAGTGTACAGTTCAATTGAAAGCACATTTTTAAATTGTAATAATATTTCACAATATTATTGTTTTACTGTGTTTTTGATTAAATAAATGCAGCCTTGGTAAGCAGAAGAGACTTATTTTAAAAACATAAAATCGTACCAAACTTTTGAATGGTAGTGTAAATGACAAAATGTCACATTATGTCATGATATTACAGTTCTCAGCAGTGGCTCATGGTCCTGTTCTCTGCTAGACTTGCATTATAAGTGTACTGTAAATGTGCCTCTGTGTATCACAGCAACATGTTCCCAGCGGGTGGTGCACTGGTGCTGCTTTACTCTTCACTTCTGCTTCTCTGCTCGACTCTGAACTTCAGCTGATACTACATCAGTGTGATTCAGTTACAGCAAAACATCAAATGCTGTACTTCTATTGACCGTTCCTCATGTGTGAAAATTATTCTTCATGCTCCTCCCAACCATTCTTTCACAATCTGAGCCTGATGAATCTTGACATTGTCATCCTGGATTATGGCCATGATGTGTCTTCCTACATGGCTTCTACAAGAAATGAAAAGCTACACACTCCATCAATTAGGTTTAGAAGAACTGTTGCCAAACATGCTAGAAACATTATAATCACTGCAATAAGGATCTAATCATAGACTCTTAAGCGTTTGCCTATTTAAATCCAAACTGTGACTTTTTTGTTGTTTGATTGGTTTTGGCCGGTCAGATTATGTTATTTCGTAATTAGATAGATTTTTTTGAACTGTAGTTATTAGTGCAGATTTTTGCCAATAAATTCCACAAGTACATAATGTCTTGATAATCTGGAGAAATCCAGACGTGCAAAAGCAGACCGGAGCTCAGCCCATCTCTCTCTTGCACATGTTTTTGTAGCAGTACGAGGTTCTCTACCACCCGTGAGCTCTGGAGGAGGAGGGATCGCGTCTGACCTTTTGTCCTGTTGTGCTTTGACTGATGGCTGGTGTGGGAAAACCACCCAAGACTTCTGAGCCGCTCTCTCAGGGACGCAAGTGACAGACAACGACTCCAAATCATCTGCCTGCTTGTCAAAGTGGACAGCGAGAACACGGGAAGTCGCAAAAATGTCTCCCTTTATTGCTGATTACTGACCTACATTTATTTCAAGACAAACACGACCCTTTCATAAAGGCCTATGCTTTACAGTTACAGTTACAGGAACTGAAGGAGCACTGATATGTGATATATGATTGTGATGTTGTTTTTGCAGCTTAATGTGTCATTTTGAGTTCTAAATGTTACGACATATTTACAGTTTAAAAAAGGACATGATATGCTATGTATTAAAGAAATTATGTAATATGCAGTAATTCAAAGGGTTTTTAGTTTCAATCCCCATTTAGCTGTATCTAACTCACTGTATACTCAAAATATTCATAGTCAAATCACTCTGCACTACATTTCACTTTATTCCCCAAGCTTTGTCCTCCAAACTCAAACATTTTTGTAACCATTATTTCCCTAACTGTCTATTTTGGGAGGTTTCAGACATTTGACACGTGAAGCTCCAGGTTCCGCCTTATAAACTCTCTTAAGTACTTTCTTTGGCGGGTTTCTCCTGTGTTACGTTTGCGGCAGTGAAGCTTCTCCAATATTAAAACCATGGGCTGCTTATACTGGAGGAATCTACAAATGAGTGTCATCACAAAAATGATGGGCCGATCCGCCCAATCCCATCAGCTTCTGGAACCCATTCACATTCCAGGACCAGCGTATCTGCTGTATTCTTTCTCACTCCAACTGTCTGTGTTTGTGTGTGTGTGTGTGTGTGTGTGTGTGTGTGTGTGTGTGTGTGTGTGTGTGTGTGTGTGTGTGTGTGTGTGTGTGTGTGTGTGTGTGTGTGTGTGTGTGTGTGTGTATGTCAACAGTGCTCGTAAACACCATTGTGAGCATACTGATTTAGTTTGCGACATTGATCCCAGAATGCACTGCAGTGAACTGAATGAAAAAAAATAATCACCCACGGCGGACTGAGTTGACAGAAATGTTGATTATAAATGCTGTAGATTATATTAAATACAAAAACACGGCAATACATTTTTTTAAATATATTTATTAATATAATAAAAGGAATTAATTTATGAGGAGTGAGGATAGAGCTCTAAAGTCTTTATATATCTTAAAGATTTTCTTTGAACTTTGAACACTGAAAACATGTGCTCAGTTTAGTTGTGCACTACAAAAAATGGTCTGACTCAGGATTTGTGTCTTGTTTTCCAGTACAAAAATCACAACATTCATAAATCAAGATACATTTACTTCAGAAGAAAAATTGCAAAATAAACAAATAAAAATATAATACGAAAATAAAAATAATGTAAATAAATCAAATGTAAGAGTTTAAAACAAGAAAAAAAGCTAATTTTCACTCTGCATTGTTATATATATATATATATATATATATATATATATATATATATATATATATAAAATGTGTAAACTGTTTATTTGTTTTAAACATTAACTTACTTTTATACATGGAAACCAGTTCTTATGTCTTTTGTCAAATCTCTTAATTTAAGAATGTTAAGGTGTTTGTACTGGAAAACAAGATAAATACTGAGATAGAAACAAAATTGTTTCATAAAGCGCTGTTCTGATAAAATGTACTCTTTATTAAAGCATCTCATTTTTAAATGAATAACGATAATGATCTTATTTTAACGATTTACTAAAACAACCATTTTTACCTGTTCTCAATTGGAAGTTGCACACATTACCATAACAACAGTAAGCTGCGGGTGCGATTCTCGTTCTCCGGTGAACAAGAGAAAGAAGTTTGGAACAGAGCATAAATGTTGATGATGAACTGGCCTACTTAGTTCTCTGCTGGCCTAAATTGACTCATTCATATCAGATTTGTGATTTAGTCACATTGTAAATCTCTCTTTTGTTTATCTCTCATCACATATATCCTCATCTGTAAATATGCCTTTTGCACAGTTTCTATGTCTGGATAGAGGAGTATGCATCCCTCCAATCCCACTGAAGGCAGATTCTCCATGCGCTCCAAGTTCACTGAGCAGTCATATAAATCTCCTGCTGGGATCAGGGTTCGCTGTGTGGGCTGGAAACGACCAGGTTCCACGAGTAGAGAAAAGTGCACTGCAGTAGTTCTCCAGCCTCTGGTCCAGCTGGCCTCGAGACCTGAAAGATGTGTTTGTTGTACAGTCGGTGTGGCCATCTGGGTATAGACCTCTGGTCACCGCTTTGCAGAAGTGAGCGTGGCGTCAGCTGCCAGAAAAAACACTAATAAAGCAAAAAGACCGTTCTATGGTCGTCTCTCCCACTCAAAGATAGATTTCCCTCGCTGTAATGATATTCGGGAGGGTGTGGGAGGGATTTGGAAGCACTGGACATTATACAGTCTCTCTTTTTTAAGCTCTTGTCATGGTTTCTATGGCCATCTCCATACAAGCAATATGTTCAAATAGGTGGGGAGAAGAAAACAATAATGAAAACGAAATTAATAGGCTAATGTGGAAGTCTGGGTCACACACAGGCAGCGACACAGCGTATTCAGTCAAATCAACTGCCAATTTACCAGTCCAACTCTGATATAACCCTCAAAAACATTTAGGATTATTATTAATATTTCCTAACAGGGGCATCCAGTAAACTCAAGATGTACTGTCATTTAGTGTTTTAAAAATCCTTAATTTGGAGTTCAGGTGGAACATGATTTGACCCCTATTGTACATAGATTTGAGCTATGTCCACCTTGCAAAGACATGTAAACAGGTGTATGTGTGCATACTACAAATGTGCATGTGTACACATCTATAAACATAATACATTTTAATTTTTTACACTGTAAAATAAATAAAGTTTATTTGAATATATTTTACGAGAAAATATGTCCCCACTTTAAATTAAGCCTCTTTAACTACAATGTACTAACATTTACATGAATCATTGATACAGTACATTTATTCTGAACATACATGTTTTTAAATTGTACTTCTTTCATTACCCCTTAACCCACCCTTAAACCTACCCATACCAAACCTGTCCCATCCTAAACTTACCCATATACCTCAATAGCAGTGTTTTACAATACAACATGAATAGATAATTTATTGCAAAAGTACATTTTACCTAACAATTTGTTTATGTAAGTGCATGCAGTAGTAGTTAAGACAGCCAATATAAAGTGTGATTAAAATACTATTGCAGTATTAATTACATCAAAATATAATTTTCAATTCAATGTTACTTGTCTTTTTGTTGTGATTATATCTGAACATTTCTAGCAATTTCTGAGGGGAAATGACTACATTTTTTTAAAGTAAATCCTGCACCATCTTCCATTTATTTGTGACCAAAGGAATGCACAAAAAACTCTATTAAGGCTTTTAAGTCCAAAGTCTTACACATTCAGACAAATATTGATAAAATATAATATATTGTCATCACATTTTTTTTTTAGAAAGAATGAGCATTTCTATACATTTTCCCAAAAAATATGTGATCTGAGGTGGTTTGAGCAATCTCTTCCGTCTCACTATACTGCTATCCTTTCAGCCGCTTTAAGGTTGCAGAGAATCAGTCCTGTGATGTATGTCTACAACTCAAACTAGCGCATCTCAACGTCATCGTTCTCAGCCACTCCCTCTGTTCGCTGATTGGACCGGTAAAAATTTAATGTCCCTACTGATGGGAATCTCCCAGGGAGAGCTGTTGAGGAGGGACATCAGGTCAGAGAACCATACTCGGCTGGGCCAGAAAAGCAGTAAACTGATGCAGTCCAGGCAAACTCTCTTTAGAACCCCCTGGGGAAATTCATATAGGCGTGGCCCCTACCAAGTCTGTACCATGGCATCCAACCCCAGCGATGACTCCACCACAGACCTCAATTCGAGTGACTTTCTGGGATTGCTCCCCAGTTCGTGAGGGAAGCATCCATTGAAAGCATTTTGTGATGAAAACGACCCCCAACACAGGACCTTGGGCCAAGAACCAAGGCTTGATCTTGCAAAAACGGGTTGCCTCTTAGGGAAAACCCCTGGGTCTTGAGCCACCACTGTAATGGTCTCATGTACTGAAGGCCAAAAAGTATCACGTTGGACGCAGCTTCCTTGAGTTCCAACAGTCTTTGAAACTGTTTCACAGTGACGGCTTGGCCTAGTTTAATCCTGCCTCCGATTAAATGGATCAATTTGGATTTAAATGGACCAATTAAATGGATCAATATGGGTGGTGATGGCGCAGTGGATAAGACACATGCTTTTGGTGTGAGAGACCCGGGTTCGAATCCACAGTGAGACACCAATGTGTCCCTGAGCAAGACACTTAACTCCTAGATGCTCCAGAGGCGTGCGACCTCTGACATATATAGCAATTGTAAGTCGCTTTTGATAAAAGCGTCAGCTAAATGAATAAATGTAAATGTAATTTGATACGAGCAGGAGAAAGTTGTGCCTGCACGTTAGTTGAGTACCATACTACCCTTAAAAAAGTGGTCCTTTGTAGTGGAGAAAGCACACTCTTCTTGGAGTTCACTCTTAATCCCAAACAACTCATATGATTGAGGAAGATATCTCGATGCCGAAACACCATTTGTTCCGATTGAGCTAGAACTAACCAATTGTCGATTTTAATTGAGTACACAAAAGCCCTGGAATCGCAGCGGAGCCAGAGGAGCGTCTACACACTTTTTGAAGGTGTGGAGTGACAAGGCTGAGCCAAAAGGAGGAACCTGATACTGGTAAACTTTGCCCCTTGAAAGCAACCTGAGGAACTTCCTGTAATATGGAAGTATGCATCTTTGAGATCTATTGTGACAAACCAGTCATTGGATTTGATTTGAGTCACAATTCACTTCAGAGTTAATATTTTGAATCTGTACCTCCTGAACACATTAGACCATGTCTATTCCAACCTGAAGCAAGCCTACAGGGCAGTACCCTTTCCACACTTGGGCATGTCGGACCATCTCTCACTGCTTCTGGTCCCTGCGTATACTCCTCTCAGGAGGAAATCCAAACCTGCCATAAAGAACATTCAAATCTGGCCTGAAGGAGCACTCTCTTAGCTTCAAGATTGCTTTGAGTGCACTGAGTGGAACATATTTGATCATCCTGATCTACAGGAGTACACAGAGACTGTCCTGTTCTACATAAAGAACTGCACTGACAATGTTACAGTGGAGAAGCGCATCCGATTATACCCCAATCAAAAACCATGAATGACCTCAGACTTCCGGACGCTTCTGAGAACCCGTAACTTTCCCTTCAAGTCAGGTGACAAAGAACAGTACAATGTAGCGAGGGCAGAGCTGAGGAGAGGCATCCAAGCTGCTAAGGCTGCTTATAAGAGGAAAGTGGAAGATCACCTCGCTAACAACAACTCGCGGCTAGTGTGGCAGGGGCTACAAAGCATCACCAACTACAAAGCCCCTACACCCGTCACCACCAGCATCGATGATGCATCGCTGGCTGAGGA
Organism: Meda fulgida; assembly: GCA_030578275.1. Classification (NCBI taxonomy): domain Eukaryota; kingdom Metazoa; phylum Chordata; class Actinopteri; order Cypriniformes; family Leuciscidae; genus Meda; species Meda fulgida. Next base: position 34,188,615 of record CM060617.1, on the reverse strand, counting down.
ATTGAACATTTTTTTTTCCCGCTTTGAGACTGAGGCTCCACACACAGCAGCACAGCCATCACAGACCTCCAGTCACAGCACACTCATACTTCAGGAACATCAGGTGAGGCAGGTGCTAAAGACTGTGAACACCAGGAAAGCAGCCGGTCCGGATGGTGTACTTGGAAAAGTACTTTGTGCCTGTGCTGACCAGCTCGTGGGAGTTTTGACTAGGTTGTTCAACCTCTCACTGTCACAGGCTACCATCCCCCAGTGCCTGAAGTCAGCTATAATCATGCCTGTACCAAAGTCTCCCACCCCAAAGTGCCCCAACGACTACAGACTTATTGCCCTAACATCAGTGGTTATGAAATGTTTTGAGAGGCTCATCTTGCACCATATCAAGGCCTGGCTCCCCTCAAACCTGGACCCGCATCAGTTCGCTTACAGAGCAAACAGATCAACGGAAGACGCCATCGCCACAGCTCTTCATATAGCACTTAACCACCTGGAGCAGACAGGGAACTATGTCAGGATGCTGTTTATAGATTACAGCTCGGCATTTAACATCATTATTCCTGATATCCTGGTGGACAAGTTGACCAACATCGCTCTCCCCCCCCTCCATCTGTGCCTGGATCAAAAACTTCCTGACTGACCGCCCTCAAACGGTTAACAGGCTCTCCTCAAGGCTGTGTGCTGAGCCCTATCCTGTATTCTCTGTACACACATGACTGTACACCCATCCACCCCTCCAATACCATCATTAAATTTGTGGATGACACTACTGTCATCGGCCTCATCAGCAGAAGGGATGAGTCTGCATACAGGGATGAGGTTAACAGATTGGCAGGTTGGTGCTCTGAACACAACCTGCTGCTAAACACCAGCAAAACTAAAGAGATGGTCATAGACTTCAGGAAACACAAGGGGGAACCAGCCCCATTGAGCATCAACGGGGACTGTGTTCAGCAGGTATCCTCCTACAAATTCCTCGGTACATATATAACCGACGACCTCTCCTGGACTGCTAACTCATCTGCGGTGGTAAAAAAGGTTCGACAGCGACTCCTAAGAATACTCAGAAGGAACCAGCTGGAGGAGAAACTGTTGGTGGCCTTTTACCGCAGTACCATTTAGAGTGTCCTGTCATACGGCATCACGGCTTGGTATGCTAACTGTAAAGTGGCTGACAGAAAGAGCCTGCAGAGGGTCATAAACTCAGCACAATACATAATTGGCAGCCCGCTACCCTCGCTAGAAGACATCGCCAGCACGCGGTGTCTCAGAAGAGCTAGAGCAATCACTGCTGACCTCTCACACCCAGGACAGCACCTGTTCAACCTCCTGCCCTCTGGCAGAAGGTACAGGTGCCTAAAGAGCAGGACAAACAGACTCAAAAACAGTTTTTTTCCTTAGGCCATTAGGTCACTGAACTCATAAAGAATGGGTGCGCTATGATGTGTAAATGTTTTTATTTTCTTTTTAATGTTTATATATGTTTATATATTTATTATATTTATTATGCACTGGCCGAGACTCACTGTAATTTCATTGTATATCCGATGTGCAATGACAATAAAGATTCTTATCTTATCAGAGAATGATTAAACTGGCATAGGTCTAATACTGGATGCAACACTTTATTTGTATAAATGTGTTACTGGTCTAAAATATAAGAAATTTATTAAACAAAAAATATATATTTATTTCACATAGTGACAAGCTATGAAAGGTCACAATATTATTTATATTAATGATAATACATGCAGTATGTTTACACAAATACATTTTCTATTGTATAAATACATGGATAGCGAACACAGATAGAGCCAGATGGTGCAGTTCTATCACGCCATGCTAAACATTGAAAACTTTGAATCTCATACATTTCTTTTAAATCTAAAAACTTTAAAGAGCATTTAGTACTATTCCAAAAGAACACATGAAAAGAGCACTTGACTCACATGTAATCTTAAAGTTCATTGTTTTAATTTCTATGCTTTCACTTCCCTTCAATTCTTTTTTTCCTAAACTATGTTTTTAACTTGTGGCTTTTGATGCCATCTGTGGCATTGTGCTGGGCATCCGTGACTCTGAACTGAACACAGCGTTTATCAGTACCAGTGTGTGAGAGAGAGCGAGAGAGAAAGAGAGAGACCCCTGCTGTGTCGGCCAGGCATGCAGGGAACAGATAACCAAATCTGTGAAAAAAACAGACCTAAAGGTAGAAAAAAAAATCAAAACTAAAAGGGTGAAAATAATAGGTTCAGTAATCTTACTTCACAGCAGAATTCCAGCAGGGTGTGAAGAAAAAAAATGTTCTCATTGTTTTTTGTGTATTTGAGCACAGATTCCTGAGTGTGAACATGAGAAAAAGCTGACCAGACAAACTATGACTGCTCATCATTTTACATTATCCACATTATAATATATGGTGAAACTGACCATGTTAATTGAGCTTAAACATCCTTTTGATAAGGAAAGTTCTTAAGGAAAGTACATATAGCTAGAAATGAACATCATACACTTTAGGGGTATTTTAAATGTTTCATCTGAATACTTATAAAATATACAATTGACAATATATATATAAAAATTAACTTAAATTGAGGTGTTTTCACATAAAGTACACTTAAAATGAACCCACTTCAGTTAAAGTGAACTAGACAGGGAACATGCTGCAAATGAACCACAAAAGGACCCACACAAACCATACCCAGATGACGAATGGTTAATTTGTGGGTTCTTTCAGGGGTGTCTGAGATTATTTGGGGTACTCACATATGTTATATAATCCCAAGACTGCATGGAGTGCTCAAACAAACTATGGGTGAAAACAGCATTAGTATATTTGAGATGTCACTTTTTACTTTAATGACAGCAGAAAATTGTGCAGACGTGAACAAGACCTCATGATCGTGTTCTATGGTATCATTTGAAATTATTCCAAAGAGGATCTTGTGTGCTTAATTAAAAACACGTAAATCTCACAATAGCTATGTTTACATGGACTAGTTTTCCGTCAATCTGAAATTAGATTTTGAAAGGGCTCTGGTAAACATACAGATAACAGGCACTGCGCATGTGCAAAATAAATTTTTGAATCCGATTGAGAAGGTTCAAGCATTTACATCAGGGGTTCTTGATGTCCACTTTCCTGTGCAGTTTTTCTCCAACTCTAATCAAACATACCTGAACAAGCTATTTAAGGTCTTCAGGATTACAAGAAAATTATAGGCAGGTGAATTTGATCAAGGTTGGGGCTAAAATCTGCAGGAAAGTGGACTCAAGGGCCAGAGTTTGAACCACTGATTTACAGGTACTTCTAAACAAATTAGCATATTGTGATAAAGTTCATTATTTTCCATAATGTAATGATAAAAAATTCACTTTCATATATTTTAGATTCATTGCACACCAACTGAAATATTTCAGGTCTTTTATTGTTTTAATACTGATGATTTTGGCATACAACTCATGAAAACCCCAAATTCCTATCTCAAAAAATTAGCATATCATGAAAAGGTTCTCTAAACGAGCTATTAACCTAATCTGAATCAACTAATTAACTCTAAACACCTGCAAACGATTCCTGAGGCTTTTAAAAACTCCCAGCCTGTTTCATTACTCAAAACCGCAATCATGGGTAAGACTGCGACCTGACTGCTGTCCAGAAGGCCATCATTGACACCCTCAAGCAAGAGGGTAAGACACAGAAAGAAATTTCTGAACAAATAGGCTGTTCCCAGAGTGCTGTATCAAGGCACCTCAGTGGGAAGTCTGTGGAAAGGAAAATGTGCGGCAAAAAACGCTGCACAACGAGAAGAGGTGACCGGACCCTGAGGAAGATTGTGGAGAAGGACCGATTCCAGACCTTGGGGGACCTGCGGAAGCAGTGGACTGAGTCTGGAGTAGAAACATCCAGAGCCACCGTGCACAGGCGTGTGCAGGAAATGGGCTACAGGTGCCGCATTCCCAGGTTTTTTTTGGATGAAAGCAAATTTTCCATGTCATTCGGAAATCAAGGTGCCAGAGTCTGGAGGAAGACTGGGGAGAAGGAAATGCCAAAATGCCTGAAGTCCAGTGTCAAGTACCCACAGTCAGTGATGGTCTGGGGTGCCATGTCAGCTGCTGGTGTTGGTCCACTGTGTTTTATCAAGGGCAGGGTCAATGCAGCTAGCTATCAGGAGATTTTGGAGCACTTCATGCTTCCACCTGCTGAAAAGCTTTATGGAGATAACGATTTCATTTTTCAGCACGACCTGGCGCCTGCTCACAGTGCCAAAACCACTGGTAAATGGTTTACTGACCATGGTATTACTGTGCTCAATTGGTCGGCCAACTCTTCTGACCTGAACCCCATAGAGAATCTGTGGGATATTGTGAAGAGAAAGTTGAGAGACGCAAGACCCAACACTCTGGATGAGCTTAAGGCCGCTATCGAAGCATCCTGGGCCTCCAGAACACCTCAGCAGTGCCACAGGCTGATTGCCTCCATGCCACGCCGCATTGAAGCAGTCATTTCTGCAAAAGGATTCCCGACCAAGTATTGAGTACATAACTGAACATAATTATTTGAAGGTTGACTTTTTTTGTATTAAAAAAACTACTTTTATTGGTCGGATGAAATATGCTAATTTTTTTAGATAGGAATTTTGGGTTTTCATGAGCTGTATGCCAAAATCATCAGTATTAAAACAATAAAAGACTTGAAATATTTCAGTTGGTGTGCAATGAATCTAAAATATATGAAAGTTTAATTTTTATCATTACATTATGGAAAATAATGAACTTTATCACAATATGCTAATTTTTTGAGAAGGATCTGTACATGTTTCGTTTTTTCCCTGTATTGTTCAGATTATTTTAGGTCTACACCACCCCTTTCCAATCTTTAATTTAAATCAAGCGATTAACAAGGATCTATCAAGCTGCTTTATAGCTGAATGAAATTTGCTTTAAAAAATTGCAACATCGACACAGTTGAACTGTTATTGAACTGACTTGAATTTCAAAATCACAAAAATCTCTGTTTAAATCCAGGGTTTAATAATAAAAAACCCTCAGATTTTCAATGTGGTGTCAGACTTTTGGTACCCACCTGGTTTGAATGTTTAAGTAGCATAGCATAATAGTTGTAGTATCAAAGCTCAGTTTATCATAGTGCAGGCGTTCCTCAGCCCTCTTTGAATCTTAATTAAACAGGCACATGGGACTGTTGAGGTCTGCAACTAGGAAACAATTAATTGAAGTGTCCACTCCAATGACACCACAGTAAGCAGCATGAATCATCTACAGACAGCACTGATGGACCTGCCAGGATGTGGTCTTTTAAAGAAACTGTTTGTTATTGCCGGGCCTGAGGTGAGAAGATAAGATATGAAGTGGCAACAAGAAGATGGGTTTTGACCCTTGGCCAGATATTCTTTGGAAAAGGACGTGTTGTAGGGTCATTATGAAGAAGTAATGGGAAATGAAAGTACAGTGCATATGAAATATTGTGTTGTAAAGTCAAAACTGCAAACATTGGGGTGGGGGTGGTGGGTTGTGTGCCCCAGTGTTTTGGTTGCAAAGTTGGAAGATAAACCCAATTTTTTATTTTTACTTTTTATAAATCTGCCTGAAAGCTAGACTGGTACATTGGCTCACTTATTGTTGCCTAGACAGTCAGAGGATGTCGAACTCTGAAATGTAAACTTGTTTGTGTCCCCATTTAGTATTTTTGCTATTTATTTTATCCCTTTGGTATTTTGATAACCTGTCAGTGTGTTAAGTAACCTTATCAACCAGAAAGAAAATGTGAAAGAAAAGTATCTGCATTAGTTTGGTGGAATTCCACTAAATCCCCGCTTGCACTCCCCCTTCCTGCCTGCTAATGCAATCAGAGGGAAACAGAGGTGCTTCCCAAAGCTACGGCTTCCAGATAACACTCGTTTATCACACGTTGTTCCACTCGCTGGCTATTCAGACCTCCGGCGACTTTCAACCCCAGCTCCCTGCACCCCCAGTCAGGATATGATAGCGAAGCGGTTGGTCATGTTTGCGATATTGAGTCCTTTTTTTATCATTTTACAGTCAAAACTATAAACAAGGCAATTATTAAATCTTTTCACTAGCCTTAGTGAAACAAAACTAAAACATGTAATTGGCTTTCAATCTAACGAGTAAAAAAATGTAAGTGCAAGTGTCACAGAAAGGCCCGCTAATCTTATAAGTGAAATGCCTTGAGCTAACAAATGAGACGCTTTGCCTGCCATTTGTCAAAGTGCAGCAGGGGAAAAAATATGCCGGAGCTGAGCTGATTTGTCTTCTCAGTCAGCCGACAGTGGTGGCAAAAAGCCAGAAGCCTTATTCCACAAACCAACACACACACATTCGGTTTTCATGTTTTATGGGGACTTTCCATAGACATAACGGATATTGCTCTGTAAAAGCTCTACATTATATCCCCCTACACTAACCTACCCATCACAGAAAACTTTCAGCTATTTTGGATTTGCAAAAAAGATCATTCTGTATGATTTGTAAGCTTGTTTCATCATGGGGACCAAAAGTATGTCCCCACAAGGTCAAAATTTACTGGTATTACTATACTTGTCCAGGAGGTTCCCATCTAGATTTCTTTCTCAGGCCTGGGTTTTGGCATCCTTGATTGAAGCAAACAAGCTCCTCAGAGGGCAAACCCTGCGTCTCCTCAATCCCACAGAAAGCATCTATGAGAGCACTAGTTTAAGGGCAGTCAGTGAGGTGTGAGTCTAGTCAGTCCAGAGCCCTGGCAGTATCAAAAGAGGTCTTGTGTTTGAGGCTCTTGACTCAGCTGGACCTGCTGCCACTTTTTTCTCCAACCTCCTTCCATGGAAATATTGAAAATCTTGGCACAACTTCAGGAAAATATTACCTGTGGATTGACTTCTCTTTGGTGGGTTAAGAGATGCCAATCTTCATTGGTGGGCAGTGCTTCAGGAAAGCCTGGTTAAAGCTGACCATCGTTCTGGAGCTTCCCGTCAGATCCAGTTCTCTTAAAGAGGCCTGAAGAGCTGAAATATGTACTTCTAACCTCGGAAATGTTTGAAAAACAACTGCTGTATGTGCAGTCAATTCACTTCACTTAGTGAAACCATAAGCTAGAAAGACGAATAACCAGGAGACATGCCTGTTAAAAAAATACATTGCTTTGCTCAATATGGCAGCTCTAGGAAAGAAGTCCTACTTGTCAATTTAAAGAGAGCAATACATTTGCATTGCCATTTATCTTAGTAGCATGCAAGATTGCTCAGCTGATGCAACCAGGCACTTATGTTTGATCACTTTAAATGATAAATCCTTGCAGCATATAGGGAAAATATGGCAGCCATTGTTTTCAGAGTTTCTGTGAGCTGATTTCATTGTTGGATAACAAGTGACCTCACTTCGCCCAGGTTCAAGGGTTATTTGCTCCCAGTAGTGAGTTGTGTTTCGTCAGTCAGAGAAGCAGGATGCTTTCTGGGTGTGGGAAGTCCATAATAACATTAACAGAGGGGTTTGGCTCATGTTGTAAACACATATTCTCTAAAACCTGTATTGAACTCATTGTTGTGATAATCCACAAGATGCTATCATCACAGAAACTTGATTTATGAAAAAAAAAAGTATAATTTAAATTTTCAAGACTTTGGCAAATAATGTTTTGGAAGAAATTGAGGTGGGAAACTGGTAAAAAGGAACCGGACTTTATTGACAGAATGTCTCATCAATTAGTAATCCCACAAATACATTTGCCAATACATTCAGTAAAGTTTAACATTCTAACTAAAATAAAGAAATAGTTCTCGGTCAAAAAAGTAGTAGACTGTATTGTACAATATTGTCTGTCTTTCTGTTCCTGTCGCTGTGATACCACAGCAAAATGACAAAAAGAGAAGCTTACGTCCAAATAATTCTTAATGATTTAACAGACATGTTTAAATATTTTGAACGGAACACTTTGATAATGCTTCAGAGCATCTTGTGCTTTAGTAGAGAAGGAAATCTGAGCATCTGTACAAATAATTAACATGATAAATGTATTAAATAAGTGACTTAGGAATAAGGAATCAAATCTTAAAACGATTTATTTCCAGGATGAAGGTAGGATATCAATGCCATCTCAGACTTAGACTCCACTGTATGTGATATTCAGGAATTCAGGCTTTCCCAGATTTGATTACACCATGACTCTCACATGAGAAAAGGAAAGAGTGATGAAAATACTTTCCAGAAGAAAGAGATCGGTCTCTGTTTCACCTCAAGGCCCCTGCATTCACTAAAACTGCGCACAGAAGGCCCACAGTTCACCGCACAAGCCCAAACAAACAGAGGAAGAGTGCAGAAGAACAAAGAGAGACAGAGGAACGCCAGTAGCCTGATGTGGGTTGATCAGTGTCAGTGGCGAGTCAGTCATCCAGACCTCTGTTTCATTTAATGTGGGAATTTGGAGGGACAGGGATAAAGAGAAACAAGGGAGAGAGAGGAAGAGGTGAAAGAGTGCAGTCTGATGAGAGCTTCCTCTGGGACGCTGTGTGTTTTCCAAAGGAAGCACATGAGGGCTAATCTCTGGCCCCTGGAGAAGACAGCAGCTCCTGCCGGCCCTCACCACATTGTTCCGTTATCATCAGGCATGGCGGATGAGTATCGACTCATTCAACCTCTTGCTTATCATGAGATTTGGTCAACAACACCCAAATTAACACATGCGGTTTAAAATTCTGAGATCTCACACACACAACATGTGTGTTGTGCCCAAGCAAACACATATAGGCTAAAATCTTGTTCTATTCTCAGCTGCACAGTATACGGCTCACTTCCTTCCCACTCTTCCTACACTCTTACGTGTGTTCAACTAGAGGAAGTGCTGAAGAAGACAAGGATTCCATGTGGTCAATATATACTAGCTCACATCTTTCCTCAGGGACTCCTTCATTTTCCACTGAGTGTCCGCTGGAAGTTACATCTGCAGTGTCACAATGACCAGAACGACCTGGACCTGCTGCTGTAATTATCTGTAATTAATGCAATCATTCGTAGTCAGCAGCTGCGGAGCACAGACTGCAGTGCACTGTTCTAGTTTCGTTGCTTGAGTAATGTGTGTAAGGAAAGGGAGGGTTATTCATAGGGGTGTTGTTACGGAATTATTGTTTTTCAATATGCTGAGCAGCACAGGGGGTTAAGACTTAAGGAATGTGTTGAAGGAATTGCCAGATCGATATACTTTGATGAATGGATGTAATTATGTAATTCAAGTTAATGAGTAACTAAAGTAATTATATAAACTAGTTTTCAAAATGTAATTACTTCAAAAGCACATGCAAAACATCACAATGTTAAGGGTATTGTTGTCGTTGTCAGGGCATTGCTATGCTATGATAGGCAGGGGTGTCCAATTCTGCTACTATTGGACCACTTTCCTGCAGAGTTTAGCTCCAACACACCTTCCTTAACGTGTCTAGTAGTCCTGAGGATCTTGATTAACTGGTCCAGGTGTGTATAATATAAGGTCAGAGATAAACTCTGCTGGAAGGTGGCCCTCCAGAAACAGGATTGAACACCCCTGGAGTAAAGCCAGGTTCACACTGTACGATTTTAGCCACGATTTGGCCTTCTGAGACAAATGTTGAGAATCCTAAAAGATTCCTTTAATCCAATGCCAAAATTGAATGTTACCTCTGATAAAATTCTGTCAGTGTCATAAGATTTGATGCACAGTCCAGCAATGTGGCTTCTTCTATAACAACCGTCAAATTAAAAAACAATAGAAGCACCGAACTTAAGGACACAATTAGTGAGAGAACAACAAACCACCACTTGCTCCACACACATCATCTTCATTATTTTCCATTTTTCTTTTCAAGACAAGCCATGAGCAAAATTAACACTAGAGATTGTTTTTGTTGGCTAGCCACCATTTCAATAGCACATGTAATGCAGCTTACAGTCACAGAACGTGCCACGGATTGATGATGTAAATCTCTGGACGAGTCTTCTGCATCCCACAGTGGGACATGGCTTACAGGGGCTGTGTGGGTGCTAGGGTGTTCTGGTGGACACCCACAAGGGGGTGTATTGCCTATCCACCTTTTTCTTGAATGTGGAAGTCTTTACATTTCTGGTCTCCAGTGCTCCTGGTAAAATTTTCCTAGCTGATAATGTAATGCTAAAGCTATAAAAAAAATGGCTCCATAATGCCAACATTTTAAGGTGTTTTTCCAGCACTCCCTGACCTGTCTAATTTTAATGGTAGATGGATGATTGAGAGATGCCAGAGGCCCCAGGTTCGAATCCCGGACAAACCCCCATTTGTCACGGCCGGCTCGCTAGCTGCGACAGAGAAGGAGACAACACATTTTATTAACATAAGAAAAAAAGGAAATTAAAGCATACATAAGAAAACTCCACTACGTGAGGAGAAGAGAGAGACTCCCCAAAGCATCAGCTCCAACACAGGCGAAACTCCTCAATAATAATTACAGATAATAAAAACAAATCACAAATATGGTCCATGCAGGGTTTATAACAATGACCTGAAGCAGTCCGAGATTAACTACGTTGATAACAGGTGGGTGTTCATATTCTGCATACATCTCCGGATTGCAGTGAAGTTCAGAGGGCTTTTCATCTTTAAAATGATAAGTGCACTCATATACCTTCTTTGGGGAGTATTTTGATTTAAGCACTGCAAGCCATGCTCAAATTTCTCTCATCAGTCTTTGGCATAAATAAAGTGCATACAGGGCAATTTCCAGGAATTCCTTCAGTTTATATCTGTTAGCTGTTTTTAACAGCACTTGACCTTGAACTTTTTCCATTTCCTTTTTTTTTCTTAGCAGTGTTAAAAAATTTCAGTTTAATTAATTCAGTCACTCTTTTTACCCAGTATAACATGGAATATGACAGCAGTTCAATGGAAATTAGAATACATCATGAGGGTCCTTATTGGTTACTCGGGAAAAATTAGGACATATTACCTCTTTAATTATAGGTACATTTTGCAATCATCTACTCATAGTTAGCTGCATGAAAATATTTATATTGCAATTACTTTTAACAGTGACCAAACGCCCTTTCTACCTTTTTTTCTGAGCGTATTTCTTCACAGTGTAGGTGCTGCAGTTGAAACTGACTGATTCAATATTTTTGGTTGTTTTGCTGTGAATTGTGGGTTTACATGTCAAATAGTGTTGAGATGATGCTTCCTAGATCTTAACTGGATGACATCAAGTTTTGATGCAACACAGGCTCATTGGAAAAATGTGCCTAATTTGCAAAACTCTATCTGAAATAAACAAGGGCAGTTTAAGGCAACAAATTTTATTCTTTTTCAAAAAAAAAAAATAGGATTACAGGTGACGATTATCTATTACCAAAGACTTATTTTTGCACCGTTCCTTGCAAAAACTAAATTATGACCTCAAAACACTTTTACCAATGCGCAGAATTTATAAACTAATACATTTTGATGTTTGCATCACATATTCGGCTCCATATGTTACGTTTTTCTGGCAGAGTATACTTGCTCGGTAGCTCACCTGGTACAATGCACTTGCGATGTAAAGCGTTCGGGTAAGAGTTACGTGAACCATGAGTCACGATAAAAGCAATAGAAGCGCTAAAAGCAGTTTAAAAAATTGGCAAGAACCTATGTGATATTATTTCCACAGGTACATTTTTCCAGTCAACGTATGTTGTTTCTATGGTACATTTAACAAAATAGCTTAATTTTACAAAACATACATGCACTGTAAATAATAAAAAATTCTTTAGTACTTCAGGCCTGATTGAGCTCCCTCCCGCCCTCTTCTGAGAGATTAAAATGGCACATTTTTATCCTCTTTCTTGTGGCTATTAATAATATACATCATCACAGTTAGCAATGTGTCTGTCAGTGAAGCATTGCAGTGTGACTACAAATGAAGAATGCATTAGGGAGTGTCTGGGTAAGCTTGTATACACAACTAGAGTTAGTTACGCTCACTGCAAGTCAATGTGGGCACCTGTTTCTGATCACTGGAGTGAAAAGTTGCCATACCCTCACTCTATCCCTTCAATCAACTCCTCATTGAGGAAATCTAGAAAGGAAACTGGATTTGGAGTTCTGACAGGTATGTTGGGGTAATCCGGTCAGTGGGACAAACCTTCAGAGCCATTTATCAGACATTCCTTACCAGATTAGCAAGTGTCAACCAACAAGAGAGAAAGTCTCAGCTGTCAACAGCCTAAATAGAGAACAAGGGATTAGGCCCCCATTGGATCTATAGTTATTATTTTTTGTATTGAGAACATGTCCTAATGCATGTATCCATGCAATGTATGTATCCATGCCATGCAATGTATGTATCCATTTAACTTGTGTATAAATGTGTGTAAATACCCAAACCAACATGAAAAGTTTAAGGAGTAGCATGCTACGTAATCAGATTACATTTTTAGGTGTTTTAGTGATCCATTGCTTGTTGTATTTCCACCATAATATAAGAGGTTAATAAAGAAATATGTAATATTACTTTTCTATTATTTTACTTACTTTTACTTATAAATTACTGAGAAATACAATTGAAAATGACTCCCTTTAGCATGTAAGGAGGCATTCTTCTAACTATAAGTAACCTACGTACATTGTCAACTAACTCTCATTAGGGTAATAGTAGACTATTAGGTTAGGGTTAGTGTTAGTAGAATAAGTTGACATGTAGTTGCAAAGTTGCTTACAATCAGTAGAATGTCTGTTGAGGAGCATCACAATAAAGTGTTAGCAGATATTAGCCAGACAGTCTACTAATACTATAATGACTGCTAGTTGACATGCAAATGTACTTATAGTTAGTAGAGTGTCTTATTTCGGTATTAAAGAGTTACTGTTACTACTACTACTACTACTACTACTAATAATAATAATACGACAATTCTAGGCCAAAATGTAAGTAATCATAACACAGTGAATGTGGCAGTGGTCTTTTCCCCACAGGTGACAGGCGAAGATTGAGTAGATTTGTGTTTGTGATGGTGTGATGTCCTCTGAGACGTGTGAGAGCAGGAAATCAGGACGGCTGCTGTCTCTTTAAACGCCACTGCACAGACAGGATATGGCAGTGAATACAGGAAGTGAGGGCAGAGTCCTATCGCTCAAACAACACATACACACACTCATACTCAATCTCTCATCTTCTCTTTGGGGCTGTCTTTATTACACACACACATATACACTCCTGTTGGTGCTGTTATCTTCTTTTCGCAGGGTTTCCTATGGATTCACGCCCAGCCAAGGTCTCAAATCATCATCATCATGGGACACAGCGGTGCAGGATACACGCTACATGTCAACTCCCATTATAATTTTGGTCATTGACTATAGTTTAGCATACGTATACAAATACATTACTATTTTAGCCAGAAAAAAAATGGTTTATCATCCTCTATAAGTCTCTTTCACACCTCTGCTCTTTGAGATTCAGATTTCCATCAAATCACAACATGAACTAAAATCAAATTAAAGGGCTAATCCACCACTGGCAAAATGGGCTATTAATAAAACTTGGCTGTCTCTATTTAATTAAAAAAAGGGATTTCTTGTGCAGGTAACATGGAGAAAGACTATACATTGTATATATGTATTTATTAACTATCTCTCCAAAGAGTGGTTCCAGATTTCCCCTTACGACTGGTGACGTTCTTTAGCATAGATCCCATCCTGAGTGAGCCGCAAGAGTCCGCAATTTCTGTTCACTCGCTGTATCAGCTAGAGATTTACAATGTCTACGCCAAAAAAAACGTTACAAATGTTCTGTTGTTGGATGTACAAACGAACATTCAAGTCTCCATAGACTCCCGGCATCCGAGCCACTGAGGACACCGTGGTTGAATTTCATTTTTAAAGGAATGTGCTGAGGAATGTCGGTAAAGTGTTATATATTTGCGCAAATCATTTTTCTCCGGACTGCTTCACCAACAAAGGTTCAGTTCATCGCCGGATTTGGGAAAAAGTTGTTTCTGAGGATGGGTCAACAACAACGCTTTCTTGCTTAACTTCATATCCAGAACAAGGAAGTTCGGCACTTCATATTTTGTGAATGTTTCCAAATTTCCTTTCTGAATAAGCTTTCTAGAATGCTGTACGCCTAATGTGGCTAAAGTTACCATCGTCTCTAACTGTATTCACAGAGACCAGAGCTATGTCATCAATTTTATCCCAAAAATGATCACTGTCTGTGTAATTCATAAAGACACATTTATTATGCACTATATAGTCAGGTGACAGACTTTTTTTTTTTTTTACGATTTCTGTAAATATAAGAGAATTGTACTAATTGTCTCGGAACGGGTAGTGTAGGAGAAATTATATTTATTTACAAAAGAAAACATAACACAAAACAAAACCCACGAGGGGGAAAACATAACTAATAAATATAAAACAAAAACAGAACATGAAACTTACTGGAGGATCACAGGGAACAGAACACATTAGACAACGATCCGACAAAGACTGCAAACAAGAGGAGGCTTAAGAAGGGGACTAATCAAGAGGGGACAGGTGGAAGAACTCAAACAATAATCAGGTAACGAGGGGGAGGGATCAGACAACGACAAGAGCACATGGCCCAAAATAACAAAACACCCATGTGCAGCACAAGACAGGACCGGCATGTGACACTAATAGTGTAATGTTTATTTGCAAAGGTCAGCACATCGGAACAGAGCAGTTAGATTTGACTATGGATTATAATGACGGCACATGCTAGTCAATGAGTTGAATCAACTTAACTCCCCAGCAACTATATAAATGTATCCACTAACCATTCAGAAACGTCCAGGTGCAGTCTAAAAGTTGTAACGTCTCTCCGTCCGCCTCTGGTTCGATAAGGCTTCTGGTAATTTCTGACATTTTGGCTGAGTGAGATTCCCTGTTTTGTTGTTGCAGGAGTGGATCACTCTTCTGGAAGGAGGGCAGGGAGCAGCAGCTCATTTGCATTTAAAGGGACACACAAAAAACGTGTTTTGTTCAAACCCATATAGGGGCAAATTTGATAAGCTATAATAAATTATCTTGGGGTTATTTGAGCTAAAACCTTCACAGAAACATTCTGGGGACACGAGAGATTTAAATTACATAATATGTCCCCTATAATATACATGTAGGTTATTTCATATGTTGTCCTTGTCTTTTTTCCAAAAGAAAACAATTTTGCCAAAATTACTTGTACTATACATTTACATTTACCATAGCATGCCTCAATTTCAGAACATTTTACATTCACTGCTCCACCAGTCAGTCAATCTCCATCATCAGAAATGCTTAAAACTTTAAATGAGCATTTAAAACTCAACTATTAACACACTCATGTTATACTTCCTTCCAAATGCTTAACTAAATTACAAATGAATGATTTTATATATTTATTTTTAATATATTATAGATTGTATAGCTTCTAAACTGAAATCTACTCTCTACTATTTCACTGTTATGTTATCTCTCCATCTATGGTTATATAATCTGCATCAAGGTAAATTAAATTAGGTTTAAAGTGTCCACGGTGAAAATAGAAAGGGGTGTAGTGTCCTCAATGAGCTGGGGAAGTGAACTTCGGGTCGTGCAGAGGGCCGTTTGGTCCAGAGGCAAAGGGCCAGGCAGCCATTGTCTTGGTGGTCCTTCCTGCAACCCGAGGACACCTCGTGTATGGGTGAGACGGGTCTTTTCGAGGAGATGTTTATGGCTACAGTGATGACATACAACTACAATCGTATGCAGTATCTGCAGGTACTGTAAGTTCTATAAAGTACTGTTTAATATTGAACTTGTGCACCACAGAGTCACAACCCATCATGCTACACCCAGCGTTGCATTACTGTGCAATATCTTTATACTACCACATTGATTTAGAGTATAAAAGTTATTTGTACAGCATCAGAATGTAGCATACATAAGTACTGTATGTGCTGTATAGGTTTTTTTTTTGCAGACAATATTTCAGCTGGATGGTAGAGACGCCCTAATTCAATTTTGAATATCAATACATTTTTGATTAAGCTGGGTTTAACTGGGGCAGAAGAATTGGATAGTGTCCAAGTTGTGCAGTTGGCTCTATGAATTCTCAGATTATACACAGCTGTACCCCACTGACTCATATCTCTGCCTGACTTTCAGACATTGCAGCTGGATTAGTTATGTGTTATGTTGGTATGTTATGTTAGTTATTCGCAAAGTTATGTGGTTGGAACCATAGGCACCGATTTATGTTTCTGCCGATAGGTGCCCACACTCCATACACTGCAAATACGCTACCAACCAAATAAAACATATATTCTTGTTGTTGCCGCGAGTCACTCTCTCGCTGATATACCTGATGATTTTGGAGTTAATTACTTAAAAAGCACAAGCTTTTGTGCCAGGTTGTTATGTTGTAATGCTGAATATAACGGTACACTGTAAAACCTAACAATATATTTACTCAATTAAATTGGGTTCACTGCACTCAAATAACACTGAAAAACTTGAAGTGGCTTGAATGACTGAAACAGAACTCAAACTGAATGAGTTATAGAACATTTCAGATCCCAGAATGATAATTGAATAATAATTGTACTTGAGTGATCAATTAAGTGATAATTGATCATTAGTGATGAACACCTGCTGTTAACAAGCAGAATCACTGAAGGAAAGAGAAACACAAGAACTACAAGGTTTAAGGTCACCATGATGGAGATCAGCGCTTGCTTTAGTTGGGCTCTTGACCCTTGACTTTAGAGTACAAGTATTTCTTTGACTGCTGTAATTGAGTGTTTATCAAACATTTGTTATGGCACAAAATTCAAGGAAAAATATGATTGGGAATGGTGGTCAAGGTTTGATGATGACAATCATCAGTTAATGACTTGATTCACTGATCTCATTCAGAGTCTAGTCTCTGATTAAAAGGGTAATAAATTATTAATTTGATTTGAAACTGAAACTCTACAGTATAAGAACTAGCAATATTATGACTATCAGATAATATGAAGGATTTTACAGAAAATGTAATTCATTACCAAAACTAACACAGATATCATGAATCAGCATATGAATCTCAACAATGGTGATCATTAAAAGCCTATTCATACTGCAAAGCATGCTGGGTACTACCATAATACAAACCTTATCCATGGCTCCCAGCATGCATTGCAGCATGAATAGTTTTTTAATGGTCACCATTGTTGAGATTCATATGCTGATTCTTGATGTCTGTGTAAGTCAGCTTGATACCATAGAGGTTTGTAAAATCTGATTGTAACAACACTGGGCCTTACAGCAGAAAGATCACAGTTCTTATATAATGAATAATACAAGTTATATGTCACCAGCTTAAACAGAAATTATTTTCTAGAAAAGACCATAAAATCAAGACACCAAATGATAATTCATCTTTCTATAAATCATCATCAAAACACAATCACATGCTCACATTTTCTTTTGGCTTTGGTGCCATAACAAGTGTGTTTAATAAACACTCAGTTACAGCAGCCAGAGGAAAAACTGGTGTTATAAAGTCAAGGGTCAAGAGCCCAACTAAAGCAAACACTGACCACTATCATGGTGTCTTTAAATGAAACCCAATAAATCATCTTCATCTAAACCTCTTTTCATTCACAATAACACCTTCTGTAGATGCATGACTCAAATAACTCAATAACTCATAATTTAAATTGGTTAATAAGTGAAGCTGGTAATGCTGTTTGTGGAGTTGTTCAATCCTCCTCTGAGATCTTCAGAGATTTAAACACATTTTATCTTCAGTGATTTCATCTAATGTTGTGGCTGGAAGTCAGTTGTAGTTCTTGTGTTTCTCTTTCCTTCAGTGATCCTGCATGTTAACAGCAGGTGTTCATCACTAATGCTCAACAATCACTTCATTAATCACTTAATTAATCACTTAATTTCTTGACTGCAATATCTACTTTTAGTGAACTCAACTGAAATCATTTCAGAGTACTCATAACTATTGTTTTTTAAAAAACTTAAATGAATTGAGGTAATAAGTTTCCTCAAATGTAATGAGTTAGCTCAACTCATTGGATTGGACTTTGTGTGTAATACTGTGAGCTAGCAGTAACTGCAAGTGCTCTGAGTTCATTTAAAGTTTGTCATTTCACTGTTTTTACTCAATAAAGTGAAGTTTCAGCTATATACAGTATTAAATGCAGTGTAAAGTTTAATTGTGTATTAAAAAATATTATTGTTTTAGTAAACTCACATAAAATAAGTTCAGAGTACTCATAACTATTGTTTTTTATAAACTTAGGTAATCTGTTTCCTCAAATGAAATGAGTTAGCTTAACTTGTTGGGTTTTACAGTGTACAATTGTCTATTACGACCCAGCAGGATCCAATGTGAGATCCACCAATCAGAGGTTTCCGATTTTTTGATTGGTTAAAATGAATGGAGAATATCTCGTTTTTCTGCATGTGCTTGACTATGGTGCCCATAGTTCGAACTACAGCTGTAGTTAGTAGTTAGAGCCTGTAGTTAACCTATTGTCAAAAGTATAGTTTCTTGTTAGTATGACATGTGGATCAATATCAAAGAACTAGTGGTGCTAAAAAAAATAAAAAAAAAATCAACATAAATAACAGAGAACACTGGCTTATAAACACAGAGAAAACAGAACAGGTGTGACTAACCATGGAAACAAATTAGTAGAACAAACATTGAAAAAAAGAATGAGAACAAAACCAAAACCGAACACAATGAACCAAACACACCCCTGATATTAGTCCCCCATCCCGAAAGGTGCGTCCTCGCTCCGCAGATAATAGTTCAACAGAACGGAGAGGGTTCCAGTGGAGGACATGGAGCTGGAGAGGGACAAAAGAGGAGTAACGTGCTCAGTGGCTGGAGGCAGAGCCAAGGGATCTCCTTGCCAAGGCAGAGTTGGAGATTGGAAGACCTGGGACAGATTTACGCAGCAGAGTGGAGTGAGATGACAGGGTGAGGGACAAGGGAATAAAAGTTAAGCTTAATCCAACCACACAAACTACAGCTAACTAGCACTCATGTTCTGCACCTATGGAAAAAAAGATCAAAGTGTATATCACTTTGCAAAGTGCATTTGTATGTGAACACCTCTTGTCTTAAGTGACATTCTCACAACATTCGGCTTTCTGTTGTTCATGCAAATAAACTATAGTAATAGACAATAATGTGATCTCTTATCAGATAAGTAGCAGACATTATTACTCCACCCACTTGCATGACATCATTAACAACAGTTCTATTGTTGAACCAACATGGTTCGAATTACAAATGTGCAACAAAGTTACTCTGTGCAGTCATGATTGGCTAGTTAATACATATTACTACATTATGGGTAGTTATGCAGTGACCAGCAGAAATGCCTTCATATGATATTGTAATTATCACAAAGGCAAGTTTAGACTGAAACATGAACAGTGAAAACCCTCTCAAGTCATATTTACGACTGGGAAACTGAGCTAATTTTAACTGAGTTTCCGAGTTGGGTGCACTGTAAAACCCAACAAGTTAAGCTAACTCATTTCATTTGAGGAAACAGATTACCTCACTTCATTTAAGTTTATAAAAAACAATAGTTATGAGTACTCTGAACTTATTTTATTTGAGTTTACTAAAACAATAATATTTCTTAATACACAATTAAACTTTACACGGCATTTAATACTGTATACAGCTGAAACTTCACTTTATTGAGTAAAAACAGTGAAATGACAAACTTTAAATGAACTCAGAGCACTTGCAGTTACTGCTAGCTCACAATATCACACACAAAGTCCAATCCAATCAGTTAAGCTAACTCATTACATTTGAGGAAACTTATTACCTCAATTCATTTAAGTTTATAACAAACAATAGTTATGAGTACTCTGAAATTATTTCAGTTGAGTTCACTAAAAGTAGATATTGCAGTCAAGAAATTAAGTGATTAATTAAGTGATTAATGAAGTGATTGTTGAGCATTAGTGACGAACACCTGCTGTTAACAAGCAGGTCACTGAAGGAAAGAGAAACACAAGAACTACAACTGACTTCAGACACAACATTAGATGAAATCACTGAAGATAAAATATGTTTACATCTCTGAAGATCTCAGAGGAGGATTAAACAACTCCACAAACAGCATTACCAGCTTCACTTATTAACCAGTTTGAGTTATGAGTTATGAGTTATTTGAGTCATGCATCTACAGAAGGTGTTATTGTGAATGAACAGAGGTTTAGATGAAGATGATTTATTGGGTTTCATTTAAAGACACCATGATAGTGGTCAGTGTTTGCTTTAGTTGGGCTCTTGACCCTTGACTTTATAACACCAGTTTTTCCTCTGGCTGCTGTAACTGAGTGTTTATATAACACACTTTTTATGGCACAAAAGCCAAAAGAAAATGTGAGCATGTGGTTGTGTTTTGATGATGATTTATGGAAAGATGAATTATCATTTGGTGTCTTGATTTTCTGGTCTTTTCTAGAGAATAATCTCTGATTAAACAGGTGATATATAACTTGTATTATTCATTATAAAAGATCTTTGATTCTGCTGTAAGGCCCATTGTTGTTACAATCAGATTTTAAAAACCTCTATGGTATCAAGCTGACTTACACAGACATCAAGAATCAGCATATGAATCTCAACAATGGTGACCATTAAAAAATTATTCATGCTGCAATGCATGCTGGGAGCCATGGATAAGGTTTGTATTATGGTAGTACCCAGCATGCTTTGCAGTATGAATAGTTTTTTAACGATCACCATTGTTGAGATTCATATGCTGATTCATGATATCTGTGTTAGTTTTGGTAATGAATTACATTTTCTGTAAAATCCGTCATATTATCTGATACTCATAACATTGCTAGTTCTTATACTGTAGAGTTTCAGTTTCAAATCAAACTAATAATTTGTTACCCTTTTAATTAGAGACTAGACTCTGAATGAGATCAGTGAATCAAGTCATTAACTGATGATCGTCATCATCAAACCTTGACCACCATTCCCAATCATACTTTTCCTTGAATTTTGTGCCATAACAAATGTTTGATAAACACTCAAATACAGCAGTCAAAGAAAAACTTGTACTCTAAAGTCAAGGGTCAAGAGCCCAACTAAAGCAAGCGCTGATCTCCATCATGGTGACCTTAAACCTTGTAGTTCTTGTGTTTCTCTTTCCTTCAGTGATTCTGCTTGTTAACAGCAGGTGTTCATAATGATCAATCATCACTTAATTGATCACTTAACTACAATTATTATTCAATTATCATTCTGGGATCTGAAATGTTCTATAACTCATTCAGTTTGAGTTCTGTTTCAGTCATTCAAGCCACTTCAAGTTTTTCAGTATTATTTGAGTGCAGTGAACTCAATTTAATTGAGTAAATATATTGTTAGGTTTTACAGTGAACGTCGGAATCGTCAAGGAGCTCTAGTGAAGGTAATGTTTATATGGTTGTCAACCAATGGGACACTACAAGTTATACAAAATCTGTTATATTTATTAAATATATTCTATACATGTAGGCGTTAATTAGGCAAATGAACCTGGTGTCAGCCATGATTCCTATTCTTTCCAATGACAAAGCACACAAATGTGACAATTTCAACAACTTCAGAAGTAGTAGGAAATTCCCAATAGCACATGAAGGCAGCATAAGCCTCTACAGGAAGAATGAGATAGATAAAGCCAGAGAAAGCTAGACCTTTTACAGCTGTGCTGGTGTTTAAGGTCATGGCACAATAAGCCCCCCTCATTTATCAGTTCATGTTCATGACCCCTTTGTTAAGGACTTTGTGTGTCCTCAGTTTCTCTGGGGACGGGGGGAATGGTTTGACTCATATTCCTGCAGTGGAAGCCATTTCACGGCCTGATCCCCACTACAAAGCCACTGCCACTGCATCTCCAGCCAAGAATAAGCCTGTTATTACCATATAAAAGTCTAATGTAATTGATCCCACATTCAGTTCCGCTGTGTCTCAGTGAATATGGTAGCAGATATCAGGGTACGATAGCAGTTATGCATTTATTTTTATTATTCATTCATGTGGCACAGTGTTAGTGGAGAGCCTTGCAAAGACAAGTTATTTTGTGTTGAAATGGATGGACCTTTTAGAGCAAAAAGTGTTTTCACTGCTGTGTTCTCAATGAAGAAGACTTTTTGAGTTCAGAAAGTTACAGTACATTTTCATAGTACAATATACATATTTGCTTTGTTTCAGAAACATAGATAGCGTAGTTGACCACTTATTAAGTGTCTTATAAAACTATATTTATATGGTAATTAAATTGATAGATCAGTTTATTGTTAGTAATTGAAGAATTTAAGTCCCCCTGTAGTAATAATTGTATCCCTTAAAACTCATCTTTGATCACCAAAATTACATAAAAGCTTTTTCCTTGGAAGAAAAAGTTTTCATGCCTTAAACAAGCTTGAATGTAACTCTAAACCCTTCCCTGATTAATACGCGGTTCTATGAATATGCAAATGAGCCCCGCCTCCACTCACTCACTCAGCTCAGAGATCCACTGGTTGACGATCACACGTTGATCTGATTGGTTACAAGGTAATTTGTGACATCAGAAACACCAGCGATTTGTTTGAGACTTTTTGTCTTTGGTTCACTGCTTCAGACCCTTCTCAGTTGTAACTGATAATAGGGGTGTTACCAATGGACTGTCACAGTCATCGTCTGCACCAGTCTGTCTTCATCTGCACTACACTTCCCAGAATCCTCCTTGTCTCCTCACCTGAACTCAACGGACATCGCTCAAATGGCTCGGGCGCAATTGGATAGACCTAAAACCAATCAGAGCGATGAAGGAGATGACGCTTCAACGTCGCTGCGCTATCGCCATCGTATAAAGCCTGCCTCAACGTTTGAGATTGGTACCTCGATTTGGAAAAATTGGAAAAGGGCTTGAATGGGCTCTTGCCCAGACGGACTTGCAGAGCAAATCTCAAGTTTGTCGGAAGTTTGTCAGGGTTTTCCCAGGCTCGTTCACTGCTGTTTTAAGGAGAAAATACTCGGCAATGGTGTTGACTTATGAATTTACACATGGTTTGTCTTAGAGCATATTAAAAACACCACATAGACATGTAAACAACATTAAAAGCTTGATTTTCATCACAGGGGAACTTTAAACAAGAAATCTGTTGTTGTCTCTAAATGTTTGCATTTAGTGAATTATCAGATTTAAAATGACGAAACAAAGTATTACTTAAGACAATTTTTAAGACAATCAGCATCAGCTCAGCAACACATTTCAATAAAATGTGTAAAAACATCAATAAAAACATAATTTCAATGAAATTGTAAAGAATGAATTACTTGCAAATCAATGGACTTATTGAAATGGGTATGTTTTAATAAGCAACAAAGATAACTGTTAATATTATGTTCATACTTTTTTTCACTATCATCATCATTGCCATTTGTTTAATAATACAACATTAAATATTGTTAGTGGATAACTCGGACTTGTCACGCACTGGGATGAATTTGTACTCGGACTTGACACGGACTCGGACATTTTAGACTCGGAAAAATGACTCGAGTCCAGTCGAGTCCGGGCACTGGAGGACACAATAATATTATTCAAAAACAAAACAAAACTACTTGTGTTGTTTCCATGTTGAGCATTAAAGCCAATCAAAGACATGTATGTTATGCGCATGAACACAGTGGCAAATCAGAGGCGTTTTAGTCAACATGCGGAGAATTCGCTCAAAATGTATGTTCAGAATCAGCACAAGCTTTATCCTTTTGCAATAAAAAACAACAAAGTCTAGACGCGAAATAAATGAGAGATTCAATGTGCAGTGCGGACAACTTCAGTGTTTATGACGAGAGATTTAGGGAGAGTGCAGAATGCAGTAAGTAAGTGATGGCTTAAGAGAGCGCTATTGACAATCTAAATAATAGTTTTGTTTTTCGTGATTCTAGAGAACCAGTGGTTACGTTCACACAGTAAATTATAAAGAGTCATAAATGCATTTAAATGTGGGAGTGAATCCGCTAAATTTTAGTCCTGTGAGTAATGAAACGATGATTGATATAGTAACCATAGCAACATGAGAAGGCGATAACCATAGCAACATTTTGGTGTCTAATAATTTAATGATTTTTGTTACATTTACACTTTAGTCATAAGTTTACATACACCTTTCAGAATCTCCAAAATGTAATTTTTATTTATCTATTAATAAGAAGGATTATAAAAACATTGTTTCTATTTAGTACTGCACTGAAAAGCTTTTTCACATAACATGTTTACATAATTTGCCTAGTCCACAAGACAAAATACAAGACAAATTACTTGATTTTAATTTTGTGTCATTACCTGAATGATCCACAACTGTTTTTTTTTTTTTGTAATGGTTGCTCATGAGGAAAAATCCTCCAGCTCCTGCACATTCTTTGCTCTTCCAGCATCTTCTGCATATTTGACTCCTTCTAGCAATGACTATGATTGTGAGATCCATCTTTTCGCACTGGTGACAACTGAGGGACTCATACACAACTATTACAAACCCTGCAAACATTTAGTGATGCTCAAGAAGGAAGCATCCGTTAAGAGCCAGGAGGTGTAAACTTTTGAACTGGATGTAAATTGGTGTAAATTGTTCTTATTTTGTTTAAAAATTAATTCATTAATTTATTCCTGCCCTTCAGATGCTAAAAAAAGATATTAGCTTGTTAAAAAAAAATAAGAAAAATGTAAACATTCCCATCATCTTGCTCAAAAGTTTACCCTGGCTCTTAATGCATCGTGTTGCATTCTTGAGCATTACCTTGCAGATTCTGAAAGATGTACAATAGGAAAACGTATCACTGTGACTATACATTGCAATCATTTTGTAAGGTTTAAAATATTAATTTAAGAGCTCAGTGTTAAGACCTTTCGCTGGAATTTGATTGACAGGCGATCTGACCAATCATAATGCAGATATCTGCCATTTTTGTCCGACCAACACACCAAACCAGTTAGTAGATTAAAGTAAGTGGACTTGAACTTGAAAAATGGTGTGTATTGATTTCTTTTTGCAGTTCTGATTTTCATTCATGTTTAATTTGTGCTATAACTAGCAGAGATTATCAGTTCTTGTGCTGCTTGAACTGATGCCTACACATTAAAGCACCACAAAACAGTATTTATTTTTTGAATTTCATAATAATTATAAAATTTGAAAGATGAGACTTGTCAAAAAGATGAGATTGTCAGTGTCCTCTTTGCTCCGCAATATATTTTTCACTGTGTGAAAACATGTGGAGTGAGAGCGGAATGGCTCTTTGGACTCGGACTCGATTTTTAAGGACTTGGACTCGACAAAGATGGACTCGGACCCAACACTATAATAGAGTGTAATTATTCATCATGAGTATCTGCTCTTTCGGAGTGAACATTTAACAACATTACCAAATGAAAAATAAATAAAAACCTAAGCTGAATTCTCAACCTATCCATCTCTAGACAAACATTGGGGATATAGAATAAATCACTTTTGTGGACACAACTGATTAAAGGTAGGTTGTTTGTTCAACTATGGGCATTTTTTGGCCCTGTGGACTTTTAAAAAAATAACTTTTAACTCTCACTAGTTAATTTAATGTACCTTCTAAAATTTTCATACATGCATCACATGAGAATTCTGTAATTTCGTCTGTGAGTTACTAACATTTTCACCACAGCTTTATATCTGACATATCTCAAATAATGTGTTGTTTAATAGCATTATGTGGTGGAAATGACAGTGACTGAAATAATGCGCTGCAGTGATGACGTGTTTTTCTAGGCCAACAACAGGTAAGTGAAACATGTGGGGCAACACACACGAATCACAGTCCTTTCTAAAAAAACAAGGAGAAAACACAAGAAAATGAGAATACAGCAACTATGTACACATTAACATAAATAACAGAGAATACTGAACTTAGAAAACCAAGGGCTTTTAAACACAGGGAGTAATCTAGGAAAAACAGAACACGTGTGGAACTAATGATTAACCATGGAAACAAATTAGCAGAACCAACTCATGCAAAGCAAAACGGGGAACAGAATGAAAGCAAAAACAAAACAGAAAACAATGAACCAAACATACTCCTGATATTAGTCCCCCTCCTGGAAGGCGTATCCTCGCACCGCAGATAATAGTTCAACCGAAGGGAGGGGGTTCCGGAGGAGAACATGGAACTGAAGAGGGACAAAACCAAGGAGGGGCTGGCAGAGAGAAACATCACGGTGGAGATTTTGGAGGGAGGAGTAAGGTAGGCAATGACGGAGAGTGGATACAGGTGACCCAGAGTACCCAACCAATGGTGAGAGGAGCCAGGGTGGACTCAGCGGTCCAACCATCAGCGTTGGAGCCAGGAAAGTTGGAGACCTAGGTAGTGCTGAGGAGACACAAGGGGCTTTTGCACCGAGTAGTTATAGGAACTACCCACCAGGATGGTTCTCCGAGAACTATATGTTCCCCTAGGGACATTTTCCTGGTTGCATGTGCACCGCTAGTAGGAACTCTCAAGTGGCGTAATCCACACTTGTTGTTGTGACTTTTATTTTGACTGCGTTGAGAACACCAGAGCCTGAGCACACAGTGCTCACATTCTTTGTGTTCATTAGTATACGATCTGTTTAACAGTCCTGTCCAATACGTTATTAGAAATAACGGTTATTCAAAGAAATTAGACAGGAAATGTAAAAGTAGAGGTCCATTGAGAGGTCCATCTGTCACTGTTTCCATGTTCATAGAGTTACTTTCTGGAGTAAATATAGGCTATAATCTGATTACACAGCTGTTTTTAAAAACAGTGGGTGCTGATGTTTCACATGCGTTTGGCCAATCAGTGTACAATTACGCAACTGACAGTGCTGGTTTAGACCGTACTCTGAAGTAGGAGCTAATTTAGTTCCCCCAAAAGGCCTTCCTAGGACTAAAATAGTTCCCAGTTACTGTGGTGTGAACATGCCAAAAAACAGGTTCTTCCGCCAATAGTCTTAGGAACTATGAAAAGGTTCCTCCGGTGCAAAAGCCCCTATAGAGACTGGCGGACACTGTCAGTCGTGGAGGCCAAGGCGAGGCTGTGGTGACGAGCTGCCGAGGTGGAGCCAGGGTGCCGGAGGACTGAGGGAGAGCCGGTGGGACTGAGGACCAAGACAGAGCCTGAAGGAGCCATGAGGGTGACGGACCCCGGTGGAGCCGAGGGAGAGAGGGGCAATGCTGAAGCTGACTGGTCAATGGACCAGGAGGCAAAGCCAGGGGATCCTTGCCAAGGCATAGCTGGAGACAGGAAGACCCAAGGCAGATCCACACAGCAGAGTGGAGTCAACAGTGGGGGAGCCGAGGGACTGAAGCGAGCCAGTAAAGGCGGGGCCAAATGACTGGCTGTCTTTGGTAGAGCAAGTGGGAGAGGGAGGCTGGGCAGGACCAGCGAAGACACAGGAGACATTGAGCTGGGCAGGACCAGGAGCGATGGGAGAGTTAGTGGAACATACTCTTCCAAATCCTTCAAACAATAATGCAGAGGCCAGACACAGCTCACCCTCATCGGCGGGAGTATGTGCGGGGCTCCATCCCCTCCAGGATGGCTTTAAGTTTTGCTCGGATTCAAGCTCCACGGTGGACACAGGCTCGGGGTCTGCGCTGGGCTCCGGCAGTATGTCCGCGTTGTGCAGTGTGGACGACTCTGGGGCTGGAGTGGGGCTGGCAGGGTTTTCTTCAGCTAGGCACACTGTGAAGAGCGATCCCCAATTCATCAGCACCCACTCCACATAGGTGGTGAAATTTCCCAGAGGAACGTCCACAGGCAGGCGTGCCTTGGACTGCTTATTAAGGCTGGTGTAAAAAAAGATGCAGAGCGAGCCAGGGTCAATTCGTGCCAGATCAATTCGCTTGTGTGGTCCTCAAGGTTTTGCTCTTTCTGCACCAGACAGAGCAACTGGACGGCAGGAAAGTCCATTATTAAACGCCATAATAATCCACTCTTGGTTCTCCATTCCGTAACATGCAGTACAACACACTTAAATCAAAATATTTTCTTAAGTTCTTTAACGAGGAGAAAACACAGGAGAATGAGAATACAGCAGCTACACATTAACATGAAAAACAGAGTACACTGAAATGAGAAAATCAAGGGCTTATAAACACAGTTCTACCAGAAAGACTCGGGAGATATAATGATGTAACAAAAGCATATATTTATTAACAGACCGACAAGCAAGTATTTATAAAGTTCTTTGGCGTAGGCCCCGTCCGTAGCGCAATCCGAGGGTAGCGGAATCTGCATTTCACCAAACAATGAACCAAACATACTCTTGGATTATTGTATTAAATTAACTCAGTGACCAACAAAAGTTTGTGATTCTTTTTGACACATTTTTGTTCATCATAATAATCTTCACAAATTAACTCAACTTTTGTGAATTTTGAAGTCTAAATACAAACGTCGGATGTGAAAAGCTAAACATAGGCTATGAGCAAACTACACCACAGTTGCATGCCTTCAAGATCACTCACCACCATTAAGCTTCAGTCAACTCTTTCAGTCTTTATTTAAAAATATATTTAAATATCTTGAGCTTGTGTTCACCACAGACCTTATTTCCGGCATTTAAACAAAAATAATTGACTTCAGAACATGATAAATATTACATTTTGGATTAAACTTGGTAGACTAAATAAAGTTGCCTTGCTAAGACTAATTTCATAAATAGCATTAATGAAATTATCAAAAATGAAATTTTTAGTCATTATCACCAACTCATGCACTCTTAAAATGGTTTCAAAAGGGGTTTAACAGCATGATGACGTAAAAGAACCTTTTAAAAATTCCACTGAGTCCAAAAATACAATTCCAAAGACATTCAAAACAGTTCCATATGAGGAGATATAACCTGATATAACGTCACTGGACAATCTTCCTGTGGAGAAGTGGCTGGTACTTTACATGCTAACTGTATCAGGATTCTCTGATCTCATAAGAGGATATTTTTAGGTTGAGATTTTTAGGCTGAAATAAAGGAATAATTAATCATTATTTACTTACCCTTGTGATATTTCATTGCATCTTTCTTTCTTCTGTGGAAGTACAGCAGGATGTCTGATCTGCTCTTATCCACACGATAAGAGTGAACGAAGAACAGGGACTGTCAAGTTCCAAAAAGCACCATACAAGTCTCACAACTGTAGACTATTTTCCAAGGCTCCTGCAATATCATAGATGTATGCGAGAAGCAGAATGAAACTGAAGCTGGACAAACATGGTCATAATTCACTTTTATTGTTAGGAAAAGAGCAGTTTGGGATATTTTGTTAATAAAACCAAAAGGCATATTGGTGAGTAAATGATCATGAATTATTGAAGTTACACTTCACGTAACATCATAATGTGCACTTTTTCAGGTCTCACCTCTCCTAACCAGTTCTGGAAAAACATTCATCTGCCTATTAGCAGTAAAACGCTACTGGATACTGGAGAAACACGGATAGCCACGGATGCATAGTGTGTTGCTATCCCATCGTTTGCTATGGAAAGCTGCAATTTTTCATAAAATGGAACCCATTTGTAAAAAAAAAAAAAAAAAGAATTGAATTGAAGGATGTGCATGAAGGTATGTATACATTAATTTAATATAATTCATATATTTATATATATTTATTCATATAATTCATTAATTTACTCATTTATACATTTTAAATATATATAATAGTTTATATTTGGTTTATTATAATTCAAACACTATTTAATCATCATTGTATTTATTAAATGATAGTTTAATTTTGACAGTTGTCAGTGTTTGTGGGAGAAAACACAAACATCACTTTTCATCACCAGATTTACAGATTTTTGTCAATCATAAAACTCCTAATTATGTTACCCACTCTAAAATATGTTGCACTGATGTGACTACAGTACCCGCAACACCGGATGAATAGTTTCAGCTTGTTGAAAGTCTGTGCTTTCAACAAGGTCTGGGATTCATTTGAGTTAAACAAACTGCAAATTGTCCATAACGTGCTGTGAGAATTGCCTTGATTCACTTCATTAAAATGGACGGAAATCCATCCACTAATTGATTGCTGCATATTCAGTAACAAAGCTGCTGATTGGTTTACTTGTGCTCTGATTGCTATTTATGTTCGGCTTTGATGCATTTCCTGCCAAGCTTTCTGGAGTCAGGTTTCACTGTGAGTTACTGCAGACAACGTTACTGGAGCTCCAGTAGCCAACAGTAAAAAAATCACGGTCACTTTGTATAAAGTAGAATTATGGCAATTTCTGTGGGACACAAAATAAGATCAACATTGCATTGGGGCCCATTGACTTTGTGTGAAAAAACAAACTAAAAAACTTGAGACAAGTCACAAAACAAGATGGAAGTACGTAGGCTAAATAATTACAGAATTATGTCAAACTATCCCTTTAACATGTATTTTTTGTTATACCTTTATCACTTTTACCAAATCAATCTAATTGCTTCTTTAATTTTATTTTCGTCCCAACATTTGTTTTCAATTTAGCCTAACGGCCTGTTGTCAAAGCAATGAGTTTTTGTCCAGTTTGACTTGCTTAGCTTCTTCACTGTCTGTCTTTTTAAATCTCTTTTTAAAAGTCTTTCATTGCTTACATTGTTACACGTAAAGGGCTTCATTTATTACAATCACAATGAATTTCCGTGTAAATCGTTTGCATGTGCATCATGTTAAAAACACAAACAAACAAAACATAGCCTATGGGGAAAAAGGTGGGGTAAATATACCGCAAATTTGTTGTCAGTAATGGTAGTAAAATGAATATGTAAAATACAAAAAGGAACATAATACTGAGTTTGATCGCATTACAGATTGTACACAGATAAGATGATGAGTGTGTGGACGTCAGGCCTGTAATGCTGCTGTCTGCGGTTAGATGGCAGCATTCAGCCGTTCTCACGCTTCACACCAACACACACACACACACACACACACACTACTGAGAGAGCCAGGCTTTGCTGCTGCGCATTTCATTGTCTTTATTCATTAGATTGTGAGGTAAAAGTCATTTAGAAAGTGACGAGAAATAACCCAGAGAAAGGAAAGCGTGTATTAATGGAGCTGAAAACAGGCGTGTGTGTTTCAGAGCCGCACGGAAGGGGAGGAGAGACACAGGTGAGGTGATGCACTTATCGACAATCCTCACATGGGACTGTTTCTTGAGCTATGGGCATTTTTGGCCTGTGAACAGAGCATTATGTTATTTCTTCTGAACATTTCCAACTCAGGCTCATTTCTGTGACGTGTTGAATTATGTGGTGTGTTTAATAGCGTTCTGATACGGAGATGACAACATATGTTTGTATTAAACATGGCATACAATTGCCCCGCTTAAGCTAATTTCATAGCCAGTGCATACAATACTATCAAATAACATTTAATACTTTAACATAATTTGACAAAATTACTGGGAATTGAGAATGATGCTTATTAAGTTTATTTCGTTTTTTCTTTTGTGTGTCATTTTAGTTCTTAAGTGACGCTGCAGTTTCTCTGCTAAACAAGGACACTGACTTTTAAAATAGTATGTATTTTTTTTAAAATAGTATGTATTTTTTTAAAATAGTTTAAATGCAACATGGTTTTTGGGGAGGAAATAACAGCATAGTTTGTGCTTACACTGTTTGTTTAGATCGTCATACATTATTTGAAAATATGTAATAATTCAATAATTTTTGTGACAAGATAAAACAATTAAAAAATCAATACATAAAATACACCTGAAAAATAAATACAAAATAATGCAACAGCATGGAAAAGTTGAAATCTTTTCTATTTGAATTCACATAAAACTCCTGTGCCTGAAGTTAACAATTTTGAGAACACAAATTTGTATTGTTACTATTCATATTTACAAAGTCATACATTTGCATGGTTGTTTTACATAAAATGGTCCATGCTGAATTAAATTTCATTGTAAATCATTTATAAATACACTATTATGTAAAACGTATGCCAAAGCACCAATACAAAAACATAGCCTATGAAAAAAAAACAATGCGTACAAGAAAATGATACTAAACATTGAAAATGTGTTGTTTTATTGCTCTTATTTGTATAAAAGCATCTGCTAAATGATTAAATGTAATGTAATAACTGTTAAAATAATAATATATAAATACTAAAAAGTGTAATAAAAACTTAAGATAACTCTGTTTTAGCATTATGAATACTCTTATAATTACAGACACACACAGACAATGATTGGTTCCTGAGGAATACAGTTTATGGTGACTGTCCTTCCTCAGTAACACTTGCGTTTGATTGTTTCTGGTCATCTCGATTTCTCTCTCTGGGAATGTTTAGTCAGGGTTTCTCCCCTGCATCAGCAGTTCAGTGTTGAGGAGTGATTTAAAGGGGCACAGGGCTGCCCGACGGGCCGGCAGTGGAAATAAACACATCCCTCTCCCCGTCCCACTTTTAATTATCCCGAGGTTTGGGCTGACGACTCCTCCTGACAGCACTAGCGCGGTAACTAGCTATCACACTAAATATTGTGCGTGTCGCGCAGCCGAGACTGACAGCGTCGGCAAGAGACGAGACGCTGAAAGAAAGATGAGGGAAATGAGAACGAGTGGCGCTGGATTCATCTACGCGTGAAGGTTTACAAGGCTGGTGGTGTTTGTAGTCGCGTGAGGTGGGGGGGCTTCTTGCTTGATTGCGTGTTCACAATTTTAATGAAAGCCGTGAGGGATGTTGACTTGGCACCGCTCTCAGAATGCATTGTGGGAGGGAGATGTACGTCGGGCTGTTTGTCGGGTCATGACTTCACTGAGAAACACATCTGCCCACCTGCACTCTGCCGATATTCAGATGAAGATTTAACAGTGTCATTTGAATATGAACGGGTTTCAGGTGCTTTTTGTTTTCCATCTAAACACGTAATAACATTTTCGCTCAATATCCTTAAAATATGGTGAATTTCGGTTGACTGGGACACTTTTTGCCATCGATATTACTTGGAAAAAGTCATCAACCTGAATTTCCCCCCATCTCCTTTTCTTTTTTTGTGGAATAATGTTAATTTTATTTGAATGAATTTCACAATTTCATCTTTTCCTCCTTTTGATCGCCTTAACCTGACAAACTGTCAACGTATGATCCATGAAGACACTGGTTAGCATCAAAGTTTGTGTATTGTTAAATTAATTAACACTATTTAATGTATGAACTAACAACGAGCAATACATTTGTTACAGTATTTATTAATGTTAGTTAATAAAAAAGACAGCTGTTCATTGTTTGTTCATGTTAGTTCACTGTGCATTAACTAATGTGAACAAATAATGTAATAACGTATTAGTAAATGTTGAAACTAATATTAACTAAGATTAATAAATGCTGTTAAGTATTGTTCATGTTTGCTCAGGTTGTGAACTGATGTTAACGGATGATCCTTATTGTAAAGTGTTACCGTTAAACTCTCGTCTAAACATCACCGAAACATTCATTTCATAATTCGCAGCCACACGCCACTAAAATAACTCCTGAAGGAGGCGTTTGAAATATCAACCTGCTGTAGCGGGTGTAAGACAGGTGAGAAAAGTGTGTTTCTGTAAACAGACGTGTGTTTGGGTGTGTGTGTGGAGAGCAGACCTGCTGGAGTCATACTTACAGGAAGAAAAGAGTTAGTAGCACACACACTCGCTACAGTCGGTGTTTTGCTCTGGTTTTGTGTTTGCTTTCTAATTGCTGGTTGCCGTTGGAGCTTGTGCACCTGATGATAGATATTGCCAAGCATTCTGGGATTGATCCAGGTCAATGTGAGAGAGAGAGAGAGAGAGAGAGAGAGAGAGAGAGAGAGAGAGAGAGAGAGATTGGTATTCTCTTGGCATAAATAAAGGCCTAATTGTGTCTAGGTTTTACGCAACTATAACAGATTCATAACAGGTATATAATGCAGTCAAAAGTACAGTTTTCAGGAGGAATTACTGGATCAGCCATCATTGCATCATTGATATATTCAGTCCAAATCGAATTAGAACTCATTCAGACCCACTCTTCATATTCGAGGACTGTGAAAGCTCGTGTTCAACGGGTCCATCTATATGCTTTACAGTGTCAATCACTACAAACTAATTAAACATTCAACAGTGTATAATAATTAGTCCCTCGAAAAGTAGGTTACACTTTATTTTAATGTGTTACAGTGTTATTATAAATTTAAGTACTAAGTAATAATAATTAACTACAGGTTCATACTATAGGATTAGGTTTTGATTATGGTTAGTGTCATGTAATTATGCATAATTGACAGTTGTTACATGTGACATATGTAACAAGCACACTGTAAAATAAAGTGTTAGCAGATTAGGATGGGGGTTGGTTTATAGTTGCATGTAATAATGCATCATTTTTAATTATTACTACAGGAACTACATGTAACAATGACACTGTGAAATAAAGTGCAACCAAAACGTATTGAAGTGCTTATTTCTAAATTCCACATCAATCTCGACCAGTTGAACAATACAAGGATAGACGTGACAGGGCTCTTTTAATTCTTTCAAATAAATAATATAAAATTGCATTCATTATTCTTGAATTGACCATATTAAATGTGTCTGTGAAACCAGGCCATTATCTTCTATTTTATTTACTTCTAGTGTCCTTGTTTGATATGTGATAGGTAAAAAAAAGACTCACATAAAATACATAAGATAAGTTTTTGAATTTGAAGTACAAACAATGTGAATCGGTATGCTTTATTATCAGGTGATGTATTTAGTGCATGATCATCTGTAAGTATTAAGTATTATTGCATAATTATTATTAAATAACACTGAACTTATGCATCTATGCTATTACATCCACTACTGTTGTGCCTGGGTAATACACGTGTAGTGTTGCTGTCACTAGTGTGTGTGTGTGTGTGTGTGTGGGCATTTGTCATCCCTCAAACCCTTCTTTCTCTTCTTCTTCCTCCCTGACCGGAGAGAGATTTCATTATGGAGAGCAGTGAAGCGCTGCTTGTTCTTTAAACTGTTGTACCGCCAGGCTAATATCGAGATGAGACGGGAGGAGTTTGTGATGAATTACTGTGTGGACAGACTTATTTAAAGAATGCTGCACTTAATTGATTGATCCCATAAGTTTGGCATTTGGAGCGGAAAGTGTGTGTGTGTGTGTGTGTGTGTGTGTGTGTGTGTGTGTGTGTTTAACCATTTACTAAATTTACCCTGGAAGTTCTTCTGGGAGGTCGGCATATTAAAACATATTTTGTTCTACAAGTTATTTGCTAATAAAGATAATAGAGTTTTGAATGTAAAAAGTACGTTTTTAGTTTATTTATTTTTTTCCAATTTACTGTAAATAGAAACCTGTTATATGCATATCATTTTAATGCAGTTTAAATCTGAATATAATAGACTGTATTTTTCATTCCATACAAAAAAATGGTTGACTTTAAAAAGATTTAACGTTTACTGAACAGAAATAAACATGTACTATATATTTAATCTCGAGATCATTTCGAAAACAAATGGAGCTTTTGTCCATGTTCGTTTAATTAGCTTGAAAGACAGTTGATGTATTTTGATTTGAACGTGTAAAATAAGCAAGACGTGTGCTAATGTAACTCTTTCAACATCATTTATAAATGGGGAAAAAACATCTCACATGGGAAAAGCATTTTATAATTTTCTATATATGTTGAAGTAACACGGATGCACTTAAATGGGTTTATTTTGATATTGGAAATACTAGTTTTCCTCTGTCAAAATCACAGACGTTCCAAACGATTCCTGATTAAACGAGAGCTGATGCAGATCTCTTTGATTTCATTCTTTTATTATATTCTATATGATTGTATTTTTATTACTTTCTCATGTAATATAATTTCATGACATTAGCAGAAAATTGCAACATTATCCTGTAATTACCATTGTGATTATGACATTTAAAATGGCAAAATATTTTAGAATTTTACTTATTTTAAATGTTGGTCATGTAATAAAATGTCAAAGGTCTTGAATCCACTTTTTGTATTATGTATGTTTGGATTCTATTTAAATTAAGTTATAAATACTTTAATCTTGAATAATGCAACTGCAGTGTGTGTGTGTGTGAGTGTGTGTGTGAGTTAGGGTTGGCAACTTCAGAAAAGAAAATTACAGGACAATCGTGGTTCTTTACAGGAAAATAAGGGACACTCAAAATATTTGTACTGTAACACACAGTTTATGTCAGTTCAGGTTCGTATGTGTTTAAAAGCTTCTCAGACCTTAACCTGTTTATGTACAATTTAGTTCTAAAACGAATTTTAACCTCAC